>OY757309.1:160619010-161260010 GCA_963583905.1 Stenurella melanura
TTTTGTCCCAGTTCAATAATAATTAGGACACTTTAACTCAAGCAGATCATTTCTATGCAACCAGGCAGAAATTAAAATACAAAACATTATTTTGTGGCAAATCCGTAGGTCAAAGAAGTTTTATATTTATCGCTCCCAAATTATTTAATAAACTTCCCGACAAAATTAGAAATCTAACGAATTCCAAAGCTTTCATCTCGAATTCAAAGAGAACAAAAATCTGAATTGCAATGAAAAATAACTAATACGGTAAAATCGTGAAACTTTCCCCCAATTTTTTATTTCAAAAAATCTGATGAATATAATATATGGATATATTTTATGTGTATATACACAATGTACTTTTTCTGTTTTCTATATATTTAATGTCGAACTTATATTACCATACTTATAACTATTAGTTTTGAGATTACATCTGCTCCACCTAGATTTATTTTAGTAATAAAATTTTATTTTAATATCATCTAAATTTATCTTAGTAACAAATTAGTTATTTTATAATAGATAGGTTTTATTCCAGTAGGTTACTATAGTTATGTGTTCACATAATCGTTATTATACTTCGATGGCCCCCGTCCTCAAGATCACATTGTAGTATATGTTTCTCAGCTCTTTTCGGCGTTATGTTTATAGAAATATAAATGAACTGATTTATGTCCATACCCATAAGTCCTGTGTCACGTACCAGTCTAATCATTATGTTTTTTAACGCTCAATGAATCGGTCGTTGTTTATAATAGTGTGTGTGTGTGTGTGTGTGCTTCAATTTTAAGAATGCTGACACAAAAACAGAAAATTAAAACATTTAGTTATAACAGGGTGATGGATAATTTTACTACAAGTAAGTACAAAGAAAAATTGCAGACGTTCTCGTAACTCTATAGTCTACATCATTGGCAAAACACCTACTACTTTATGTTGGCGTCGCCAGTGCCAAGGTCATCTTTGAGATGCTGGATGCTGAGACATGCAGATTTTGGGCAACTCAGCTGGGCGACGAGAGAGGAAATAACCCTGTGAACGGATTCATTCATTGCCTAACATCGATACGTGTCGGATAGTTTAATTTAACTTGACGTTATAAATAGCTTATTTTAATACATATAAATATTCTTGAGTTTAGTTTATTTTTCTTAGGGGTAGTTTACCCCTCTCCCTATATTTCAGAAGCGGGAAGTAACCTAGTGCCCAAACCAGTGATTTTTAAAGTTAATTATTTGAATTGAGTACCAGCACAGTGTCGCACTCTAGGAAAATTACCAGGGTGACCTACGGTACAGTGAAACGATATTATGGAACCATCTGATGACACATCCACGGTCTGAGTTTCGAAACTCCCCCGATAATGCCCAAATTGTGGAAAGCATGGCTTAAGAGTTACATCTGTTACTTTGTACCGTAAGTACAGGTTCAATGAGTATGAATGTAAACGCTGAGAAAAAGGCAAATACAAACTGAATATTATTTCAAGATGATAGGCTTTTATCTAAATTTGATCCATCTCAAAGTGTTCTGTCAGTAAATAATATTGAGAAAAATTAATTATTGTGCAATGTGTATGCCTTTTTCATTGGGACGAAGTTACGACTGTATACCTGACTTTGGGGAAATTTAAAGGTTTAGGTCTCCGATAGTATTCTGGTTTGAGTAATAATCAGTGCAGTCAACAGTATAAAGTAAGGACTATTTTCCAAATCATTTTATGCTGTTACATATATTACTGAACCAGGTCAAAAGTTAAACAATTATTCTTTTAACAAGTTGACTAAAATAAATGAACTTAAGTTTAATTTGTTAGACGAAAGAATTGCAAATTGTATAATTGCAGGAGCTACAAAGTAAATAAATTTAATTGTCATTATGGGCGGTTAATAAAACTGTTATGGAGCTGACTCAATATGTTATTAATTTTTAAACTGTCAATGAATTATATCACATAACTAAATCCGAAACGTGTCAAAGGCAGACCATAAAAAGACTTTAAAGATAGGTAGCGACGAGAGGTGCTGTAAAGGAAGATTATTGTTATAACAAAGACACCTCTTATTAGAAAATGAGATCTAGCAAATTAATAACAAGACCGTAAATTTCATCGGCGTAGATAAGCCATTCAGCATATATCGCAAATAGGCAAAAATAAATAATCCACTAGTTTTCGTGCTATGTTGATTTAGGTAGTGATTTAGCTTTGTAAATCCATAGCCGATAAAGTGAAAGTTAAAAACAAGAATCTTTTGAGTACTTGTAATATATCATCAGATTTGGGCGCCTCTCGAAGGGTACATCGGCTACGCGAATTTATTATAAACAATGATTGAAAGACTGACATTCAATATTTCCAATAATGTTTATATTTATAATATAGCTGAGTTACAAGCAGTTAGTAATAGAAATATAGTAGTTAGTTATTGAATGGTATTCTGAACAAGTATCGAATGAAGAATGAAAAAAAAATACATTAATTTAAAATATGCAAATGTTTGATATAATAAAACTGAAATGTACTGTAAACACAACTATTGATAATGTTACTGCTGAAACCTAAGTTTCATGTTACTTAAATTACAATGATACACGATACGATTTATTAGTCAGTGATATTTTTACCGAATACTGTTGTTTTAGTTATGAGATGCATAAATGTTTACAGATTATATGATTGCCAGCAGATGATAGTTTAACTTTGGCTAATTGTTAAGTATGCTATTTAAACAGTATCGAAATACTTCATTGATAAACAAACGACAAAGAACAAAACACTCCCACACAAAGAGAACTTATGTAAACTTTTAATATTGAAATTAATTTAATAATCTATTTAGTTATAATTTAAGTGACTTAGAAAAGATGAGCGATGATGCACGTACAGTGTGTAAAAAAAAAAAATAGTACGGTAGATGTTACTTAACTATTATCATTACCTGGATTGAATTTAATAATGTAAACAAAATATGATTGCAGAATTGTTAAAATACTAATAATATAAATTGTTGTTGCTTTCTGCATAAGCTTCACGCTTTATTGGAAAAAGAAATATCGATTAATGATTTTGCGTGGATTTTTAAATTTCAAATCAAATAATAATAATAGTAATAATAATAAAATGCCCTTTGGGCTTGCTAATGCACCGTCTATTTTTCAATGATCAACGAATTTGGTGCCTAGAGATTTACGATATGAAATTGATTAAATGGCGTATTACCAGCTAGGGCTGTTAAATACGGGTTGTTGGTTTTACAGAAACTCCATAGATACAATTTAATACTCGAAATACCTAGTTCTGGTTTACAGCCAGGGATACAGAACCAAAGAAATATGACAATGAGGAATATTTGTAGACCACGTAATATCAAACAAGTTAGGTATTCTCAGGTTTGGTCGAAATATTAATACAAATTATTTTTTGGCAAAAATAATAAACATCTTGCTACACCTTATAGTAGACATTAACTGACTAGTAGAAGAACAGCTGTCAAAAGAGATATATTCCTCGGACAAGTCGATGCAGGATAGAACTGCAAGACTACGACTTTGTTGTCGACTATAGACCTGGCATAAACGTGGCATATGTAGATTTTGTCTTCACATCTAACAGTTAGTGAGCAATAGTATAAATAATATAACTGACGCAGATTGGTTACAGGCTGTGCAATTACAAAATAATAGAACTACGAAATTAAGAGAATTCTTAACGTCTAAAAATAAAGATTTAAGTACCAAATTATATTTTGAGGGTTACGTATTTAAAAGAAACAAGGCTCATCGTAAGTTGGATGATGTCATTAAGTGAAAAAATGACAGATTTTCAAGTTATGCCCTCACGATATCAGTTATTTTGAATGAGAAAAACTTTTGCTGAAATTAAACAAAATGACTGATTTCCCAGTACACATGTTTGTTAAAGAGAATATAAATGCTGGCCTAAACTGTTTATTTTAGAAAATCCCATCAGGTAGAAAGTCAGGTCAAGTGTATCTCATTGAAAAAGTGTCATTACCATAACATACATCGATGCATATCACCTAAAGCCTTTTGAAGTATTCAGTTGCTAATATAAATACTCATTGACATTTCATCAAAATTATCAATAATTGAGCCTGTACGAAGCACGGAAGCGAAGCATGTGATTCGAGCACATGAAGAATCATAAAAATGAGCTTGGTGTCCATGTTTGGGTTATATACGATTGGGGCAGTGCATACACATATCGACCCATCAAGACTCTCTGCACGGGTATGTAACCATACATTCTCATTTTGTTGGAGACTAGGATAGGTTATGCTAGGACGGCAAATAGGATGTTGAAGTAAAATTACACAGAGAAGATTGAATGGTATTGTACACCGTCCTGAATACAATACCGGCTAAAATGTTATATGACACTTCATTTTAATGCAAAATGTTCGAAGCATGTAAGTATATAGATGTAAAACATCGGCATTCCATTTTAAAAATATGAGGTTGAGAATTTGATAACAATCACAACTGATTTTCCTTACCACGGGCGGAAGTAAGAAATTATTGAAGGAATTCTGATGGGTCTGTCGCACCACTATGAATCTACCCAACGACCGATAGCGACTTTGAAGGTGTTGAAACGGAGCGTAAGTATCCAGTTGTAGTAACGATGGACAAAACTGAGCCCTAACACCAAAAGATTTGGTAAGTGCGGTGGAGCCAAATGGTAAGAGGTGAACCAAAAATGTTCTGTACATATTGAGAAATGTGTAAATATACAAGTACTTAGCAAACCACATTTCGTATTATGTAATTTAGGTTGTAAGTGTTCCTAGGTCGAATGTTAGGTGCGTGTTAAATGATGTTTAGGCAGTTATTTGCAAGAGTAGAAAAACAACACAATCACGTAATACATTCGATGTATAGGCAGAAATATTCTGGTGTATATGTGGAGATATATCTGTGTATATTTATTTCTTTTATAGATATAGCCTTTTTGGATAAAATGCTTTATGTTACATGTTGTGGGAATGCGTTCAACATAGAAACACATCACGGACGTGTAAAACATTCGAAACCATATTATACTAAGCAAAATGTCGCTGTGTGCCGTACGTGGTAACGCACCGAAAACTTAATGGTGTTCGATGCCAATAAGAAGCATAGAAACTGTCGATGTTCATTTTCTTGTAAAATGTCGAATCACGTGCAAAACACTGAAATGTGTCGGTACTGTGACGAAAGACATTCGATGCAAAGTTGTAGTTGTCGAATCAGGGTGCAAAACACTGCCATTTGTCGGCACTCCTGACGAAAGACAACTGTTGTCGAATCAGAATACAAAACACGGTGATTTGTCGGTATTCTGACGAAAGACAACGTTGTTACCGAATCAGGGTACAAAACACTGTGATGTGTCGGTACCTCTGACGAAAGGTAACTGTTACCGAATCAGGGTACAAAACACGATGATTTGTCGGTACTCCTGACGAAAGGTAACTAGTTGTCGAATCAGGGTGCAAAACACTACGATTTGTCGGCACTCCTGACGAAAGACAACTGTTGTCGAATCAGAATACAAAACACGGTGATTTGTCGGTATTCTGACGAAAGACAACGTTGTTACCGAATCAGGGTACAAAACACTGTGATGTGTCGGTACCTCTGACGAAAGGTAACTGTTACCGAATCAGGGTACAAAACACGATGATTTGTCGGTACTCCTGACGAAAGGTAACTAGTTGTCGAATCAGGGTGCAAAACACTGCGATTTGTCGGCACTCCTGACGAAAGACAACTGTTGTCGAATCAGAATACAAAACACGGTGATTTGTCGGTATTCTGACGAAAGACAACGCTGTTACCGAATCAGGGTACAAACACGATGATTTGTCGGTACTCCTGACGAAAGGTAACTAGTTGTCGAATCAGGGTGCAAAACACTGCGATTTGTCGGCACTCCTGACGAAAGACAACTGTTGTCGAATCAGAATACAAAACACGGTGATTTGTCGGTATTCTGACGAAAGACAACGCTGTTACCGAATCAGGGTACAAAACACGATGATTTGTCGGTACTCCTGACGAAAGGTAACTAGTTGTCGAATCAGGGTGCAAAATACTGCGATTTGTCGGCACTCCTGACGAAAGACAACTGTTGTCGAATCAGAATACAAAACACGGTGATTTGTCGGTATTCTGACGAAAGACAACGCTGTTACCGAATCAGGGTACAAAACACGATGATTTGTCGGTACTCCTGACGAAAGGTAACTAGTTGTCGAATCAGGGTGCAAAACACTGCGATTTGTCGGCACTCTTGACAAAAGACAACTGATGTCGAATCAGTGTACAAAACACTGCGATGTGTCGGTACTTCTGACGGACAAGGTTATTGTCGAATCAGAGTGCAAAACATGATAACGTGTCGGCGCTCCTGGCGAAAGACAATTAATTGATGTAGACATTTGTTTCTCTGTGTAATCTATTTTGTGTTGTTGTTCACAGGGTGACGATAATCACAGGATTGAGGACAATCCTGAAGACCAGGATGGCCGAACTGTTGGCGTCGCCAGTGCCAAGGTCATCTTTGAGATGCTGGATGCTGAGACATGCAGATTTTGGGCAACTCAGCTGGGCGACGAGAGAGGAAATAACCCTGTGAACGGATTCATTCATTGCCTAACATCGATACGTGTCGGATAGTTTAATTTAACTTGACGTTATAAATAGCTTATTTTAATACATATAAATATTCTTGAGTTTAGTTTATTTTTCTTAGGGGTAGTTTACCCCTCTCCCTATATTTATCTCTTACATAATAACTAAAATAATATTGAGAAATAGAAATAATATTAGGTAAGAGTTACACCTTCCAAGAAGGGGTAACAGTGTTTGCACAGTGAGTAGCTCATTTTATTTCTCGAAAATAATAATATATTGGGATCGATCTATAACAACTGATCGTACGATTAATAGTAATAGACCAGACATAGTCCTAACTATTTAAAAAGAGAAGCTAACACTGCAAATAGATGTAGCCATTCCAAATTCAAACGACATCCAGAAAACAATTGCGGAAAAAATAAAGAAAAGTATTTGGAAGCAAGAAAAAGTCACTGTAATTCCCATAGTCATGTCCACAACCGGTATAACACCTACCAACTTTGAAGACTCCTTGGCAAAAATAGGAATACCTAAAGAAATACACAGCTTAATACAGAAATCTGTTGTTCTTAATACATGTCATAGAGTTAGAAAACATTTAAGTCAATGATATTTTCTTGCATCAAGCCGAAGATATCATTCAAAAACCGTATTAGCGAGAGATCGAGGAAATAAATAATAATAATAATAATAATAATTATTATTCTTTTCCCAGTGTGAATGCAACCAACTAAAAAGAAAGTTGTGACATTTTTGAATAATAATAATAATAATAATAATAATAATAATAATAATACGGCTTGGCTAATCCCTAGCTGTAAATAACAGAATTCGCTGAAAATTTTTTAATAATAATGGAGTAACATTATAGTTTTACTCGAGGGAGAAAGTACCTCCGTTGTTTCTTACATAATGAGTAAAATCTTATTAAGAAACAAAAATACCTACTTTGTTTCTTACGTAATGAGTAAAATCTTATTAAGAAACAAAAAAAAAAAACAAAAAATGTAGCATGTAGTTTACATTTGGCAGTTCCCTTCCGGCGCACCCCGCATACGCAAATGTTCATTCGTTTTCTCGTATACCACATCTTGGCCGATATTTAGTGATACATTAACATTATTCAACTTGGCAATTCTTTGTTGCATGACACGTCTGGTAACATCATGCCTTCTGTCTTTGTTGCCCGTTAGGCACAAAATGCGCAGTCCAACGTTTGCACTGGGTCGTCTTCTCGTCTGGCCATCTGGTTTACTCTAAGCCATTAACCGTTCTATACTATATTCTCATCAGTTGATGTGGCCAAAAAATCAAAACATTCAGGAGTACAATGCTATAGAGCTACTTTATGGGACATATTTCTAAAAGAATCGTGATGTTGATGCGATGGACTGTTCAAAGAATTTATAACAAACATCTCCACACCCATCTTGAGAGGGTCTAATATGCGATTGACCCCTCACTTTAACCGCGAATATCTCAGAAAGGGAGAAGAAAAAAATTAAAAAAATATGTGTTCATTATGAGTCTACTCTAAGTCAACCATTGAAATTTAAAAAATGTACATTGGAAACTTTTGAAGTTCCGCTAAGTTATATTGAAAAATCTTCTATTTTCTAAGGAAATTTTGACCATGCCAGTTTTAAATCCATTATATCTTGGAAAATATGCATACTATGTAAATAATATTTTAGACGCCGATAAACCATGGCATTTTTTGTAGGAGAAAATTTTATCACAATTTTTTATTTTAAAATTTTGCAGTTATTCTCAAAAACGTGACGTCATGTTTATTCAGTTATTTATCAATATATTTAATTTTTTTTTATAAAATACTGAATTACATAAAATACAAGCATTCTCAGAAAAAAGAATTGGTATATATCAAATACTAATTTAGTTATTAAGCGTAGAGAATAATATCATTGCAAGTTTGTAATAATATCATCTATTACGCTTGATAACTAAATTAATATTTGATATATACCAATTATATTTCCTGGAAATGCTTACATTTTATATAGTTAATTATTTAAAAAAATATTTTTAAATATATTGATAAATAACCGAATAATCATCACGTTACGTTTTTGAGAATAACTGCAAAATTTTAAAATAAAAAAAATTAAAAAATTTCCTCGTACAAAAAATGCCGTTCTTTATCGGTGTATAAAATATCATTTAGATGGTATGCATATTTTCCTAGATATAATGGATTTAAAACTGGTATGGTCAAAATTTCCTTAAAAAGTATTACGTTTTTCAATATAACTTAGAGTCGGGTCAAGTTTAAAAAGACCGTTGTATGAATTAATATTGCACATACGTTTTCACTATCTCTTGCACACAAACTTAAAGCCATAGCCTAAAGACATTGTCAATGTATGTCTACCAAGATTCTTTCCCACTTCTTTTGAGACGGAAATATGAAATGTACACTGAGGAGTGAGAAACATAGTCATAAGCTCAGCGATTCTCAAATTGTGTAATTTGATGACGAATATTATTTATTTCCGTGAACTAACACCACTCTAAATATGAAAAACGTCTTTATATGAAATATTTAAGTTATTGTTAGAGGTAAATAGTGGATATTCATCCGTTAAACGAACAATATCAAACCACTAAGTCTTGCAATTTTCTATTACGTACATAGTACACGTCTTAGAGCAGAACAAAGTAGCTAGCCTAGCTCAATCGGTAAGATGCTCGATGCAATAAATTTAATATAAATGGGGTTGGTGCGGGATCGATCCCCAGCACTTCTCCTTTTTTTTTTATTTGATTAAGCTCTATTAAAAGTTAATAATTTTTCGTTCTATAATTTTTGTTTTATTAAACTGCGCCTCGAGTTTTGTTAAAACTTTATTTTCCAGAAAAATGTGTCTTTTTATTTTGTCAACTAGAATTTTTATTTATTACCGCTAAAAGAAAAATAATTTATTTTCGTTATTCTCATAGAGATTTCAGATTTTTTTTTTGTTATATGAAATATTTTATTTTTACTGACATCGTTTCCCCTACTAATACTACGATCCTATCCTTTCCTGGCAAGAAATGCCCAAACCTTCCCGTGTCTCTTGTTGGACTGTAGCAATATTAGTCTTTGATTATTTCTTTTTCTGATCACTCATTGTTATTGACTGAATTGGGCAATTCATTTTTTGTTATCAATTTCATTTGTGCCCGAACCTATATGCCTACAGTGTCCGTCGTAAAGTTGGCTACATATCGGAAAAATTTGTATTATTGAGATTTCTAAAAAATACTATATTGGGGGTTCGCTTCTTTTTTTACATGCAAATACCTTTATTCAACTAAAATACATACAGTTTTTGTCGAAAGTAATCAAATATTTGTGAAATAGACACAAGAGTTTATGATTTTTCATATAGTAATTAATGGTAAGGGTAAAATTTGCACTTTTTTGTTTTTCTCATATCTGCTTCAAAATCGATATATATATGTATATATTAGTCGCGTCATTTTGACATTTTACCTCAAAAAAAGGTACAGGGTCAATTGACTTCATTTTTGTGGCAGAGTTCAGAAAGGCATTTAGAAAAAACAGTACCTTTTATTTTTTAGCGGAAATGTTTGGTTTAAATTTTGGACCAATAATTGGCAAATATTAATGGCCAATTTAATTTAATTAATTGAAAAATTTGTTATCATACACAATATGCCATAGAATTAGACGAAAATGGTTACTCTGGGGTTTTTGAAGTCGCTGATCACCAATCTGAAGTCCGATTTGGGGAATTCAAAATGGCGGACCGGAAATCGGGCCATTTTCCATAAGAAATTACAATGGATATCTTGGCCTTGAAAATCTGTGCTAGGAGGTTTTCGAGGTTGCTGATTACGAATCGGAGGTCTGATTTGGTAAATTCAAAATGGCGGACCGGAAGTAGAGTTCATTTATCAAGAAAAACTCGTATCTTTTTCGCTTTTGGACTGAAAATGAGTACTCGGGGGTTTCTGAGGTCTCTGATAACGAATCAAAGGCCTGATTTACGAAATACAAAATGTTGGACCGGAATAACACTCTATTTCTCCTGAAAACTCGGATTATTTTCTTTTTTGTGCTGAACGTGGGGGGGGGACTCGGAGATTCTCGTTATCTCTGATAACGAATCTGATGTCCAGTTAGGGAGAATTCAAAATGGAAGTAGTACATTTTTCAGGAAATACTTTTTTATTTTTCATACTTTCAGCCCTAAAAAGTAAAAAATACGAGGTTTTCCGAAGAAATTGACTATTCCTCCCGTGTCCGTCATTTTGAATTTCATAAATTGGACCTCTGATCCGTAATCAGCGACCTTAAAAACCCCTGAGTACTCATTTTCAGCCCAAGAACGAAAAAATATGAATTTTTCCTGATAAATTGACTCTACTTCCGGTCCGCCATTTTGAATTTACCAAATCAGGCCTCGCATTCGTAATCAGGGACCCCGAAAACTCCCGAATACAGATTTTCAAGACCAAGATAATAATAATAATAATAATAATAATCTTTATTTCCCAATCACAAATACAATTAATTGATAACCATACAAGTAATTTAGGAGTGCGTCAAAATCGAAGCTAATATGCATAAACATAATACATTTTAAATAATATAAAATAAAATACACCTAAAATTGTAAAAAAAACAAAACACTAACATATTAACAAACTACACAAAAAAAATATATATAAATATACAAACACGCAATAAATAAATGGATATATAAATGGTCAGACTAAGTAAAATTCATTGACATCATACAAGCATTTTTCTGTTAACAAATTCTTTATCCTCTTTTTGAAAGTAAATAGGCTCTTACAATTTTTCACATCAGTGGGTAAATGATTATAAATTTTACAGCCGTTGTAATACACGCTTTTTTGATACAATGCTGTTGTGTGCTGATGTGGAATTAATTGATCTTTAAATCTTGTTTTATAATTGTGGTGTGTTTGGTTTGTAAGAAACGCTGATTTGTTTTTAAAAACATAGCAACAGATTTCGTAAATATATAAGCAAGGCAGAGTTAATATTCTTAAGGTCTTCTTAAGATTAAGATATCCATTCTCATTCTTCTTATGGAAGATGGCCCGATTTCCGGTCCGTCATTTTGAATTTCCCAAATTGGACTTCAGATTGGTGATCAGCGACCCCAGAAACCCCCGAGTAACCATTTTCGTTTAATTATATGGCATATTGTGTATGATAACAAATTTTTCAATTAATTTAATTGAATTGGCCAATTATCGGAAAAGAAATGAAACCAAACATTTCCGCCAAAAAAATAAAAGGTAGTGTTTTTTTAAATGCCTTTCTGAACTCTTTGCAACAAGAATTTACTAAATTGACCCTGTACCTTTTTTTTAAGGTTTTCAGATTTTTCATGCTAAAATGACGCGACTATATGGAGTCCTTGTTGTATTCTATATGCACTTTTTCTTCATAAAATTTTTCGATATCTTAACAATTTGACCCATTTTTCGGTACCACCGTCAACTATTTTTTACAGTCTTGCCAAACCGGTGATCACATGACATGTGTCAAAATGTAATTTTTTGTTGTTGGACATGCATAAACAAACCCCCAATAGAGTTTTTTAGAAATGTAAAAAATACAATTTTTTTCCCATATGTAGCCAACTTTATGGACACTGTATAATCAGAATTCCACTAAAATTATGAAGTTACTAAATTAATAATCTTAACATTTTATGATAATATCTTTCATATATTTTTAAAATTATTTAGCGATATCATTGCTGAGAACTGTTTGAGCACTACTGGTATTTCTTATGCTTTAAATAAAATCTTAGTTCAGACGTTTTAGCGGCCATGACACACGTCAGTTTAAATTGTACCCGACTCTAGCAGAACTTTAAAAGTGTTCAAGGTACATCGTTCAAATTTCAGTGATTCATTTATAGTAGACTCCTAGTGAACACAACATTTTTTCAACTTTTTCTGCTCCTCCGTTTCTGAGATTTTAGTGGTTAAAATGAGGAGTCTATACGTTTGAATTGTATATTAGTTCGGTCGGTGACCAAGGCAGACGCGTAAAAGGGGATTCTAGGAAATCTCAAATGAACTTAGTTAAAACTGTAGGAAATTGTGAGAAATTGTGTTGAAATAAAGCGAGGACAATTTTACATTAGTTGGTGGAAATTAGCATGTCTGGCTATTTCATATAGCTGATATTTGATTATAGCATCACTAAAAGCGTATTAAACAACATGAAAAGGCGATACAATTAAAAGAAAGAGAACACGTGCAAACGGACGTCCCAATGCTCGGTATCAAGTAGTTCATGTCATAAACTTAATTTATTAACTCTATTAGCTTTACTACCTTAACTTAATTCATCAACTCAAAATCTAATTAAAGCAGCAGTCCAAACGAATTACTACAAAAACAAACTAATATACAGGGTGTACAAAATATTATCTCGGGGCTCTTTCTCGTAACCCGCCGTAAGAAGCTCTTTCTACTGCGAGACAGGGCTCTTCCTTGCACTTCCACCGTAAATGCATATTTACCTGCGGAACAGTTAATAAACAAAGGCTCCTTGCGGCGAGCTAATGTATTGCGATGACCAAAACCTTACACGTTTATTGAACTGAGTACTGAAGTATAAAATTATGTAAGAATTTAAAAATAGAATGGAAAAAGTAACTAGAAATGATCATGTATAACTTTGAGACAAACCATAGAGCTGAAATGGTGAATATTGAGCTCTGTGAAGGCATAATATCAATGGAAATACTTTATTAAGTAAAATTTATATTGGATATGATAAGACTTTGATTAATTTTATTAAACGTTACAACGTTAGATATAAGTACCTACCGTGTGGTAAATAAATGTTAATTTGTTATTGTTAAGTTAAAAAGCATCGTTCATACAAAATTAAGTTTTGGATGAACCTTTGTGTATAGCATGGTAGCTAGATCCAAATCACAGGTGCATAACAGGTAGCAAAACCAATGGAAAAACCTAAAAAAGGGAAATATTTATTGTTATTAATAAGTTATAAACTCTGTTATAAATAATTCTGTTAAATTTAGTCATAAGAAAGGCTATGAATAAGATAGCTAACATGAACACTGTGAGAAAAGTGCTACAAGCTACATTCATAATTTGAGTTGCGTAAACAGTCCCGAGAACTGAGAATCTAATAATTTCCAACATTATAGTGCATCGTCTATAAATGAAACTTTATAAAAGTGTAAAAGACTCACCTTGTGAGCAAATTTAATGATACAGATCCAAAATACAGGGTCACAACAGGTATCAAAGACAATGTAAAACCTAAAAAAGGAACAAATTTATTGTTAGTATTTGAATCCATTAACTTTGTTGTACACAAATATGTTAAATTTAGTCTTAGGACAGCTATCAATTTTTCATAATGTTCATGTTAGCTATCTTGCTAACATGAACATTATGAAAAATTTGTTATAAATTAATTTCATATTTTGAGTAGCGTAAACAGTCCTGAGAACTGAGAATCTACCGAATTCTCACAATTTAGTGCATCGTCTAAAAATAAAACTTTACAAAAGTGAAAGAGACTCACCTTATGAGCAAATAAAATGTTACAGCCCCAAACTACAGGCATTGGTAACAATAGGAAATGCAAAATTAGGTCAAGGGAGATGTAAAATCTTGACAAATAATTATGTTAATTTGTTCCAAAACAAAAATGCTCTTTGAAGTTTTTCTTGTTGTATTTAAGGATAAATGTCCATTGATCGTTTTCTGTCAGTTGGTTTTAGGATGTTTTGCAAATTAGCAACAGTTCCAGCAAATTATGCTTAGGCACTCCTGAAACGACATAATATTTATAAATTTTATGTAAAATGTTTTATGGCTATAAAAATTGATAGCAAATTGTTCTTTAGTTTATAAGTTATACACTGGTATGTGTTTTATTAGGTTTTTATTAGAAATAAGCGAAAAATTGTTAAAAATTGTAGAAACAAGAAAATTTTTAATTTTCAAGAAAGACTTGGTTATGTCATAGGTAAAAGAAAGCCAATCATCTCTATATCATTATTCAAAAAGAAAATCATTGCTAAATTCATAAATAAAACAGATAAAAGAAAAATAAAATTTCAACATTTATTTCAATAAAATCGAGTGACATGAAATCCAAAGAAATGTCAAAACGAGCCAATAAAAAGGGCAAATTTTAAAGTCAGTCTTGTTTAAATATTAGAGGTGCCAACACGTTTCTGTTGACCAAAATTTTATAACCTCACAATTTCAAAGTAAAAACTAGAGTTGTTTACCAGTTAAATATTGATTGAAACTCCGTGTATGAGTAATTATCCAAAAGGACTCAGTTTATTCCATCATAAGTGAGAAAATAGTAAAATTTTAAGTTTCAAGTGGAACAAATCTCGAGTAAATTATTTTATACAAACGCTTTCTTACAAATTTATAAAGTTTTATTGTTATACAATTATCAAGAGCATTCAAATTGTAAAATTTTAAACTTATAGTGCGGGAAATAGTTTAACTTACCGTAATAAATAAATAAATGTTCCGACAATACAAAACAAAGTGATACGACGATTACACCAAACTAATCAAATCGTAAGAAGAAGAAGAGGTGTACAAATTCTTGTCTGCCAGCTGAACCAAGAGGCGCACGCAAACGCGATAGACCGGTCGATACAATTACCACTTTAGAACATCAGGTTGACTAAAATCAGAAGTCCCAAAACTAGAGCTCTAACGTAAGTTGATCAACGTAAAATAAAAGGCCCATTAATTTTTAATACTTTTTATTGTCCCATAAATATTTACTCCACAGGAAAACCATACCAGTAATTTAATAAAATTAAAAGTTTGATTCATAACCAACGTAGGTGTTTCATTAAGGTTGTGCTGGACAGGGTGAATGTTTTTTATTTCAGATCTTCGAACCTGCTTTTTGGCCCTGAAAGAGTCTATACAAACAAGGGGAAGTTATATATTTTCGTGTAGGTGTGGTACTTCATTAATTGTTTCAAACAATTTGGCGCCGGGCAAGTAAAATTTCAATTTTAAAACAAATTAAATTTTCTCATTCTCTATTTACTACACCACATAAATCAATAAATAAAAATATGTATGTCACAGGCAAACGAAGATTTCTGGGAAACGTGACACTAAATATGGATGCAAGCGGGCAGGAGGAGGTGCACACTGCTAGATTCAGAAACCGAAAAAACTTAGAAGCAAAAAATAAAGAGATGATGATAGATAGAAACTTAAAAAGAAGCAAGGAGACTAAAAAGAAGCATGAAAACTTAAAAGAAGCATCTCACAAACCCCTACACTTCCCATCCTATATTTCTACCACATGCTACATGTGGATCTCGCTTCTGGCAACAAGTATGTCCCATGTCCAATCTAGCGTATGCAGTCGGTCTGGTGGTATCTAAAAGCATCCAAGGTTGGTTCCGGCACGCGATTCGGGCGTCCGTTGGGCGGTCGGGTGGAGCCGCCCTGTCATGGCATGAATATGCCACAGCGAGTGAAGGATGCAAGAATAGATGCAAGATAGCGACTGCATGTGATCGCTCGGCGGGCGATCGAGCTGCGTGCTGGAACGAACTTCCAGATTGAATGCCGATAATCAGCAGCAGTGCCCACCTTACGCTGGAAAATCAATCAATCAACATCTCCAGACTCAACTAGTATGCCGCCGATGACTCAGCGCAATGATGAAAGACGAAGATAATGTATGTGTTCTTGAATGAATAAGAATTGATTTATTAGTATCACTATTAGCATTATTATACATTTAAATGTAAAATACTTCCACCTCTAACATTTAAAACATGAGGCAATATGATTAAGAAGTTAGGAAGGCAAACTTTTCGAATAATTAGTTAGTTTACTATTAAACTGTTCTATCAAAACTTAAGTGACTGTGGATTTTTTCCTAAATAAAAATTATATTACAAATCACTGTAACAAGAGGTATAGTGACATAAGATTTTAATTGTGTGCTATATAATTTTAGTATAGGAAGTTTACTAGACTTATAGCCCAATGTCATGTCACGATTTAATGTTAAATTTGCCAAAATTAATACCTGAAAATAAAGAAATTGGAGAAGTTGAAAAAGACAGTTTTTCGTAAATAACAAATAAACTATGACTCTAAAGAAAAACAGTTGACTGAAAAAGTTGTAAGTGCTAAAAAGATCTTTCAATTGTTGTTCTTTTAATCATCAATTGCGATAACACTTTTCGAGATGTATCGAGAAAATCGTAAAAAATCGGCTTTCTTGTTTTCCCTGTATCTTATTCAAATTTACGTTTAAATACTTACTGCCAACCGTAAGTATAGCTCATGGCAAGCCGAAAAATCAAGTTTTTAAAAAATATTAAATATCTTTTACTATTCGAGATATAAGTATCGATTTCTCTAAAAAAAATACGTTCTCGAAAATCGGCTAGTCTTACTCAAAGTAGGGTTCTACAGTAACGATCCTCGGCTCATTTTCTTTCTAAAGAGTTGTCTTGTCATGCTGTAAAAGAATTGTAACGGTTTTATTAATATTAAGCGTAAATAAATGGCTTTAAAATAACTGCAATTTTTTAGGCTATGTTTTTAAAATAGGTTTACAGAAATGACATACGGGAATCGATTACTGACAATTTTTAACGAATTTACAAAAAAAAATGTTTGTCCTACGACTTTCTTGGAATCCAGAGGAAATTAAAATTAGCAGAATTATTAAAAAAAAAACAACCCAAAAAAATGCAATTATTTTAAAGCCATTTATTTACCCATAAAATTAATAAAACCACTTCAATTCTTTTAAAGTATGATAGTACAACTCTTTATAAAAAAAATGAGCACAAGATCGTTACTGTAGAATCCTCCGTTGAGGAAGACTAGCCAAATTTCGAGAACGTCTTTTTTTCGAAAAATCTATATATCTCGAAAAATAAAAGATAGTTTGAAGTTTTTCGGCTTGCCGTGAGCTATAATTGTGGTTGACAGTAAGTATTTAAACGTAAATTTGAAAAAATACAGGTAACGCAACAAAAGCTGATTTTTTTACGTTTTTTTCAATATATTTCGAAAAGCGTTATCGCAATTAATACTTTAAAAAATAGCAATTGAAAGACCTTTTTAGCACCTGAAACTTTCTCATTCAACTTTTTTCGATTAGAGTCATAGTTTTTTTTTATTTACGAAAAACTGCTCTTCTCAACTTCTTCAAGTTTTTGACTTAAGTTCACCACTTCACATGAGTCCATCGAAACACAAATGATTCTTAGAACCATACTCTTCTATAGAACGATATTTTACTTCCACATCCACGTAGTGGATTGGAAGTATAGTAATCGTAAAAAAAATTTCAATATTTTTTTTTCTTGAAATCGGTTTAGAGTGTCATGAAACGTAAATTTGAGCGAAAAAAATTTCTGTCTGTCGGTCTGTCGGTCTGTAACTTTTTTTGTCCGCACGCTATCCCCGGAACGGTTTAAGATATTGACTTGAAATTTTGTACACGTATATACTATAATGAGATCTGGAACTGGATTGTTTTTTGAAGATATCCGGTGAAGGGTTGTGGGGTAAATAGGGGTAAATATGGGGAAATATGTAAACCAAGCTGGTAAGAGTACAGAAACTTGAAATTTGATATATGTACTACAAGCCAAGGCCTCAGGTTTTTTTATAATATTTTTCACACCCCCCCCCCCCCACCACCCCTTCTTCATTATTAAAGGGGTTGCTAAAATAAAATTGAGATATTCATTTAAAATTTGGTACACGTATGTATTATAACGTCATCTGGAACCAGATTATATTTTGAAATGATTCCGTTGAAGGGTTGGGGGTTAAATAGGGGTAAATAGGGGATAATAAGTAAAGCAAGCTGGTAAGAGTACAGAAACTTGAAATTTGATGTATGTACTACAAACCAAGGCCTCAGATTTTTTTATAATATTTTTCAACTTCCCACCACCCCTTCTTCATTATTAAAGGGGTTGTTAAAATAAAATTGAGATATTCATTTAAAATTTGGTACACGTATGTATTATAACGAAATCTGGAACTAGATTATATTTTGAGAAGCTACCGTTGAAGGGTTGGGGATTAAATACGGTGAAATAGGGGAAATAAGTAAAGCAAGCTGGTATGAGTACAGAAACTTGAAATTCAGTATATGGACTAGAAGTTAAAGACTCGATTTTTTTAAAAATATTTTTCCACCCCCCTCCCCCACCACCCTTACTCCAATATTAAAGGGGTTGATAAAATTAAATTGATATATTCATTTGAAATTTGGTACACATATGTATTATAGCGACATCTGGAATGTACTAGAAGCCAAGGTCTCGGATTATTTATATTATTTTTCAACCCCCACCACCCCTCCATTATTAAAGAGGTTGATAAAATAAAATTGAAATATTCACTTGAAATTTGGTACGCATATGTACTATAACGGCATCTGGAACTAGATTATATTTTGAGATGATTCCGTTCAAGGGTAGGGGGTTAAATAGTGGTAGATAGGGAAACCAAGTAAAGCAAGCTGGAAAGTGTATAGAAATTTGTGATCTGGTGTATATACTCAAGGCGATGGCCTCAGATAGTTCCATAATATTTTCCACTCCCTTATTAAAAAAATTGATAAAATTAAATTTGGATTTTCACTTGAAATTTGTTACACGTATAACGATATCTTAAACTAGATTGTATTTTGACATGATTGCGTTGAACGAATGGGGGTAATTGGTGGTAAATAGGGAAAAATAAGTAAAGCAAGCTGGTAAAGCTACAGAAAATTGAAATTCGGCGTATGTTCAAGAAGCTAAGACCTCATATTTTTTAGTAATATTTTTCAACCCCCACCACCCTTAATCCATTATTAAAGGGGTTGATAAAATGAAATCGAGATATTCACTTGAAATTTGGGACACGTATGTATTATAACAACATCTGGAACTAGATTATATTTTAAGATGATTCCGTTGAAGGGTTGAGGGTCGAATACGAGTAAATAGGGGAAAATAAGTAAATCATGCTGGTACGAGTACATAAATATGGGATTTGGTGTTTATACTAGAAACCAAGGTCCCAGATTTATTTCTAATATTATTCAAACATCACCATCTCTGCTCCATTATTAATGGGTTTGATAACATAAAATTGAGATATTTACTTGAAAGTTAGTACACGGATGTATTGTAATGACATCTGATTGAAATGATTCCATTGAAGAGATGGGTCGTGGTAGGTTGTGAATAGGGGAAAATAAGTAGGGTAAATTAAAAATTTCATTTTTAACGTATTTTTTTAAATATTATTAAAATTCTATGACCAATAATTTTCACACACTAGAATGCAAATCTAGTCAAGGCGTTTCCTTTAAAGTGACTTTGATGAAAAATCTGGATGTGGAAGTAGTGATTCCTTAGGCAGCGGTTTTTTCTTTTGATATGTTTTGTTATTAATTTTGGTATACATTATATTCGTTTCAAAATCCATTGAAATACGTAAAAATGTTCGACTAGAGAGCTAAGTACTTGAAACTTCGCTGTGTTAAGCTTGAGAGTATATGTTTTTTATGTAGTAAATTGAAAAATAACTTGGTAATTTACGTAATTAATTTTCATGCTATATTAATTTACAGATGTCATTTTAAGGTCTGGGCTTTTCTTTGCACTAATTTTCCAGAAACATCTCAAATATTTGCTTATTTACATCAGTTAAGTAATAATTTTTCTGCTTCAACAATTTAAGATTGACGTCAGTCTTGAAAGAATCCATTTCTCCTGATTGTGACAATATCTATCAAATTGACCTATAACTTATTTCCATTATAAAACTTTGCAAGGGTCACCAAATATGATACAAAACTCCGCTGAATACCCTTTATTGAAATTCATTATAAAATAAATACGCTAAAGCCAACGCCGGGCAAAGAGCAATAATCAGACACATATTATACAGGGTGTTTCACTTAAAACTCCCAATATCGATTACTGGAAAACTGAGACATATAGAGACATGGCAGATAATTGGTGGGGTCAAGTGCTCTATAATAGATGCCGACGTCTTTAACGACCGGAACATAATTTTCGATGGCAGTAGCTTTGAAAACTAAAAATGCTAATAGTACATTTAATTTTGAGTTCTTATTATTAAAATTTGTTTGCTTTTTTCGCTCGTTTCGGAGTTATCTAACATTGAAAGTATACATGTTATATTTGTTATTTTGATTTAGACTTTTTAAAAAATATTTATTTGATTAATTTGGAGTCATCGATGACTCTGAATAAAATGTACAATTGTAGGTTAAAGAATTTAATATGAATGTGAGTATAAAACTGAATACAAATGCGTCTGCTGGTCATATTTATAATATTAGGAAAGCAGTGTCAGCAGACGGAGAACAAAGGAAATGCAAATGTGCAATTTGGCATAAACTATGGGAGCGGATACAAAACAATAGGTGAAACTTGATACGTAAGATAAGCAATTACCGAGAGAAGTCGTTATCAACTTATGTAACTTGATACCACTGAGGAGCTTACTTATAACTCAGTGTCGTACTGTTATTTTTTTAATATAACAACTTCCCCCTTAATAAAAAAGTTGATTGTTATACAACAACTTTTGAATAAGATTATTAAACACAATATAAAAGTAATAAAAATGAATATAATGCAAAGGTAATAATAAAATATTGAGTGAATAAAATAATAAGCATAAAATAGAAATAATAAAAGTTTAAGTCAATAAACAAAAAGGTAGTGGTTCACTGGAAAGTCTATGATAACTCGATATCTTCTTCTTGAGGTTTGATACCGGGTCGCTTTCTTGGAGGGATTAAACTTGGGAATTTCATGAAGGTTTTGCTTCGTCCTGGAGAAGGTGAAGGAGAATCGCCTGTAGAGGGTTCGATCTTCAGTAAACGTCTCTTCCTTCTACATTTACAAAACACGTAAAGTAGAATTATGGAAATGATGAAGGTGATGGTGAAATACGTGAACCAGGACATATGTTTGGTCACGAAAGGTTCGTTGATGAGATCGTCCAGATCCTTAGAATATTGCTCCAATTTGTTTTTAGCAATATCCAAATCTTCGATATTTAAATTATTGAGTTTCAATGGTTTTAATTTAGGTAGTTGAATTTTGTCAGGCATCTGGTTACACCATTCAAATGGGATTTGCACAGGATGGGAATTGTCTTTAATTTCGGAAAGGTCCTTGCCACTGGCTTGTATCCCGGTAATACCTGCGAAGGCGTAACATCCAGGTTGTAATTTTATAATTGAATTTTTATTAATCAGCTCCGTTGCTGGTTCTCTCTTCGGGCAGCTAATGGTGATATGTAGAGGTTCGGAATTTATTATGAGCCACGTGTTCTCTTCAAGTTCTTGAACATTGTACCCTTGGCTAATAATGAAGGAGGTTTGGCAATTTTCGGGAAGTTTCATCGGTTGTTTCAGGATCCTAGCTTCACAAATGGCATTCTGGTCAATAGGGTATGCAAACAGGTTCGAGCATAGCTTAGTTCCAAAATATAAGGGTTTGCATTCTTTTAAATTCGTTATTGGTATGTACATTAAAGAATCATCATCTCTCGCGATAAATTTTTGAGAAATAGATAAAATATGATGAAGACCAGTTCTGTTATCAAATATTGGGATAGGGTATAAACGGTAGGTATTATAGTTTTGAGGTTCAACAAGTGGTATCTTTAAAACGAATATTAAGTTAGAATCTACTTGAAATGCTTTTAATTCAATAATATCCAAATATTGAGCAACTGCCGATAATTTGATTGGAAGAGGCAAATTGTTTCTTCGCAAACTCTGTGAAATTTCTTGTAATGCTGTTACTAAATGATCGGGAGTTATGATTGATGAATGAATGATTCCCAATCGAGCAAATGTTATTGAATTTAGAATATCGTTCAAGTTATCTTCAATATACAAATAGCTTGCCATTAATTGTTCACAAATGTGTAAGAATTTTAGCTTTATTTCTACCGCTTCGATGTTTCGCGTCATTGTATCGATTGTACGTTCGATCTCCTTTATGTCTTTGTTAAATGTTTCCTCATCAATTTGCAATTTTTGAATAGTTGAGTTGAAATTTTTGATTACTGACGTTGTAACTGAAATTTGATTTTTCATTAAATTTTCTAATTGATGTTCGTCGTTATTTAATTTATTAATACAGTTAGCGTAATATTCGCCATCTTCGGCGTCTAGATTTCCGGTTATTGATTTAAAAATTGTGCCGATACCATTTAATATTCCGCGCTTATATCTTTTTGTGTCTAGAAATACCTCATCAAATTTGGATTGTATAGTTTTGGAAATTTGTGTCAAAAGGTTAAGGTCTGTTTTGACTTCACTTCTAAAAGTGATCATTTTTTGATGAGCACCGTCGAGAGTGTTTAATATCATGTCTAGAATTTGTTGGTTCTTGTTGAAAGCTAGTTTAAGGGATGATATATTTTTATGTACCAATAATGTCCATTTTTCGTTTGTCACAACGATGTCCGTGTCTTTGTGGTAAAATACACCAATAGTGTTGTTTATTGGTATTATTTTATATTGTGCGAGTGCTGATCCGAACAGCAGGATAAACCTGAAAATAAATTTAATTTTCAGTATATGGTTTCATTCTATCGAAATTTACTTTAGTTTCTTGATTTGTTTCAAGATTTAATAAGGTAGCAGAATTTTGGAATATTTCTATGAATTTAAAAGGACCGTTAAATTTATTTTGAAGTTTGTTTTTAATTTGGGAATCTTTCACATATACTTTATCACCAACTTTGTATTCAGGTCGATTTTTTGGAACATTTCTGTCGAAGCGAACTTTCGCTTTTCTCCTTTTGAGATTGCGTTCGACTGCGGACGATTTTATAATAATGAGATATTCTGTTATTTAAATCTCTTACGTATTTCGTTATTAGCTCCTTTTGGTTGTATAAAGTTTCAGGTGGTCTAATAGACGTATGTCCGAAAATGAGTTCGTACGGTGTGAAGCCGTGTGTTTTGTTAACCGAATTGTTATAGCAAATGATTGCGTATGGTAATATTGTGAAAGGATGTTCATTCGGATTTTCAGTTTTGTGGACTCTTATCATTTCGGCTAATGTAGCGTGAAATCGCTCGAGGGATCCGTTAGATTGGGGATGTCCTACGCTTGAGTATGTTAATTTTATGTCATAGAGCGTACAAAGATCTTTTAATAATTTGTTATCAAATTCACCGCCGTAATCGCAATGAATTCTCAACGGGGTATCATAGTGTTGAAAATATAGCAATAAGGTATTTACAACTGATTTCGCGGATTTACCCGGAACAGCATAGGCTTGAGTAAATTTGGTTAATTCGTCGCGAATTGTAACAGCGTAGTTTCGCGTGGGAAATTCGAATAGATCAACATTTATTCTTTCGAATGGTGTTTTTGGGGTCTCGGTAATTACCAGAGGGTTGCTATGATTTTTACGACAGTCTTTAGTTTTTTCGCATGTTTTCGCATTTTCAGTTTTGTGGACTCTTATCATTTCGGCTAATGTAGCGTGAAATCGCTCGAGGGATCCGTTAGATTGGGGATGTCCTACGCTTGAGTATGTTAATTTTATGTCATAGAGCGTACAAAGATCTTTTAATAATTTGTTATCAAATTCACCGCCGTAATCGCAATGAATTCTCAACGGGGTACCATAGTGTTGAAAATATAGCAATAAGGTATTTACAACTGATTTCGCGGATTTATCCGGAACAGCATAGGCTTGAGTAAATTTGGTTAATTCGTCGCGAATTGTAACAGCGTAGTTTCGCGAGGGAAATTCGAATAGATCAACATTTATTCTTTCGAATGGTGTTTTTGGGGTCTCGGTAATCACCAGAGGGTTGCTAAGATTACGACAGACTTTAGTTTTTTCGCATGTTTCGCAATTTTTTATAAAGTTTTCAACGTCTTTAGTTAAGCCTCGCCAATTGTACTTTACTCTAATCCTTCTAATAGTCTCATTAATACCACGGTGTAAGTTATTTTTACCTGAATGATTTTGATCTAAAATAATTGGAATTTCGTCTTCATCGGGGGTTTTAACAATATTTTGACAGATAACTATTTTTAAGTCTTTTTCTGCAAAAATAAAAGATAGCATTTCGAGTATTTAAAGATCTAAATTATTTTCTACATAGTATGTTTTAGAAAGATCCAAAATGTCTTGTCTTTTGTACAATACCATGAATAAATGTTCGTTTATTGAATCTACATCAAAAGGTAAAGGAACAATAAAATATTTTCTATGCCTGACCGATTTGCTTGAGACAATGTTAATAGTGTTATTATAAAATTCGGAGTGTTCCTCGAACATGTCCTCAATGATTTTGTGATGCAAATCTTCTAATTTATTTTGTTGAAAGAATGTTATAATATTTTTGTGTTCCTTGTCTAGAAGTTGTCTGTTTGAAATTTGAATTTTAGAATAATCTATTAAGGATTTTGTCTTATACAAATTACAAAAGATATCAAATTCTTGAGAGATTTGTTCTTTAGTGATTTTGTTGTTATTGTTCGGGTTTTCGTCATTGTTTGGTTCGTCATCTTCTGATTCGTCGTCCTCGTTCGCGGCTAGAATTTTTGAATAAAATTTTGAACATTTCGAAAAGTGATTGATTTTAACTCGCGATAGCGCGTCCGCGTTTTTATTGGTTTTACCGGGTTTGTAGTTGATTTCATAGTCGTATTCTTCTAATTTGAGTCGCCAACGTGCGAGTCTGCTTCCTGGGTCTTTTATCGAAAATAGCCAGGTAAGTGGTCGATGATCGGTTACTAACTTGAACTTTCTTCCGAATAGATATGACCTAAAGTGTTTTACTGACCATACTATGGCTAATAGCTCGCGTTCTATGGTCGAATACTTAGTCTCCGCCGCGCATAAAGTTCGAGATGCATAAGCTATTGGTAAGTCTTTGCCTATATTCCCTTGCGAGAACACGGAACCAATGGCAAATGCGCTAGCATCAGTAGTTAGGATGAAAACATCGTCAAAATTAGGATAAATAAGAATCGGAGTTGTTGTTAACGCTCGCTTCAAATTTTCGAAGGAATTTAAGCAATCATTGTCAAAGTCGAAAAGTATGTCTTTTTGCAATAATTTTGTTAAAGGTTTAGAAATCTTTGAAAAGTTAGGTATAAAACGTCTGTAATATCCAGCTAAGCCTAGGAATGATTTTATTTCCTTAGGGTTTCTCGGTTGAGGAAAATTTAGAATCGCGTCAACTTTAGCGGGATTTGGTTTTACACCGTCCTTAGTAATAAGATGGCCTAAATATGAAACTTCCTTGCGTAAAAATTCGCATTTGTCCGGTTGAATTTTGAGATTAGCTTTTTGTAGACGTTTGAATACTTCCGTTAATCGCGAAATGTGATCATGAATGGTGGGTGAATAAATAATGATGTCATCCATGTAAACAAGACACCGTTCGTTTTGGATACCTAACAAAATGTTGTCCATCACTCTTTGAAATGTTGATGGAGCATTTTTCAGTCCAAATGGCATTCGTACAAATTCAAAATGACCGTTTTCTACTGTGAAAGCAGTTTTTTGAATATCTTTCGCGTCGATTCCATCAAGGAATCCGGAGGCAAGATCTAACGTGGTAAAATATTGGCACTTGCCTAATTGATCAAGAAGGTCCGAAATATTTGGAAGCGGATATTTGTCGTCAATAGTCAGTTCGTTAAGTTTTCTGTAGTCTACTACAACTCGCCATTTCTGTTTACCGGACGCGTCTAGTTTTTTAGGTACAACCCAAACCGGGGATGACCAGGGTGAAATTGATGGTCTAATTATACCTTGGTCGAGCATTTTAGAGACTTGAGTTTTAACTTCCTCTTTGTGAATATGAGGATAGCGATAAAATTTTGTAAAAACTGGTTTAGAATCGTTCGTGTCAATAGAATGTTTAATTTCGTTGGTAAAGCTTAAATTGTCGCCTTCTAAATAAAATATATCAGAAAAATTTAGACAAAGTTCTGTTATTAATTCGGCTTCCTCTTCGTTCAAATGATCTAATCGTAGTTGGTTTCTAATTTCGAAATTTCTGTCTGTATGTTGAGGACTGTCCGGATTTTGAGAGTTTAAATTAAAAATTGATCTAAATTTTTGAACTGGTTCAAGTTTAAGATTCGAGAAATCGATTATTTTTGGAATTGGGTTAGCATTTATAATTGATGTTAAAAATTCTCCGTTGTCGTCGATCTTAACAATAGCATTTGGTAAGCGTACTTTTTTATTTTCCTGGGCTAACAGTATAGCCTCGGTATTTCGTAAATTACATTTTAATTTGAATATTTTTTCCATACGCGGTTCAATTGAAATTAAATTTTGATTTTTCACGTTGCATGGAATTTGATTTCGAATTTGATTTGAGTTTGTAGTTGGTTGCAAAGGTAAATTTTGTGTTTTTTCGTCACCCGTAGCTTTAAATATCGGTACGGTTTTGAAATTCGTAATTAGTCGCTTGTTTTTAATATCTACCATACATTCGTAGTGTTCTAAAAAGTCTGCGCCTAATAGTCCGTCAAATTCTATATCCAAATTATGGATGTAAACTTTGTGTGGATTATTGTCAGTAAATGGTATAAGAACAGATTCGTTAATGTTAATTTTTTGTTCAGTTATGCCTTGTATAATAATATTTTAAGATGTGATGCCTTTGATATAATAAAGATTATTCGAATTTACAGTTAATAAAGCGTGTGAAAGTGTTTCTACATGAACTTCTGTTCTGGGAAGTTCAGAAACGGGTCGAAATTGTTGTTGAGGTTCATATTTTGAATTTGGTGGGAAATTTGGTCCAATTCGCAATTCGCTGTTGGAGTATCCGTGAGATACTCCGGAATTTTGCAAAAATCCTGAGGATTAGCAGTATAATCCTCCTGTGGTAAGTGAGAATTAGCAGTATAATTCTCTTGTGGTAAGTGAGAATTAGCAGTATAATTCTCTTGCGGTATCTGAGAATTAGCAGTATAATTCTCGTACTGTTCTTGAAAATTAGTTGCATAATTTTCCGAAAAATTTTGATTATCTTCAAAATTAAAATTGTCGTACATTGTATCAACGTTTTGATATTCAGGAGAATAATCTTCGTACTGATTAAAATTATATTGGTTATCATAAGGTTCATAATTTAAATGATGAGTTTTTTGTTGATTGAAACGGTTAAAATTCGGATTTGGTTGTATCGCTGATGGTCTTTGTTGGACAAAATTACGATTTGATCTAATTGCTGAAGGCCTATTTTGTTGTGCTTGGCTAACTTGATTATTTTGTGGAAATGTTCTGGTATTAAATTGACTAGTTTGTTGTGCAAAATTTTGAAAACCTGTATTACTTTGAAAGTTTGGTCTTTGGAAATTTTGTGAAGTTGATGGCATAAATAATTGTTGTTGCCTTGTGCGGCATTCGTTTATTATATGCCCGCTGCGTTTACAAAATGAACAAAATTTTTGTTGGAAATTTACGTTTGGTCGTTTTTGTTGAGGAGGCACTGGATTTTTAACATTATTATTATTATTTTTTGAAAATTTCTGTGATTCAAAGTAGGAGAGTTGTAATTCTCTTCTAATCCTATTAATTGCCTGTAGCATACTTGTTGGGTTTCCAGCACGTATTATTTGGCCTAGTTTTGACTCTAAACCCGTCAACAAAGTATTCAGGGTCATAGTTTCTATTAATTTCGATTGAGATTGTTTTTGTTCTCCAGATAGGCGTTGCTTCTGAATAGCCGCATGCATTTTCGCATTATGCGTCTGTAGACGCGCAACAAAAGTTAATGCAGATTCACCTGGCATTTGGTGAATACGCTGTAGATCTTGGATAAGCGATGTCAAATCACGAGAGTCGCCAAAATGAGTTTCTAGGAGAACTCTAATTTCTGCCCAAGTATCAAGGTTGCGAGAATTTATTAATTCGGCAGCTCTGCCACGCAATTTATTTTTTATATGTAGCGTTAGTAAAATTTTTTGGTCATTGATTGCCATGCCTTGTGCATAAATGCAAGAATTTAAAAATGTCTGTAAATTAATGGCATTGCCATCGAATTTCGGTATGACAGAAAAAATTTCAGAGAGCTTGTAAGGCTCAATTTGCTCTATCCTTGCACTTTGTACCGTTTGTGTAGTTTGCGAAGTTTCTGGCATTGTTGCTTTTATTTACAGATTACAAAAAAAATTAATTAAACGTTAACTTGAAATTATTTTTTAAAAAATGACCTTTTTAGAAAATGAAATTAGTTTTAATAAAAAAAATTATTTAGGCAGTTTGTGTATTAATTGTATAATACACGGTGACGTATTAGCAGTATAATACGTTTCTTATGCTAATTAAAATTAAATTAAGGTTGTTGCGTATAATTATATTTGGTAAGAGAACTGTATTTTGTTCGTTGAGTGTATATAGCACATTTATAAAATAATTGTGAAAAAATAGTAAAATAAAGCGAGATGATTCTTAAAATGACTTACGTTATTGTCTTCATTCGTAGATTCTTTTCTCTTCTAAAGGATTGGGATCCACCACCTCTGTCCTGAAGTACTCCTTGTTCTCTCGGGCTTTCCCACTAGTTAGGCACCTTCTTCAGATGAACTCCTTGTTCTTTTGGGTAGTTTTCCTCGAGTTAGGCTCCGTCAACAGGGTGTTTTGAAGATCCTACCACGACTGCGCCACTGTTATATTTGTTATTTTGATTTAGACTTTTAAAAAAATATTTATTTGATTAATTTGGAGTCATCGATGACTCTGAATAAAATGTACAATTGTAGGTTAAAGAATTTAATATGAATGTGAGTATAAAACTGAATACAAATGCGTCTGCTGGTCATATTTATAATATTAGGAAAGCAGTGTCAGCAGACGGAGAACAAAGGAAATGCAAATGTGCAATTTGGCATAAACTATGGGAGCGGATACAAAACAATAGGTGAAACTTGATACGTAAGATAAGCAATTACCGAGAGAAGTCGTTATCAACTTATGTAACTTGATACCACTGAGGAGCTTACTTATAACTCAGTGTCGTACTGTTATTTTTTTAATATAACATAAATACCTTTTATTAATACGGACATTATGAAATTATTGTACTACTCCTTTGTGCGATCAAAATTAGAATATTGCTCACTGGTATGGTCCCCGGCCTATGCTACGTATATAAAAAGTATTGAAAACATTCAGCGTCGTTTTGTTAAGTATTTGTGTTTTATTGAAGATGGCAATTATCCCACAACTGGTTATTCGCAAAACCTCATGTTAGAAAGATTTGATATGTCGAGTCTAGAAAATAGGAGAATAGCACACTCTGTAATATTTCTGCATAAAATTATTCACAATATATCTGATTGCCCGTCTATTTTGGAGCAACTGTGTTTCCGTGTTCCTCGTATAGGAAGCAGAAATCGTGAAACATTCTATCTTGCTACTCCCCGAACAAATTTACTAAAACTTTCACCTATACATTTTATGTGTAAAAATTATAATTCAGTGCAAAATGAGCTTGATATATTTAATTGTAGTCCTGCATCAATTAAAAGATTACTATGCGTATAACCCCATATCCCTTATTGCCGTTTCATGTTTTTTTTTAGAATTATGTGATGTGTATATATTATTTTAAGTCAGTTTTTTCTTAGTATTACATTTGTATTTTGTTTCTTCACAGTACGACACGTACTGTGAATTTGGTATATATAATACTTATACTGTTTGTGCTTACTAGTGTAACATTCCCACCCTTTAATTGGTTTTCTGTTGGGTGGTTGTATCTAAATAAATAAATAATAAATAAATAAATAAATAAATAAATTAAAATTTGTCAATTTAATAAATTGACTTCATCTAGCAGACTTTGACTATTCTGTTAACCTAAATTTTAGCTGTCAAAAGAGTTGTCAAAACTTAAACATTAATCTGAGTTTGTCTTCAAGTAACTTTTTAGTATTTGATTCACTTTTTTGAAGTCATGGTTCAATACACGAAACAAGAAAAGCTAGACAAGGTGTTTGGTTTACGGTGAATGTAAACTAAATTTGTGGCAAGCGAAAGATGTTTACGCACATCGTTATCTTGATAGAAAAAAGTCTGATCAGGAAACAATTTTGAATTTATACAAAAATTCAATGAATTTCGGTTCATTTGAAAAGCCAAAACAGGAACGATCAAAAGTTGTAACAACTGATTTAAACATTGCATTGGTTCTCCAGCAGATTAATGATAACCCGAGGATGCCCTTGAGAGAAATTAAGAGAAGTACTAATACGATCATGAATTTCATTGCAAGATATGATTATTTATTTAGCTGTGATGAAAATATCTTTTAAAAAATTCTTTGGAGCGATGAAAGTAGATTTCACAATAATGGACTTGTAAATAGACATAATTGCCGTTATTGGACACAAAAAAATCCACGATGGATTACTGAAAGATATAACCAGTGCGTTGTTTGTTGAAATAAATGTTTGGTGTGATATATTCAATGGTTATTTAACAAAACTCCTCCTGTAGGAAGGCACCTTAAATAGTGATCATTACCGGAATTTTCTTCGAAGAATTTGACCTAAATTATTAGAAAATGTCCTGGTTGAAGCTAGGCGCAACATTATTTTTCAACAAGATTGGGCCCCACACCACAGTGCGCAAATTGTATTAGAATATTTGAATGTTCTGTACCCCAATAGTTGGTTTGGGACATACGGTCCACTACAATGGCCAGCACGGTCATCAGATTTGACCCCTCTCGATTTTACCTTTGGGCTCACTTGAAAGACGTTGTCAACGTAGAGCCCATTGAGTATATGGCAGATCTCCAAAATAAAATCATTGCATCTTGTGCTGCTCTAAAAAGAAGAACTCTGTTAAGAACTGCAAATTTTGAGTTAAAACGCCGGTATGAGTGTTGTATTCGGGCAAGTGGAGACAGCTTTGAACAACTGTTATAAAATATTCTAGTTCCTGTAGATTTTAGATTAAAAAATTGGCTATGTTTAAACTATTTACATTCTTTGTTTAAATATTTCAAAGATATTGTTCTGTCTATGTAAATAATAATTGTATTCATTAGCTGTTGTTTAATCTGTCCATTTTCATAGTTAAAATTCAGGTTAACAGATTAGTCAAGTCTATTAGATGAAGATAATTTATTAAATTGGCAAATTTTAATAAAGGGAATTTACACTTTCAATGTTAAATAACTCCGAAACGAACTAAAAAAATTAAAAAGTCCTAATAATAAAAAGAACTCAAAATGAAATGTACCATTAGTATCTTTAGTTTTCAAAACTTGCTACTGAAAATTAGGTCGTCGCGACGCCTAAACCGTTTAAGACGTCGACATCTTTATAAGTCGAAATATAGCACTTGACCCCACGAATTATCTGCCATTTACAGAAATTTAATATGTCTTTTAATGTTTGAGTAATCGGCGTTGGGAGTTTTACGTGGAACACCCTGTATATTATGAAAATATAGCTTTACATTTTGATGCGTCGCAAGCTTAATAGTATAGGAACCAGCATGCAATTACATGACACATTTGCAATAGCTAGAGATATGATTAATCTTGTTCCTTGGAACAACTCAAACAAAGAAAATGAAATTTTCTAAGTGGTGGTATCACTAAATAACTCAAAACGTGTTTTACAATTATTACAAGTATTTGTATCATACAAGTGAATATTTCTCCATCAAGTACATGCTATTTAAAAAAATACAATATCCAATAGGCATACATCCCGGTTAGTGGAAGTCCAGCGACAAACATTATTTATTTATTTACTTCCCAAACAGATAAATCTAATTACAAGAGAAATACAAACATTACAATACATGATATTTTTTAGCTGTGAAGCTTAATTGTACACAGAATAATAATATTTTAAACTCATTTAAATGTTTAAATTTTAGGGGAGAAGGGCTATGCATTGAGCTGAAAAATAATGCATCTAAAACAAAAATAAAGCCTTACGATTCAATCTAGTAAGTTATGTCACTGAGTATGAGAAAGAAGTGTGAAGCTGAATTCATTGTTATCGACTAATTACTACTTAGTTATTACAAAAGTACGATCGGCATACAGCCCGGTTAGTAGAGGTCGAAGATAGTCAGGCTTCCCGGTTAGGCCAAAAACACACTATAGTGTATCCACGGAAGGCCGAGAGTAATAAATATAAGTGATTGCCTCGTGATCGCGAAGTGTTCCATCCTCATTAGTTGCATTTTTCAGTAGATTGTCAACTGTTTTCTCGACTTCATTTGTATGTAATTTGCGTAAGAGTGTATTTACATTTGCTCGAAAATTTGAATTATTATAACTCATAAACAGTTTAGTGAATCTATTTGAAGTTTATGGTAGTGTATTATCAAGTTTAAAAGAACAATATCCTACATTTTCAATAATATTCAAACGTTCCAAAATCGGTCAGGAAACTTCTTGTATTTTTAATAATTTTACGCATGAATGGCTCTAGTGAACTAGGCCCACGTGAACAGCGCGTGACAGCTCTCAGAGCTTGGCGAATATACTATAGACGGTTTTCGCTGATTCGGCCGCCGAATCGGCAGCCGACTCGAGAGATGCTGTAATGGATACAAATGGAGCTGTTCACCCTAAAACGCGCTACGAGAAAGCAGCATTCACCACCGTGCGTACCGTCTTTCGATTCATGTGCCGAATCGTTTTTATTGCTTCGAGCGGCGTATGTTGCAATATAAACAAATGAATCTGTTCACACATTCACTTATTTTTCAAGCGGTTTGGGCTTGCATTGAAGCCAAATTGCACATTTTTTTAAAATATTGTATTTACGCCTCTAAAATAGATCCCATTATTGATAAGTAATGAACTATTAATAAATGTAATTCAAGAACGCCCTGCTCTATTCTTCTTTATTATATCATTTTCCAAAATATATAGCAGTTCGTAAAATGATGTTTTCGATATACTCATGAAATTGAAAAATGTTGCATCATCACTTTTAATTTCGTTAAATATAGTATTAACTTTTTGTTTCGCGTTCTTCAGCAACAAGATGTTCCCAGATTCGCTTATTATTTCTTCTTTTTTTTTATGGACAGTATAATAAACCTAACAAAACCAATTCTTCCTTTGAGTCAGACAAATCCATTTTGGTCCCTGTACTAGGCACCGGTGAATCCAAACAGCCTTTTGTCTCTTAGTGAAATGCGCCAAGTTTGTATTTGAAAGAAAAATTTTTTCATATTTTTTTTTAAATAGATACCGATTGACAAAATCGTCAATTGAAATCAATTAAAATCAATTGATTTCAAATATTTTTGGAGATAATACGTCTTCTCATTTTATGTTTTGTGTAGAGAGGAAAGATATTTTTTGGACAGAATGTACTTGGCGCTGCCTTTGTTAGCATTTCATTACTTCTTGTAGAAAATATTCCTGTAAATATATACTTACCGGTATTCACTCATTATTTCTGTGAGCGTGGAAGAGGTTGGGGTAAACTTGGCGCGGAACACTACCTTGATTCTTGATTATGTGTCACAATTTTGCAAATAAAGCTCTACCAAAGCACGCCTTCATTACACGTTTAGAAACACTTGGAATTTCATCAACCACTTTTCAAGCGATGCATGATGTAGCATCAACCTACGAATATTGAGACCCACGGTTCGATCACTGAGCATCCCCAATTTTTTTTTCAACAAATATAAACTTAATATCTGTTAACGAAATTTCTGTCGGTACTACAACATGATGTTGAAGTCTGGATTCGCGGGACTAGATAACGGTAGGTACTAGAATATTAAAAATTCCCTGGCTGGTTACACGCATGGAAGCCCTGACAAGAGTGCGATAGTCTAGAGAACACTAGGTGGCACCTGGTGTTCAACTCCGGGATTTCATAGACGTGAGGTTATAATATTCGAGAATAGAGCAGTAGCACCATATGACTAACATAACCTCAATTTTTTTATTTTTGTTAGTTTATTTTAATACTTAATGTTTTCATTCGCATTTCTAGATTGGAACCAGTGTAACATTAATAAGCCTTCTCATATAGAATACATATGGTTTTAACATTGGAAATGTTTATGTTTTCGTATGTGGGGTAGAGTTACCAGTTTTTGTTCAAGGTCAAAAAGCAGCGGTGTCGCGGCACAGTAGAGAGAAGACCAGTAGACTCACTTACTCTTGAGATTTGTTAGAATCGATTTTATGTTTTATGAATCCACTGCGCATCCGATATTTGTGCGCTCATCTACATATACACTGCTCGAGCTAGAAAATGCTAGTAAACTGGCCAACACTTACAATGACGCTAAATTATTTTTGTTCGAATATATCCTTGGCACATGATTTATTTTGCGACTGAATTTAATTAATCAATAAGTACAGACTGAAAATGTATGACTTTATATTATTCAAGCAACAATTTGTACATAGCTGCCAAAAAGGCCGCGCTACTATCGATTAGGCTACTGCGCTTGCCTACCGTGTCGGGAGATTACCTAAAATTTGTACAGCGATGCTGATGGTAGAACACAAAAGTGTACAGCTTGCTACAAATAGGTGCCTGCTTGCAAATAAATGATGTGTTAGAATTGCAACTAACTGATATAGGTTGTCTGTTGTACAAATTGAGTGACAATAATAATATCTCTTTATTTCAAAGTAATGTGTCGCGGTCGACCGAGACTATCCTATGCAATGGCTGATATACGCAAATGTAATATGGGTTTCATAATATATCACAGGGGGTCAAGTTACCAGTTTTCATTTAAGATGGAAATACAGCGGTGTTGCGATCGAGTGAGACTGCGTATATGCAACGGCTGATATACACAAATGTAACATGGGTTGCATATATCACAGGGGGTTAAGTTACCAGTTTTCATTTAAGGTGAAAATACAGCGGTGTAGTGGATCGTGCTAACTAAAAGTTGAAAAAATTGAAAAACTTTGTTTTATATATGGTGTTATCATATCCAATGTCCCGATGATTGCAAGGATTGCGAAATCTGTGAATTTTTCTAGTATTAAAATCAGACCGCGTAGTATAGGTATTCTACATAAGAAGATTTACTAATGTTACGCTGGCTCCAATCTAGAAATGTGAATAAAAACATTCAAAATGAGAATTACCTTACACAACGTAAAACTGAAGGTTATGTTTGTTATTCTGGTCTGAATCCATAGAGATTTATCGATATATAAGTGTAACTAAAAAATTTTTAGTTAAATCCACATATTTATTGAGATTATTCAGTTCAAAATTTAGGTAGCTTTTCTTGTAAAGATACACCGGTTCTCACTTATTATTCCTGTGAGCGAGGATGTTGGAGTGAATTTGGCGCGAGACACTACCATGTCTCTTGACAAGTAAAGAGCAGACAAGTGAATTTTAATTAATCAAAAATGAGTATAAAGTATAAAATTGAAATGTCTTTAAGATGATCCCTTGCTATTTAAAAATTTTGAATTCATAATACCTCTAGCACCTTTCGATTTTCCAACATAACTTCATTATCAAATATTCTTTACATATGAATCAACTTAAATCGAACTGTATTACAGAATTTATTTATTAAGGTAACTGTATATTTTTTAAATATTTTCATAATGTTGAAACAAGAATATTTCTGCCATTTTATTGAAAAATGACGTAAAAATATGAAGAAAATATTAAACGATTATCACAAAAAAATATTTGTGTGTAATATCTATATCCAACTTATTGTTGTTAAGACGACATTCGGCATTAAAATTTTCAACTATAAATTTCAAACACTCATTTTCAAATTTCAATTAAAAGACATAAAAGCGTAGGCATACATTATCGCTGTATTTATTTTCCTAACGGTATACAGTTTGGTAAAAAATGAAGTGATTTAAAATAATGCTTACAAAAAATTACCGCTCTTAACTAAATTGATAGGGATGAGGACGCGCTTACGCCCTATACCTTTTTAAATTCATATCATATTTTTTAAGTAATTTTTCAAGTTTGCCTTACCTTTTTTTATAAATTAAATATCAACTTAAGAGTACATTACGGAATTAACTTTTATGTGATGATAATTATATTTCAAATATTGCATTTATTTAGAATATAATTACCAAAAAAATATATCAAGTAGAACATCAGAACAATAAATAATATTAAATTAAAATAATGTATTTTTACGAAATTTATGAGTACAGGGTTGACCGATTTTAGGTACCATGATTCTTATTAACCAAGGATATGAGACTACCCTCTTTAATCTATAAAGGATGTAGATTGTATATCTCCAAATATTTGGTAGCAGATGTGCACGAAATTTCAAGTTTCTGGACACTTATTAGCTTGCTTTTCTTATTTGCCTCTATTAACCCCTATTTACACCACAGCTCTTCGACGGAATAAGTTATAAATACGTGGACCAAATTTCAAATCAATAATTCTAACTTTTTAATCCCTTTAAGAACGGAGGAGTTGATGGTGAGGGTGGCAGAAGTCATAAAAACACTTGAGACCTTGGCTTCTAGTATGTACACTAAATCTTCGTTTCTGGACTCTTACTAGCTTACTTTTCTTCTTTACCACTATTTACCCCTATTTACCTATATTTGACCCTCAACCATTCAATGGAAGCTCAACATATAAGTTCCAGATCTCATCATGATACATAGTGTACCAAATTTCAATATCTCTTATATTTTGGTTGGGATGGCAGATATAAATATAGAAAAATTTGAGAAATTTCTTTCTAGTATGTATATGCAATTACCATGTTTCAGGACCCTCGCATTACTTATTTAACAACACTTACCCCTATTTACGTCTTTTTACACCACCAACTCTTTAACAAGAAAAGCTTTAAATATAATCTAGTGTACTAAGTTCCAAGTCTACAGCTTTATAAGTTAGATTCAAGGATTAGGATATATTCAGAAAGGGAATATCACAGCATTACTAAATACTAAATAATCAAAATGTCGAACCACTAAAACCGCTCAACTTAAAAAAGAATGATTTCTTAAACCGTCTTAACCGTCTCTCAAATCACCGAAGGAACTCCTTGAAAATCTAGGACTTTGTCTTAGGTAAAGGGGAACGAAGCTCTACAGTTCGTAGCAGGCTAGCTGCATGAGCTACCCCGCTGGTTAAGTATTGATATTAATTAAATATCCCCATTTTTAAAATGGCAATTTTGAAGGACACCTTAGGAGAAAAATTATGATTTTCTGGAAGTAAATTGTCTATTGCATATTTCAATGACATGCTTAATTTGTGGATAAACCGTGAACACGGAATAAGCTCTATTTACCGAAAATTATGTGAGTTCAAGTGCTAATAGAAAAATTGAATTGCAAAGCTACACGCTACCATTATTATCCTGACTGAGGTACCACATGTTACACAACAATGAAAATAAAATGGGTATAATATTGCTCATTGCAAGTATATGTACGAAATGCATTGCGTGTTGTACATGCATTTAATGTGAAAATAAGCGAGGAATGGATTTTTTTTCCTGTCGGAGAAAAAGTACTTATGAGAATATTTTTGCTATGCTATTGTAAGAATAACTGAATGCTTTTTTATTCATATCTGCAGCATCTAGATATCATTTTACTGATGAAATATACTTAGTATTTATCGCATCTTTATTTTTAAACTCCACCATATCAGAGTAGAACCAGTTCTTTGAAAATCTGGCAAAACTACAAAATTTGGAAGTAGTAGAGAAAATAATCCAAAGAATTAATAAAGGACGGAATATTACAAGGTGCTTGAATTCAGTACTGTGTGATCGGGGTATTAAAAGAGAAACAAAAAAGAAAATATGTCAGTGGAAAGCACAGCTATCTACGGCGCCGAAATTTGGGATGTGAGCCAGAAAAATAAGAAAAAACTGTCAGCACAGAAATGGATTACCTAAGAAGAAGCTGTAGAAAATCCAGACTTGACCATGTTGACACACATTACAACATTACAATAGAATCAGTTGGCAAAAGACAATTGACATGGTTCGGACTCGTAAGAGGAATGCACGGAGGCTGATGGCTACGAAGAATATTAGAATGGACTCCACCAAAAAGAAGAAAGAGAGGACGACCAACAAGAAGTTGGAAAGGCGACATCCAGAAGGCCATGGATGCGAGAGGCTTGAACACAGATAAATGTTATGATAGAAGACTTGGAAACTTCGGACGGAGAGGCAGCGTCAACTGTAGAAATCCGAGATATACAGGGTATTAGGGATATTAGTCTCATGTCATAAAATAAAACTGGTAATAGGGACCGACTAGACAAACAAGAAACCTACATGACTTTTTTCTCTAGGGGCACTTTGAAAAAAACTGACCTAGGTTTATAGTTTTAATGTTATGGTAGGAAACATTTAAGAACCACTGTTTTTCAGGGTCAATGGATCTTATAGTTTCGAATATTAGAAATAATAAGAAACTGTAATACCAACTTGTATTCCCGCTGGAAGAAGTGCGGCACACTTTGATGGGATTACTTGTACCGAACTTTTTATACCACTGATTATGAAAATGTAAATAATTCCTTCTCCTTCGGCACAACGCAAGGGTTTAAATAGGATTTGTTTACATGTGTTTTTTAATTAGTACGAAGTTATTGTAGCTTTTATTGTCGTTTATAGAAGTTTACAAAATTTAAAGGTGGTTTATTAACATTTTCAACATTGTGTGAAAAGCTTAAAAAAATAGTAATTATTTCATGAAATTAGAAAACGAACAGTTAGACGTCCGAGATAGGATAACAGAAAATAGTTGTGTATTTTATCGAAAACTAAAAATCGTGTCTTTGGTTTCTATAAAAATCAATGTAAGCAATAATAAACAGATCAAAACTAGACAGCGAATACTAATAATAATAATAATAATAATAATCATACCTTTAATGACCAATAGGTAACACCCAATAACTGAACAATTCTTTTGAATTTTTCACAAAAATTATTCGAAATGACCTCCATCTCCACGTATACTCATTTTGGCACGTCGATCTAAGGACATACGCACTCCGTTCAACACATTTGGTAAATTAGGGTCATTTTTTGTGGTTTCTATGCATATTAAAATATGTTGTTGTAATTGTTCTAAAGTGTTAATTGGATCACGCTAAACCAGAGATTTAAAACGCCCCCAAAAACAGAAGTCCACCGGATTTAAGTTTGGCGATCTAGCAGGCCATGGTACTGGTCCGCCACGTCCAATTCATCGTCGAGGAATTTTCTGTTCAAAAAATTTCCAACAGCCAGACTGAAATGGACTGGCGTTCCATCGTGCAAATATCACATTCTTCTGCGCGCAGCCAAATGTACATCTTCCAGCAAATTTGGCAATGTTTCTTACAAGAAATTTAAGTATACATCACCATTTAATCTAGCAGGTAATTGGATAGGTCCAATTATTTCATTACCGTAAATTCCTGCCCACAAATTAACGCTGAACCGTCGTTGAAAATGCACCCTTCTTTTTACACGTGGATTTTCGTCTGCCCAATAGTGCATACTTTTAAAATTAAACACTCCATTTCTGTTAAAACACGACCCATCGGACAAACACAGAACGTTTAAAAAATTCTCATTTGCCGCGTGTTTTCTTAAAATCCTCCTACAAAGTTGCATTTGTTCTGCAAAATCTTGAGGTTCTAGTGCTTGGGCACGTTGATAGTGATAGGTATGTAAGTTCGTATCTCTAAATGTCCTCCATACCACAAAATGAGATACTCCCACACGGTTCGCGATATCGCGGGTGCTTAAAGTTGGATCCTCTTCTACATGTTCCAAAATTTGAACCTCTGCGTCAATTACGTTATCTTCACGTTGTGGACGTCGTTCTCCTCAATGTCCATCGAGACGACCAGTTTCTCGAAGACGCTGGTCAATACTAACAAATGTACCAGCACAAGGATGACGTCGATTGGGGAACCTTAAACACTAATCTCTTCCACACCAGCTGCATTTCCACCACTATCTCCATACACCAAGTGCATATACGCGAGCTCTGGATAAGTGTAATCTCTCATAATGTCCAAAATCTGCGTTTTAAAACACCTCACTAAACTGTGAATTAATGTTATCAATAAAGAAAACAAAAAGAGAAACTTGGTCCAAACTCCAAAAAGTAACACAAAAAGCACGAACGAAAAGTAGTGTTTTACATAACCAAGTACTAACGACTTGAACGATCAGTCAATAAAATAAATCCTAACATAAGTGGCACAAAATTCAAAAAGAACAAAAGCGACAGACAATACCAAGGAACGGGTAGGTCGCGTCGTTTGTACGTTGTTTACCAAGTAAGGACACAACCTGAAATTATTACTTGAGAATATTACAAGGGATAGTACAGCATGCGTAATAAGATAATTTGGCCGCGAAGATGCAAAAAACGGCCTTGTCGTGGCCTAATTATTTCTTAGGCGCACCATACTTATTTGCACGAATGTCAGAGTATCATGTGCCACAGGACGCAAGGGAATAAAGCCTACTCCAATATACCAGCAGTTCTCAAACTTTGTTATTAATTATTTTGGAAATTTTTGTTTTTTTTTTCTCCAAAACTATGAGCTTTAGACCCCATGTTATATAAGGTTTTTTTTGTTTGTCTTGTTGTTTCCCACCACCAGTTATTTTTTAATGACATGCAACTAATTACACCCTGTATAAACTGCACGATGCATATTTGTTTTTAAACGCCACCATATCACAATAGAACCTGTTCCTTGAAAATCTGGCCAAACTACAAAATTTGCAAGGTAAGTAGGTTAATATGGGAAACATATTTAAGAAACTAAAATGGTTAAAGTGATGTTATCTACTATGTGAAGAAATTTAGTTGGTAAATACAATGCTTATAGTCTATTTGGAAATGAAGAAGACACTAAGTCCGAAAAAAACGTAGTCAGTTTATTAGTATTTTTGTTCTATTATGTATTACAATACATTGGTGAGTTGTACTTTTATGGCTGATTATGTTTTTTGTGGATTTCCATTCATACCGATCTTTTATTATTCGTCTTCATTTTCAAGTAGACTATAGAAAATTGTTATAATATAATTAATACATATTTTATAATGGAGAATTCTAAAACATCGACATTTATGAAGGTAGTACTAAATATGCTTAAGATATTCTAATTCATAAAGAGTATTTTGTTGATAGGTGAATAATTTCAAAAAAGTTTTATTTATTCTTATCGTGCAACAAACAAAAAGTTTTTATTATAGTCACTCTTGGTGTTGCGCTAAGTTAAAGAATTTTTGTCGGCGGATAATGATAGGTTATTTAATTCTTTTGTTTTTCTGCACCTACACTTGCAGCATTCCACTTGCTTGATGATATGACAGGAAATGATATTGGTATACTTTAAATAATATCTGCCCTGGGATCCTGACCATATCAAGTAGTTTTTTAGTATTTAGGAGGACTGTTGTGATGCTTTTTTTGAGATTGTATTGCACCTTGATATCGTTAACCATCCTAATGATCTGTAGTGTTGTATGTGGTCCATTTTTATACCGAATGTTTATCGTCGACTTGAAGTCGATATTATCTATAAACTTTTTAATGTACTGATCATGTAACTGGTTGTATCCACTCAAAATAGAAATATTTAAAAACTTAATTGTTAAAATTCAAGTACATACTAGAAGTAAAATCTCGATAGCAATTAAGCTTCAACGGCGAGAACTTTCGCATGCAGTTTTTAGTAACCTAGAAAATCGATGAAATTGCAATTTCAAATGATATTAACTCTATTAAAAGTTAATTTATTGAAAAATATAGATATGAGTAGTCAGAAACATGAAGAATGAGACAAGAAGAAAATAACATTACATTATTCCATTTATGTCAAGAATCTAAATTTAAACGTATTAAATAGTATCCAATTAAACGGCTGATATATAATGTTAGTACACTATAATTCATGCAATTGATTTTTTGCTATATAACTGGTAGTAACAGAACAGGCTCTGGACATATTTATAAATCTGAACTACATCTCAAATGGATTCTTGTGCATTTGAGCATTAATTCTAAGCACCGATCTTTAATTACATTATTTTTTAATAGGAAATTATTTTAACATTGGAAATGTTTATGTTCGTACATGAGGGTAGAGTTACCAGTTTTTGTCCAAGGTCAAAAGACGGCGGTGTCGCGGTCGAGTGAGACTGTCGTATATGCAACGGCTGATATACGAAAATGTAATATGGGTTGCATACATCACAGGGGGTCAAGTTACCTGTTTTCATTTAAGGTTCCGACATAAAGCGGTGTAGTGGATCGTGCTGTTTCCGGAAAAGGTTGAAAAAGCTAAAAAAGTTTATGTTTTATGTATGATATTATCATTTCCAATGTCCCGATGGTTGCAAGGTTTGCGAAATCTGTGAATTTTTTTTAATAAAAATTTGAAGTAATATTAAACATAATCATACGAAAAGTTGCAGTTGGGCATGGCCGGTTCTTTGCTAGAATGCGGCTAAATTCACTTTAATGTGGGGTCATTGAGATAAGTACATACATCAATATTACAACCATATCCATATAGTGGGGTGGAAGTATCGTAAAAAAAATGTTTTTTTTTCCTGAAATAGGTTTAGAATATCACGTAACGTCGAGATTTTAAATTTGAGTCTGTAGTCTGTAACATGTTTTACGCACGTTTCCACATGAACTGTTTAAGGTATTGGCTTGAAATTTTGTACACATATGTAATATAACGAGATCTGGAACTGAATTGTATTTGGAACTTATACGATGAAGGGTTGGGGGTAAGTATGGGTAAATAAGGGAAAATAAATAAAGTAAACTGGTAAGAGTACAGAACCTTGAAATTTGGTGTATATACTAGAAGCGACGGCCTTAGATATTTTTTAATACCTTCCCCCCCCCCCCCCCCGTCAACTCCACTCTATTATTAAAGGGGTTGATAAAATGAAATGGAGATATTCAGTTGCAATTTGGTACACATATATTACAATGACACCTGGAACTAGGTTATATTTTGGGATGAATCCGTTGAAGGGTTCGGGGTTAAATAGGGGAAAATAAGTAAATCAAGCTGGTAAGAGTACAGAAACTTATGATTCGGTGTATATACTAGAAGCCAAGGGATCAGATTTTTTTCAACCCCTCCAGCACCCCCATTCCATTATAAAAGGATTGATAAAATAAAATTGAGATTTTCACTTGAAATTTGGAGCATGAATGTACTATAACGGCATCTGTAATAAGATTATATTTTGAGATGATACCGCCGAAGGGTTGGGGGTTAAATAGGGCTAAATAAGGGAAAACATATAGCAAGCTGGTAAGTGTACAGAGATGCGGAAACTTGGGATTTGGTGTATATAATCGAGGTCAGGACATCAAATTTTTTTATATCCCCCCCACTCCATTATAAAAGGGGTTGATAAAATGAAATTGAGACATTCACTTAAAATTTGGTACATATATTATAAGGACACCTAAAACTAGATTATATTTTGAAATGATTCCGTTAAAGGGTTGGGAGTTAAGTTGGGGTAAATAGGTGAAAATAAGTAAAGCAAGCTGGTAAGAGTACATAAACTTGTGACTTGGTATATATACTTGAAACCAAGGCCTCAGATTTCTTTATAACATTTTTCAACCCCTCCACCATCCCCACTCCATTTGAGTGGGTTGATATAATAAAATTGAGATTTTCACTTAAAATTTGATATATTCATGTATTATAACAGCATCTGGAACTAGATTATATTATTTTGAGATGATTCCGTTGAAGTGGTGGAGAGGAAAATAGGGGAAAATAAGTAAGTCAAGTTGGTAAGAGTATAGAAACTTGAGATTTGATGTATATACTAGAAGCCAAGGCATCTTCTTTTTAATATTTTTCAACACCCCCCATCCCAAATATTATTAAAATTCTATGACCAATTATTTCCACATACTAGAGTGCAAATATATTCCAGAAGTTTTTCTTTAAAGAAACTTGGATGGAAAATCTGGATGTGAAAGTAGTGATTCCTAAGGTAGTGGTTTTTTATATTTAATTTCTAAATCAAGATAAGATGCAGACAAAGTTGGAAATGCGTATTTTACTGAAAAAATTGTGTTCCATTATAATTAGAGATTTTATGACCGATGTGTATATTTTTACTTCCCATCACTTTATTATACTCTTCGCAAATACAAAACGAAGAGTATATTGCATTCGATCGGCATTTCTAAAATCTGTAATAATGTACCTAGAGAAAAAGAAATTCATATCACCGTGTTACTGATCGAATTCTGAACAACTTTCAAAATGCCCATCTGTCTGTTTGTCCGTCCGTCCGTCCGTCCGTCCGTTCGTCTGTCTGTCTGTCAGTCCATCCATGCGTCATGTTCCTTGTAAGCACGATAACCTAAGAACTAAGAGTCCGATTGTATTGAAATTTATACAGTAAGAAGAGAAAGAACCCTATTGCTTTTGAACAGAATCGATCAATACATAAAAAGGTTTTAATAAGAAAATATATATTTTGTAAATAAACAGGGAATGTCTAAAACTAACATTATTTACAAAGAAACTGAGAAGAGTATCCTAGAGAATGTGCGACAATTATATAAATAGAGCAGTAAATCGGCGAAGAGTATAATGGTTAGCTTGTTTTTTACTTATTTCATAGTTACTATTGTTACAACAGTCGTATCCCAATTTTGATATCCGATTAAACTGATGTTGGCTTAAATGAAATCGATACAACCCGCCCTTAATATTTTTTTTCTAACGTTTGGGTAAAACTATTAAGACAAACCAGATAACTTTCTTATTTTTTTGTATTTTTTTGACCTAGCGCAGCACCTGGATTATAATGACTTTATGAAACCAATTAAATCAATGTATATTTACAAAGTAGTAATAAGCTACTTATTATAATTAGTAACAAGAACATTACTACATCACAACAGGTAATATTACTATTAACACGTTGAATTTAAATTGGCTCCATATCTGGTTTACACCTATTTATACATGTAATATTCGTCTTCTTGTGACTAGACACTTAACCTACAGGATACAAAAATAAATCGACCTTGGTGTAGAAGAATGAGAGTCGGTAGTATAAGATACAGGTAAAAGATACTCAAATAGAATAAATTAATAAACGACCACATTAACTTATTAATTATCTTCTTTAATTATAAGTTGCCTATAAAAGGATCAGGCCATACGATGAAAAAATCATAAAAATATCCTCTTTATAACAAGCTTATCTGATCGAATATTTAAGAGTATGAATACATTATCATGTAGCATACATATATATTATATATAGCACCACATTTATCACAACCCCTTGCTTTGTTAAAAAAAATATAGGGCTCATAGATGTGTTTAATAACGGTGTAAATATTAAACGAAGCGAAACATTCTACTTTGACTAATACAGCACACACAGCTGAAAAAAAGAAGTTTGATTAATAAACGACTTCGAAACATTTTTAAAATGGAGAGGTTTTCAATTCGACTCGTATGTGCTTTTCTTATATTTATTCTATTTCTATGAAATCTTTCGCATACTGTAGAACATGGTCTGGCGGTAGTACCATTACAGCTTCATTAAGTTACATCTAGTGTAAGGTGAATCGAAAATAAGTTTTTGTTAATCGGAAATTTGACGCTGGTGATTATTTATGTGTTCAACTATGAATTCAGCAGGTGGGAAGAACATTTAACAGAAGTTTACTAATTATAAAGCCGCTGCTTAAGGAATCACTACTTTCACATCCAGATTTTTCATCCAAGTCACTTTAAAGGAAACATCTTGACTATATTTGCACTACAGTATCTGAAAATTATTGGTCATAGAATTTTAACACTATTTGGGACAGATCATCTCAATCAGATGTCATTACAATACATATGTGTAGTAACTTTCAAGTGAATATCTCAATTTTTAGTTATCAGTCCCACCAATAATGGAGCGGAGGTGGTGGGGAGGGTTGAAAAATATTAGAAAGTAATCTGAGGCCTTGGTTTCTAGTACATACACCAAATTCCAAGTTTCTGTACTCTTAGAGCTTGCTTTACTTATTTTTTCCTATTTACCTCTACTTACCCCCCACTTCTTCAACGGAATCACTCATAATACATACGTGTACCAAATTTCAAGTGAAAATCTCAATTCAATTCTATCAACTCTTTTAATAAGGGTGTGGGAGTACTGGGGGAATGGAAAATATTTTTAAAAAACCTGAAGCCTTCGCTGCTAGTATATACACCAACTCCCAAATTTCTGTACTGTTACAAACTTGCTTTACTTATTTACCCCTTAACCCCCAACCCTTCAACGGAATCATCTCAAAATATAATCTATTTCCAGATGTCGTTATAATACATACGTGTACCAAAGGGCATAAGCCGGGTTTCCATGTTGTGACTGCCCCCAATGGAAATGAAATTTCTTATCAACTATTCTAAAGCATTTGACCTACATACGTTTTTGCAAAATTTTCAACCCGATAGCCGCCATATTGGATGAGTAATGGCGGATTATGTAACTTTAGTTTTAACAATTCAAAAATTCAGAAAAAATGAAAGTGCTATAAGTACATGATAATACACTGCAATCAATTTTACCATTATTAACAATCCGTTCAATTTCAAATTTTTACTACCGATGCGTCTTTTAATGATACGTATGCCATAATTTTTTCAGATTTTTCAAAAAAATCCACGATACTTAAATAAATTAATAACTTCAAAGATCGTCATTTCCCATGATATCGGTCAATCAAAGCGGGACGCAAATATTTTTCATCGCTTAATAGTTGACTGATTCTTCAAACTTTTCGTTGCTTAGTGAATGATTGATTTTTAACAATTTTAACTGACGGGACTTGATTATTTATCAGATTTTATGCCAGTAAAGTCTTATTAAACGATGTATCCCCTGAGTGAATAATTCTACGTTCATTCGATTGGAGGGAGCTATATAAAATTACTTATACAGGGTGCGCCAAAGTTCTGATTTTGGTCGATTACGGCTGTATTTGAAATGGTGGAAATATATTGTCTATAGATTATTTTCTTGATTTTCAATTCTGAATAACCAGAAAATATGTACAATTATACAGGGTACTCCGTTTTCGTTGTCCGAGCAACAACTTCGTTATTTTAAATGGAACACCCTATATTTTTTTCCTTTATCGAGTTACCCATCTAATTATATTCATAATTCTATTAAGGTGGTAGGTACTTAAAATGAACCGTTTACGATATAAAAAAGATTTTTTGACAAAAAGTGAGGTTTGCGGATAAGTTTTTGAGTACCTCTGATTTCATAGACAAGAGAGTTTTCAAAATTCTGCTTATACTGTTATGTTGAGCATATTAAGGGCTAGTAGGGCAGAAACATTATTAATATTAATCTTATACAGAGTGCTGAAAAAATTGAGTTTAATGTTTCGCTAATAAAAAAGGCCGTAATTCAATTTTTTCAAATGGGACGTACTATTTTCAGTTCTGTCATCTAATGAAGTGTTAAATTATCTTTCCATTGATATATCATAGTAGGTATTTATCTTTAGGAGTTGCATAGATATTAAGGTTAATTGTCTGGATCAGTCATTTTTCTTGCTGGAACTTCATGAGGTTTGTACTGCACTTCACCAGTTTCGATAAATCTGTCTCTAAGATTACTAAATGCAGGTTCTAAAGGGTGTCTCCTTTCAGGATATCTGGTTTTATAGACTCGGGATGCTAAGAGGCTGTTCCTTGAGCACTCCCCCAGAATAAAAATCATGTCAACCATTTCTTCCCGCGAATAATTCATATTTAATATAATTATATGCAAATGCAACTTCCTGGAACTGTAAAAGCTACTAGTATTTTATTAAAGACAATCAAAACAAAAGCACTTACCGATATAGCAGTAACACAAAACTTTAGAACATCCACAGACACGTGTTTTGACATCTATGTCTCTTCGGTGCGGCTTTTTCTAAAGTTCACAATCAACTGAAATATGTAAGCAAATACTCGTGTTATAACTATCAAAGGATTACCAGAACAGGATATTAAAAATTAAAATTAGATTATAGGAAATTCCCCGTAAAGGGATAATTATCAATATAATTATATGCAAATGCAACTTCCTGGAACTGTAAAAGCTACTAGTATTTTATTAGCTAATAAAATACTAGTAGCTTTTACAGTTCCAGGAAGTTGCATTTGCATATAATTATATTGATAATTATCCCTTTACGGGGAATTTCCTATAATCTAATTTTAATTTTTAATATCCTGTTCTGGTAATCCTTTGATAGTTATAACACGAGTATTTGCTTACATATTTCAGTTGATTGTGAACTTTAGAAAAAGCCGCACCGAAGAGACATAGATGTCAAAACACGTGTCTGTGGATGTTCTAAAGTTTTGTGTTACTGCTATATCGGTAAGTGCTTTTGTTTTGATTGTCTTTAATAAAATACTAGTAGCTTTTACAGTTCCAGGAAGTTGCATTTGCATATAATTATATTAAATATGAATTATTCGCGGGAAGAAATGGTTGACATGATTTTTATTCTGGGGGAGTGCTCAAGGAACAGCCTCTTAGCATCCCGAGTCTATAAAACCAGATATCCTGAAAGGAGACACCCTTTAGAACCTGCATTTAGTAATCTTAGAGACAGATTTATCGAAACTGGTGAAGTGCAGTACAAACCTCATGAAGTTCCAGCAAGAAAAATGACTGATCCAGACAATTAACCTTAATATCTATGCAACTCCTAAAGATAAATACCTACTATGATATATCAATGGAAAGATAATTTAACACTTCATTAGATGACAGAACTGAAAATAGTACGTCCCATTTGAAAAAATTGAATTACGGCCTTTTTTATTAGCGAAACATTAAACTCAATTTTTTCAGCACTCTGTATAAGATTAATATTAATAATGTTTCTGCCCTACTAGCCCTTAATATGCTCAACATAACAGTATAAGCAGAATTTTGAAAACTCTCTTGTCTATGAAATCAGAGGTACTCAAAAACTTATCCGCAAACCTCACTTTTTGTCAAAAAATCTTTTTTATATCGTAAACGGTTCATTTTAAGTACCTACCACCTTAATAGAATTATGAATATAATTAGATGGGTAACTCGATAAAGGAAAAAAATATAGGGTGTTCCATTTAAAATAACGAAGTTGTTGCTCGGACAACGAAAACGGAGTACCCTGTATAATTGTACATATTTTCTGGTTATTCAGAATTGAAAATCAAGAAAATAATCTATAGACAATATATTTCCACCATTTCAAATACAGCCGTAATCGACCAAAATCAGAACTTTGGCGCACCCTGTATAATTACTAAAAACTGTCAGGGCTATTATGATCACCAATCATATTTACCACACATTCTACATTTTAATGTTTTCCATTTTTCCATTTCACACTAAATTTTATCACTTACTCATTTTTCTTAACCATAGAATGCTCTAGTATAATCAAAGGTTCGAGAAAAATCGGTTGAAAAATAATGGAAATAATATGAAAAAGTCGAGAAGGAAATAGAACTCTGAAAAATTTTAGAGTTAAATGCAATATATTTTATCAACAAACCGAATCATCCACTCAATTTATTTAAAGAAGGAAATCTCTATAATAATCAAAGGTTAAATAAGAATCAGTTGGAAAAAGTGAAAACGTATGAACGAAATGGAAATTTCTAGAATTATAGAGAGCATATTTTGTTACTGAACTTCATCATGTATGTACTTGATTTTTCAAAGATACAATTCTCTAGGATAATCGAAGATCCAATAGTAATCGGCGGAAAAAAAGTAGACTCATATAAATAAGTCTCGTTTATCAAGAAATAGTATTGTTATTAATAGTAATACTTAGTTTGGTATAATAACATTCAACAAATTCATTCTTATTCTTATATTAACAATTTTTGGCAAGTATGAAACGTTTCCTTTTTAATGATTTCAGTGGATCAATAAATGTATTCATCTGATAATAATATAACTATTCAGTCGTACTGCATAAGATAAAGAGTACGTTGTGTATAATAATTATGTAATATATGACAAGTAAGTATCATGAATATCCATAGTTATGTACAAAATGCATCATTTTGTAGTACCAGAAAAATAATAAAGTTTTGATAGACGTAGTTTAATTTTGTTTTCAATTTTCTTACTGAGTCCTTGATTAAATTTAAGTTGATTGTTGTGACAATAAAGCCAATTAAAAGTAATTGTAATAAAAATGGCATAGCGGCAAGAAAATTTTATTCATTTCAAAATTATTATTTAATTCGACAATAAAGAGGGTATTTGCAAAAAAAAAACATTTAAAAACAACTTTTGGCATTTTTTTTTTAATATTTAGTAATAAAATCCGTAAGTGCAATGCAATGCAATCATAATTTGATAATTTTCTGAACGATTTATTGTAAAATAAAAAAATTAAAATGAAATATGTGGGGTGAATATTATAACTAATTAATATTCATGAAATACTGACCTTCCAAAATATTCCTAGCGCCCCCTCTAATCGCATAAACGTAGAATTATTCGCTCAGGGGGATACATTGTTTAATAAGACTTTACTGGCATGAAATTTGATAAATAATCAAGTCTCGTTAGTTAAAATTGTTAAAAATCAATTATAATTTACTAAACAACGAAAGGTTTGAAGAATGAGTCAACTATTAAGGCTAGGCGCGCACGGGTGACTTTTGACACGCAACTGTTTTGTCACCTACCTCGAAGTTCATCAAGTCTTATTGAGATGCGCTCACGAAGCGACGTGACAGTCACGTCGCTCGTGAGCGCATCTCCATAAGGCTCGATGGACTCCGAGGTAGGTGACAAAACAGTTGCGTGACAAAAGTCACCCGTGCGCGCCTATCCTTAAGCGATGAAATACGTTTGCGACCTGCTCTGATTGACCGATACCATGGGAAATGACGATCTTTGAAGTTATTAATTTATTAAGTATTGTGGACTGTTTTGAAAAATCTGAAAAAAATATGGCGTATCTTTAAAAGACGCATCGGTAGTAAAAATGTGAAGTTGAAGGAGATTGCTAACAATGTTAAAATTGATTTCAAGGAATTGCAAATTTTCTTTTCCGAACTTTGCAATAGAAAATTCGAAAAAAATTCACACAAGTGTATTATCATGTATAGCACTCTCATGAATTTTTTCAGATTTTTTTTATTGTTAGTTTAGTTAAAATTAACGGAAAACGAAAATTACATAATCCGCCGTTACTCATCCAATATGGCGGCTATCGGGTTGAAAATTTGACAAAAACATATGTAGGTCAAATGCTTTAGAATGGTTCTGAAACGAGAAGTCCTCTGGGAATCTAACATGACAACCGTGTTAACAGATGGGCTGCAGCCCATCGATTTAAATTTTAATTAATTTAATCGGTGAAGCCAAAACATCAAATATTTAACTTTATAAATAATAAATGCATCAGCTGGAAGTCTACATGATTTCCCTATGAAAGAACTCAAATTTTCAATTTTGTCGGCATCGTATATTATCTAACTCGAAAAGTCAGCTCGTCATGAGTGAACCAAAAATGTTACTTTTGGACAATTCATGAAATCGATTTTGTTACATTCTCGGCTTTCCGCTATAATTTCTCTATTGTAATCATCACAGACGAAGAGAGATAGCCATCTTTTGTATGTTTATAATCGGAAAACCTGAATGAATACCTCGACGAAATATATATCTAGCGGCGCGGAATTATCTCCCGCTTCGATAGGTACGGGTCCGAACAGGAAAAAAATCGGTAAAGGTATTTACACAGAACTTCCTTCTTTATTTATATCGGGTGGTAGTGGTAATTTTTTTTTTTTTAATTTTAACAATTTTCTATCGCATTTTTTCTGAAATAGGTTTAGAGTGTTATGAAACGTGGAAATTTTAAATTTTAGCAAAAAAAATTGCCACCGTCTATTCTAGGTACCTACTTAGGTACAGTAGTAAAAAAATTTTTCAAAACATTTTTCCTTTTGAATTTTTTTTTTCTGAAATAGGTTTAGAATGTCATGAAACGCGGAAATTTTAAATTTGAGCAGAAGAAATTTTTCCATCATTTATTCTATTGCAGTAAAAAGATTATTTTTAAATTATTTTTCGCTTTGAAATTTTTTTTTAAATAGAATTAGAATGCCATGAAACGTGAAAATTTTAAATTTGACCAAAAAATATCCCATCTTTCTACTGTTCAAAAATTTTCAAACAGTTTCGAAATTTTTTTTTCTGTAATAGATTTAGAATGTCATGAAACGTAGAAATTTTAAATTTGAGCAAAAAATACCTTTTCCATCATATATTCTATAGTAGCATAAAAATACAAAGAAATTATTCTTTGACAAAATTTTCAAATTTTTCTTTTTGATAAATTATTTTTATGAAATATGTTTAGCATGTCATAAAACGTAGAAATTTTATGTTTGAGCGAAAATAATAATTTTTAATTATCTATTCGCTTTAGACTTATATTTTCATTTCCAATGAAACTCTAACCATTTCTTCACTGGTAGCAGTGTCAGCTACCTACCAAATTTGACCGTTAAGTAGTTTTTTTAGATAATGCACCAACAGACAGACAGACACAGAGACTGACGGAATGGAAAAACCTATATCTTCGTAATCTACATGATCTGAAATGTAGAAATCTGAAAAAAATCTCGGAGGGTGATTCTTTCTCGAATATAATGCTTCCGTTCGGTATGCGAGGAAAGTACTATCGGCGAAGGATTTCGCGGTTGCTGCAAACCTTATAGAGTGAGAAGTACATACCCTTAAATAGTCATAGAATATTTCTTGCCTAACAACTTTCCTAGCAAACGATGCGACATGATATATCTGACTGTACGCTCGTTAAATTAACATCTATTGAGATTGTTTTGGAACATATTTATTCGTAATAAGTCTGCAAAATGATATTTTTTTCAAGAATGAGAATTTTCTTGGTAATTTCATGTGTGAGAATGGAATTTTTTTAATTGTTATTTATATTAACGTCCTGGCGGAGATTAGCTCAACTAGGACACGTACACAAAGACATCAACACAACAACCATTCCTTGCGATGTTGCCATCTACCACAGCTGAGATTCGAGCTCAGGAGAGAAAAGAGCAAGTAGACATGCTGTGCCACTCAGTAGCGGTCCACTCCTACGGTCTCGGTAACACATTAAAAACGTCACTAAATATCCATACCCCGGCCAGAATTCGAATCCGAAACACCGTTGCAAGCCAAACATCTTTCATATCTAACTTAGAAAATGTGAAATATTAGTAATAACAAAGCTATGGTTGATTTATTAAATCTGAACAACTTAAAGGTCGAAAGAATAAAATAAAACGAATAAAAGTAAGGAAGTTCATGAAATTGAATCATGATTATAAAATTTCTTATTTAAATATCCGTAGAGCCACTAGAAGAGCAACCAAATTTTATTAGAGGTAAATGCGTATTACATGAAAACCTGCACTTATTAGCAATGTGTTCGTAAAGTGATATCACAAAAGAGAAAATAACATTGTTTCCTTTTATTTGTTGTTGCGTGTTGTTACTTTAAATATTGTTTATGATATGCCTCTTACAAATTGCCATTTACATTCTTCTCAAATATATTTTAAATGAATTCAGTTTGGAGTCAAAAAGAGAGTTTTTAATTATTTCTCTAAAACGAAAGAGAATATCAAATATGACGTAATCACATAAATTGAAGCTAAAATTTTTATAAGAAAATATTAACACAGTTCATTTACGGGGTGAGGGACAAAATATTCAAGGAAATTAAGTTTCATTTCATAATAATTTTTTCAAAATTTTTTTTAATCACCCTGTACACATATTAAAAAGCCTTAAAAATATCTACAATTTCATGAGCGAACATGGTCGTAGCTTAAAAAATAAGAAAGTTACGAGTCTGGAGAGTTTTAAGTGGCGGACCCTGTATGCTAATTACGCTTTTTTTATAAGAACGCTTTTTACATTAGCATTTCTGAGTTGTATACAAATAGGGTTTCTGATTTCTCGACTTTTTTTCATTCCCGGGAATCGGGAAATAAAATTTGTCGTTCCCGGGAAATACTAAATTTTTCATATATTTCTTGAAAAACACAAATTTTTGTTTCAAAATGTCACATCATCCAAATATTCATTTTGCTTCCCTCGCATACCGAAGGGAAGTATTGTATTCGAGAAAAAATCACCCTCCCAGATTTTTTCGGATTTTGACGTTTCAGAACACGTAGACTACGAAAATATTTGAAACATTTTTTTCCACTAAAATAGATGAAAACAAATTTTTTCTTTGTTTAAATTTAAAATGTCCACGTTTCATGAAATTCTAAACCTATATAAAAAAAAATAAATATTGAATTTTTTTTTTACCATTTTTTTTTTAAATTCTAACACTAAAATAGATGGAATTTTTTTTTCTTTGTTCAGATTTAAAATTTCCACGTTTCCGGGCATTCTAAAACTATTCAAAGAAATTTAAAAATGTTTTTGAAACATTTAAAAAAAAATTTTTAAACATTTTTAATCCATTTCATTACTATAGAATAGACGAAAAATTGTATTAGCTCAAATTTGAAAGTTCTACGTTTCATGACATTCCAAACCTATTTCGGAAAAAAAATTTGCGACATGTTTTTACCATTTTGGAAAAAAATTTAACACTAGAATCGATGGAAATTTTTTTTTTGCTCAAATTTAAAAGTTTCACGTTTCATAACATTTCAGAAAAAAAAATGTTCAAAATTTCTTCACCAACATTTTTGAAATATTTTTTACCACTAAAATAGATGGATTTTTTTTTATTTGCTCAAATTTGAAAATGTCTACGTTTCATGACATTCTAAACCTACTTCAGAAGAAATACATATTGAAAATTTTTTAACCAACATTTTTGAAAAATTAAAAAAAAAAATGAAAATTTTTTTAACCACCACTAATTAACTGAATTTACATATCGTAGGGGATCGTCTAGATACTAGTTTAGCCAGCCTAGCCGTAGGGGACTATGTTGGATGCTAGTGTTAAAATGAGAATGGCAAATAAGAATTTTTACTTGTTAGCATAACCAGAAGTAAGGTTATCAAAAGAATGCAAAGATTTCATTAATATTTTTATATATAGTTTTTCCTTTACTTCTCATAGATAGTTTTTCTTTCCGCTGTTTGCAAAATCTTATAAAGAATATGTTTCATTTGTAAAGGCATTTGCGCAAGCCTTCCATATTTGGCACTTGTTCTTTAGTATTGAACTTTTGCTGTTGGGTGAGTACTCTGTATATTTTTTTGACCAAAAATTATCAGATTTTCTTTGTAATAATAGCAATAACTATATTCCTATTATTATTCCCAATGTCATTTCATAATTAATCATTTTTTAGAGTGACCGTCATGCACAAATAACGAAGGAAGTTCTGTGTAAATAGCTTTACCGATTTTTTAAAATGTTTTTTCTTTTCTTTCTTTGGTCAAAAAATAAATCCGTCAGTTTTGTTTTATTTATAATTAAAAAGACACAACAACACTAACTACAGGAAATAATACAATAACCAAATAAAACATATATGCCGTCCGACGCGCACGCTCGATAAAATTTCGAAGCAACAAATTTAATATTTTTAAAACTTATTTTGATTTCCACGGGTCCGGGAAATCCCGACTGTTATTTCCCGGGAACGGGAACGATAAAAAGTGACATAATTCCCGGGAAATCCCGTCCCGGGATTCCCGGAACAGAAACACTATATACAAAGCTCTGATTTGTTCACTACTGCATTGAGTTCAGTAACTACCAACAAATATAATACTATGCAATTTACATTTCGCAGACGACAAATCTTTTTCATTTGGACATTAGAACATATCGGTATAACATTAACGAACATGGGTTTATTACCCATGTTCGTTCGTCTTACTACAAAGCAAAAGCAATAAATCAAAGCACATCAAACCTACCATGAATCTCTGGACAGAAGCTATTAAGCTAGAAGATAACAAGTTATTCTGCAGCAATTATTAATTGGATGTACCAATTTAACATCTTCACGCATCATCTAATGTGTGAAATTTCTTAATTATATGACTTTTTGACTTGATGAAACGTAATATAGATTCGCGCGGTTTGGTTTGTGAGGTTCTATGCCAAGGCTGGTATCCTAAACTAAGTAAAGAATTCTGCTACAATTAAATATTGCAGGTGGTATTAAGTGGTTCGCTGATTTTCCAAAGGATTCTGCTTTAGTTACACTCTGCTCAGTACTTTTTATTTACGACTTACTTATGCCCATTGTTAAACGCATTCAAGAATTTAACTAGGTAGGCTCATTATAGCACCTATTTATATTTAATGCAATTGGGCTATGCACATAGACTTGCTATCGTTGGGATTGTTAATCTAGTCTAGTATTAAATGGATAATAATAATGGCATACTGGTATTACTGGTTGTCCATTTAAGGAGTGAGTTTAGGGCAGTTTGATATTTATAAAATACTTCATTCAAAAAGACGCCATGAATTAATTAAATTGGCAAAATTGTCATCTGTTTTAGGTGTAAAATGTGTAAAAATGCCTTTAGATGAAATACTACGAGTATTTACTAGATATGCAACGTAATAGTATATTATTAGCGGGCGGTAATGTCGGTAATAACACACGCACACGAAGTTTGCAGAGCGAGCCGTAGGCGAGTACTGTAAATCATCAAATGTGTTATTACCAGTATCGCAAGTTGAATTACTTCCACATCCACGTAGTGGATTGGAAGTATAGTAATCGTAAAAAAATGTTCAAAATTTTTTTTTTCTTAAGATAGGTTTAGAATGTCATGAAACGTCGAGATTTTAAATTTGAACGAAAAAAAAAATTCTGTCTGTCGGTCTCTCTGTAACTTTTTTTGTCCGCACGCTTTCTCCGGAACGGTTTAAGATATTGATTTGAAATTTTTTACACGTATATATCATAACGATATCTGGAACTGGATTGTTTTTTGAAGATATCCGGTGAAGGGTTGGGGAGTAAATAAGGGTAAATATGGGGAAATATGTAAAGCAAGCTGGTAAGAGTACAGAAACTTGAAATTTGATGTATGTACTACAAGCTAAGGCCTCAAATTTTTTCAAATATTTTTCAACCCCCCACTACCCCTAGTCCATTATTAAAGGGGTTGATAAAATAAAATTGGAACACTCATTTGAAATTTGGTACACGTATGTATTATAATGGCATCTCTAACTGGATTATATTTTGAGACGATTCCGTTGAAGGGTTGGGGGTTAAATAGGGGTTAATAGGGGAAAATAAGTAAAGCAAGCTGGTACGAATACAGAAACTTCAAATTAGGTGTATATATTAGAAGCCAAAGCCTCAATTTTTTTTACAATGTTTTTCAACCCCCCACCACCCCTACTCCATTATTAAAGGGGTTGGTAAAAAAAATGAGATATTCATTTGAAATTTGGTACACGTATGTACTATAACGACATCTGGAATTAGATTATATTTTGAGATGATTCGGTTGAAGGGTTGGGGGTTAAATAGGGGTAAATAGAGGAATATAAGTAAAGCAAGTTGGTAAGAGTACAGAAACTAGAAATTCGGTGTATGTACTAGAAGCTAAAGACCCAGATTTGTTTATAATATTTTTCAAGTCCCCACCACCCCTACTCAATTATTAAAGGGGTTGATAAAATAGAATTGAGATATTCAATTGAAATTTGGTAGGTACACGTATGTATTATAACGACATCTGGAAGTAGATTATATAGTGAGATGATTTCGTTGAAGGGTTGGGGGTTGAATAGGGATAAATAAGGGAAAAAAGTAAAGCAACCTGGTGAGAGTACAGAAACTTGAAATTCGGTGTAGTACTAGAAGCCAAGGTCTCAGATTATTTATAATATCTTTCAACCCCCACCACCCCTACTCCATTATTGAAGGGGTTGATAAAATAACATTGAAATAATTTGGTACACGTATGTATTATAACGACATCTGGAACTAGGTTATATTTTTAGAAGCTTCCGCTGAAGGATGTGTTAATTAAATAGGGTTAAATAGGGGAAAATAAGTAAAGCAAGCTGGTATGAGTATAGAAACTTGAAATTCGGTATAAATCCTAGAAGCCAAGGCCTCAGATTTTTTAGTAATATTTTTCAACCCCCCACCATCCTTAATCCATTATTAAAATGGGTTGATAAAATGAAATTGAGATATTTACTTGAAATTTGAGACACGTATGTATTATAACGACATCTGGAACTAGATTATATTTTGAGGTGATTCGGTTGAAGGGTTGAGGGTTAAATAGGAGTAATTAGGGGAAAATGAGTAAATCAAGCTGGTAAGAGTACAGAAATGTGGGATTTGGTGTATATACTAGAAACCAAGACCTCAGTTTTCTTGAATTTTTATTTCGATAACATAGTAATCTCAAAAAGATCAGGTATTCGTAGCTAAATTCATAAGAAATAATTTTGGATAAACAAATGTTTTTGAGTTGTTCTAACAATTCTTGCCGACTGGACCTTTTAATGGGTAAAAAACGTGCAAAAAGTAGTTCAATGAAGAGTTACTCTGAAATAACGACCATTTTCATCCTAATTATAGTGAGCTAAACATAGAAATTATATATTATGATAAAAAAATGGAGTATGTTAGTTTCAATAGCAACAAAAATAATTAATTTATTAAGTAGGTAAATGTTTTAAAAAATAATAACTTCTGTAAGAATTTCCACACGAGTCGTTAACACCGCATGTGTGCAATTGCAAGTCACCTGTGGTGCTTTGCGTGTTAACCTGAAACTACTGCTGCGTTCATGAAGGATGGATCTATTTTTTATCGGACATTTATATTAAATAAACTTATTAGACATACCTAACTATATAATTTATATATTTTCAGAACAGAAGAGAACTTATTTTCACCACTTCTCATTAAAGTATTTATTATTTATTTTTATCTGATTCAACGACTTTATAAAAAAATATAGGAACAAATTCCTTGTGAACAATTTTCAGTATAATGTAATAGCTCAAACATATTAACTAAATCCAAGGTGTATGTACGGAAAGGTCTCCACAAGTTGCCATAAAAATGGTATTGTTTTAAAATACTTATTGTCGGGTATGTACAGACCTAATGTAGACCATAAAAAACAGCAGCTAGCAAAGTGTAGGAAGAAGTATATAAACAGTAGGAAGGGAAGATATTATAAATATATCAACCTCAATCCAAATAAGAAACCTTGGTTCGCTGCTATACCTACCATTAAAAATTTTGTCTCTACGCTGGACTATTTCCCACCAATAAACACAGGAAACCCAGATACGGCCACCGTCCTTTTAAAAGGACGCATTACAGATTCCTACTTAGCTGACACTTTGTGCAATTGAGTCTAGATGGCAGATATTTACATCTTTACTTAAAGGTTCATGTTAGCTACTGATGTGGTTGTGTGACTGTTTTACGTGTGCGTTCGAAAATAAGTAGGGGAGATCCTTGTACCTCGGGACACTTTTTAAAAAACTATTTTTTTCGGATCAATTTCAATTTTTATTTTGAAATGTAAAATGTGTCATCAAATAGTACATGTTCAAGAAACTTGTAAAAAATATATGGCACAAAATCAAACATAAGAATTTATAAAAAAAAATAAAAAACTATACTCCTGTCAACCGTCCCAAAGTTCAACACCTGCTTGTTCTATAGGACACTTGTGGTTGTACTTTGGGACCACAGCCTATTCAATGTTAATCGAAGATAAATCCACGGAAAATTTTATTTCCGCGCTTTGTCTGGCTGTAATTCCCACTAATACAGGTTTTCCGAGTGTCATTATCACATCTTCTTTGGGTAATTCGTATACTATATCACTGTGGTAATGAAACTTCGTACCACCCAGGCTCCTTTTCAGATATTTAACAGCAAAGCTATCATTATTAACTTCAACGATTTGGGCCACATAGTTTTTCTTAAGTTTTTTCGTTGCAATTTGAGCTAATATATAATCTCCTACATTAGGATCACGTTCAAATTCAGGAAAACCTTCTTCTTCTTCCATTTCTGCAGCTCCAAATTCTACATCAGCTAAAGAATCATCGGATGTTATCTCACAGTCCTTCGTTATCTCTTCGTCAGAATCACTTTCAAAAACTTTTTTTTTTGCATTTTGTTTTTTAAGTGCCAAATCAGTCTTCTTATTTTTTTTATATTTGCTATCATTTCAATTTCGGTTTTTTCTGGAGTATCCGTAACAATTCTGCATCTTCCTGGTTTCCTTCCTCCTTTTTTCTTAGATTTTCTCTCCTGTGCTTTAGGGAAAGGACGTACCATCTCTGGACTTAAAAATGCTTTGGACTTAGATATTTGATTCACAACTTCTGAAGTCATAAGCGTTGATGAGGTACAGGGTTGATTCAGAATATCCGCATTTGCTAAAGATGTAGTAGATCTATTATAAACTTCGGAGGATGCAGGTGCTGAGGATAGACTGGGTTGATCTTCAGTGTTAGTGTTGGGCCTATCAGTTACGTAGGAACTAAGAAACTCATGTTCCTCAAATTTGTTCCTGTTTACGGGATAAATTCCAGATACATAGAAGCCAGACTGATTGTTTTTGAGCGTAAATGCTTGCGGATATGCTTTACCGGCACACTCAGTCACATCATAGAGAGTCATTGTTTTACCTGGATTTGAGGCAAGCCATTCTGAACAAGCTGTATTGTAATATTTTTTTAAAGGTCCGTATACTGACCTATCCAGAGGCTGTAGCTTATGACTCGTATGCGGCGGGAATGTTAACATAACCACTCCTGATGATTTTGCTAAATTTAACGCTTCGACCGAGATGTGACTCTCGTGGTTGTCTAGGATAAGGAGAGTCTTATTTTCAATACTTGAATGAGTGTGTTTTATAAAATGATGCAAATATTTTATAAAAATGGCACTGTTGGACCACCCACTTAAATTCGCACTGCCAATGCTTCCTATTGGAGCTCCTTTCAACATGTGTTCTTTAAAGAAAACACGCGGAATGATAAATAGAGGGGGTACGCAATTACCAATAGCGCTAATGCAACAGATCATTGTAATATTAAGACCCCGTTCTGCTGATGTTACACTGCCTACTTGCTTTATGCCTTTAGTTGCAATAACTCGAACTGGGGTATGGACAGTGGATAGTCCAGTTTCGTCTACATTGTACATTCTTTCCGGAGTGAATTTGTACCTCTTCATTAGCTCATCCAGTTTGTCAAAAAATGTGTTTACATTTGTTTTGTTAAACGCAGTGGATCTTGCCAAACTAGTAGCTTGCGGCTTTCTTAGGGAAATAGTCTGATGTCTACGTAGGAAATATCTATACCACTCTTTGCCTGCTCTTTTGTTAGCATCCCACGACGAAGGGCACTTTATGTTATTGGCCGTTGCATAATTATATGCTAGTTTTTTTAGTTCTACAGTCGAAAGTCCGTAGTGCATTTTTGAGCATTCACTTAAATAACTAACCAATTCTGTTTCCTGATCTTTGGTAAATACTAACTTGACATCTTGCTGAGTACTATATACAAAAACTTCATTTTTAGATGCTCTGTGTTTTTTGAGACGTCTACAAAGAGTTGATCTTGAAATTTTAAAATCGGCACTGGCTTGCCGCAAAGTGAGCCTGTCTTGTAAAACAGCATTGGATGCCGATACTACATCATCAGGTACAGGTTTAGGCATTTTTACGTTTAGTTTGCTACGTGGCATCTGCAAAAATAAATAAAAATTCAAAATAAATAATATTCTTGTACTTTGGGACATGTCCCAAAGTATAATACAAGTGATGTTCCAAAGTACAAGCACAGCATTTCTACTATTGTTTTGTGTTTTCGTTTTGTAATTGAAAGCTAATAGTTAAAGTAATAGCCTTAATATATAGCGTAAAGTATGTACTAATATATGTAAATTTGAAAAATACAAAATAGTTCTATTACTTACAGTTATTGAGATGGATGTTTGAAGATGTATAAATTCTTTGGTATTCACAAACAACAAAATGATGTCTGAGGAACAAACTAATGAACTTTTTAGGTTAATATTGCATGTGCAGCCATCTATAGTCAAGTAGCGCAAGTATATTTAAGCGTACAAGATCTGCTCGCAAATTTTATTAGAATATTTTAAATGTCTCAAAGTACAGTCAGTGCCAAAGTACAAGGATCTCCCCTACAATTGAATTTGCTCATTTCTAGACCAGTGGAACACGGACAACTCGAGGCAAGTAAAAAAACCGCTGCCTAAGGAATCACTACTTCCACATCCAGATTTTTCATCAAAGTCACTTTAAAGAAAACATCTTGACTAGATTTGCACTCTAGTATGTGAAAATTATTAGTCATAAAATTTTAATAATTTTTGGAGCAGATATTAGAAAAGTTTGAGGCGTTGGTTTCTACCAAATACGTTAAAAATTAAGTTTTTAGTTTACCCTACTTATTTTCCCCTATTCACTACCTACCACGACCCACCCCTTCAATGGAATCATCTCAAGCAAATGTCATCAAAATACATCCGTGTACTAACTTTCAAGTAAATATCTCTCTTACCAGCATGATATTATTTTCCCCTATTTACTCCTATTCAACCCTCAACCCTTCAACGGAATCATCTTAAAATATAATCTAGTTCCAGATGTCGTTATAATACATACGTGTCCCAAATTTCAAGTGAATATCTCGATTTAATTTTATCAACCCCTTTAATAATGGATTAAGGGTGGTGGGGGTTGAAAAATATTACTAAAAAATATTAGGCCTTGGCTTCTAGGACATACGCCGAATTTCATGTTTCTGTACCTTTACCAGCTTGCTTTACTTATTTTTCCCTATTTACCACCAATTACCCCCGCTCGTTCAACGCAATCATGTCAAAATATATTCCAGTTTAAGATATTGTTATACGTGTAACAAATTCCAAGTGAAAATCTAAATTTAATTTTATCAACTCTTTTAATAAGGGAGTGGGGGTGATGGGGGATGGAAAATATTATGGAAAATCTGGGGCCATCGTCTCTAGTATATACACCAAATCACAAATTTCTATACTCTTACCAGCTTGCTTTACTTAGTTTCCCCTATCTACCACTATTTAACCCCCAACCCTTCAACGGAATCATCTCAAAATATAATCCAGTTCCAGATGTCGTTATATACATACGCGTACCAAATTTCAAGTGAACATTTCAATTGTATTTTATCAACCCCTTTAATAATGGAGTAGGGGTGGTGGGGGTTGAAAAATAATATAAATAATCCGAGACCTTGGCTTCTAGTACATACACCGAATTCCAAGTTTTTGTGCTCTTATCAGCTTGCTTTACTTTTTTCCCCTATTTACCCCTATTTAACCCCCAACCCTTCAACGGAATCATCTCAAAATATAATCTAGTTCCAGATGTCGTTATAATACATACGTGTACCAAATTTCAAATAAATATCTCAATTTTATTTTATCAACCCCTTTAATAATGGAGTAGGGGTGGTGGGGGGGTTGAAAAATATATTAAAAAAAATGTGTTTTTAACTTCAAGTGCATACACTGTATTTCAAGTTTCTGTACTCATACCAGCTTGCTTTACTTATTTTCCCCTATTTTACCATATTTAACCCGCAACCCTTCAACGGTAGCTTCTCAAAATATAATCTAGTTCCAGGTGTCGTTATAATACATACGTGTACCAAATTTCAAGTGAATGTTTCAATTTTATTTTATCAACCCATTTAATAATGGAGTAGGCGTGGTGGGGGTTGAAAAATAATTTAACTAATCTGAGACCTTGGCTTCTAGCACATACACCGAATTTCAAGTTTCTGTACCCTTACCAGCTTGCTTTGCTTATTTTCCCCTATTTACCCCTATTTAACCCCCAACCCTTCAACGGAATCATTTCAAAATATAATCTAGTTCCAGATGTCGTTATAATACTTACGTGTACCAAATTTCAAATGAATATCTCGATTTAATTTTATCAACCCCTTTAATAATGGAGTAGGGGTGGTGGGGGGGTTGAAATATATTTAAAAAAAATGTGTCTCTAACTTCTAGTGCATACACTGTATTTCAATTTTCTGTACTCATACCAGCTTGCTTTACTTATTTTCCCCTATTTTACCATATTTAACCCCCAACCCTTCAACGGTAGCTTCTCAAAATATAATCTAGTTCCAGGTGTCGTTATAATACATACGTGTACCAAATTTCAAGTGAATGTTTCAATTTTATTTTATCAACCCCTTTAATAATGGAGTAGGGGTGGTGGGGGTTGAAAAATAATATAACTAATCTGAGACCTTGGCTTCTAGCACATACACCGAATTTCAAGTTTCTGTACCCTTACCAGCTTGCTTTGCTTATTTTCCCTTATTTACCCCTATTTAACCCCCAACCCTTCAACGGAATCATTTCAAAATATAATCTAGTTCCAGATGTCGTTATAATACTTACGTGTACCAAATTTCAAATGAATATCTCAATTTTATTTTATCAACCCCTTTCATAATGAAGAAGGGGTGGTGGGGGGGTTGAAAAATATTGTAAAAAAATATGAGGGATTGGCTTGTAGTACATATATCAAATTTCAAGTTTCTGTAGTCTTATCAGCTTGCTTTACATATTTCCCCATATTTACCCCTATTTACCCCCCAACCCATCACCGGATATCTTCAAAAAACAATCCACTTCTAGATTTCATTATAATATATACGTGTACAAAATTTCAAGTCAATATCTTAAACGGTTCCGGAGAAAGCGTGCGGACAAAAAAAGTTACAGACAGACAGACAGACCGACAGACAGAAATTTTTTTTTCGCTCAAATTTAAAATCTCGACGTTTCATGACATTCTAAACTGATTTCAAGTTTAAAATTTTCAAGGTTAAAATTTTCGAAATTTTTTTTACGATTACTATACTTCCAATCCACTACGTGGATGTAGAAGTAAAAATGAAGTTTCTAGTTTACCGTACTTATTTTCGACTATTTACAACCTACCACCTCAATGGAGTCATCTCAATCAGATGTCACTACAATACATACGTGTACTAACTTTCAAGTGAATATCTCAATTTGATGTTATCAATCCCATTAATAATGAAGCGGAGGTGGTAGAGTTTGAAAAATATTAGAAAGAAATCTGAGGCCTTGGTTTCTAGTATATACACCGAATCCCAAATTTCGGTAGTCTTACCAGCTTGCTTTACTTATTTTCCCCTATTTGCCCCTATTTAACCCCCAACCCTTCAACGGCATGATCTCAAATTATGATCTAGTTTCAGACGTCGTTATAATACATACGTGTACCAAATTTCAAATGAATATCTCAATTTTATTTTATCAACCCTTTTCATATTGGAGTAGGGGTGGTTGGGTTGAAAAATATTATAAGAAAATCTGACGCTGTGGCTTCTAGTACATACACCGAATTTCAAGTTTCTGTAGTCTTACCAACGTTTTACTTATATTCTTCTATTTACCCCAAATTAACCCCCAACCCTTTAACGGAATCATTTCAAAATATAAACTAATTCCAGACGTCGTTATAATACATACGTGTACGAAATTTTAAATGAATATCTCAACTTTATTTTGTCAACCCCGTTAATGGGGTAGGGATGGTGGGGGGGGTTGAAAAATATTATAAAAAAATCTGAGGCCTTAACTTCTTGTACATACACCGAATTTCAAGTTTCTGTACTCATACCAGCTTGCTTTACTTATTTCCCCCTATTGACCCCTAAATAACCCCCAACCCTTCAACGGAATCATCAAAGTATAATCTAGTTCCAGATGTCGTTATAATTCATACGTGCACCAAATTTCAAATGAATATCTCGAAATTTATTTTATCAACCCTTTTAATAATGAAAAATATTATAAATAATCTGAGACCTTGGCTTCTAGTACATACACCGAATTTCAAGTTTCTGTAGTCTTACCAGCTTGCTTTATTTATTTTCCCCTATTTAACCCCCAACCCTTCAAGGGAATCATCTCAAAATATAATCTAGTTCCAGATGTCGTTATAATACATACGTGTAGAAAATTTCAAATGAATATCTCAATTTTATTTTATCAACCCCTTTTCAAATTGGAGTAGGGGTGATGGGGGTTGAAAAATATTATTAAAAAATCTGACGCTTTGGCTTCTAGTACATACACCGAATTTCAAGTTTCTGTACTCTTACCAACTTGTTTTACTTATATTCCTCTATTTACCCCAAATTAACCCCCAACCCTTCAACGGAATCATCCCAAAATATAATCTAATTCTAGACATCGTTATAATACATACGTGTACGAAATTTCAAATGAATATCTCAACTTTATTTTATCAACCCCTTTAATGGGGTAGGGGTGGTGGGGGGTTGAAAAATATAAAAAAATCTAAGGCCTTAACTTCTAGTACATACACCGAATTTCAAGTTTCTGTACTCTTACAAGCTTGCTTTACTTATTTCCCCCTATTTACCCCTATTTAACCCCCAACCCTTCACCGGATTTCCTCAAAAAACAATCCAGTTCCAGATCTCGTTATAATATATACGTGTACAAAATTTTAGGTCAATATCTTAAACCGTTCCGGAGAAAGCGTGCGGACAAAAAAAGTTACAGACAGACAGACCGACAGACAGACCGACAGACCGACAGACCGACAGACAGACAGAAAATTTTTTTTCGCTCAAATTTAAAATCTCGAAGTTTCATGACATTCTAAACCTATTTCACGAATAAAAATTTTTGAAAATTTTTTTGCGATTACTATACTTCCAATCCACTATGTGGATGTGGAAGTAATTATGTATTTACGTAATCTGTGTTAGTTTTTTGTATGTAATCCTTCAAAGACTCATTAATCTTTTCATTATTAACTATTTGAGGTTATGACGTTTCTTTGGTGGAAGTTATTGCAACTAAAAGTTAACTGTCCTTTATAAAGGACGGTGGCAATACGGGTGGTAATAAAAATTTTTATTTTATTTATTGGAAGAAGTCATTGACTCTCAATGAATTATTGCAAGAACTGGAGGAAATTGAAGATGTTGAACCTCCAGAGGAAATTTTTATTTTTCCACCGGACAATGCCAACAATGAGAATACGGATGAACAGTGTAACACTCAGCAGGTTGTACAAAATCTACATGAAGGAAAGAAGTCCCAGTCTGAAGACTATGATACAGAGGATAACTTGCCATTAGCAACATTTTTAAAGAAAAAGAAAAGAAAACGCCTCCTGAAAAATAAACAAAACAAGAAAAAAAAATTGAACGGAAATGGAAAAAAACAGATTTAATTTCAGATTTTCCTTCCTGGAAACCTGTAATGGAAGTTAGAAACCAGTTGTTGCCTGTAGAACATTTTCTACAATATTTTGATGATGAAGTAATCACAATGCTGGTTCAGTATTTTAATATGTACGCTTCTTCCCAAACTCTGTTTCATAGCTGTGTTGTTATTGAGTGAGTACGTACCTTTGCCAAGGCGCTGTATGTTTTGGGAAAATTCGGAGGACACTAACAATAAACTGGTTTGTGAGGCAGTGTCAAGGAATCGTTTTACATTTATAATGCAAAATTTTCATTGTAATGTAATTTGAACAAAGATGACAAATATTCAAAAATTCGACCCCTCGTTGATACAATTAACAAACGATTTCTTGACTTGGCACCTACAGAAGAAGTTCATAGCGTAGATCAGTCTATGGTGCCATATTTTTGACATCATGGAGGTAAACAATTTATTCGGGGTAAACCCATAAGGGGGGGATATAAATTATGGACTGGCACGACCCGATACGGATATATTGAGTGGTTTGATCCTTATCAGGGTTCCTCAACTACCCTGCCTGAAAAATATAAAGATTTAGGATTGGGTGCTTCTGTTTTCATGCAATTTTCAGATGTAATTCAGGAAAATAGTCCCAACATGCCTTTTCATATCTACTTCGATAATTTCTTTACAACCTTAAAATTATTAGAAGAATTAAAATCTAAAGGTTTAAAGGGTACGGGCACAGTTCGGGAAAACAGACTGGGAAAAGATTGTCCACTGGAATCAAGAAAGAGGTAGTTTCCAATACGTTTCTACATATGACAACAAACTGGTGGTTTTCAAATGGAATGACAATAGCGTTGTAGGCATTTCATCTAATAATGCCCAAGTACTTCCTACAGCTCCTTTAAAGAGATTTTCTCAAAGGAAAAAAAAAAGTATACAAGTTCCTCAGCCGTATATAATTAAGAAATATAATGAAAATATGGGAGGTGTGGATCGAGCAGACCAAAACATAAGTTTATATAGGGTTGGTATTGGAGAAAAAAAGTGGTACTTTATATTGATTTCACAATGTGTAGATATGGCCGAACAGAACTAGTGGCAACTACATAAGCGAAATGGAGGGAAAATGGATCATCTAACATTTAGAAGAGCTGTCGCTACGGGAATACTGGAATCATACAAGAAGGATACCAAGAGAGGCCCAAGCAAACCGTGATTAAACCTTCACGAGTATTCAAGATTCGATAGATTAGATCACCTAGTAATATATCAAGAAATGCAAACCCGTTGTAGGTTATGCCATAAAAAATTTAACTTTAGTTATAAAAAGTGTAACCTGGCACTTCATCCAAAACATTGTTTCGAGATTTATCATACAAAATAAATTTTTTAGAGATTAATCTTCCTTTTCATTTACCCAAACCGAGTGAACCTTTTAAAACAGATTAGTAGGGTTAACTACCACCGTCCTTTTAAAAGGACACCATTTTTTGCAAAAAGTATAGATATTTTTAATTAAATTCTCAAATAACTTTTTCTTTACATAGTTTTAAAGTCACTGAGTGAAAATCAAACGGATTCTGTGAAAAAAAAAGTTTCGGCGTTATTTCGGTTAACTTGGCACAAAGTGAAAATTGTGAATGCTGTGGAAGGGGTGGCTCTGAGCACATTATCTTAAATTGTAATTTTAAACAGATTTCGGTGCAGGAATTTATCAAAAAAGTAAGGAACAACCCTATGACACGGCCGTTTAATTTAATTTATACATTAAGGTCAAATAATTTATAAACCTGTTTAATGCTAACAAACGTATTAAACAATATAACATTAAAATGTCAATGTTAGAAATACATGATTTTGTAGTATTAGAAATTTAGGATTCCTCTGTTTCCGTCCTGTTTTAAATCCGTTTTCTTCCTATGGTCCAGTATTGTGATATAGAATCCACCACGGGAACCTTTTAAAACTGGTAGTTCTCGTTAACATCTTTAAAACAAATTATTAAAAACCAAAAAGAGTACACAAAAAATATACCAATTATAACAGAGGACAAAAAAAGTCAATGAAGGTATTTACACGGAATATCCTTCTTTATACAGGCTGATAACTGTACAAAGTTATTAAGTAAGAAATACATAGGACAATAATAATCGGAATGTAATAATCACAATTCCTACAAAGAGAACCTAATAACTTATGGGTAAAAAAATATACAGAGTGGTCATCTGACAGAAAAATAAATTATAAATAAAATGAGCTAAATATGAAATGCTTGCGTAAGTATCTTTACAAATTTCCACCATAGTTGAGATATTACTTAGGATGACCACCCTGTATATTTTTCATGATAATATAATAAGTGTCTCCCTTGCCAATTATTTTAACTATATGTGAATCTTATCGCCATTTATCACATTTTGTCATTGTTTTGTTTTATTTGCGAATGAAAATTAATAATCATAACAAAATTGTAAATTGGAATACCTTAAGCAAATAAACATTATTATTATTATTATGTTTATTCGCTTTAGGAGGTCCACTCTGTAAATATACCATGAATCGTCGAGAAACATCGAGATTTTATATTAGAACGAGAAGAAAATGTCGTCTATCTGTTTGTATTTAAGGTATTGACTTGACACAACGACTGAAAAACGAACGTATTTTTTGCCCGTTTTCAGACCCTCGAATTTGAAATCAAATTTTCTTTTTCCAAGTAATCGCCTTTCATTCAAAAAGTGCGAAATACTAGAATTTTACTACATTAATATTCACGTTGCTATCTCTGATAGTGAAAAATTTTGAAAAACCTATTCATGCGATAATTGTTACGCACGAGTTTCTCTATTATATACTGATTAATATTTTTACTGAACAGTACGTAATATGATAACTTATATCAAAACAAGAGTGTAGTAAAAGTTTAATAATGCCATATTTGTTGTATTGAAGACGGCTACTTTGACCTTCTCTCTATACAGGGTGTCCCAGATTTAAACGGACATACTTAGTGGTCTAGAGGAAGGTAGATCACACTCAGCTGAATTCAAAACACCCCTATACTTAAACTCAAATCCAAAATATAAGGAGCATTTGCGGCTTCCTTTATTCTTTTTTTACTATTGTCTGGAGGTGTGACAAAAAATGACCACAAATTAAATTAAGTAGTTTTTTTATAAACTACGACAGAGTTAAGTAAATAAGGTACGCCCACTAAATCTGATTGATGGCAAATTCTGCTACAGATCTACTGATTGGTCGAATTTTATTATGCGTATTAGTCTAGTATACAGAGTCCACGTTGACTTGCAGAGCCGGAGTTAGAATTTCAGAGTTTGGCAAGTAATGAAACAATGAAAGTAAAATATTCCTGCTTTCATAAATGTCGAATTTCACAATTCTACCTATTATTAAATAAAAATACAACAACCCTACATTCATTTTATCTAGGATTTAATTCTAGCATTATATTGAACCTACCTAACAATGGCATTTTTCACCGCTTTTTTTTAAATTCAATTATTTCAAACTTTCGCGTCGATGTAGTTGGTATTTTCTCAGCTTGTCGCGAATGGTAAGAGGCATATTATCTAACACTATGACCGAATTTGGCTTTATGTAACGCAATAGTTTTTCTGCAAAACATTTTTCAAAAAAAGTGGCATTCATATCTTGGTGGTAATCGGTCGATGACTTTGCCATGTTTTTTGCGGAAAACATTTTAATGGGTGTTTACACCCTTTTACAAATCCATCTTCATTAGAGGTGTTTCAAATTCTCATGAGCTGTGACCTTCATATGCGCAGAGACATAATCCCTCCTGTGGACTCAATTACACTTCTTAAAAATATTAGATTTATTGTTTACAATTTATCCTGAGCTCTTGTTTATATATACAGCAAGGTAGCCCTCAGTGTTTTCAAAATTCACTTATAACCCAGAACAAACTTTCCCTTTTGCGCATTTCGCGGTTCATAAGATTCTGAAACACCTCTACCCGCGTGTACTATTATTATACGTTTACCTCTCGAGGAAGGTACATTTGGAGAACATTTTAAAGTGTCATCCGACCAAAAAAAGTTTTGAATTTTTTTTTCTGAAATAGGTTTAGAATGCCATGAAACGTGGAAATTTTAAATTTGAGCAAAAAAATTTTTTCCATTATTTATTCCATTTAGACGGTCCACCCTGTATATTTTCCAGTGAAAGTTTAACCATTTCAGACAGCAGCGTCAGCTACCTACTAAATTTGACTGTTCTACGTCAAGCAGTTTTTTTTTAGATAATACACCAACAGACAGACAGACAGACTGACTGACTGACGGAATTAGAAAACCTATATTTTCGTAATCTACGTGATCTGAAACGTGAAATTCTGAAAAAATGTCGGAGGGTGATTTTTTCTCGAATGCAATACTTCCCTTCGGTATGCGAGGAAAGTAACACATTTAAAAACAAACATATTTGACAGTAATAAAAGAAATGCTAAAAAGCTGAGTTCATATTTATAAAGCACATACGATGACTCCTTTGACGGAAATTTTTTATTCGCTGAATAAATATGAATCTAATTTTCTGTTATTTTTGTGGTGCGTGCCTTTTTTGTTGAAACTGCCGATAAGAAGAAACCAAGAAACTGTAGTGTAGTGCTAGTATTTTAATGAGATTAAATTGGAAAATTTGCCAGTAGCGTTTTTGTGGTAATAAATATTTAAATGGAGAGTTGTGATGCGACAAGTAAAATACGAATGTAGTCATAAAAATTTTGAATCCGATTCTGGACGCATTAAGCAGGTGTTCGTTTGCAAGCGCGTGGCTCTCTGTGATGCAATTCTTAAGGGATGCCGCTTTGAATGTTATATTTTGGACACAACTTTACCATTTAATGTGAACTGTCTTTGAGATACGGAGTGTTTTATGGTTTTTGACCAGAACTTCAGTCCGCCATATTTTTGAAATATTACATATTTAGATAAAATTTGGTATGCACATTACTTTTAGGTTGATGAATAGCTTAAGTGATTTTGGAAAAATTCCAGGAGCGACCTCTATTTTTTTAATATGGCTCTTAGGTCGTTAACATCACACTGAGTATTATTTTTTGGTAAATGTTAGTAAACTTTTAAAAAGCCTATGGACCAGTCTATAAAATAATGTCATAATATTTTATAGCACCTTTATGGTTATTCTTCAATCAATTTTCGAAAGTATTGAATGACCAAAGTTGACATTCTACAAATAACACAATCCAGTTGGTAACATCATTATTTTATTAATTTTAGCTAAATACCCTGTAGAAGAGGTTGCCATTTATTACTTTCACATCCACGTAGTGGATTGGAAGTATAGTAATCGCAAAAAAATTTTCAAAAATTTTTATTCGTGAAATAGGTTTAGAATATCATGAAACGTCGAGATTTCAAATTTGAGCGAAAAAAAAATCTCTGTCTGTCTGTCTGTCGGTCTGTCGGTCTGTCGGTCTGTCGGTCTGTCTGTAACTTTTTTTGTCCGCACGTTTTCTCCAGAACGGTTTGAGATATTGACTTGAAATTTTTTACACGTATATATTATGACGAGATCTGGAACTGGATTGTTTTTTGAGGAAATCCGGTGAAGGGTTGGGGGTTAAATAGGGGAAAATAGGGAAAAATAAGTAAAGCAAGCTTGTAAGAGAACAGACACTTGAAATTTGGTATATGTACTAGAAGTTAAGGCCTAAGATTTTTTTATAACATCTTTCAACCCCCCACCACCCCTACCCCATTAATGGGGTTGATGAAATAAAGTTGAGATTTTCATTTGAAATTTCGTACACGTATGTATTATAACGACGTCTGAAATTAGATTATATTTTGAGATGATTCCGTTGAAGGGTTGGGGGTTAATTTGGGGTAAATAGGGGAATATAAGTAAAACAAGTTGGTAAGAGTACAGAAACTTGAAATTCGGTATACGTACTAGAAGCCAAGGAGTCAGATTTTTTCATAATATTTTTCAACCCCCACCACCCCTACTCCAATATGAAAAGGGTTGATTAAATAAAATTGAGATATTCATTTGAAGTATGGTACACGTATGTATTATGACGACATCTGGAACTAGATTATAATTTGAGATGATTCCGTTGAAGAGTTGGGGGTTAAATAGGGGTAAATGGGGGAAAATAAGTAAAGCAAGCTGGTAAGACCACAGAAACTTGAAATTCGGTGTATGTACTAGAAGCCAAAGCGTCAGATTTTTTTATAATATTTTTCAACCCCCACCACCCTACTCCAATATGAAAAGGGTTGATTAAATAAAATTGAGATATTCATTTGAAATTTGGTACACGTATGTATTATAACGACATCTGGAACTAGATTATAATTTGAGATGATTCCGTTGAAGGGTTGGGGGTTAAATAGGGGTAAATAGGGGAAAATAAGTAAAGCAAGCTGGTAAGACTACAGAAACTTTAAATTCGGTGTATATACTAGAAGCCAAGGTCTCAGATTATTTATAATATTTTTCAACCCCCACCACCCCTACTTCATTATTACAAGGGTTGATAAAATAAAATGAGATATTCATTTGAAATTTGATACACGTATGAATTATAACGACATCTGGAACTAGATTATTCTTTGAGATGATTCCTTTGAAGGGTTCGGGGTTATTTAGGGATAAATAGGGGGAAATAAGTAAAGCAAGCAGGTATGACTACAGAAACTTGAAATTCGGTGTATGTACAAGAGGCAAAGGCCCCAGATTTTTTGATAATTTATTTCAGCCCCCACCACCCCTACTCCATTATTCAAGGGGTTGATAAAATAAAATTGAGATATTCACATGAAATTTAGTACGCATATGTATCATAACGACATCTGGAACTAGATTATATTTTGAGATGATTCCGTTGAAGGGTTGGAGGTTAAATAGGGGTAAATAGAGGAAAATAAGTAAAGCAAGCTGGTAAGACTACAGAAACTTGAAATTCATTTTATGTACTAGAAGCGAAAATAAGTAAATCAAGGTGATAAGAGTACAGAAATTTGGGATTCGGTGTATATACTAGAAACCAAGGCCTCAGATTTCTTTCTAATATTTTTCAAACTCCACCACCACCGCTTCATTATTAATGGGATTGATAACATCAAATTGAGATATTCACTTGAGATTAGTACACGTATGTATTGTAGTGACATCTGATTGAGAGGCCTCCATTGAAGGTGTGGGAGGTGAATAGTAGAAAATAAGTAGGGTGAACTAAAAACTTCATTTTTAACGTAAGTATATGGTAGAAACCAACTCGTCATACTTTTCTATGACATCTGCCCCAAATATTATTAAAATTCTATGACCAATAATTTCCACATACTAGAGTGCAAATATAGTCAAGATGTTTCCTTTAAAATGACTGGGATGAAGAATCTGGATGTGGAAGTAGTGATTCCTTAGGCAGCGGTTTTTTTTTTTGACATTCAGTGTTTCTAAGCTTTTTTTAGTTTAAATTTCATCCAAAATTATACACATTCCATATCTTTCATGAAAGAAAAATAATGTTACAATTTTAAAAAACATAACACCTTTTTAGAATAACTTGAAAATATTAAAGACAAAAGTTTGCAATTTTATTTTGACAAAATAAATTTATTTAGAACTTTAAATAATTGAAAAAAAAATTAAAAACCGTGAAAATAATTAAAACTATAACAGGTTTTCAAAATGAATGTCCCCAACGTCAATATATTTTCGAGAACGTTTTAATATGTTTTTCACTGACCTATAAATCACTTCCAGGTTATTTCTAATGTAGTCACATACAGTAATAATTTTTTCTAGAAGCTGGCTCTTCTCGTGTATTGAACTCTTCATTCTACACCTTTGGCTTGAAATGGCCCCATAAAAAATAATTTAGAGGTGTAATATCAGGAGACCGCGGTGGACAGTTTACCGAACCTCCGCGACCAACTCATCTCTTTGTGTAATGCTGGTTCAGATGATCCCGGACCGGCACAGAAAAATGGGATCCAGCACCATCGTGCTGAAACCACAAACCACAAATCTCTAGTGTTGCCTATGGGCCTTCTAAAAAATCTGGCAAGATATCTCTTGGAAATTTTAAATAAGCTTCACCAGTTAGCCTTTCATCAAAAATGTAGGGCACTATTAGATGATTATTGTAAGTACCACACCACACATTAATATTAAATCTGTATTGGTGACCCAAAATCCACCTACAAAATGTTAAGCGGCGAACATCGTCGCGGTCTTCTAGACGTTGAACTGTTTCAACATGAAATAGATACAAATTATCCTTCTTTAATGTTCGCCATACTCTTGTCTTAGGTACTGCCAACTCATTACTTATTTTTCTAACACTTATGGATGGATTATTTTCCACAACCTGTGATATTTGCTCTTCTTGTGGAAAAGCTCTGGGAACATGTTCATGCTTTGTCATTGATGGAAATTGTCCATGTCCCTACTAAATTGAAAACGTTTTATGATCTGGTACACGGCGATGTGGAAAGCGCCTTTAATACTCTCTTTTTGCAGCTCTTCCATTTCCGCCGCAAAAGCCATACACAAAAATAATATCCGTATAATCTTCATTACTAAATGAAACGGCGTCTTAAAATTTTTAGTTTCAATAACTGGTTTTTTATCACTTATTCTAATAATTACTGAGGGTGAACATTAATTAATTCTTATTTGTAAAATTACACATTTGATATGTGCCTACTGGGGATTTTTAATGCAACAATGGCATGTGTTAATCGCATCGTTTAATTGCTTATTTTTATTGGTGAAATAAATTGAATGTGCTTTATTTTGGATGAAAAAAACTATAAACGTGCCATCAAATATTATGACATTATTTTATAAACTGGTCCATAGGCTTTTTAAAAGTTTACTGACATTTGCCAAAAAATAATATACCGTGTGATGTTAACGACCCTAAGAGCCATATTAAAAAAATTGAGGTCGATCCTGGAATATTTCCAAAATCACTTAAGCTATTCGTTAACCTAAAATAACATAACATGCCTACCAAGTTTTATCTAAATATGTGCAGTCATTTCAAAAATATGGCGGACTGAAGTTCTGGTCAAACACAATAAAACGGTTCACATTCAACGGTAAGTATAGGGGTGTTTTGAACTCAGCTGAGTGTGCTCCACCTTCGACTAGAGTATGTCTGTTTAAATCTGGAACACCCTGTATATCTGAAACCTATCATACGCTCAACGTAAAATTTTTCTCTCATTAATATTTCAGTTGGCATATAATTTTATTCTAAATTCAAGGTCCCAAAGACGGCCACTTTTCCTGTTGTTCTTCTATACATGTATGTATTATAACGGGATCTCGAACTATATTTTGAACTTGTTCTGTTGAAGAGTAGAGGGGTAAATAGAGGAATATGAGTAAAGCAAGCTAGTAAAAATCCAGAAAATTGGGGAATTTGGAGTGTATACTAGAAGCCAGTCTCAATTTTTTTATGATATCTGCCGACCCTACGTTTGAATGTGATCTTCGGCAGTTACAAAATTGACCTCTTTACTTTACTGTTAAATCGCAATTTACTCTAGAACTTCAATATTGCAACAGCGAATAATAGATGTGATATGATAGAAGTGATAATTATATTCGTCTAGTTCACTGTCAAACTGTCAATGGCGAACAATTTGAACATCTGCTGTAATAACAAGTACGGGAACAGCAGAATAACTTGAAAAACAGAAGTTGTAGGAAATCTCCCTGGATATCTGACAGTGACTTTTGATTTGGCCGTGACCGTGAGCTTCAAGGTCATTTGGAGTTCAAGTCGATTTTTTCAGATAGGGCCCCCTACTTTTAACCCTGGAAAAGAAACGAGCGGAAAATTTTACGTTCGACACTAACAAAATTATGGTATAAAGATGACCTTTAGAGGTCAGTTTTGTAAGTGCCGAAGGTCATATCTAGTTAAAGTTTTTTCTAGCAGTATTTTCCAAGTTATCCTGCTGCTCCCATACCTTTATTCCATTCGGTGTATTACCACCTTGTACTAGTTGATTTCATATGTGATATTATTAATATACTATGAGAAATTATTTTCACATACTGGAGCTTTCGGTCCAAGAGATGGGAAATCTGGATGTGGAAATAATGATTCCTTAGGCAGAGATTTTTTTAATAGATTATTATTAACGCAGATAAGCTAGTATTTCCTAGAAAAATATGCGTTTAATACATATCTCATTACAATTTATTTGGTTTAATAAATATTGGTCACATAACTTAATTATTATTACCACACCTATTTCACTGCTGTGCTTTTCATCGAGTCTTCAACAATTTTAATGTGACGTTTTCTATTGATATACTATCTGCGTATTTTCATACACATTGTGTATTGTCTTACAAAAAATCACTAATGTGTCTAACACATTTATTTAGTTTTAACCTCTAATCTAAAAACTTTTTAAACTGTCATGCGCAATCAGTGAGTCGAATTGTCTTTAGACGCAGTCACTTATTTCTATGCAAAGATACAATTTCTAGTTGACGATTAAAATATAAACCCATTGTTAAAATTGTGATTATTCTCGATACGGAGTACCACTTTGCCCCATTAAAAATAATAAAAAAGTAATATCCTTTCCCAGGCCGTAAACTCGTTATACGTTCACCCTGAATAAAAATAAACCGCTTCTGGTCGCTGCAGACTTCAGAGGCGGTCGAGACTGTTAACCGTGGTAATCCTGTTGTCCAGTTCTTCGCGTGGAGTATCGCGTGCCCGTGTTAATACGAAGAAGCACGAAATAGAGCGTGGCTAAGTTTTGAGATCATCTACCTTAAACTGAAAGTCATCTAACAGCCACCCGGAGGTCGTTTGTACGAACGCATATAACAAGTTTATTGATACATCTTGCACATGCTGTATATTAGCTATCCTTTATGTTACTTGTTCTCAAAGAGGCAATGTTCTCAAATTAAAAGAACTCTATGGCAAGTAAAAGAGTTTGAATGAACTTATCACATAATGGAGCATTCAAACAATACCATACACAATTTACTTTATCAAAAAGCAATAGGTATATCCATAATAGTAAATTATATTCAATTCATAGCCGTAAAGCTTAGATACATTCAACATATGAGTGTTGTGGATTTGGAATGATGGAATAAATGTATGTATTTCTTCTGATAGGGGGTGAAATATACAACACTAAGTCACTCTTGGCCAATCCAGATATCCGTTGTTTACTTTACAATATGCACACCCCCTTAAATGGTGAATTATTCAACTAGCTGTAACACGGTAACTCATATTCACTCGTACATCAAAATGTTCATAATTTAAAGGAAGACACGTTATAATATGTCTCCCTCTCTTTACGTAACTCTTTAAACCATATTGTTTGCAAATTATTCTTGTTTTATAAAATGAATAATTAAATACCGATGTTATTATTGTTATCTCTTCCGATTGTCTGTTGCCGAACAGGACTTCTGAGATCTTTTGATACCACACGATAGCCGCACTGAATAGCTGTCACCTTCCTAAATCTGTGGAGTTAGCGACTGTAAATACCTGAATCATATGCCCTGAGTAGACCAAGGGAACCCAAAATAATCGTCTTCTGCATTTCACCTGTCAACCATTCGGCGGCAGATTTTTAACAGGTCGGTAGGATCGAGGAGGACTTTATGGGGCTTATTGGTTTGAATTAGTCCAATGGTCGGGAACGAATCGTTTCAATAAGGATACCTCAATATTCCTGAAAACGTAAGTCAGCATCAGGGTCTGATCTATCCTATACGAATACCGTAGATCGTAGCCTAGAATCACAATACCAGATTCCAGAGATGGATTTTGCCCGAAATCGGATATGCTAGGCATGCAGGAAGCAAATGCGGTGTCTGATGACAGGTCCTGCAGTTGATATCAAGAACCCCCCACACATTACGGGAGTTCGATAGATCAAGATTAGTTTCACCATTTTGACAGACCACAATAGATGCATTGATCTTCGCTTTAAACCCAGCTGATCTGGCGCATGTGAGTTCATATAATTTACTATAAGAACGTAGGAACACAGGGTTTAATATATATGTCCTTATAGTACACATCTCGCATAAGTTTATTGACTTACTATGGAATTACATTTGCCTCTTCTGTAGCTGTTATTTGGGCCTTCAGACAATTTGGTTGAAGCTCAGCGACCAAATCTGAGTCAACACCGTTCCGGCCTCCTCGCCTGTCGTGGATTTCGAGATAAGTTCATATGCCGCCGTTTTTGCTTTCTTGAATAATCCTGAGGCCACCCCTGCATACTCGTGATATCTCACTAATTGTAGAGGCGTTCTAAACATTTGAAGATGCCATATGCCATGTTTAGCGCTAGTCTTCCATGCATGCACTCCACTCCCAAAAGTCCTCGATCCAACGATGATGTGGGATGTACACACGAGGAACGGACTATCTAGAATAAATGGTTTAAAATTAATTATCTTGTAAGCATCTTTCTGTCCAGCTGGCGCAGCTCATCTATAGTCCATATTAGTGGTAATCTGGTTTTTCCTCGAAAGATAGTCTTGCTTCCGCCTGCAAGTTGCACGCCTTAAGAAATATCCCTGCATCGTCCTTTTCTGGGTCTATGTTAATTACCACCCCTACATCATCTTGAAGTTCGCGTTCACCTGCGACATATAAATCATCCATATAAAATAGGTGAGTGACCCTATGCCTCCTAATGCTGTGTACACTACTGTAGTACTTCCAGGTTATTATCATTATTGTTAGAATCATTAAATAGCAACCGTAGACTAATTTGCATTTCCGTATACACTGTCCTAAAATTACTGAAGGAGCTCATAATGACAAATTCTATACAACATTCCGAGACAAGTACTTTAAGCTAATTATATCGATGTTCCAACCGTTTTCGAGTGAGGCACTATTAAAAATTCACAAAGAAGGTTGTTCATTAAATTTTTAAGCACTTGCCGCAAGTGAAATTAATTATGACCACCGTACTGAATGTATTAATAAATTAGTATTACTATTGTGTACTATTGCCATTATTAAGTTTTTTTAATATCAAAAATAAATTACAATTTAGAAGAACAATGCGAAATTTACGGTGAATGTGAACGTAATTCTAAAGTTGCTGAAGGAACATATGCTATTCGGTTTCCAGAAAGAAAATATCCAAATTGTATAGTTTAAGCGGTACATCGAGAAAATCGGCAAAATCTGACGGTTAATGCAGAAAGCAAGAAAATTTGCATGTGATTTGTACACATTCATTGTATTAAATTTACCCGCAGCACTTCGATTTCCGGACATGTAATTCCAAAATGGCGGCCAATTTGTAAAAAAGTAACTTTTATTACGATGTAAAAATTGCGTTATAATTGGGGTGATGATATGATGATATAATAGAAGCATTTGAGTATATTGCTAGCCCAGGTCTACCCCCTACCGAACGAATAAATATTATTCCCCCCTGCAAAGCACCTTTTTAACGAGCCCCAAGTAAGAACAAGATATCCAGTTGAAAGGTGCATCGGTGTTTGGAAAATGCGATTTCCTGTTCTTTCCTTGGGGATTCGACTGAAGATCGAAAGTAGAAGCCATTGTTGCAGCAACTGCCATACTGCACAATATAGCACGTTTGCGGCATGAGGAAATACCACCAGTTGATGACCAACAGCAAGAAGCTATTAACATTGTCAATGAAGTGGTGGTGGAGAATATGGGGGATAACAGGGTGATTGGCAATGATACAGTCACATTACAGTTAATAAACTATTTTAATGGACTTCTGTGAAAAATGTTATACAATCTTTTAAGTTATAAACGCTCCTAACACCCATTGTACATCATATGGTGACGAGTATGTTTGTTCGTGAGTGTAAAAAATAAATAAATATTTTAAAAATTATTTTTTTATTTTAAGAAAACTTAGCTTTTACTTAATATCGTATAAAACGTGTAAATACAAATAAATAATTGATATAATAAAAAAATCTAAAATGAAGGTAATTTTCTAGAACACGGCCCTCTGCAATTATAAGAGGTGTGAATGTGTAAGTAATTTATAACTTCTTGTTAAGTAACGTCGCCTTTTGAATTTGTAATATTTTCAATTTTGCTCGATGATATTGTCTCATAAACTCTATTTCCACATCTGCTTTCCTCTTCATATTCATCATCTCCAATTCATGCTTTTCTCTCATAAATTTGAGTTTTTGGCATTGTTCTTCTTCCATAAAACGTGCTTTGCTGCTTCTAGAGCAGATTTTGCATCTGCCCACTGGGAAACTCTGCTAATTGCAGCTTCAGACTTGCATCGAGTATTCTACTTAAGGACGTTAGACTTACTTGCCCTTATTATGGCCGGACTGTACTTTCACCAATTTCCTGATTCATTTTGACTTTGAGACACTACATAAGTAAAAAAAAAGTATAAGGAAATCTGTAGAGTAGGTACCTATTATTTACTTTTGCTAATTTCTACTGTAATTTCTATCTGTGGCTGAATTTATTTCCTGTTTTCGGGTAGAACTTCAGTATGGAGCTGCTATGGGCTTGAAGTGCAGGCATATATTGAAAAGGAAATAACTCGAATGTGGACTTATATAAGTAGTGCGTACAACTTACTGTGGTCTTCTAAAACGTCCAGAGATACAGCTTCTTCAATAATTATTCGTTCAAATCTTCTTGGCTCGAAACAGACTTAAGAGCTTGATTCTGTCCATCGGATTGCTCCATTATTGCTGGAATAAAATGTTGAAAATGATTTGCAAAAGAAACTTATTATTGTAGACCAACAATTTTTAAACAGATATGTTCAAAGTATATTTGTATTAACTTATTTGTATCTTCATCAAAATGTGAAATGTCTCCATCAATTTTGCTCGAACCAAGAATTTCTTTGACTTCCTCATCCAGTATCGTAACTTTGGTTTCTCGATAAAGACCACACATACAATTTTTCATCAGGGAACTTCTTTTTCGTTCTCTTTTTAATATTATCGTTTTTTTTTAGAACTTTATCATTACAGGAATTCTCTCCAGAAATACTATTAAATTCACTTTCTATCTTTCGCCAAGTCTCTCCTTTCTGGAAATTTGCTTGGGAATCAGAAACCTTGAATTCGACGATATTTCTATATTTTCTTACCGAGTAGATTAATATAGACTCCTCTTTGGCAGAAAAGTTTGCAGATCTTTTTCTATCATTCATATTCTCTCAAAACAAAAACTAAGGTTCACGATTGTATTGTAAAACTCTTGAATATGAATCACAGGTAACTATCATGAATGCCGAATGTCTAATGTCCACAAACTACCCACTAGTTTGTGCTAATGTCACATCACAAATTCTTCAAAATCTACAGTGTGCAAACGCCGACACTACCAACTGACATTTGAAAGTAACAGAACCTAGCACTACTGAACCCGGATGAATTACGCTTTACAGAACGGGAATATACCTAAGCTCCGGTTCAGCTTGAGCCGTGGCTCAGTTGAACCTACGCTGAACCTGGTATTGTAAAACTGGCCCGTAGAGCAGCATATCAAGTAGGTCAAATCTAGGACAGACCTGATGTTTTGGAAAGTCCACCAGAGTCAAGTAAATGGGGATGGAAAATTATTGAAAATGGATGGAAGCCCATCTGGTCCAAATTGCCAGGAATCTGGCAAGGTCAGGAATCTGGCAAGGTTGTAGAGAGCTAGAAAAATGCGGTTGTTCAAGCGATTCTAATACCATGCGTTACCTATGCAGAAAAAATGATTTCCCCTGCACCCTTAAGTGCAAGAAATGCAAAGGAAAATGTAGCAGCAAAAGGTATAGGGCCTTCTACATTTATTAAAATACTTTCTTGTTAATTTCTTTTTTTTTAATTACAAGCCATATGATTCCAGTAGCGATGACGAGGAAACTGTTATGATTTTATTTTGTATTTTGTTAATAAAAGCCATCTTTCTAACTTCAGAATTGTATTTTTGTTATAACTCCTTTAGAATTTTATTTTTTTGAAGTCACCATTGGAATCAGCGACCTCAAATTATACTTAAACGATACCTCACATAACATATTGCATTATTTTAAAAAAATGTTAAAGTTTAAAATAGCCGAGTTTTTAAACAAATTCTATTATTCTAGCACTATCACTATTTTTGTTACATTTGCTAACCTTAAAGCGTTCACCTACAGTTTGATAACAGTCTTTGGATATATTCTTCTTTTGTTTTAAAACATTTTACCCGAATTTTTGAAAATGGCTGCCATTTTTGTCTATGAGGTCAGGGGTCAAAGTGCTGCGGGTCAAATTACTTCTATAAATATGCAAAGCATACATGCCAAAGGACTTGCTTTCTGCATTATTCGTCAGATTTTTATGCGTACCGCTTATATATTGATGTTCTTTTTAGATTGACAAATCGTGGAAGAATTTGGTTCTTTCAAATACTAGTAATGTAGCTAGTCACCCGTGACTATTTCTTTCAGATTTTTTTCGCGGCACTCCCCTGATTGGTTCCATGAAAAAAAAATTATGTATAGTTTCAGCCCGATACGATGAAGGGAAAATAAACATCTATGTATATAAGTCGATTTTATTTGACTATTAGAATTTTGATTTTAGAGAAAAACATGCCAATCATAAGTTGTGGATCTAGTCGAGAACAATTCTTTTAACATAATACCATTTTATGTTTTCAAAAAAAGACTTATTGTATTTACACTTCTTGTCGATATGATAAAATTCCTTTTTTATAAACAGGAAATTGACGATAGTTAGTGATAATTGTTGACATCTTGAAGGAAATATTGTTTTTGTTCTTCATTTTTTGTAAATAAGTGATTATAATTTTCCATTAATTTAGCTACCCGCTGTGCCAAGTCGTTTACACCTTACGATGTTCAGCTCTTTAATAAAACTGTCATTTTCATGACGTGTTGACGGTTTTGTTTAGAAAAATTTATCATGACCGGTAGCACGGGGAAGATTCTGGTGAACAATTAGCTAACGTCTGCGTCTCATGGAGATCTTTCTTAAGCACGTAAAATCGACTAAGAGATATTTTTTATCATTGCCACTGGCGCAAAACAATTTTTAATAGATTTTTTATTTTGTAAAATAAATGCGTAATTTTTATCAATTAGTTCACGTCTGCGATGTTAAAATTAGTTTAGTTTAGGGAAAAAAAACGACCGGAAGCGCAATCGCAGACGTGTAGGTGGCGCACTAGTCGTTGAAATCGGCAATCGCATTTATATCGAAAACCGGTTTTTAAAAACAATCGGTTCACGTCTGCGAAAGGCGTCACCCGCTATATAATGTCTTTTTAAGTACTTGAACAGTCTCTCAGACGATTTGGCTGTGTATGTGATATTTTTATACATTTTCGATTATGTTGCCGATTCCGGTAATTTTGTACAATAAGCTCACTTTTCACACATATAGATATTAAAATTTATTGATATACCGATACTTATGGACGCATTCGCAGACATTGCGCGTGTGTATAAGTGTAAGTAAATAAAAAATTAATTTGTAAAAAATAACGCATATTTTTTACCGATCAACTCACGTCTGCGAATAACTTGTTTATTCTTGCTATCATGGCCTTACAATATTAAAATATTTTTCCTAGACGTTTAGCCTCCGCATAAACATTTTTAACATTAATATTAAGAACTTTGAAAACCATATACACAGTGGAACGATCAATTCACGTCTGTGTGTGCAAACCGCGTTAGTAATTGATTTCTGCTTACTCATTGTGAATTTTGCAAACGCCTACGACTTGCACATATTTCAATAAAATTAATTTATCAGGTGCTCACGAACGTTCCGCACATTATCATTTTAGCTAGTGTATTCTATGGGTCTTGCTTTGCCATGTAATGTATTATAATTACTGTGTATACCTATATAATTATATGAATTGTTTGTAAATGCCGTCTACACTACACATTAATAGTTTCAAACATCTGTGTAAAACACATACCGAAGAATTCGTAGCCTCTTGCCCAATGAGCAACATGCATGAATTTTAGAAATGCAATAATTTATCATTTTTTCGTTATATATGTTATATAAGTTGAGAAAGTAATGAAGAAAAGGTATTAAAAAAATGTGTAGCCTAAATAAACGACTTTGAAATTCAAAATTTTATGGGAACATATCCACGTGACTGAAAACACCACGCTATTGGTCTGACGTCATTCGGCATAATGTCTAATGGTCGTCTATCTGCCAAGAGGTTAAATCGTAAATTATTTTGTGTTTTGTAAATGTGTATTGATATTTTCATAAAAGAAATTATTCATTTATTTATTTATTTTAATTATTAAGTGGTAAAAATGACGGACAGTGGGTTTTTACGGGGCCAGAGTGACAATTTGCCCGTTGTTGATGTGTTTATGATGACAAACTTTTTTGCCACTAATACTGATTTTATTAGTGCAGAAATTGGAGGTACTAAAGCAACAAGGTATGTGTCATTCATTATTCTAAACATTAATTCAATTGTGCCATTTTTATCCTTTTACTGTAGTTAAATATAACAAATTATTTATGTACCTAACCTCAAAATAGGTAAACAAGGCAATGTTTTAATGTTATATTAATTAATATTTTTCATCTTAGAATGCCTTACTTTTTTATATAATAAATACATCCCGTCACTTACTAAGTACGTACTTTTAGGTAGGTAAGTATATTAATAGTAAAAATAACTGTTGACATATATAGGTATATATAAATATATAACTGGATAATATGTAGAACGTCGAAAAGTTACATTATTCCCACCGTTCTTATACATTTATACATTTTAATTCAAGGTTCCTATTAACAGAGGTTAGTAAACTTTTGTATTCCTATAAATAAGAAAGTGACCAAATTCAACATGATATGTAAACAAATTATCACAATAATATTAGGGTTAGGTACATATTTTCATAATATTATTATAAAATAATTAGTTTTAATGGGTAAATTTACATCAAAATGATCCTGGCAGCAATATAATCTTGAGGATGACGATAATTCTGCATTTCGGTCGTCTCGTCTCATAGCTCTGCACCATTTCTTCCTAACTTTATCGCGTCTAGGTACATTAAAAATTAACTTTTCTGGAGTTTTTATTGTAGTATTTGTACATTTGGTCACAATACAATATTTATAGCTACTTTTCTTTGTATTTTCCATAACACAACATAAATAATGTGTACACATTCGCAATCACAATACGTTTTCCATCGAGGCGATGTGCCCGATGACGTCACACACAAATAGCGCGGAAACTTCTCCATTTAAACGCAGTTAAATTGACAGCTGCAGTAAATAATTTTTTTAACCTTTAATTAGAACATAAAACAAAAATAAAATACTGGTAAAATAATGTTTTTTAGTGATCTATTCATCTGTGATGTTTAAAAAAATTATGCATTTTGCTCATTTCAATGAGAGCTCTACTGAAGACATGGAGAGTCTTTTAAAAAAAGCGCTCTCAAGTTTGACACGTGCTTGATCCCCCGTGCTCTAGGGAATTGTTTCAACAAATTCAACGTGCAACGTACATTGCGTCTGTGTGGAAGAACACCCACTTCCCAAAACCAACTTCCAGGCTTCCAGTGGAACACGGATGGAAGTTGTCTGCAGCTGGAAAATATGAGTTCCACGGGTTTGATGGTGATGAAATGGCGGAACTCATACACGACATTATAGTAGAGGGTCCACGCCTTCGAAAGCCGTCAAAATCGCCAAGTAACCCATTCCAGCAAGGTAAATAATTTTTGAGCTCACATATCAAAAGAGGGTCCTAATAGGCATCAGAAATGGCTTGTTGGACTTTTGTTGGCTCTTGCACAACTTCTCCACAAGAAAAAAAGATGGCGGAACGTTATTTCAAGAATTTGTGTTTTTAAGCTTCTACCTCTCACTAGAAAATTAACTACGTGCGACATTGATCTAATTTTTTATATTTATATACTACTAACATGAGCGCATCTATCTGTACTGATAGAATTTCAAAATCACTTACGGTTTTTTTCTAAATAAATCCTAAATCACAGGAACGAAATTTGTGTATTTGAAATTTCGACGTGCGAGCAACTATATTAAATGTTCAATTTTTTTATATATTATATGCGAATGAAATATGGTCTAAAGATCAAAAATGTTTTTGTAAAAAAAATTTGCTCCATATCTTTTACAGTTTTTGAGCTACAGACTTTTTAAATTAAACCATAATTTAGATCCGTGATACTCCTATTAGCATGCGGCTATTTTCTGGCGTACTGCTATCTGGGTAATTGTAATGAATCAATATAGTAAGCCAATACATCTTTGATATTGTGTTATTATTATTTATAATTTTACCGAAATATTAATATGTAAAATGAAACTCATTTGGCAGAGGATTTATTAGATCTATAGGTTATGAAGGTGTTGTATATGGAGATATTATTTATTAAGTATACCATCATTATACAATATAAAATATAAACACGTACACAAAACGTGTAATTTATAAGTAATAATAATAATAATAATGCATAATTATACAGAGCTCAGTAAGCATCGACAAAGCACTATACTATTGCTAGTAAGAATCACTGTCTGTTAAATACTGCTCTGTATTACTTCTGCCCTTAAAACAAATGTTAGGAAAGGCTGCATATAGTGCACAATCACATGCACATACAACAGAACATTAAGTAAGTGGACCCACATGTTTAGTCACACTTTACTTTACAATTCCGCTTTTCGTTTTTTTTTAAATCACTTGTGGTTTTTTGTCATCATTTTTGGTTTTATTTGGATATTCTCTATGAGATATCCAAATTTTCTTGGAGAGTATGATGTTTTCTTAACCGCTTTTCAAGTCACCGAGGTAATTCGTTTAAAATCCAGGATTTTGTGTTAGGTGAGAAAAGTATAGCAGAACCTAAACCACTTCTTGTGAATAATTTTTACACTTAACATTATTTCGCAGTAAGCAGGGTTTGACCCTGCTTCGCTAGATACTTCAGTTGCAAGCTAAGCTAAGCACACCAAACCACTGGACTTAATGACCGTTTTAAATACAGTACCAAGATTAGTCAAATTGTTTAGGTGGCCTTTTTGATTTAAGGCAACTGTAACTGCTCACTTTATCCCCTTTGGAAAAGATAACTGACAGGTCATACAATACATAGATTACCAATAAAGTTTTTATAATATTTTCTTCATATTTTTCCCCTAATTATTTATTGATTTCGTGAATACTCTAAAATACCCTTTGTTGTCGTATACCCACACAACTTTTGTAGTTTTTCTATTTTGCAAAAATTAAACATACCTTACGTAAATATTATTGTGTTCGCTTGTTCATGATTGCACTTCAGATATTTTATGCTAGGCAGGAGGAATCCAAGTTCATATTGTTGGGCAACATTTGTCCTTATATACAACAATATACAGAAATGTATTTTAGATGATTGACTTTACTTTTATATTATGAATAACGTTATTCCAGTTTGGAATGGGAATTGTGTCTGTTATGACGGATGCATAGGATTCTGATGTTTCTTAAGTCATAACATACCATTTCTGAATCTGAAGTTTCCGTCAATTTTTATTTTTTAAACTCAATTTATTAAAACTTATTAACGATTTCGTACTGCATTTGCAATTTTAGATATACTGTCCCTAAGCAAATTGGACGTACTTCAAAGTTTCTTTGTTAAATGACCGACTTTTTTCAATAATAAAGCATTATTTTTGCATCTGCCTCATAGAATTAAATCCAAAAATAGAATGAAAATATTTAAAGAAACAAGAAGGGCTGAGATTAGTGGCATGAAATGTCAAATATCTCAAGAGGAGCCTTACTGAAGTACGTCATTTTGGCTTAGGAGGACAGTATATTACATGTAAAAATTACATCATAATTTAAAACCACGTATTTATTGCAAAGAAATAATTGTCTAATAATTTTCAGACAATAAGTGATCTAATCATCAAGAATAATATAACACCTAAATCTAATTATGTATTAGACTAATATGTATCTACCCACAATTGCACAGAACGAGCCCTGCCGTAGCTGTCACGTTGCGCGCTATCATAACAAGACATTATTTAAAAATCTGTATCTCGAGAACTGTATAAGATATCGAGCTAATTTTTTTTGCAAAAACTTTTTTGATCTTTAGACCATATTTCATTCGCTTGTAATATATACAAAATTCGAACATTTAATATAGTTGTCCGCATGTCGAAATTTCAAACACACAGAATTCGTTCATGTGATTATGGGTTTATTTAGAAAAAAACCGTAAGTGATTTTGAAGGTCTATTAGTACAGATAGATGCGCTCGTGTCTGTAGTATATAGATATAAAAAATCAGATCTATATCGCAAGTAGTTAATCTTTTAGCAAGAGGTAAACGTTTAAAAACACAAATTCTTGAAATAAGTTTCCGCCATGTTTTTTTCTTGTTGAGAAGTTGCGCAAGCGCCAACAAAAGTCCAACAAGCCATTTCTGATGCCCCTAAGGACCCTCTTCCTGAATTCGTTCCCAAAATTCATTTACCTCGTTGGAATGGGTCATTTAAATTTTTAAAGCTTTGGACCCCTTACTATTATGATTGATCCAAACACAGGTAGGAAATTTTTTTTACAGAAATCGCCATCAAGCAATCTTCTCACACATTGGAAATTAACATAGTTATCATAAATAAAATGAAACGCCTCATCACTGGCATATACGAGTAAATACATGTTTTTATGTATTTATTACAAATACAACTTGAATTAAAAAAATTCTGGTAACAAAGGTATCTTACTACATTTCCACCGCGCTTCTTCCCTCCTGAAAAATCTCAAAAATGAGCATCGTTCTTATGGCCCCGTTCTACGTCCAATTTAATGCCCAAAAGTTTGTATTTTTTATAACTATTCAATGATTTTAAGCAGTCGAAACGTAGAACTTCACTATTGACCTCCCCCTTTCCGCTCCCATATACTTCGAATACTCAGGCAACTTTTGTTCTATACACAAAGGTCCAACCTACACAACGCCACTCAAATCATCCCGATCTGACCCTAATTTTCTTATATCGCACTTAAAACTCGACATAATTTTATTAAAATAGTCAAAACGTAGAGCTTCACTATTGACCTCGCCCTTGCCGCCCCCGTAACCTTAAAATGCCCGGACAACTTCTATTCTATACACAAAGGTCCAACCTACACAACGCCACTCAAATCACCCCGATCTGACCACCCCTGCATCCAGCGGTGACGCCCGAACATTTGTTTCACTTTCGATGTATATGTCCCTCTATATCTACCATTACATTCCCGATTCCTTAAACATTTCCAATGTTAAAATACTTGATTAAGAGTTGTATTTCAATGAGACTTATTAGAATATTTTATCAACTTCAATAAAATTAAATTTGTGCAGGGGGCAACATTTGTCGATTGTGTGTTATTAGTATTACATTCTGTGTTTACATGAAAGTTATTGTCGAAACGTTAATACACACATACAAGCAAACTGACTACAATTCTCAATTAATTGATTTTAATACGTATAATTACAAACGTTTTTAAGGAAGCTTAATGTTCGTCTGATCTTAAGCTCCACGTACGATAAAATAATTGCAAAATAATTAAGCAACCACAAACTATTTTTTTTACCAACAGATGAGGAGGACAATATAATCGCCGTGGATGAGGATGAGGACAGCTGTGTTGAACTGGATGATGATGAGGAGGAGGCTCTTGCACTTCCTGAGGATCAATTCGCTCTTAATCTCGACGATGACGACGAATGAATATCATGTTTTACTCGTGTTCAAGATAATTTACAAATAATTTTATTATTTTTTTTTTTTGTAATGCAGGTATCTTTGGTTATTAACACCCATTGTAGCCTAATCGTTTATTTAACAAAACCCTGGTGACAACGAAAATGCTTTCAGCAAGTGACGTGGGTGTTGCTTCACCCATCCCCCTCTTTTTTTACCACATCTTCATAAGAATTGGTTTTTTCTTGCCATTATCACGATAGTAAATAATTAAATGTTTGTTTGGCCGACTATAAAATCAAACAAACACTCTTTCTATGAAAGTATTGTTTTTAAGCGACCGCAAATAAAGTTCATGCGATCGTACTCATATAAGTAACTATGCACAATATACACATCTGCGAATAATCTTGTGACCTAAAAGTTATGTACTTTGCATAAAAAACCATTCGCAGATGTAAACTAATTGTTCAAAAATCATTTTTTTTTTTTTTACAAAGTAAAAGCTTCCAGACAAGCGTCTGGGCTTGTTCTACGTGTCTGGGAATAATTTGATACGACGGTTCGAGCTCAAAGTTTTTGATAATGCACTTAGCAGACGTTAGCCAATCGTACAAAATTATCGGAATCGGTAGCATAATCGAAAATGTACAAAAATATCACATACACAGCCAAATCGTCTGGGAGACTGTTCAAGTACTTAAAAAGACATTACATAATGGGTGACGCCTTTCGCAGACGTGAACCGATTGTTTTTAAAAGCAGGTTTTCGATACAAATGCGATTGCCGATTTCAAAGACTAGTGCGCCACCTATACATCTGCGATTGCGCTTCCAGTCGGTTTTTTTTTCCTAAAGTAAACTTATATTAACATCGCAGACGTGAACTAATTGATAAAAATTATGCATTTATTTTACAAAATAAAAATCTATTAAAAATTGTTTTGCGCCAGTGGCAATGATAAAAAATATCTCGTAGTCGATTTTACGTGCTTAACAAAGGTCTCCATGAGACGCAGACGTTAGCTAATTGTTCACCAGAATCTTTCCCGTGCTACCGGTCTACAACTCAGGTTCGCTATTTAAAGCTTTAACCGTTTTTTTTGTTTCAATTGGTGAACAGACCAAAGAAGCGAATGCAATAGCTTCATGGCTTAAATAGAAGCATAAATGATTTCTAAACTTTTATAAAGCAGCGCAAGAGATATCACGATCGTTGGGTTGATATTGATGAATCCTGGACAGAGCAGAGCCTTAAAATCCTGTGTGAGTGCTTTAACAGCCAAAGGAGCACAACACCACGCTTCAATGTATATGCTAACAATAAACATATAAATATCGCAGAGCGAAATATCTTTTGCCATCCATCTCGCATGATTGGTGGCTCCTGGAACGTTAAACGATATTCCCCCGGCTAATTGGTGCTTCTTCGAGGAACGCCGCTGTTAGTTCGAGAAATTCTCTATAATCGTCTCTTGGTGGCTTTTCGTCTAGCGCAATTTTCACAAAATTGTTGATTCGCGATACGTCATCCTACTTTAAGTATTAATTGACCTTTTCACATTCAATTCCAAATTGGAAATTGTTGACAATTATTTAAGACCAAGAAATCTGAACCCGTCTGAAAATGTACATTTGGGATTGTCGGCGTGTCCGTTCTTACTTCGAAAACGCTTTTAAGAACAATCTCATATTCAGAGTCGGAAACTATTGATATTGGTATTGCACTAAAACGTAAAGAAGGAACTGCCCACGCACATCTGGGGGAAATCAAGTGGCACCTGTGCGATAAAAAGAATAGCCTAGTTGCTTGTTTTTATTTGCCATACCTAAACGTACATTTTCCGAATATATATTACTATATGATATCTACAAACGAAATACAAGAAGATAATTTCTAAAGGAATCCACGGTGTCAAAACTAGCGTTTTTACAGAGTCTTGGAGACCCCATTCAGAAAATAACTCGCAAGCAGCAGATTACTTTTTTCTAGGGGTCTTTATACAGACAGTTAGCGATATTGAATGTAGCTAGTGGTACACTCGTGACGTTAGTTTTTCTTGGTAATCTTTAGAAGTGCGGAAAATATTTTTATATGAAAAATGTTCTCATCGACTAGATCTATAACTTTTGCTTATCGTATTTTTTTCCTAAAATCAAAATTATGATAGATAATCAAATAAAATAGATTTTTTATATACATACTCATTTTAATATTTATAAGCACGGTGGCACACTTTTCATTTATCCGATCGGGCTGAAACTTTACATGATTTTTGTCTATTAAAAAATCTTATGTCGGGCGGTGCACTTTTAATGAATATATCTTATAATTAGAACTTTCTTAGAAACACTTCTTAATAATTAAGACCGTCGATGATTCTATGAGTATTCGGACAAGTACACAGACGTGGCGGGATCAAAGGTGACCCGCGATAAGTAATTGTCCGACTCACGCCACAGAATCGCACGTCGGTCACAAATCTTGTAATTAGTGGATCAATAAGAAATCGAACTAAAAATATATTTTCATTTATTGAAATAATTCATAAAATGCAAAAAATATAAATATTCAATACTTAACTAATGTATATAAGGCAATCATCAAGGAGCACCACCACTCAGCAAGCCGTTACCTCCAGTAGGAGTGTAACTCATCCAGCATCGAGAAGACTATGACAATCGACTGTACAAAAAGATTCAGACTCCCAATTAGTAATGATTGTAAAACGTATGCGGAACTTTTTTAAAATTATTTTCTTTTAATTTTGCACTGAAATTATCGAAATGGTTCAGGGTGCTTAAAAAAGCTATCTATAAGAGTTCGATGGTTTTCCTGCTTTTATAAACGTACTAACGGCATCGAACCCAAATATACTTTTTTTCTGTCGACTCGCTCTCGAGCGACTACTGTGGCGATGTCCGCCTGAGCCGGGATAAAAAGTATTTTGGGTTCGTCGGAATCGACCTTCCGACTTCGAATTTTTTAACTAATTTTTGGTACGTTCTAGTGGTTTGGATGAGGATTATTCTCTTTCCTTTTGAGGATAACTAAATGAGAATTTTGGTTTTTATTGGAAAAACCGTCCCATTGAATTTTTCTTAAATTTTGACGTTTAAAATAGCTACTCGCTACATCCTGACGGATTTCAGCCCGTGAACCACTAAATTCGTGGTACTTTCGAAAAACCAAATTCGTGGTACTTTCGAAAAATTCATTTCGAGGAGCGGTTTTCCGTCTTTTGCAAGTCTCTTTAGCGTACTTTCGAAAAACTAAATTTTTGATATTTTCAAAAAATTAAATTCGTTGTACTTTCGAAAAATTTGTTGGTCAGAACAGCTTTCCGCCATGTGATATTATTCGTGGTACTTCTGCAAAACCAGATTCGTGATACTTTCGAAAAATCAAGTTTGTTGTACTTTCTAAAAATCTATTGGACGGAGCAGTTTTTCACCCTGCGTTACTTTATTCATGGTACTTTCGAAAAACCAAATTCGTGGTACTTTCGAAAAGTTTGTCCGGCGGAGTGGTTTTCTTCTCCGTGCAACTTAAAAAAATGTTTTAAGTCAATTTTTTGAGTACTTTTGAAAATTCGAACGACGGAGCCCAAAGGCGATTGACCGTCGTCCTTGAGATGAAAAAGTCTATATTTTGCTCATTTTTAGTGAAATAATGTTTTACGCAGATTTCAATTTAATATGATGCCAAGGGTGGTTATAAGTCTTTTTAATGTTTCAAAGTTGATTTTTCCATGGGATTTTTTGTCTGATTTTATTTTTATAGTAAATTGGATATTTTTTCAAAGGGATCGTTTTACTGGGTTCAATAACATGCACACACAAATGTGCATATGATCGGAATCTAACATAACATTATATTCTCATTTTACACAGTTTACAAATGTTCCAATATGGTCGGATTTAATTTAAAGAGAACAAGCTAACTATTACACTCTTCGCCGATTTATTGCACTTTTTATATCATTGTTGCACTTTCTATAGGATACTCTTCGCGTTTTTTTTTTGTAAATAATATTAACTCTAGACATTTTTTGTTTAAATACAAAATTGAAAAAAATTTAAAAAAAAATAAATAACTAATAACATATTGCATTATTGATCGAACTTTTCCAAAATATAAAGGATTCTTTCTTTAGCTAACACTAACTTATTGTTTAAATTTCAATACAATCGCACTTTTCCTTCTTAAGTCATCGTGCCCCGAAGAAACGTAACGGACGGACACGGACAAACAGACAGACAGACGGACGAAGAGACAGACGGCCGGACATTTTGAAAGTTTTTCAAAATTCGATCACCGGCACAGTGACATGTCTTTTTCTCTACCAGCGATATTAGATATGTGCCGATCGAATGCAATGTACTCTTTATTTTGTATTTGCGAAGGGTACATATATTTAAAAAAAATAACCAATGACTTTTGAGACCGTTAGTGCATAGCTGCCTTTGAGATGTTCCACTATTTGTCAGACTTCTATTTCCTATAATGCCATTCATATAAAAATGCTAAGCGTGCTTTGAATTTGTCTTGAGTTTGTTATTATTGCAACTCGTAAAATAAATCTAGCATAGTGCTTTCGTAAAACCCTTATTAAAATTGTTGGCTATGCAATGAACATTCTCCTCTAGTACAATGAATCAGTGAGAACTGAAGCTATTGTAAAAACTTTGTTTGAAAGTCGGTGATAAAGTGCTACTAACACTTTTTTATAGCAGCACTCTGTCTAAAATCTATTTAACCTCCTAACTTGACCGAGGAAATATTGTAGGGAATTTTTTACCTCTTTAATAGCTAGTCGATAATGTATTTTTTCAAGAACAAATCCACGGAGTGGATTTATGTCTTTTTTACGGTTTTTCTCACATTTCAGAGGCGGCTACTTACATAAAATGTAATTAAGGAGTTATGTGAAGTGCTACAATCAGCAGGCTTTTTCTTTTATTCCATTTACACAAATGCTTCTCCACTTTTAGTAGTAATTAGAAGTAATTTTTTTATTTCGGTAAAATGAATGTTGTAATAAAGGGGATAAAGGAATTAATTCTAAGTAAAGTAGAGAAAAAGTCGAATTAAGAATTGCCAGTAATTATATGAAGTTTATTTAAATAAAGGTTATTTAATATTGCCTTCATATACCTATTTAATTTGATCAAATAGATGTGGGTGCATTGTAGCTAGAAAATAATTATTAATAATCATTGAAGATTTTTGTTTATTGAAATCCATTTCAAGATAAGCTAAACTCAAATATCGAATGAGAAATATGTATATATGGGTGGTTCCTAATGCTATGAGAAAAAACAATTTTTTTCTTGGATTCCTAGACAATCTCCAGTTTCTTTAGACTTAACCACAGTATTTCTGTAGCCAAATTTTAGCGTCCTATTCGAAGTGGAAGATGTACAAAGAGCTTTAAAATACAGTCTTTCAGGAATTCATGTTTTTTATATATTGAAACCAATTTTGTTGATTTTCTTTGTTAACAAGTAGATTGTAATGTAAATTTGCAATGGAGAATATTATGTCTGAAAAATGTCCTAATCATATACCTACAGCTAATCAGAAACTGCCTTCACTACTGATTTTACTTCCCTCGCATACCGAAAGGAAGTATTATATTCGAGAAAAAATCACTCTCCGAGACTTTTTCGGATTTTCACGTTTCAGATCAGGTAGATTACGAAAATGTAGGTTTTTTCATTCCGTCAGTCTGTCTGTCTGTCTGTTGGTGCATTAACTAAAAAAACTACTTGACGGAGAACAGTCAAATTTCGTGGGTAGCTGACGACTACTGTCAGCGAAGAACTTTCACTGGAAAATATACAGGGTGGATCGTCTAAAGGGAATAAATAACGAAAACTTTTGTTTTGCTCATTTTTAAAATGTCCACGTTTCGTGGCATTCTAAACCTATTTAAAAAAAAATTGAAAACATTGGTGGTCTACCACTACTATAGAGTAGATGTAAACATTTTTTTTCTCAAATTTAATTTTTCAGTTTTTAAGTTTCATGAGATTCTCAGCCTATTTCAGAAAAAAAAGTTAGACATTTTTTTTACCATTTTTGGAAAATTTTTTACCGAGTAGATGGAAAAAAAAATTTCTTCAAATTTAAAATTTCCACGTTTTATGACATTCTAAACCTATAAAAAGAATTGGAAATTGTTTGGGAAAAATCTAATTTTATTTTTACCACTACTACCTATAGAATTGACGGAAACATTTTTTTTTTGCTCAAATTTAAAATGTCCACGTTTCATTACATTCTAAGCCTATTCCAAAAACTTTTGAAAATAAAGAAAAATAAAAAATTTGCAAATTTTTGTCCACTACAAAATACAAAATAGATTATGGAAAAAAATGTTTTTGCTCATATTTAAAATTTTCATGTCAAGAAAATATTTTTACCACTACTATAGAATAGATGATGAAAAATTTTTTTTACCACTAGAATAGGTACATGAAAAAAAAAATGTTTTGCTCAAAATTAAAATTTTCACGTTTCATAACATTCTAAACCTATTAAAAAAAAAAGAGAAATGAAATTTTTTAACCCCTGTTATACTTCTACTCCACTACGTGAATGTGGAACTGAAACTGTGACAGGTGGCAATAATATTTGATATATGCACCTACGAGTGCACCTGTTATAGTTTTATTGAAAAATGTACAGGGTGGTCATTCCAATAAATAATTCAACCGTGGTGGGCATTTATAAAGGTATATGCGCAAGCCATATTTGGCACCTGTTATTTAGTATTGAATTTTTGCTATCGGATGACCACTCTATGTATTCTTCTGTCTAAAAGATATCAGGTTTTCTTTTGTAATAATAGTGACAACTATATTCCGATTATTATTCTTAATGTCATTTCGGAATTAATAATTTTTTAGAGTGACCGCCATGCACAAATAAAGAGGGAAGTTCTGTGTAAATACCTGATTGTTTCAGTAGGGACCGATTTTCGGTTTGCTTCAATAACCTGCAGCAAAAATTGTTTCTCCTCCTCACCGTAGTTTAGCAGTTTATTAAACTCCTCAAAAAGTATTATACCTCGCTATGCAGTATCGTTCACGACGTTCGGTTTATTCTTCTGATGGAATTGTTAAAAATGAATCTTTCGTATCCAAAGGTGCTAGAAGATTTGCTGTTCGTTTAGTTGAAAAATCTTCTAAGCAAATACCATTTACAAGAAATGCCGGATTTCCTCTTACATTCCGTGACCCAGGCTTAATTCTCATATTATTGACAATTTTCTTTTTTTTTGACAGCTGTCACTTTGGCAGAAAAGAATGCAAGTCCAATAAGCTCACCTGACAGACACCACAAGTGGCGTTCTAGAACCTGCCTTGTTGCCATGCTAATTTCAGGATCAATAGCCTCGTACTTTTTAATATTCAACCAACCAATTTAGATCCCCTCCTGGTATTTCAGCTGCAAGGGGAGCTGTAACCCATGCATTAGTATACAAAGGCCCCAAAGCGGACGAATCTTTCTAGCTGAGTCTTCTCCTTTTTTGTGAGATTAAAAACTTGATTACGAAACAAAAAAATCTTTATGGCGTAAATTAATTTCACCATCCATCGTGCGTGGTGTATAGGGGGCCTGGAGCGCGCCAAAGCATTTTGGACGGTGCGCAGTGGTTTGTTTGGAATAATCGGTGTTAACTCAATAAGTTCTTGATAATCATCTCTGGATAATGTCGCCTCTATTCCAGAAGATTCGAGACTTTCTAAAGTTGATGTAACGAATGTTACTGTATTCTCTTTTAATTCTAGTCCTGAAGCCTTTCTTTATTTACTACATATAGTCTTAAATCTCTTAAATATGGTAATTTCTGGAAAACATGAAGGACCACACAGATCGTAAACGCTTTCGCCAAAATTATTTCCTTGGTATGATGACGGCATTAGAACATCACAGCCAATCTTTTTTCCAATAAAGTGTATGCCCTATTAAGTCCCCAGTATTCGTAGATGTTGTATCGAAACATATTGCCTGTACTTTATGCAATAAATTCCATTTAACCAGCAAATCATAAATAGCATAGGCTGCATTCTTTCCTGTTCCAGCATCTAATTTGGGTATCCCAGAAGCTTTTCTATGCCATTTCCAGATGCCAACACGGGAAGCTTCTCAACTTTCTCACAGCCTACTATGCTAGGTAATATTTTTCCGTTCCAATGGACTACCAAAGGATGTTGTGGAACAAATTAACTTTTTGTTATAAAGTCTGTTTTTCGCCTACGTCGAATAGTACGTCTAGAAAGGACGATGTGTCACATCAAAGTGCAGCTGCAAATGGGACCATCAATCGTAGTGCTTTCCGACTAGAGATTTTATTCCTATCGAAGGCGCTGGTTACATATGAAGTAAATGATATCGATGTACTTGAAGTAGTCTTTGGTACGTTTGTGTCGTTAGTATTTATTGACTTAATCTTGCGTTTGAGATAGGAGGATAACTGAAATTCCTCGGAGTCATCCAAGACAGGGGGAGGAGAATCATCAATTGCCCCTTCAGGTGGGAATGTAATTGTAGACGCTGATGAAGTTGAAGCGATGTTTTCAACTGCCCCTTGCCATCATAGTTCCTCCTTTTTCTTTTATTGAAGCGCACGTGCCTGCTTCGTTTCCAGTTTTTTGTCAACTGTAGTCACAACCATTGTGCGTTGTCCTCTTTGATCACAGAGAAAATCACAATCTTCTTGGATTTTTATTAGTATCAGTGTATCAGTATGTGCTATATCGAAAAGATTATCCAGCTCCCTTACGAAATTACGTTTTCGATCTTTCTGGACCTCAGATTCTCTCCCTTTCTTATTCTTCAATAACAACCAGTTAGAATGAATCTTCTAAAGTTTCTAAACACCATGCTCTGCCAGTCTGGTAGGAATAGCGCTTTTAGGCCATAAATCTAATAGCTCTTCTATTACCAGGGGATTTGAATTTCTTACTGATTTGGTCATATATATAGGTGATGATGGAACCGCTGTAGAACTTGCCTAATAGGTAAATTTCATCTCTTCTCCGAGTTGATATCATTGTACCTTTGTAATTTGTTGAAAAATGCTTCAGTCTATTTGTTTAATGTCTAAATATTGTTTTTATTCCAGCGCAATCATCTAAATTAATACCTGAAACAAGCAAGAAGTATTAGCTACAAATTTCGCAAAATCAATAAAATTTAGGATATCAAAGGATAGTTGAGCACCCCCTTGCACTTGAAGTAGGAAGCTGAAATATTGCTAGGAGAAGGTGAAAAGTAACTGCGGGGTGCCCAGAATATTATCCAAAAAGCATTTCTTTGAACTACCATAATGTATACAGGGTGTCCCGGCACTATGGAGCAATACTTCAGGAACGTATAGTTACCTATAATTTTTTTCTCAGGACGCCCCTCTACGGAGATATTATCCTTAAAGGTTTACATATTCAAGAAGATGTTTTGCCTAGTATACTTCTAAACCGTTCCATTTGGACTGTGTACATAGTAAATAAGTATCTTTATTTCAGTATTTCAGAAATAATATAAATCTTGTATAGGAAACCAGCAGTGGAACACCCCTAATGCTTCTTACCCCCAAATATTAACATAATTTAATTTTTGAAAATTAAGCTCACATTTTTAAATTCCTTAAATTCTAAAAAAATATATTCCTGTCTGACATCGATAAAGCGATCCGTTTTTTGAGAAAAAATAATTTCACTGATGAGGAACTAAGGAATACTAGTAATATAAATTACGCATGATACCTGTGAGAAAACAATTGAATACATTTAAACGTCAAATTTAAATAGCAATTAATAAATAAATTATAAATACCACTGTGGTAGTAGTTTATTGACATGGCAAATTTTTCATCTGGTGAATATACCGACATGCATCTTGTGTACGAACTTGGCACTGGTAATGATTCGGAAGTCAGGCGGCTTTATGGGGAATACTTTCCTACTAGAGTTATTCCAAACAAGAAAACTTTTGAATGTAAACCGTCGAGTTCGAGGAAAAGGTAGATATCCATCTTAGCAATAAAGAAACAAAATAGTAAAAAATAAATGCTTACTTAAGAAAATAATCCTATTAATTATTAGGGAGCGTGGAACCGAAACGAGGGGGTGAAGGTGCAAAAGCAACAGGAAGACCGCGAATTGATTGGTACTGTTTGGTTCACGGATGAAGCAGGATATCGTAGAGATGGTGTAATAAATTCTCACAATCTACATAGTTGAAACAATGAAAATCCTCATGTAGTCATAATTGGAAATTATTTAATAGGGCCATTTGTTTTGGAAAATCAGTTAAATGTGGAAAATTACTTAAGGTTTCTACAAGAAAAACTAGATGGTTTATTGGAAGGTGTACCATTAGCAACTATAAGAAACATGACGTACGTGGATGATGGAGCCTCTCCTCATTTCAACATCACAGTCAGGGAATATTTAGATAAAAAATTTCCCCACCGATGGATTGGCCGAGGAGGTCCAGTACCGTGCCCCTCTCGTTCTCCTGATCTAAACCAATAAGATTTTTTTTGGTTTTGGGTCATCTCAAAAATTTAGTGTATAAAACACCGGTACAAACAAAGGACGATATGTTACAAGGAACAATCCTGGAATGCTATTTCAGGTTCAGCGATTCAACTTATCTTTCTTACGAGAATGTATTCTTGCATAGTGTGCTCACATCGAACATTTATTGTAGTTATGTGGTTATTGTAGTTATGCGTGTACTGTAGTTGTAGTATGAAGATATGTGTTGACGAAATGCCAGTCTTTGTGTTGCGTGTGGTACCTCCACTTACACCGGAAATATCAACTAACTTCGTTACTTTAAATGGAACACCCTCTATTTTGTTCTATATTTGGATTTCTCATAAAATGTTTGCTTGGGTTTGTATAACATAATATACTCTTAAACCTACCAGTTTTCGAGACAATTAATATTTTTGGGGATTTTTTACGGTTCCCACCCACCCAAAATCGGTAACTTCTATCATGTGGCAGATTAAGAAATTTCCTTTTCAAAATCATACAAGTACCGTATGATTTAACTTAAAGTCGTGTTATGTTTGCACAATATTATACAGGGTATTTTGTTTTCGCAGTCGAACATTGTTTTAGTTCAAAAGTCAAATAATCAATTTCTTCAAATCGAATCCCCTATATATTTCCACATAATTTAATAGAATATTAAACTCTGCATCAATTGATATATGCATTCCCTATACTAATCTCTCTTGGTTTTTTATTATGGACGAATTTTTGTAAAATGTAATATATAGTCAGTACTGTTTATTAGTAGCCAATGCAAGTCATTCCTAACTTGATTCCTTTTTATCATAAAGGAGAATAATCATGAAGATAAATTGATCATTATTTATTTATTATCAAGATAATAACATCAAAAATAAGGGATCATTTTTATATTAGAATAATAAAAATACTTTGACAACTGTTCAAAATGCCCTCCACTTTGCTCTAGATAAGCCAATATCCTGGAATTTACGGCACTTACAGTGGCTCGGCGAATTTCGTGGGAATTTATTTGCTGAAATGCAGTCCGTACTCTGCTCTTAAGATCTACTATGGTAGTCGGGGGTGGCATAAACAATATTTTTTTTGATAATACCTCAAAGGTAAAAATATAAGGGGGTCAAATCAGGGGACCTTGCTGGCCATCTTCAGGTTTCTCGGTAGCCAAACCACCTATCTTCGAACGATGCCACTAAATCGGCATACACTTACTATGTGTTATGTATTATGTGGACCGCAGCCATCCATTTGATAATACATAAAATTATAAATATTTATGGACAAGTTATCAAAAAAGGTAAGAATAACTCTTCACAAGATTTCCACGTAATTATTGATATTTAAATTCTCCTGGTAGATAAGATACTTAAACATGTTGTCTACTAATAAGCAAAAACGTTAAAACCATATTTTTCCTGGAAATTTGATTCTCGCACCGCATTAAAATTTTATTGTGCCCAGTGGTGTACATTTCGTCTGTTAAAAATTACTACTTCAAATTTATTTAACACGGAAATCGCGCACGAATCATTACATTATTTCATTTTAAATCTCTAGTCTATATTGTCTATTATTATACTTTTGTTTAATAAAGTTGCGTACTGCCCTTTTTCTACTTCTTATTGACAATGTCTTGAGGATGTTTTAAGAACCATTTGTTTGTCTATTTGTTTTTCTTTTGTTGTATGGCACATCTAATACCATCACTACATCTGTTGGTTGCTATCGTCTGTTAGGTATACGACGCAACAATGCTCTTGGAGAAAAACAGTATTTCATATATAACAAAGAAAATATGACTCTAATCGAAAAAAGTTGAATGAGAAAGTTGTAGGTGCTAAGAAGATCTTTCGATTGCTGTTTTTTAAGTATCAATTGCGATAATAGTTCTCGATATATATCGAAAAAACCATAAAAAATCGTCTTTTCTTCTTTTCCCTGTATCTTTTTCAAATTTACGTTTAAATACTTACTGCCCACCGGAAGTATAGCTCACGACAGGCCGAAAAAGCAAGTTTTTAAAAAGTTTAAAATATCTTTTGTTGTTTCGAGATATATCGATTTTTCGAAAATAAGATATTCTCGAAAATTGGCTAGTCTTGCTCAACAAGGAGGGTTCTACAGTAAAAAGTTGTCCTATCATGCTGTAAAAGAATTGTAACGGTTTTGTTAATATGAATGGTAAGTAAATGACTTTAAAATAATTGCATTTTTTAGGTTATGTTTTCTTAAAATAATTTTGCCAATTTTAATTTATTCTGGGTTCCAGAAAGTAGTAGGACAAACAAAATTCCTTTTCAAATTCGTTAAAAATTGTCAGTAATCGATTTCCGTATGTAATTTCGGTAAATTCATTTAAAAAAATATAACCTAAAAAAATGCAATTAAAGCCATTTACTTACCCTTAATATTAGTAAAACCGTTAAAATTCTTTTACAGCATGATAGGACAACTCTTTATAAAGAAAATTGTCCGAGATCGTTACTGTAGAACCCCTCCGTTGAGCAAGACTAGCCGATTTTCGAGAACATCCTATTTTCGCAAAATCGATATATCTCGAACAATAAAAGATATTTTAAATTTTTTTAGAAACTCATTTTTTCGGCTTATCGTGAGCTATGATTACGACTGTCAGTAAGTATTTAAACGTAAATTTCACAAAGATACAGGGAAAACAAGAAAAGCCGACTTTTTATGGTTTTTTCGATTTATCTTGAAAACTGTTATCGCAATTGATACTTAAAAAATAGCAATCGAAAGATTTTTTTAGCACATACAACTTCCTCATTCAACTTTTTACTTCCCTCGCATACCGAAGGGAAGTATTGTATTCGAGAAAAAATCACCCTCCGAGATTTTTTCGGATTCTGACGTTTCAGAACACGTAGATTCCGAAAATATAGGTTTTTCAATTCCGTCAGTCTGTCTGTCTGTCTGTCTGTCGGTCTGTCTGTCTGTCTGTCTGTCTGTCTGTCTGTCTGTCTGTTGGTGCATTTACTAAAAAACTACTTGACGGAGAGCAGTCAAATTTTGTAGGTAGTTGACGCTACTGTCAGCGAAGAACTGGTAGAATTTTCACTGAAAAATATACAGGGTGGACCGTCTAAACGGAATAAATAGTGAAAAAAATTTTTTTTTGCTCAAATTTAAAATTTCCACGTTTCATGACGCGCTAAACCTATTTCAGAAAAAAAAAAATTTTGAAAATTTTTTTCAAACATTTTTGAAAAAATTTTTACCAAGATGAAAAAAAATTTTTTTTACTCAAATTTAAAATTTCTACGTTTCATGACACGCTTAACCAATTTCAGAAAAAAAAAATTTTTGAAAATTTTTTTCAAACATTTTTGAAAAAATTTTTACCAAGATGAAGAAAATTTTTTTTACTCAAATTTAAAATTTCTACGTTTCATGACACGCTTAACCAATTTCAGAAAAAAAAAAAATTAGAAAATTTTTTTCATTTTTGAAAAAATTTTTACCAAGATGAAAAAAAATTTTTTTTACTCAAATTTAAAATTTCTACGTTTCATGACACGCTTAACCAATTTCAGAAAAAAAAAATTTTTGAAAATTTTTTTCAAACATTTTTGAAAAAATTTTTACCAAGATGGAAAAAATTTTTTTTACTCAAATTTCAAATTTCTACGTTTCATGACACGCTTAACCAATTTCAGAAAAAAAAAAAAATTTTTTCAAACATTTTTGAAAAAATTTTTACCAAGATGAAAACATTTTTTTTTTGCTCAAATTTAAAATTTCTACGTTTCATGACACGCTTAACCTATTTCAGGAAATAAAAATTTATTCACCAATATTTTTGAAGAAACTTTTACTACTAAAATGAAATAATTTTTTTTTTATTTCTTCAAATTTAAAATTTCCACGTTTCATGGCATTCTAAGCCCGATGCAAAAAAAAAATTTTTGAAATTTTTTTTTACCATTTTTGAAAATTTATTTACTAAAATAGATGGAATTTTTTTTGTTTCTTCAAATTTCAAATTTCCATGTTTCATAGCGTTCTAAATCTATTTAAAAGATAAATTAGAAATTTTTCTTACTATTTTTAAAAAATTTTACCACTAAGATAGATTTATTTTTTTTTTGTTCAGATTTTAACTATCCACGTTTCCATGACATTCTAAAATCATTCAAACAAATTTAAAAATGTTTTGAAGAATTTTTTAAAAAATTTGAAAACATTTTTAATCCATTTATGTATCACTACTATAGAACAGACGAAAAAATGTTTTTGCTCAAATTTAAAATTTCCACGTTTCATGATATTCCAAACCAATTTCGGAAAAAAAATTGCATCATTTCGTTACCAGTTTGGAAAAAAATTTAACACTAGAATGCTCAAATTTAAATGACATTCTAAACCTAGGTATTTCAGAAAAAAAATTATGAAAATTTTTTCCACCAACATTTTTACTTCCCTCGCATACCGAAGGGAAGTATTGTATTCGAGAAAAAATCACCCTCCGAGATTTTTTCGGATTCTGACGTTTCAGAACACGTAGATTCCGAAAATATAGGTTTTTCAATTCCGTCAGTCTGTCTGTCTGTCTGTCTGTCGGTCTGTCTGTCTGTCTGTCTGTCTGTCTGTCTGTTGGTGCATTTACTAAAAAACTACTTGACGGAGAGCAGTCAAATTTGGTAGGTAGTTGACGCTACTGTCAGCGAAGAACTGGTAGAATTTTCACTGAAAAATATACAGGGTGGACCGTCTAAACGGAATAAATAGTGAAAAAAATTTTTTTTTGCTCAAATTTAAAATTTCCACGTTTCATGACGCGCTAAACCTATTTCAGAAAAAAAATATTTTTGAAAATTTTTTTCAAACATTTTTGAAAAAATTTTTACCAAGATGAAAAAAAAATTTTTTTACTCAAATTTAAAATGTCTACGTTTCATGACACGCTTAACCAATTTCAGAAAAAAAAAAAATTTAAAATTTTTTTCAAACATTTTTGAAAAAATTTTTACCAAGATGAAAAAATTTTTTTTTGCTCAAATTTAAAATTTCTACGTTTCATGACACGCTTAACCTATTTCAGGAAAAAAAAAATTATTCACCAATATTTTTGAAGAAATTTTTACTACTAAAATGAAATATTTTTTTTTCTTTCTTCAAATTTAAAATTTCCACGTTTCATGGCATTCTAAGCCCGATGCAAAAAAAAAAAATTTTGAAAATTTTTTTTACCATTTTTGAAAATTTATTTACTAAAATAGATGGAATTTTTTTTGTTTCTTCAAATTTCAAATTTCCATGTTTCATAGCGTTCTAAATCTATTTAAAAGATAAATTAGAAATTTTTCTTACTATTTTTTAAAAATTTTACCACTAAGATAGATTTATTTTTTTTTTGTTCAGATTTTAACTATCCACGTTTCCATGACATTCTAAAATTATTCAAACAAATTTAAAAATGTTTTTGAAGAATTTTTTTAAAAATTTGAAAACATTTTTAATCCATTTATGTATCACTACTATAGAACAGACGAAAAAATGTTTTTGCTCAAATTTAAAATTTCCACGTTTCATGATATTCCAAACCAATTTCGGAAAAAAAAATTGCATCATTTCGTTACCAGTTTGGAAAAAAATTTAACACTAGAATGCTCAAATTTAAATGACATTCTAAACCCAGGTATTTCAGAAAAAAAATTTTGAAAATTTTTTCCACCAACATTTTTCAAAAAGTTTTTACCACTAAAATAGATCGAATTTTTTTTATTTGCTCAAATTTAAAATTTTCACGTTTCATAGCATTCTAAACCTATTTTAAAAAATATATAATTTTTAATTTTTAAACTTTTTTTAGCATTACTATAGAATATAAGGAAACTTTCCTTTTTGCTCAAATTTAAAATTTCTACGTTTGACATTTTAAACCTATTTCAGAAGAAAAAAATCGGTAAAGTTATTTACACAGAACTTCCCTCGGTATTTGTGCATGACAGTCACTCAAAAAATTATTAATTACGAAATGACATTGGGAATAATAATCGGAATATAATTATTGGTATTATTACAAAGAAAACCTGATAACTTTTGGTCAAAAAAATATACAGAGTGTTCATCCAACAGCAAAAGTTCAATATACTAAATAACAGGTGCCAAATATGGAAGGCTTGCGCAAATACCTTTATAAATGTCCATCATGAATCAATTATTTCTTGGGATGCCATTATTCAATAAAAGTATATAATAGGATATGCCAAATATTATTGCCATCTCTCACATTTTCAATCCCACATTCACGTAATGGAGTGGAAGTATAGTGGTGATTAAAATATAGAACAAATTTTTAAAAATGTTTTCTGTCTATTCTAGTGTTAATTTTTTTTCCAAATTGGTGAAAATATGTTGCAAATTTTTTTTTCCGAAATAGGTTTAGAATGTTATGAAACGTGGAAATTTTAAATTTGAGCAAAAAAATATTTCGCCTATTCTATAATGGTGATAAATAGATTACTAAAACATGTTTTCATTTTTTTTTTATTTTTCTAAAACATTTTTAAATTTGTTTTAATAAATTTGGAATGCCATGGAAACGTGGAAATTTTAAATCGGAAAAAAAATTCAATCTATTTGTGGTAAAATTTTTTCAAAAATTTTTAAAATTTTTTTATTTTTCTTTAAATAGATTTAAAACGCTATGAAACGTGGAAATTTTAAATTTTGAGAAAAAAAAAATTCATCTATTTTGGTGGTAAAAATTTTTTCAAAAATGTTGGTAAAAAATTTTCAATTTTTTTTTTCTTTTAAATAGGTTTAGAATGCCATGAAACGTGGAAATTTTAAATTTGAACAAAGAAAAAAATTTTTTTTAGTGCTAAAAATTTTTTCAAAAATGATTGAAAAAAATTTTCAAAAATTTTTTTTTTCTGAAATAGGTTTAGCGCGTCATGAAACGTGAAAATTTTAAATTTGAGCAAAAAAAAATTTTTTTCACTATTTATTCCGTTTAGACGGTCCACCCTGTATATTTTTCAGTGAAAATTCTACCAGTTCTTCGCTGACAGTAGGGTTAACTACCTACCAAATTTGACTACTCTCCGTCAAGTAGTTTTTTAGTTAATGCACCAACAGACAGACAGACAGACAGACAGACCGACAGACAGACAGACAGACAGACTGACGGAATTGAAAAACCTATATTTTCGTAATCTCCGTGATCTGAAACGTCAGAATCCGTAAAAATCTCGGAGGGTGATTTTTTCTCGAATACAATACTTCCCTTCGGTATGCGAGGGAAGTAAAAATTTGAAAATTATTTTACCAACATCTTTTGAAAAATTTTTAAAAAAATGAAATTTTTTAACCACCACTATACTTCCACTCCATTACGTGAATGTTGGATTGAAAATGTGACAGATGGCAATAATATCTGGCATATGCACCTATTATACTTTTATTGTAAAATGTGCAGGGTGGTCATCCCAAGAAATAATTCAGTCATGGTGGACATTTGTAAAGGTATTTGCGCAAGCCTGCCATATGTGGCACCTGCTATTTAGTATTGAACTTTTGCTGTTGGATGAGCAATCTGTATATTTTTTTGACCAAAACTTATCAAGTTTTCTTTGTAATAATAGCAATAACTCTATTCCGATTATTATTCTCAATGTCATTTCGTAATTATTAATTTTTTAGAGTGACCGCCATGCACAAATAACGAGGGAAGTTCTGTGTAAATACCTTTACCGATTTTTTCGATTAGTGTCGGAAATCTTTTTATGTGCTATTCCTACATTTATTTCGATTAGTGTCGGAAATCTTTTTATGTGCTATTCCTACATTTATTCATTTTTATATTTATGATAATCCAATAGCCACATGTTTCTTCTTTCATTTAAGATTTGTTGAGCTCCATTTCATTAAATAGTTCAAAAGTTACAACAAATTTAGTGTAGCGTGACCGAGGCTGCGCGCGCTCCGCGCGCCGTACTTAACATGTCGTGCCTTAAAATAAAATTTGGAGCCTACATTTTTGATCGTACCAAAAAATTCGATGTATTTTTCATGTCAAATTTCCCGTACTTTCTAATGGCCCAATTAGTTTTTTTTTTAAGAAATTATTTTAAGAGATATTTGACAAAAACTGTTATTTGTTTAATAAACAATGACGCTCAAAGACTATTGTTGGTAACTTTTGGAATGATGTCCTGGCGTGTTCAGAGATGAAATTATTGCGAAATAATGCATATTTTCAACCTCTACTGACTACACTACTTAGTTTTTTAATAAAATGCAATATACTGCTAAAAATGCTTTTTCTTAATTATTTTTTTTACTTTAAAAATAATCAATGTAGACGTAACAAACCATGGCAGATTTTAGGTTTTGCTGTGTAGAATGGATTTTTTTTTTGGAAATGTGCACTTGTATAAACAATATTTGCAAAAAGGCAATTGTTTACCAAAAAGACAATTTTTTGAATATTAATTTCTGCAGCTTAGGTATGTCGAAGCGTAACATGGTTGGACTTATTTTCTTTCTAAAGAATTGTACTTTCAATCTCTCATCTATAGCAAATAGATTTTTGCAACGTAACTATCACAAAGAAGTGCGTACTTGCAAAATTGAGTGCCAGCGGGCGCAAGGAAAACTGAACTCGGACGTTCAAAATCGTGCGCGATCGCAAAATCATTATTATCTTGGCTTTCTGTGGACGTGCAGAAGCCAATAGTTATAGCCAATTAGTTATTGACCCAATTGTTATATTTGTACTGCTTATTGTTGACATCAGTGTTGTTGTTGATGTTCCTGCTGTCAAAAGTACAACTCTTGAGGAGGAAAATAATAGTGCCTGGGCCAGCAATGAAATGGACTTCATGATTATAACCCTTTTAAAACCTATTCGGGGGGGTTCCTTTTGACGAGTCTACCACGAATATTCATATCGCCCTATATGGAAGCGGCGCTTTAACCCTTACGCACCCCTCAAACACGTCATTTTTCAGCCTTTAGGGTTTGTGATAAGAACCCGTTTGTTTTTGATTTTAATGAGAAGATTATATATAAAAACCCCTATACGGAAGCTATTGTCCGACAAAAAAAGTGACGCGTTCACCCAGTCCGACACCCGAAACATGTCAATTTTGAGCCTTATGGTTTCGTGACTATAACCCTTACCATTTTTGGCACAAAGTTTAAAAATTGAATGTAAAACATCGTGGTAAACTTGTCCGACAAAAAAAATGACGCGTTCGCCCAGTCCGACACCCGAAACATGTCACTTTTGAGCCTTATGGTTTCGTGACTATAACCTGTCGGACAAAGGCACCACGTGATTCATTAACACTTTCTTAAATCATTTATATCTATGTCCGACAAAAATATGGACAGTCCGACAAAAAAAATGTAAAAAAGATGTTTTATTAGTGGTGCTTTTTTTCAGAATAATTATAGACTAGGAAGCATCTGTTTTCAGTTGGCTGTTATGAAGGGCACGTAATTTTTTTGTGAAAAATCCTTAAGAATAACATAAAGAACAGTAACTGAGAAATTCGCAGCCTGAAAAAGTTTAGCTAAATTTTTAAAATTTGTGATTAATTTTGTGTAAAATTCCGAAAAAATGACTTTTTGACTATTTTTTTCTAGTTTTAGTGAAAAGTTCAAAAGAGATAAAAGTTTTGTAATTAAATTTTACATAAGATCTTACTATCTCACTCTTTACCGAACAAGTGCAAAATAATTTGCAAAATAATAACTGTTTTCTACCCTTCAATAAATCTGTAGCATAAAAAAATTACAAAATTACCGGCTATTTGAAATATGGATTAATAAGTCAATATTTATAAATATCAATGTCAAGAAATAAAATAGCAGGAAGTCTGGGTTTTGGGTGATCGGTTTTAGCATATAATCGGTTTTGTGGTTGGATAATTTTTTTTATAAAAAAATCAAAAATATACATTAATTGTACTTCAAAATAAATTATTTTATAAATCATTTTCGTAATCATGACACTCTTTTGACTCATTTAATTGCCCAATAATTTCCAAAAACACCTAATCTGATTGTGTGATTGTGTGTCTTTTAAGTATAAAGAGATAATTATTTGATTAATGAATATTAATTCATCTAGATTATTCTAAATTATGACATTACTTTTTTTATTTCTACCTTTAGAAACATGCTAGTACAGTTTTTCGCATAGAAAGTTGTTTATTCGTTGCTCATTTATCAAATTTAAATGAAAACTGAACATTAATTACTAAGATATGTTTAATTAAACATGAATAAATCTCGATTTTTCCCTCCGTTAAATTCCATTTAAGACCGTATCAAACACGTAAAAATAGACATACTTATAACTCAAATCAAACACACGATTGGGCTACAAAAATTGTACTGAGTACTTTTAGGACATTGATTAATCAATTCTCATAATTTGAATAAAAACTGATCGTTAATTTAGAACCTCCTATGATCTTAAAGTAAAGATTATAATAAAACGCATTAAAAAACATTTTTGCATAAAAAAAAGTCTCTTTTTCAGTTTTTCTAGATTTTGCGTCACTTTTTTTGTCGGACAAGTTTACCATGGTGTTTTACATACAATTTTTAAAAACTGTGCCAAAAATGGTAAGGGTTATAGTCACGAAACCACAAGGCTCAAAATTGACATGTTTCGGGTGTCGGACTGGGCGAACGCGTCACTTTTTTTGTCGGACAATAGCTTCCGTATAGGGGTTTTTATATATAATCTTCTCATTAAAATCAAAAGCAAACGGGTTCTTATCACAAACCCTAAAGGCAGCAAAATGACGCGTTTGAGGGGTGCGTAAGGGTTAAAGCGCCGCTTCCATATAGGGCGATATGAATATTCGTGGTAGACTCGTCAAAAGGAATCCCCCCGAATAGGTTTTAAAAGGGTTATAATCATGAAGTCCATTTCATTGCTGGCCCAGGCACTATAAGTCCAACCATGATATGCTATGACATTCCTAATATGCAAAAATTCGTTTCCAAAAAAATGCCTTTTTAATAAACAAATGCTTTTTTGCAAAAATTGCAAGTACACATTAAAAAAAACACTAATTCTACAAAGCCAAACCTATCATCTATTAAAGTTTGTTACGTCTCTGTTCACTATTTTAACCTCCCAAAAAAAAAAAAATTGTTTGTGTGTGTGTATGTGTGGGTGCACGATATCGGTGAAATTACTAAGCGGACTTGGATGAAACTTTGTATGGGGGTTTCTTTAGTGCTCCAGATGATCTGAAAAGGTTTTGGTTGAGATCGGATTACGTTTTGTGCCGTTTTGGCACAACAAGTTGTTTACTTTATAATTACAATTTATAATCGAACTATTAAAAAGCAGTTAAAATTTCGAATTCAACTATATATCACACTTGCATCCTTTCGATTTTTTTGATTGATTGATTGATTTGCCAGCGTAAGGTGGGCATTGCTGCCAATTCCGGTGCAGGGAGATTTGTTCCACCACGCAGCCCGATCGCCCACCGATCATCCCACCGTGTACCAGAACAAACCCCCAGTGCTTTTATATACCGCCGGACCAGCTGCATACGCTGGATTGGACATTGGACATGCTTGTTGTCAGCAGCGAGAGCCGCATGACGCATGGGGTAGGAGTATAGGATGGAGTGTGTAGGTGTTTGTGAGATGTTTCTTCTTGTTTTCCTTCTGTCTTCATCGGATGGGAAGTGTAGGCGTTTGTGAGATGCTTCTTTTAGGTTTTCGTGCTTCTTTTTACTTTCAGGTTTTTGTGATATGCTTCTTCCTAGTTTCTGTCTGTGATCATCTTCTCTCCTATTCTACTTCTGAGTTTTCTGTTTCTTCTGTTTCTGAGTCTGGCAGTGTGTATATCCTTGATATTTCTTTATTGTATTCCATTTTTTGTTGTGGCAACTTTTCCCAGTGTGTATAATCCTTTCCTAGCTTATTCATAATCCTCTCGATTGTTGTAATCCATGTGTAGCATGGCCTCCCTATTTTCAGTTTGTTGCTGTTCATTCGCAGCGCTTTCTTCAGTAGGTGTGTCGTGTCCCGTCTTTGGACATGTCCCCAATATTTCATTGCGTATGATTCTATTCTTTTGATTATTGTTCTTCCCTCTAGTAATGTTGACGTTTTCTGTCGTTTTTGTGGTTTTCCTGTTTTTGCTAGCAGTTGGATAATGCCCCTTTCAGCTCTTCTCAGGCTTCTTCGGTTGGCCTTTATCGTTGCTGCGTTTTTGACTCCATATATCATCGTAGGCATTATGATGGTCGTGTATACCTTTTTGGTTAGGCACCATGGTGGTTTGTTGTCCTCAATGAAGGGTAGTAGAGCTGTTGTGACTCTGTAGGCTGTTTTGACTTGGTCCAGGACTGTGGTAAATAGTCGGGGGGATAGGGGACATCCTTGTTTGACTCCTATATTCTTCATTTTTGATTCCGTCGTCTGTCCAAACCATTGTGTTGCAGTGTTTTCGTGTAGGCATGCTTTTATTATTCTGTTTATTAAGTAGTGCGGTACTCCCCTGTTGAGCAAAGTGTTGACTATAGCCTCATGCCTTATAGTATCAAATGCCTTTTTGAGGTCAATTGAGACTATATATAGTTTTGTTCCTTCTTTCCACTTTTCTTCCAGGATCCGTCTGGTGGTGTACATGTGGTCGTCTGTCGATCTACCCTTGATAAATGCCGTTTGATAATCTGGTAGTTCGCCGATGTATTTTTCCATTTCTCTGAGGAGGAATTGTGCGTAGTATTTGTACCCTACACTGCAGAGTATTATTCTTCTGTAATCGTCCACGTTTTGTGGTAATTTGATTTTAGGGAGCGGTATCTGTATGGTTGTATTCCATTCCTCAGACAGGGGTGTGGTTTCCGTCCATGCGTTGGTGATGATTTCTAGGATTAGCTGTTTTATGTTGTCCGGTCCATAGTATACTAGTTCGTTATTTATTTTATCTATTCCCGGGGCCGTGTTTCTTTTAGCTCTGGCCATTATTTCTAGTAGTTCGTCTTTTGACGGTGGCTTTCCCAGAGGCCAGTGGTCCATTTCTTGTATTGGTTCTATTTGACTTCTCTCTGCGTTTCCTTCTTCTAGTTTCCTGACCCAATGCTGTAGTGGTATGTATTTTCTTGACTGCGTATTGTTGTTTCTCCTGTATGTTTTGGGGTGTCTAAAAGTTTGGTTTAATCTCTGTCCTGCTGGAGTGGATTCTATGTTTTCGAAGAATTCCCTGCATTTTTTTTTTTTTTTTTTTGTTCGTGCCTCCTCTCTGTGTCTCTTCTTTGTTTCCTCGCTTCTATTATCTTTTTGTCTATGTTTGGTGTATATTGTTTTCCTGTGGCCTTTATTTTCTTTAGTTTTTCGTCATTTCTTTTGGTGTCTTTTCTTGTTGGGCTCATAGCGGATTTGTTCCTTTTCAACGTTTTCCTCGCCGCTATTTTGATTTTTAAACCCATTGTTGACCAATTTAGTTCCTTTCCTGTTAATTGTTTTTCTATCTCCTCCTGGTATTTCTTTTTTATTCCTTTGTTTTGTAGCAGTGAAATGTTCCATGTGTCATTTGCTGTTTTGCTGTATCTTTTTTTCTTCTTGTTTCTTTATTACTAGTGTTCCATATAATATTTTGTGATCTGTTTTGACGTTTGTTGCTTGTTTTGCCTTAATATTTTTGACCCTGTCCCTTATTTTTCTATCCACTAGGATATGGTCTATTTGAGAGTTGATGTTTCCTTTACTCCAGGTATTAAGGCAGGTTAGGTTCTTGCTCCATGTGTTTCTAACTGTTAGATCTAACAGATGTGCCAAGTTTTTTAGCAAGCTTCCCTTATCGTTTGTCCATGTGTGAAGTAAGATTTTTCCTATGATATTCTTGTCTTCATGTGTTTGGTCGTCCTTTCCTATATGCGCGTTGAAGTCTCCTAGTATTATTGTGTTCATTTTTCTATTCCTATTTCTTCTAGTCTCTTGGGTAATCTGTCTGAATACTCGTCCTGCCCGTTTGTCGGAGGGCACATGTACTCCTAGTATGCATATGTTTTCCTTTCCAATTTGTAAGTCTGCCATGGTTATGTTTTTGTTTACTTTTCTTGTCTTTATCTGGATAGAGGTGTTCCGTCTTATTGCCCATGCGACTCCTCTTCTGGTTTTTTCTTTGTCCCCTCCACTTAGATGCCATTTGTAGTTTTGAGTAACTGCTGTTCCGTCTATCGTGTGTGTCTCTTGTATGCATGCAACGTGTATGTGTTCCATCAGAAGAACCTCCTCGATTTTGTCTCTTTTCTCTCTCGTTATGCATCCTCTGACATTCCATGTCGCCAGAATGATGTCATCGTGTTGTAATTCTTGACTGTTGGCTTCCTCTGTTCTTTGTGATATTTGGTACATGTTTATGTGCGTTGCTTCCTCTAATTCTGGGCGGGGTGTTATAGCCCCAGTTCGAGCGTATGTTTCTTCTGGTTGTTCTGCTTCATGTTTTTCTTGTGCAATAATCGCGCTATCGTAGTGATTTCTTTCGTTTCAGTGCTTCCTATATACTATCTCTAGTGGTGTGTTCTCTCTTCCCTGTTGGTTAGTAGGATGGAAGATTATATGCTCTCCTTCTTCTTGATGTACTATTATTGTCCTGTTTTTCATATTTGTTGTTACTGCAATTGTTTCCATATAGGCATTCCGTCGCCGTCGATTTTGATTTTTTTTTTTTGTACCAGTAATTGACGTGTTCTCGTTTCAACGTCCTGTATTAGTGTGTCCATTTTATTTGCCTTGTTTTTCAAAACCAATATTAGCTTGCTGTAAGAGAGTCTTTTTATTATGTTATCTGTATCGCGGTAAAATAACTTTTTACAGCGAGTTGCAAATGAGAAAGCGGCCCGAGAGAAACCTCCGCACACCCTGTATATTGTTTTGATCTTTGTAGTGCCTAATTCAAACTGCCGTTTTCCAAATGGGAATAAAAAAGATATTATAAAAGTAAAGTAAAAATAATACTAAAAATTAGAGGGGCAAACATAAATAATAAATCAGTTGTTTAAACGCGTGTTTTAGAGCTTATTTCGAGAGCGGTCCTCGATGCGTCCGTTCACTTTGAGAAACTCAACCGAACTCCGCATCCTTTCGATTTTTTTTTCCGTGACAAAATTAAAAACAAAGCAAATGAGAAGCACAAAATCGCTTTCGTCACGTCACGCAATTTTCTATTCAACACGCGCTCTGTTTACAAAACACAGTGTTATCGAATTAGTCAAATCGTAATTTCGTTATTGATTTGAAACGTCAAAATTTGTGCTATTTAAACGTCAGTTATTTACAATAATTTTACATATTACTCAAAAAGAGTAATATAATTAAACAAATGGATACTGACAGTGAAAACGAGATTTCTTTGACACCGCCAGAGGTAAGAATAGCTACAGAAATCGCCTCAATAAACATGTTGACCGAAAAATCAAGAAAATTATATATGATGGGGTATAAGTCTTTCTTAAACTGGAGAAACCAAATGGAAATGAATCAATTAAATATTAAATATTAAATATTTAACAGTCGTGGAAAAAGCATAATATTCTATTAGCATTATTGTACGTGCAGTGCAATCCTATGTCCTGAAACATAAGAGAAGAACAACTAATAATAAATTTCAATATATTGATATTATGTGGTTCAAGCGAGGGTTTCTTTAGTGCTCCAAAAGATCTGAAAAGATTATGGTTGAGATCGTTTAGTGCATTATGGCACCCAATTTAATGCTCTCTTCGGCTTCAAGGAGGTTCCTGCCACTTCCAATAGGTGCCGATTTTTAAAGCTAAAAATTAATTAAGAAACAGCGTTCTTAACAGTATTTTGCATTTTGTTAAAAAAATTTCAAAACTATCATATTTGATGTCCTGCGCCGCTAAAAGAAAAACTGTTAACTTTCGCAAATTAGTTATTAGGGTATACCATTTAAACATAAATTCGCGATATACCCACTCATAATTATTGATAAATTTTGAAAACAAGTATTTAATCTGTGGAACAAAAGTGCTCAAAAATCATTCCTCTCAAACTATATAGATTACAAATTAGTGTATTCACGGTATATATTAGGAAATTTCATAAAAGTGAAGTATTAATAATAACACTTAAACATACAGCAAAGGAACTTTATTAAATATTTTGCTAATTTTTCATTCAAATTTTAAGAAAATTGCCTCTTATTCTTGTCCCTAGCTTTGTATCCTCATTCCTCTGTCACACTTTAAAAATTTAGTAATTGTACGTGAGATGGCGATTCAACCTAAGTTGCTGTTTGGCAAACACATTTGACGTTTTGTGAGTTGAAAGTAATGTTGTTTGTAAAATTACGGTTAACTGTTAATTATTAATAGCCAACAGCAAAGAAAATCGCAGTAAGTCACACTTAAAAAATTCATTCCTCTGGTATACATTTTAGACAAGTCTTATGTAAAATTAATGTTGAAGTATTATCAACCAATTTATATTAGCAACAGGTAGCTCCTTACAAAATGTGAGGTTATGAAATAAGAGTACTATACTATATTCGCGGGAAACTGTTAAAAATCATCATTCCTCTGGCATCATTCCTCTGGCTCCTTGTAGGTCAGAGGGATGACTAATATCCAGATGAAAGGACTGCTGATAGGCTTGTCGCCCAAGGAAACGATATAGCGTCTTTAGATATATTATTTCGTTTTCTTGATGGAACTGTTCCAGGGGTGACTTTTTTAATGCAAGTTGCGAACAAATTGGAAATATGTCACAAAAAATTAGCCGATCTGAAATAAAGCCTTTTCGTGGAACCATACAGGTCCATCAGATCTCTTGTGGATCTTGTCTGACCAATTTACATTTTCATAACTTAAGCTTACCAGTCCAAAATACTTCGTCGAAGTACTTTCTTGGATCGTTAGACTATCAAACCAATAATAAACCAAATTCTGACTATTTAGATAACGAAATAATAAATCTGCATCAGGTTAATGTTTCGAAATAAATTAGTTATGAAGATGTTTATTCAGATGACGAAGAAGCTGGGACAATCCGAATTGCACCAGATAATAATCTTGAGTTGACTCTCGATAACATTGTTGGTGGAACAGATGTGTCTATCACGCTAAATGATTTAACGGAAGATTACGAAGTCAAAGTTGCTTTTCTTCGTGTATTTGAACCTAAGGTATTTAAGCTTCTAGACTTGATGAAAATGATTTAGCATTCATCTCATATGATCATATTATGGAAATTTTGCCCCATTCACCAATTTCTATTATAAATAACAAAACTTGTTACACATTTTCAAATGAAGTTAACGTTTTTGAACAAGCATGATATGTGTATATACATTTTTTAGTTTTGGTGCGGTTCTTGTCATGATTTCTTAAAATGTTGATTATAGTTGTCTTCTCTGTATTATTTTTAAAATATAGAATATACGATATAAACTCTAATAAATAATGTCATTTCACTGACATTAGTATTATATCATAATATCATCATTCTTCTGGTCCGATTTTTAATAAAACTGATCTAAAACCTGCGTAATCAAAAATTAAGTCCGATCCTTCTATGATTTCCATCATTCGACATTAGTTCATTTAAACTATTCGAGGATTATCCCATACGATAATTTTTAATTTGCAATATTTTCATATTCCAAATAAAACAGTTTGAAAATTTTCACCCATTTAACCGACTTTTACGCTTGTAGATATTTTTAAAATCTACAACTTCTACCACGGACGTATTTTCGTAAAACCCAAATATAGAATACAAACCGAAAACTCGTTTTCCGTAACTTTACTTGTTAATTAAACATAGACGCATTAATTTTCAGCTATTGTATTTTAGGTACAATAGTTATACATACTGAGAGGCGCATATTTCCTCTGAAAAAGCCAGGTTGGCATTTTTTTTAAACAGACCTTTTCTGTCCTTTTGCCTAGGCTATACATAGAGGCTCTTAAGATTTGAATTGACTGTACCCAGATGTCTTGTATTTATTGTGGTTTAGGTAGTGGGTGAAGAGAGAAACTTACAAAAAGTAAGGGCAAGCTATAATTCTAAAATGTTTGGACTTTAAATAAACATCTTGAAAAAAAATCTGTCATTATTAATTTCGTCGATATGGCATTCTGGCGAAGTTAACATCGTTACAAGACGTCGCGTCATATATCATGGGGCATTGATGACAGAGGATGGTCTGACTAGCATCTTTGCCAAAACATTGTTAAATTTGATGTTCTCAATTTTCGCCAAGTTCTGGTATACAAGGACCAGATATTTGGGTGTTCCTATCTCCAGTAATTCAATCCACAGCTTATCCCCTACATAGTCAAAAGCCTTACGGTACTGTATGGAAGAAAGGTACATAAGCACATAACATTCCTTTCCCGTAAAGTCAGTGGTCCCATTTATTTTTTTTACTATAAGAAATACTGCTTGTTCAGGAGATATTGTCCACAACATATATTTTTAAAACAATTTATGATCGTAACTGCCGCCCATGTCTTTTATCTATGTAAATATTTTGGAAGAATTTTATCTGAGTGATAAAAATGTGCTAAATCATTTTGATATTATTTTAATCCAAACAGATGCCTACAGACATATTATCTAATATGATGATGTTTTTTAACAAATTTATCGGCAATTAATGTATATAATCGCGCTTGGATTAAGTATACTCCATGTGATCGATAACATAATTTAAGACACTCTTCCCACTTTTACGGCTACTTATATATAAAGCACCTCAATAAATCACTTATTTTGATAATTGGAATGGGGGTAACGAGTCCCACATATATGTATAAGCATTACACAGTAACTAACCACCAGTTTTTACTTGAATATAGAATCATAATTTAGTGAAAATGGTGAAAGCAAAAGTGTTTATTTTTGAAAAACAGTTCGATGGATTGCCAAAACCGGGTGATTTAAAAATAATTGAAGAAGAACTGCCCCCGTTACAAAATGGAGGTCAGTTTATTTTTAGTGGATCTAACAACTTAATGCAAGTAGTATAATAGGTGTATTACTTAGGATATTATTATTGAGATTTTCGAAAATTTTATCGTGATGAAAAACGCATGTTCCCCCCTGTTTTCGAAGGTGCTGAATACGATGTTACAATAAAAATTCTTCAACCCACTGCGTTCACCCCCAATGGTCAAGTGAACCCCTTTTTTGGGTTTTCAGGGTATAGGTGTGCGGGGAGTCGCTGGAACGGAATTTTCGGAACACATGTTGTGTCAAGGGGGTATCACCGAGGCCCAGCTCCGTGCGCGAGGAGATGAAAAATGGTATGTAGTTGATTGAAAAGTCGACTAGAATTGCTCCCGCTGGGAGTCTCCACCTACAAAGGGTTGAAGAAACCCTCCAAGTGGGTAATAAATTGATGATTCGTTTCTTTCTGTTATTAGTAGGGAATTGAATGGGGAGTCGATTAGACTTGTCCCCGTTGGGAATTTCACCTCACGAAGGGTTGAAACAAATCTCCAAATGGGTAGAGAATCGACTATTTTCTTGTTTTTGGTAGGTTTCATGGTGGGGAGTTGACTAAACTTGTACCTGCTGGAGAGTTGAACCCATATAGGGTTAAAAAGAACTCTCAAACATGTCGATTACTTGAGTGTTTGTTCTTGTTTTTGACAGGAAACACGTAACAATGAAATCGCGTAAAATGTATCTAATTAATTAATACTAGGTCTCTTTCAAGTGTCTTTGGAGGCTTGTTTCAACCTTTCATGGGGTGAAATTTCCAGCGGGGATAAATCTGATCGACTCTCCATCCAATTCCCTATCAAAGTCAGAAACAAACAAAACATCGCTTATCTACCCATTTGGAGGGTTGTTTCAATCCTTATAGATGAAGATTTTCAGCGGGAACAAGGTAGTCGATTTTCCACTCGATACATACAAAAAAGCCATTGTTCACTCCCTTGGGTGGTGGTCACACCACTTCGTGCACGGAGGTTCAGCCATCTCCCTTGCAACATTACTCTTCTGAACCAATTCATGGACACGCTGTATATTAAAACCAGACGAACGCACTTTTTTATGCTGAATGAAGTAACCGAGCTTATTTTTCATTGATTATAGCCTCAAAATTTTGTATGGTATTATATTTAATTACTATAGAACATTGTGGATGTTCCTGCTGCAAAGCAAAACTTGATGAGAAAGCGATATGTTATATAATTTTGAGACATACTCTGGTTGCATATAAATCAAGTATGAAACTCATTTTTTGTTATTCTGAAGAGGATTTAAAACCTTTGATGTGACTCTCCCACTGAACTAGTTTTCTGAAACAATAAAGCACGAAAGTATATTGGACGCTGCTTTTCCGTCAAGTGGAAGATGATTAAAACAGCGTTTGAATGAAATGTTTCCTTTCGTTTTCACACCTGAAACGTATGCAACATGTACTTATGCATCACTTGTACCCTTGATTTCAAAAAGATAAATGGGACAACTTTTGTAAGGAAAATTCGCGATGACTTGTTTATGTGCATATGGGTATAAATGGGACCGGCATAAGCCCATAATTATAAAATACTAATTCTAATATAATATAGGGTATATTGATATCCTACTTATAGTTGTAATTATAATACTGACTATTTACTAAAAATGATAATGATCTTAAAATAATAATGCAAGGAGTATTAAAGATAAGAAAAACATAATAAATTGGAATTGAAGATATAAATACAAATCAACAGTTATGACAAAGAACCAGAGCATGTGTAGCACCACTCAGTACCAACAAAGTGACATTTGTAAGATTATCAATATTAGTTGTTAAACGAAAGTTTTATTTGTCAAATAAAGTCTTATTTTAATTGTTTTATTGCAACCGATGTGCTCGCAGAAAAGAATATCTGAAAATAAAGGCATTATCTTATCTTATCTTGAACATGTACTTTATACACACAGTAATTTAAAATGTTTTATAATAGAAACTGTTTTCTTTTTATTTCTTAATGTGTTGATTAAACATCACTTTTAGATATTTACATTTCCAAATATTTCTGTATCCTTTAATTTATTTCATATTCCTGCGGATATTTCAGGAACGTATTTGGTACATAATTGCTTCTTGATTAAACTTTATTTGCTTTAATGGAAAAGTGATTATCGAGACAAATGTAAAGCACAAATTATGAAAGCCTATCTCTGACAGATGAAGTCAAGTATATTTATACAAGGATTACGATGTGCTCGATATCTTGGAAGTGAAAGTAAGAGAATAAAATAACTGTCCCTCTATACTATTATTTTGGATAATGTTATCGAAAACCGATTCAGGACCATGTAGGCGGGAATTTTGTAAAAGACCTCCACTTTCACCTCATTATATAATTTGATCCTAGAAGAAATTTCAAACAATTTATCTGCGATTGAATAAAAACATCCTTATCTTAGACTTCACCTTGCAATTTATTACTCGTGATAAAAAACACCAATCTTACTGAAAACTGTCTTCTTCGTGGCAAAAAGAAAAGGTCTGGTAAAAAAATCTATGCTGAACCGAGTATCGGGATACGTAAAACCTGTCTTCTTCGTGGCAAAAAGAAAAGGTCTGGTAAAAAAATCGATGCTGAACAGAGTATCGGGATACGTAAACCTGCCCATATTCCTCTTTCATTGTTAATATAGTCTGGTTGTCCAGCTTTGAGGAAATTTAGCTAGATATTCCGTCCAGTTTTACCAATTTCTACGATGCGCGTGATGCATTGAGAAAGAATATCGGGACTTTCGACGTTATCACTAGCTCGACCCTTATTTCGTCGTAACAAATACCATAAGAAGCATAAAGTACAAACTCGGTTTAACCCTAATCAGTTTATTTTTTCTGATAAATACTTGAAATCATCATAGTTTAAAAAATTGTTTATGGAGCACCACAGAAAGCAGAGGATCACTAATTGATCCAATATAACTCCAGTGGGCTTAATTACGTTAATCTGTCTGCAGACGTACCAAATATTGTCGCTAATATATCATATAAAGCAATGACACACGAACTGTTCTGATTTGATCTCAATTAATAATCTACTTTCATCGACCCACATCCGAATTCATCATAATTTACCGGTGAAAGATCATAGAAAGCAAGGAGCACATGCAGTCCGATCTACCGATTGGCAATAAGGGTTACTTTAATCGAGATTTAAATATGTCAAAACGAGGCATTGATGTGACAAATAATGAAATGAGTCGTATGCGTGGTGTACAGGATCGCAGGAGGATGGCAGCCACTCGAGGTTTTTGTACGTACGTACGATAGTTTTGCTAGTTTTTAGTGTATGCCTTGTTTGTGTTTCTAGACTTCAATCTGTCACTAACGAGCTGTCAGCGCGCACACTTCTGTGGCCCACACGGTCCTCAGATTTGACACCAACGGACTTCGCTACGGAGTAGGATGATATAACCTGTTGTGTAGCAAACACTCTGTGTATAACTTTATTTCATTTTTGTATCATATTTCTTTTACCTTAGCCTTTGTGTTTCGTCGCATTGCTAAATTTCATTTTGTATGTATTACATTATTACATCATGTTTCGTGTTCATGCTATTTCTGCTGCCTCTCTTGGTTTTCGCAACTAGTTGGTATGTTTTAGAAGTTCAAAGCATTTTAGTAAGAATACGACTTATGTAAATTAAGCAAGATTATGTACTTCTTTTTCTCTTTGTTTATTGATTTAAATTTATACCGTCTAGTTCCAGGATAGGTCTATATTACCGCGGCGCTGTGTTGCGAGGCGCGGGACCAACGTGTCTATCAAAATCAAGGAAGTTACCCCAATACGGGGAGATATACTTTTACCATCATTTAAAATGCATCAATCTACTAAATTCCAAATTATTATAAATTTCATTTGTGCAACTATTTATATTTCGAGTAACGCAATATTTCAATATAGTGATTCTACAATTCTACAAAGTGTTTGCTTTCTGCCACGGTTAGCCGATAACTTATCTACATTGAGAAAATTCACAGCCGTGCTCAACTGATAGCCAAGGCGGAGCAAACTGCCCCATAATTACGAGTCGAAATAAGACTAATGTTGACTATATGGTTAAAATAAAAAGTAGTGGATGTCATTTCAAACATAAATTAAATTCTTATATTTGTTGAAAAATTACATACATTTCGATTGAATGAAAAATGATTGCAAGTTGATTATCTCTCGTCTTTTTTAGTAACTGGTAAACATTAACCAAGTGTATGCTAATATCACATAAAAGGGATATAGTTGTAACACCTAGATGACTATAAAAAAATATATAAAAGACTTTAAAATTCATCGCTTTGAATACATTTGAGGAGAGCATGCTGTATTTTAAACTGCTTAATTCGATGCCGCGATCACAATTCCTCCATTATTTTGTGAGTTTTCCCTAACAACCATAATTAAGATTTTCACTGATTTTTAGCTATTGTTTGAGGTCAGGGAAAAATACCCACTTAATACAGCAATTCTGACGGCGACGTCAGATTCAGTGGCTCAAAATACAGAGGACATCGTGCTCTGCTTAAATGTACAGGGTGGGCAACTAAGAATGGAGGCCGCCCATATCTCAGAAACCAATCATCGACAAGTTTAGGGAAAAAATTACAAGTAAAGTGACACTGAAAAATCGCTAGAAAATATTTTCGAGTTTCTAAAACGGCCACTAGGGGGAGTATCAGCCATGACCGAATAGAAAATTAGGTTTTTCTCTGTAATTTGCTCAATTAAGTGGCATTGAAAATATATGCATCATAATCCTAAGACAATTTCAAATCTTTTTGGTTGTCCATTTTTTTTGTAACTTCAAGAATAAAGTGGTTGGGTGGTGCCAACAAACATTTTTTAAATGTCGATTACTCCGAATAGCCTTAACGGAATTTAACAAACTTGGCCTCAGTACAAATTTCATTTCTTAGTCTATTGACAGCGCTTTACGCTGTTTTCATTTGAAAACTACCGTCGCCGTTAGAGGGCGTTTTTTGGCATGTCAACATATATCTCACTTTTCTAAAAAAAATTAAATGGAATGGTATATTTATTTTTACACAGTACAATAGAGAATCAAAAGCATTAGATGTCAGTGAAAAACCTCAACTCGATAACTTTTTTGTAACAGTAGATATTAGCAAATAAAGTTGAAATTATGAATTATTGTCCAATCTTACCGACGAAATTTGCAAAAGTAGCTGTTGAAAATAAGAAATTACACAATAAAGAAACAGCATATAAAACATATTCAGTTGAATATACAATTTGCCCACGAATTTTATTTATTTATTTATCGTAAATAAAATTCATGGACGCGTGGTATATTCAACTGAATATGTTTTATATGTTTCTTTATTGTGTCATTTCCACAGCTTGTTTTCAACAGCTACTTTTGTGAAACTAAAAGGCGTTATTATAGGTGTAAATAACCATTTCTTTTTACTATGAGCACAATTTTCTGTATTCTGCTCTTGCTTGACCTAAAACCAATTTTCAGTAAGTTAGAATTTCAAAAATATATAAAGGTGGCAGCTTAAAAATGAAATTCAATTTTTTTACTATGAACACAGTTTTATGTGTTCTACTCTTGCTTGACTTAAAACCCATTTTCAATAAGTCAGAATTTCAAAAATGTACAGAGGGCTCTGGTGGCAGCTTAAAAATAAAATTCACCTCAGGTAAACTGCCATTTCTGTGCTAGATGTTGGAAAATTATATAGAAAAAACTTGCTCAAAATTAAAAAATATGACGTTGTTGATAACTATAAAAGGTTATTCACGTTTTATTTCAGATTCCATGAAACTGATTAAAAAAATTAATAAATAGAAAAATATGCATATAGTTATCAAATTTGATACAAAGTTATATTTTTTTAATTTTGAACAAGTTTTTCTTATAACAGTTTTGAATATCTAGTTCAGAAATGGCAGTTTACCTGAAGCGAATTTTATTTTGCATTTTTGAAATTCTAATGTACTGAACACGGGTTTTGGGTCAAGCAAAAGCAGAATGCATAAAATTGTGTTCATAGCGAAAAGAAATGGTTATTTACACCTATAATAACGCTTTTCCGTTGACACATTGTATACTACATAATATGAAAAATAATAATTTGTTTACGATTACTATACTTCCAATCCACTACGTGGATGTGGAAGTAAAAATTAGTAATTAGTACCAACAAATCTAATAGTAATAACAACAAACAATGTAACAAACCAAACGACCAAAAAAGTAAACGAAAGAACTCATTACAACACATTATATCGTCGTATTATCGTCATAATAATCGGCCCTGGTTACGAGAGGCTCAATCTCAGGGTCGTTGGTCTATAAATGTGTGATATGGAATTCTAAGTGGAGAAATAATTGGGCCTCTAATTTTCAATTAAACTAAATTAAATTTAGAATGTTATCTAAGTTTTTTAAGAAACGAGTTGCTACTTCCTTTAGAAGACATACCTCTACTAATTCATCGTGATATGTTTTTCCAACATGATGGGTGCCCGGCGCATTTCCCTTCGAACGTTCGGGATTTTTTAGGCCAGTCATATCCTGACAGGTGGATAGGACGTGGAAGTCTATTGCATTGGCCAGCCATGTCCCTAGACTAGACTTACCTAGATTTATATATGTGGGGGTGAATAAAAGGTCTCGTTTTTGCCACCAGACTCACTACAAGAGACAACATGATAGAAAGACAAGAAATGCCATTTAAAGTGTTTCGATGGCAGAAGTAGAGACTTCTGTTCAATCCATTCGTCAGAGAATGAATTCTTGCATCGAAAATGATAGATATTGAACCTCGAGAGCGCCACTAGTTACATTCTAAGTTTTGTAATGTGTTGTAATGTGTTCTTGTGTTTACTTTTTTTGACGTTTGATTTGTTTCATTGTTTATTGTTATTACTACTAGATTTGTTGTCATTGTTATTAATTTCTAATTTTTAAATTATGTAATATATATTACTGAATATGTTTGATACATGTTATTTCTTCACTGTGTCATCTTCACAGTTTCATTGTTTTCAACATCTACTTTGCAAAATCCGCCGGCAAAATCGGACAATAATTCATATACAACTTTGTCTGCTAAAATCTACTGTTAGAAACAAGTTATCGAGTTACGGTTTTCACTGACATCTGAAGATTTTAATTCTCTATTTTGTCGTGTAGAAATAAATATACCATTTCATTTAATTCAGAAAAAGTGAGATATTTGTTGATATGTCAACTAACGCCCTCTAGCGGCGACGGTAGTGATCAAATAAAAACAGCGTAAAGCGCCTTCGATAGACTAAGAAAAACTATATAGAATGAGGCCAAGTTTGTTAAATTCCGTTAAGGCCAATCGGAGTAATCGACATTTAACAAAATGTTTTTTGGCTTCAGACCAACACTTTATCCTTGAAGTTACGAAAAGGTGAAAAAACTAAAAAGATTCTCAATTGTCTTAGGATATTCACTGCCACTTAATTGTGCAAAATACAGAAAAAAACCTAATTTTCTGTTGGGCCATGGCTGTTACGCCCCTTCGCGGTCATTTTAGAAACTCGAAAATATTTTACAGCGATTTTTCAGGGTCACTTGGGTAATTTTTTTCCTAAACTTGTGCGATGATTGGTTTCTAAGATATGGCCGGTCTTCACTGTAGTTTTTTATTCACAAATACATTTTTATTTTATTTGTAACCAATAGAGACATTCAATTTTTTTGCTTTATTGGAAGTTATTTATTATTATTTATGTCTTATAACGTAAAGAAATATTTTGTATTATAAAAAGTTAGTAATACTTAAATGATGAAAAACGAGAAATAAGAAAAAGTACAAAATCACCGTTATAAAAAGTGTAGCATTTTCATTTAGGTATGTAAGGTCATATATGATGATGCCAAATGATACCCTATGCCTCTTTCTGCAGGGTCGACATCTCTGCCAGACTCCCTATATATTACTAATATTTATTCAAATTTCTAATCGACGATTAAAATTAATTAAACATACCTTGCAATCTCATATGTATAAAACATCTATTTAGTACATTAATTAAATTTGATTTTGATTAAATAATAACATGAGTTATTCAAGTCCGGCCCAGACATGTGCGTAGAAAATCTCTGTTTATTAATATAATAATTGCGCTTTATAAAGGAAAAGATATGAAATATTTATTATACATTTGAGTATTCTATTATATTATATAAATATTAATTTTCATGTCAATAAATCTCCTTTCTCGCTAATTACTACACAAAATTCGTTTCGTGTTTCTCATACTTAATGTAAGCCTCTCATGGAAACATATCAATATCAATTTCACTTACTTTAATACTTTGTAATTAAGCCTCAGGAACATAATACATTAATATTCTACCATTCTGAAGTACCAAATTATCTCTCGCATAGAGAGGTTATGTAAATATAATCATGCTGTTGTGTTTATAATCAACGAAATCATATATCATAATTTAAGTCTGATTTGTAGACATGGGTTTAAACATATTTTATAGTATATTATGAATAACCTTCCTCTTACAAAAATTTGAATGTTATGGCTTCTCGGACAACCTTATTGAGCTTTTTAAGTTCTATCTAACTGATAGAAAGCAATATGTTGTATACCATGGTGTTAAATCTATTGAGGTTTTAGCCACGTCAGGAGTCCCCAAGGTTCAAACTTAGGTCCACTTTTCTTTAACTTGTTTGTAAATGATATAGTAGATAATCTAACTGTTAACTGCCTTCTATATGCGGATGATTTAAAACTCTTTTGTAATATTGCAAGTGAAAAAGATAGCTATGAAATTCAAAACAATATTGATCGTATTAATACATGGTGTGTGATAAACAAATTACCCTTGAATGAAACAAAATGTAACGTTATGACATTTACAACAAAGCAAAATATTATCCTGAACGATTACAAATTAGACAATCATATACTTTTCCGGCCAGATACTTTTCGGGACTTGGGTGTGACATTTGATAAAAAAACTAACGTTTGTAAACCACATCGAACTTGCTGTCACCAAAAGTTATAGAATGCTGGATTTTGTTATTAGAAACTCCGCACATTTTGAAAATGTACGCACATTAAAGCAACTCTACACTACTTTTGTTAGACCTCATCTTGAATATGCTTCAATAATATGGTGTCCAATCTATAATGTACACATACAAAATTTGGAAAGAATTCAACGCCGTTTCCTAAAACATGCGACTTTCAAGACTGACGGGACTTATCCAGCTATTGGTTATCCACATGAAGAATTGCTCTCTAGGTTTTGCCTAGATAGTCTAGAGATCCGTAGACACCGATCACGATTAACTTTCTTATATAATATTTTACACAATAACATCGACTGTGGAGATATTTTAAGTATGCTTAATTTTCAAATTCCTAGACCGGCATCTAGACACAACAATTTATTTCACTTACCTTTCTCAAGGACAAACGTAAAAAAAAATTCTTGTATCCAGTAGATATGCAGTATGTACAATAATTTAAATAATGGATTAGATATATTCACTTGTAGTCTTACAGACATAAAGAATCTGTCTCTAACTTAAATTTTGTATTTTGTTCCTTTTTGTTGACACAAGTAGCCTCACCGTGTACTACACTTCTTGCATAAGCTGTATATTTTTTATGTATGTATACTGTATATGTATATTTATACTAAAATGTATTATATAAATTTAGTTTAGTTAGTTGTCTCTTGGATTAATTCACATGTATTCATGTATTTATATGTGTATTTGTATTTTTAAGTAGGTTACCATTTTTAATTTTAGTTTTTATCACCTATTCTGTAATTGGGTTTTTTAACCTGTTGAATCGTGTATCAAATAAATAAAATAAATAAACCTGTATCAAGTATCAAGCATTCAGAAATAACTTAGGGTGGCCATTCCCTAGAAAGAGACCTCCAATAGGGAAATATTTATTATTTTTGGCCATAACTTTTTTTTTAGTACGTATATTTATAAAAATTATAAGGGTACCTAAGTAGAACCATAACAAGACTGTTATTATGAATGTTCACTCAACAATTTCAGCGGCTTGCAAAATAGCTAGATTTAAATTTAAGAATTATGTCAATCTCCCTATTTCGTAGTTTTAAATCTAGATATTTTGCAAACCACTGAAACTATTGAGTGAAAATCAGTGGCGTAGCTGACGGACCCGCAGGGCCCGCGGTGCGGGGAGGCCCCCAGCTCTTGGGGACCCCCGAATCTAGAAATTTATGACGCGAAAATATCATCGAAATTAAAAATTACATTCATTTTAAACATCAATATTCAATAGTCAATAATATATATAAATATTTTAATATAATAATGGTTGATAAAAAAGTTATTTCGTACATAATTAATTTTAGTAGAGGCCTCGGATTTGTCAAATAAATAGGGTATAGAACAAGAATTTCAAAAAAAGAGAAAAAGTAGTGTTAAAAAGTTTTTTGATGAATTAGCATAAGATGAACGACTCACAGATTCCGAAACATCTTTTAAAGTAGAGGTATTTTATGCCAACCTTGATATTGTCATTCAACAGATTGTTGGCCGATTTTCTGGGATGAGCGAAGTGGTAAAGAGATTTTCCTGTTTAAATCCCAAAACATTATCAAAGTTGAATGACGATCAGCTTTATTTGGAGGCTAGCAATCTTACTGAAAATTATTCTGAAGATTTATCGACAGATTTTCCCGCGAACTTCTGTTAATAAGAAATGTTTTGAGCACACAAATAATAGAAATTGTGGATTATTCGGTCTTTTATTTTGCTATATTCCCTATAAAAAATCATAAAACTTTACTGTTAAGCGTTCCAAATGTTTTCATTGCCATAAAATTATTCTTAACATTACCAGTTACTGTTGCTACTGCTGAAAGGTCATTTTCAAAATTAAAGCTTATTAAGACGTTTGTACGAAATTCAATGAGTCAAGAAAGACTGTCAGCATTATGTGTATATTAAGTATTGAGAAAGAGAGAGCAAGGAAGTTAGATACGGATCACATCATCGAAGACTTTGCTAAAGAGAATGTACACCGCTGCCGAAAAACTTTATAATTTAAGTGAGTTTTTTATTTTGTGGGGGCCTCGACCATACATTTTGCGGGGGTGGGGGGGCGCGATTTTCAGCTACGCCACTGGTGAAAATTCATAGAAATAGTCTTGTTATGGTTCTACTTAGGTACTCTTATAGTTTTTTTAAATATATGTACTAAGATATAAAAGTTATGAGCAAAAATTATAGATATATCCCTATCGGATGTCTCTTTCTAGGGAATGGCCACCTTAAGTGTACATGGTACAGCGACGGTTGTTTAAATTCTTACTTTTGAGCAACAGTCGGTCTGAAGAAAGTATTGTAATAGTCAAAGAATTAGACTTCGAGTTATTGACGGAGTTGCTCCAGATGCTGAAGAAGACGTTTAGAAAAAATGTAATGTATGTACATTAAGACCTGATAATTTCACATAAAACTAGTTTGTTGATGAACAAATTCTTTTAACCTCGGAAAAAAATAAGTTAAGGCATTGCCATACTATTTATTTATATGTGACACATAAACTCCAACACTCAGTAGACGAATATCTTTATTTGGTCACTTTACGTATAAGTATAAATTGTCGCAAATCAGAGATTAATGCAGATACCTAATAAACAGGGTGTCCATGACTATAAACTTACCACATAACCACACGTAGCAGACAACCCCCAAATCGAAAGCCTAGGTTATCCGAAAGAGGGTTACACTTTTGAAGGAGCGCAGACAACTTTTCCTACAGAACTTAAGGGTAAAGCTAAACGGCCGTAATTTGCGTTGCGTATTCCGCGCTGCGAGAAATACGTTGAATTATACAAGGTGGACCATTGATAATAGGCAATAGTGCAGGGGTAGATTCTTTGGGCCAAAATCTGAGGACATAACCGAATATGTTTTAGTAAAATGTAGCTGTGGAAAAAGATACAGGGTGTCGAAATTCAAATTATTTTTTCGTTTTCTTGCAATAACTCAACAGCCTCTTGACTGCGCTTCGCCAAATTTGCTAGATGAACTTTTTTTTATTCTAAGAAACAATAATTTATGTATTAGATCACGTTAGATCATAGAGGGCACTGCAGGACCTCTAATGATGAAGTTTTTTCATATTTGTTTTGGACGAAACGTTGTGGTACTTCTGACCAGAACATATGATGGGTGCATCATTTCCGCGCATAAAAGGTACACTTTGTAGAACTTGATAACTCCAACCGTTTTCGAGGAAATTTCCGTTAAACATTTGAATAATTTATTGAAAGAAATTCAAATTTAATGAAACAAAGTGTATTTATTAAAAAGTACAAAACATAACGGAAAACAAAATCGTAATAACAGCGTAAACTCTTTCTCACTTTCTTATGAACTAATGGAGTATTTTCATGGTATTGAGATAAATACATAAATCAATAAATTGTGTAAAATAAGGAACTAATCTTATTAAAAGACCAAAAACTAACATATAAGTTGACTTAATGACATTAATATTTATTGTATAAACTTTTTCCTCATGCAAAAACCCCATTGCTGCCACTTAGAGTAAATTTTCGATATGGCCTCCACCTACTTTTATGCCTTTTCTAATTCTTTTTATTAAAGATCTTCTTACACTGAAAAATATATTTTCCTCTCCTCTAATTAAATTGGCTGCGTTTTGTATTTCGTTCCTCAGTTCTTCTCTTGAATTGATAGTATTTGTATAGACTAAGGACTTCATATGTCCCCACACATAATAATCCAAAGGATTATAGTCAGGACTCCTTGGTGGCCAAGCAAACTCACTTTCTCGACCGATCCATCTGCTTGGGAAAGTCTCATCAAGATAATTCCTGACTTCAATGGAGAAATGAGGGGGAGCTCCATCTTGCATAAGCAACATTCTGTTCGGTATGTCTAGCATGAAAGCATGTAATATATCAGCAGAAGCATTTTGAAGAAAAAACAAATAAGACTGTCCATTTAAATTTGGAGGAAGGACCAATGGTCCCAATAACTGACCGCCGACAATACCACGCCAAACGTTAATCTTGCTTAAAATGCCGTTCTTTAGCGACAAGAGGATTTTCTACTTCCCAGTAATGGGTATTTCTCCAGTTGAAAACGCCTCGGCGAGTTGAAGTTGCTTCGTCGGTAAATAAAATGTTCTTAACAAAATTTCGATCCCTGTTGTGTTTATTTAGAACAAATTGACAAAATTATAGCCTTTTGTGGAAGATCCCTTCGAACTAAGTTTTGTACAGGAGTGAAGTGATATTGGTAGCAGCGTTCTGTGCGTAAGACTCTTAGAAGATATTGTTTACTCACCCCTGTTGCCGCTGATAAACGGCTTAGGCTGACTTGAGGCTCTTCATCCACTAGAACTAAAGTTTCTAATTCTTGATCTGAAGTAATTTGTTTTGGTCATCCTACATCTTTTCTATTGCGAAATGAGCCCATTTCTGCCAAAGGACGAAACAGATCTTTGAAAATCGGATGGTCTAGCTGTATTCTATTTGGATATTGAAATGAGTATCTCCTCGCTGCAGCACGTCCGCTAAAAATTTCTTGAACCTAAACACATACCATATCCCTGATTTCCCTACTTGACAAATTATTATGTCGAGATATTTTAAATAAAGAAGTTAACGAAATTAGCTCGAGGAACGCAAGAACAAAATAAAATGATTAAATCATGTACATGACAGAACTAAAACGTAACCAAAGCACACTTTTCAGTAAATGCACCTTTTCACGTTTCATTAAATTTCAATTTGTCTTTCAAAAAATTATTCAAATGTTTAACGGCAATTTCCTCGAAAACGGTTAGAGTTATCAAGTTCTACCATGTGCACCATTTATACGTGGAAGTGACGCCCGCATCAGATTTTCTAGTCAGAAGTACGACAACGTTTCGTAAAAAAAAATTAGAAAATTCATCATCAGATACAGGTCCTGCAGCGCTCTCTATAATTTACTAACGTTATGTAAGACATAAATTATTGCATAACTCAACAGGCTCTTGACTGATCTTTGCCAAATTTGCGAGGAACTTTTTTATTCTAAGAAGAATAAAAAAGTTCCTCGCAAAGATCAGTCAAGAGCCTGTTGAGTTATGCAAAAAGATGAAAAAATGATTTGAATTTTGACACCCTGTATTTTTTTCCACAGCAACATTTTACTAAAGCGTATTAGGTGATATCCTCTTATTTTGGCCCAAAGAATATACCCCTGCACTATGGCCTATTACTAATGGTCCACCCTGTATAGCAACTACACGGTCACACTCCTTACGTTAGGTACAGGCAAGAACATAGAAATGTGTATACCCTTTCTATTATTGTTAAGATGAATTCTGATGTGATAGGCTGTATTTCTGCTCTAAACGTATATTTGCTTATGAAAAAAAAAAAAAGAGATTAGATATCGTCGGTGGTGGATTCATCTGTTAGAAATTAATACATTTTCAGCAGGACATTTTCACTTGAAATTTAGTGATCACAGGAAACATACAGAAAAATTCTTCTCATACTACCGAATGTCTGTAGCTAGTTTTAACGAATTGCTGAACCTATTATGTGCGATATTAAGAAGACAGTTTAATTTTAAGGTCTCTGTTACTGTACTCTTTTAATTTTAAATTATAAATGTCTGGGCGTTTTTAAATCTCGCAATTAAACTTATCAACATGAAACATTTTTTATAAACTTTTCTGTCTGGATTGTACGCTGTTGACGTTTACACAATACCAAACAATGATATATATTCCCAGTATGGTAAACGCGCAGTATTTAGCGTGGTTAGAGTCGCTGAAAACGGTCAGCGTGCGTACATTGACTGACTTGAGTGACTACATTCAATAACTTGATTTTAGTTTCGGCGTAGAATACGCGGCGCAGAATACGCGGTGCAAATTACGGCCGTCTAGCTTTACCCTAAACGAATGGCTACGTTACACAAAAATATATACGGATGCGTCTAAATCAGTCCACGGAAGAGGATATGCCTACATAATACCCGAATATAACATGTCCACTAAATTTAAATCAAGTCACGAAATGTCCATCTTTCTGCAGAGGCGACTGCTATTTAATAAGTACTAAAAAATTAGTAATTATTATATTATAGTTTCAGACTTCTTGTCTGTATTAACATCTCTTAAGTATAGAGAATTCCAAACGTACGTACCTACGAACCCTTTCATCACTACTTAAAAAAAAATTAATTACATTTCAGTAATCATTTACATTTAAAATTGGGTCACATTTCCTTCATGTGGGCTGAAGCACATATTGGCATTTATTATAACAAAAAAGTTTACACAATCACTGTAGTAGATTATGAAAATCCATGTTAAGGTGGCAATTCCCTAGAAAGAGACATCCGATAGGGAAATATTTATTATTTTTGGCCATAACTTTTTTTTCTTACTAAGTACGCATATTTAAAAAAACTATAAGAGTACCTAAGTAGAACCATAACAAGACTATTACTATGAACTTTCATTCAATAATTTCAGCGGGTTGCAAAATAGCTAAGTTTAAATTTAAAAATGATGTTAATCTTCCCAGTTCGTAGTTTTAAATCGAGCTATTTTGTAAACTACTAAAATTATTGAGTGAAAATTCATAGTAATAGTCTTGTTATGGTTCTACTTAGGTACTCTTATGGTTTTTTTAAATATGCGTACTAAGAAAAAAAAGTTATAGGCAAACATTATAAATATGTCTCTTTCTAGGGAATGGCCACTTTAACACTCTGTAATCTGGTCTGATATTGTTTAAACCGATTCTGTTTTTAACAAAAGGAAATATTACAGTTTTACACATTTTTCAATGTTTTTTAATGGATTTTCAACAAGAAACGTTCGATAACTCTTTTTGATATTTCCTTTGTTATTAATTCTTTACATTGAAGATCGTTAATTTCTCATTTTTTGACACTCTAGGAGTATAATATATATATTTTTTTGTTACAATGCATAATTTTTTATAATGTCTTTACACCTTGCATACGAACTTCCAAAAAATTTAATTAACGATTTTTAATTTTAAGCCTCACAGCCACCAATTTTCGTCTACGGTTTTTGAAAAACTCTTGTTGAAGAAAAGTTGTCGTATGGACTTCAGCGTGTAGGAAGTTGATTGCTGAAATATTTCAATTTAAAACGTATAAGGGTACAAAGTTAAACCTAGGTCCACACGGTGTTTTCAACGATTAATTAAACTAATTTATTTTTAAATAGTCATAACTCAATTTTTTCAAATGCCTCGTATGTTTTGACTTAAAATGTTATCAATTACCTACACGCTGAAATTCATGAAAATTTTTCTTCGACACTATGTCCTAATGCCAATAAAGAAAACTAAGTACCCTCTCTAAGCCTAGTCCTTTAGCAAAAATCATTAATAAGATATTGTAACGATTACTAAGTGTTAAATATTTTGTAAATATATGTATATTATGTGAGTTATGATAAGCAAATTTTATAAAATATTATTTTATTTTTAGAATTTTTGGCTGAAGCTGTTTATCTGAGTGTTGACCCTTATATGAGAGCTTATGCACCTCGACTAACTTTAGGGACCACTTTCGTTGGATCACAAGTTGCAAAGTAAGAGTACATATTTTCCAGAAAAAAATGTATTATATAATTTTAATATCAAGTAAAACTTCTCCCTCACACTTAGCAAATTAGGTTGTATTTTTATATAAGAATCATAAATTATATGCTTAAGGTGGCCATTCCCTAGAAAGAGACATCCGATAATGAATTTTTTTTTTGCCCATAACTTTTTTATCTTAGTACGTATATTTAAAAGAACTATAAGAGTACCTAAGTAGAACCATAAAATGACTATTACTATGAATATTCACTCAATAATTTCAGTGGTTTGCAAAATAGCTAGACTTAGAACTACGAAATAGGAAGATTAACATAATTTTTTAATTTAAATCTAGCTATTTTGCAAACCACTGAAATTATTGAGTGAATATTAATAATATTAAATATATTAATAGTAATAATCTTGTTATGAATCTACTTAGGTACTCTTATGTTTTTTTAAATAAACATACTAAGGAAAAAAATGTTATGGCCAAAATTAATAAATATTTCCCTATCGGTTGTCCTTTCTAGGGAATGGCCACCTTAATCAACTAAAGCGAAAAGCCCAAATTGCATAATAAATTTGTCTTTCAATTGTCATGTTCCTTAGAGCATGGCAGGGAACGAAAATGATATGAAAATTTTCCTTAACAGGGAAACTGCATACTCTATATAATTCGAGAAACTCGAAATATCTTTTTAGTCCATTGAAATGTTTATATTGACGTTGAATATTGGGTAGGACAAGACTTTTTCTTCTGATGTTTATGGGGGCTCACTGTGAGTGTAAAACTCGAATTTCGAGGTCGTCATGTTAAAAAAGGTGGCGTAAACAATTTTTCCGCGATATCTTGTGAACACAAAAAAAATATTAAGATTTTTTTGTAGAGAACTGAATTCTCTACAATCTTAGTCTGGATACTTCTTACCGCAAAATTTAGAATGAGAACCGGGACTAGGACAGAGCATCTACCAGCCTGGGGAGATCAAGTTCATCACCTGAGTGCCTGGAGGGGTTCAGACTCCTCTCTTTTAATTGGCAGTTATCATAATGTCGGGATCAATTATGAAATTGTATTCCACGAAGGCAAAATATAAGAGTTGGGACCGTATCTTGCTGACTCAAGCTTCCACAGCTTCTGACAGCTAACATCGCGTTACTACGTAATCCTAAAGCCTGGTTCGTATTCAGCGATCTTGAATTCACTTTGGACCTAGAATTCGCGCTCAGCTTTCTCAGTTTCTCGAATATTAGAGAATCCGTGCCTTACCCTGAGTTCCGAAGGCTGCCATGAGTGTTGTTGGTTGACTGCTGTCATATGACGCGATAATCCAAGGTCATCCTGGTATTCGTGCTTGGCGTACTCGGAACTTAAGGACGAATTTCCAACAATTCCAAGACTTTTGATATCTGATTGATAGCTGTCATATTGTCATAAGTAAATTCTAACCCCGAATTCGCGTTCAGCGACCGCGAAAACCTCCACACACTTTCTCTAGTGTCAGTGTTTGTATTCAAATATTTCTCTCACCTCCCACCCCTACAGGAGCCACTGAGAGGCTGTAGAACTAAAACGTCTTTGTCAGATTTTTTCTTTTTGCTCTAAACTGATTCAGCGCATCAAAATACATGAGATAACATAGGGCAAATCCCTAGATCAAACAATTTTTATTTTTTGTAGACCTGTATCATTTTCTAGTTCACTTGTAACGTAGTTTTGCTAGATAAAAGCATGCTTACCCCAAGACAAAGTGCAAGAGCGTACAATAACAATCGTACTCATTTCACGTCTGCCATGATGGAGACTAATCCTTAAAATCCCAGGGATTGTCGGGACAAATAATTTGTCGGGATCCCGGGATTGTATCCCTAGTGCAAGTATTTGTATCAAGCAAATATTATTTTGATCAATTGTTTATCACTTTGTGATTACAAAAATATGATTAGCGTACATTCAGGTTAGTGGAAATCCAGTAGCAGACATTCGGAACGTACAAGCTTTGTCCCTGAACAAGACAAACAGATACCAAATTGATTTATTTGTTGTCCAATAATTACCACTTAGTAATTACAAAAATGTGATCGACATACATCTAGATTGGAGAAGGTCCAGAGGCAAACGTTGTTACATCACTACTTGGCCCTAGAAAAATTAACAATGATATCACCGGTTATGGCGAAAACCAAAGGCAATTAAACCAGCACACGAGTAACGACGGCGAACGGCTAGCTGATCTGGTGCGTGGCTGGGATTACGTGGGTTCAATTAATATATGTTTTTTTTAAATCAGCCGGAGGTTGAACCAATGTCTTTGTGATATCTTACTAAGCCAGTTTGTTCCAACACTCAGAGGTAGTTTAAAATGATGTAAATATTACGGGCGCCAGAGTTACAGCTACCCCTGTGATGGTGAAACCAACCGCCGTGGAAAGATTTGATCTTATGGCGGACAGACAAACAGAAAAAATTAAAAATGTAATTTTATGATAAAAGATACCTATTTATTAATAACTTTAGGAAAATCATCAATATATGAAAAAGTCAACGTTTTCCAAAAGAAAATATTATAGATATAGATTAATTAACTTATAATTAATAGAAGAGAAATACTTTATGCAATAAAAGTTATACAATAAATGTTACACAAAAAAAATCAATGAAATTCTCAGAATCTCACCAATCCTCCTGACGATGGATAGATAGCGGATGAGGGCTCCTGGTGAGTTCTGGTAGCTTTTCCTAACAGCCTCTCCGAACGCAGACGGCCCCTCGACGTGGTTTGACGTCTTGCTAACCTGTATAACGCGAGGGTTTTGCTGTTGGTTTGGATTGACTGGACTAAACTGGATTTTACTAAACGGAATTTGACTAAAATATGAATGCTGAACTTGACTAAACTGTGTTTGATTGGACTGTCTGTCTTATGAAATCCAGCAGGCATTTAAACGAAAGAAGTGATTTTCCTTGTGTATATTTTGTAGATAAATTATTGATAAATTATTTAAATTATCTAAATTATCTATACTATGCAGATAAGTTATTTAGGTAAATTATTTAAATACGTTATTTGTGTAAATTATTTGGGTCAATTATTTGAGTACGCCATGTGTGTAAATTATTTGGGTAAATTATTTGAGTACGTCATGTGTATAAATTATTTGGCAGCAAAACTCTACGTTTGCGAAGAAGAAAAAATATTATCAGCACGAGTTTCAGAATTATGGTTATGTTTAGTTAGCAGAAATGAAAAATATGGCTGAAAGCCGTTAAATAGTACTGAGAGGAATTAATTAAATAAATATAATTACCTTTTATTAGATGGATTACTAAGAGAAAGTTTGATAATAGCAGAAGAGACACAACTCGTGACTGAATGATTATCAAAAACTTTAAGTCTAAGTATATGCTGCCACAGAATTGGCTACAGAAATGGCCGATTCTGCTATCAGCCAGCTAATAAAAGAGATATCCCCTCTCAAGTCTCAATTAACATATTACCATATTTCATAATTTTAAAATTACTAAGTATTTGAGTCGCGTTCTATGCAACCCACAATACTTCCTGCAGTATATTTGGTTTAACCAATAATTAAGAAATAGGTGCTGTAAAATATAGATATATCTACTATTCGATCGAAGCCTCTGTGTTTTACGAGAGCTGTTAGCAAAAACTGGAATACAAAAAGAGTTAAATGGTTGAAACATGAAAATATAATAAATGTGTACATTCCTAAATTTAAACAGATTACCTATGATAATTTAATGTCTGGTGTTTTCGTTACTAGAGTATGGTAAATACCTGTACATATTTCTAAAAAATTAAGTCTAGTTTATTAGAATTTAATAAAATTACTGAAAGTTGCCAGATGTACGCAACAACGTATTAAACCTGCAGGGTATTTACTCATAAGTCGCGACTAATAAATGAATTAAAATTAATTGCAAATATCTCTAGTTGATACAAGTGTGTCAGGTAATTGCATGTCAGCTATTACAACTGTATAAAAGATTTTTGAAATAATTCTGAGATCGAAAATGGTTTATTTAAATGAAATATGTTTTTTCGTCGTTAAATATCTCTGGTTGTATAGTTTCTATCACAATAGAAAATAAAACAGATTATTCGCTATGGAAGTGTGAAGAAAGGTAGCCATATATCTGAACTATTTTGGTCAATTTGTTAAGTTCCAAAACATAAGAATAATTACGATCGACCATATTCAAATAATTGTCCATGACGTAAATAAAAATTCTAGTAATTTTACTGTACCTACTTTAATTTCAACTCGAGATACTTTATACAACACCTAAAAAACTATTAATAATTGAATAGTCGATTCTTCAATGGCGCAACAAAAAACATGTTTTAAAGCTAAATTGATTTAAATCTTGCGTAAAACATTTTTTTAAATTTCTTCCAAAGAATTTGAACATCATTTTCTGAATAAACTTTTTAGTTGATCATTTGTTTAACGCATTGCAAAAGATTTGTTCAAATAGATGAAACAAATATTATTATCGACATAACATTTATTATCTAATTGCAGTGGACTATATTAGCAACTTTAATTCTATATTGGCAATTGTATACTACTACTGTCTTTTAAATATGGAAGAGAAAATATTATATTTATTATTGTTTATAGTATAAGCATCGTATTTTATCTCATATAAATATCTAGAGTTGTGCAAATAAATATTTGCTATAATAAGATAAGCTACATATTTTTTATCATTTTTAGCAAATTCTTCGATAAATTTTTATAGTGATATTTACCAAGAAACGAACGTCGACCAATTATCTTAAACAAGGACTTTTTATGTTTCTATTAACTCTGTTTTATTTTTGATAGTAAATAATAACAACCTTAAATTAATTGAACCCAAAAGAGGCTCTCTTCTATGTAGAATATTAATTGATTAAAACGATGATATTGTTTTCGATGTTTCTAAGACACATGTAGCTTATACTGCTGAGGGAGGACTAAAACTACGCCTGAAAAATAACAAAAATATATGCTGCCATTTTATAAATAATGTTGGTGGTGTCATACATCCGAAATCGCAAATGAGAAAAACATCAATATCTCTACAAATCTTTGAAGGATTTTTTCAAAAAACGTTGAACAGTTACAATGTTTGTTCGTTACATTAGTACAACTCTGTAAATTAAATTCCGAAAATTAATAGTCCTCTTCATAATAATGAATGGTCAACCATAATTATTATGCTTTTTGCCACGGTTATAGATATTTTGAAAGGAAATACTTATCTTCTTTTTAGTTCCCATGTCCACTAAAATATTTACAAAAAATATGTAATTTTTCAGAGTCTTAGAGAGTAAAAATCCGAAATTCCCAGTTGGTAAATATGTAGTAGGTTACTTTGGGTGGAGAAGTCATACCATATCAGACGGAAAGCTAGTTCCAGGATTTTCTCAAACAATTCTATTACCAGATTTCGGAAATCTACCATTATCATTAGGTGTTGGTATCTTAGGAATGCCAGGGTAAGTACAATATTTACAGTGAACCTTTTCCAAGATTGTCCAATAGTGATGTATATTCCTAATACTGGGCTAGGAATATGTAACAATAATTCTCTACTCATAATATCTAATACATATGCTAGAGTTGCGTTCTCTCCAGACTATAAAATATTTAATAAAGTTTTGAGGGTTCCGTGGAAATCCTTATAGTCTCGGTATGTCCGTCCGTCTGTCCGTAGGTCATATCATTTTATTATACCTATTATACAGCAAAGTTGAAGATAATGTTAGTGCTTTTGGTCGGCCCTTTAAACTTTTTTCTCCCATTGTTGTTAATGTATCCAGTAGTTGTTTAGCTAATATCTTAACAGTTGTACCATATTTTTGAAAATTATCCTCCTTAGGAAATCAAATTAGGTTTTAATTCATTAAAAATATACACGTAACTGCATTATTGTATGAACTATGTTTTCAATGTTATAAACAAAATGTCAAAACCGCTGCCTAAAGAATCTACTACTTCCACATCCAGATTTTTCATTCAATTCACTTTATAGGAAACATCTTGACTGCACTCTAGTGTGTGCAAATTATTGGTCATAGAATTTTAATAATTTTTGGAGGAGATGTCATAGAAAAGTTTGAGGTGTTAGTTTCTAGCATATACGTTAAAAAAGTTCTTAGTTTACCCTACTTATTTTCCCTTATTTACAACCGACCACGTGCCGCCCCTTCAATGGAATCGTCTTAATTAGATGTCACTACAATACATACGTGTACTAACTTTCAAGTAAATATCTCAATTTTATGTTATCAAATCCAGTAACAATGGAGCGGAGATGGTGGTGTTTGAAAAATATTGGAAAAAAAGCTGAAGCCTTGGTTTCTAGTATATAAACCAAATCCCACATTTCTGTACTCTTACCAGCTTGATTTACTTATTTTCCCCTATTTACTCCTATTTAACCCTCAACTCGTCAACGGAATCATCTCAAAATATAATCTAGATCCAGATGTCGTAATAATACATACGTGTACCAAACTTCAAGTGTATATTTCAATTTTATTTTATCAACCCCTTTAATAATGGAGTAGTGGTGGTGGGGGGTTGAAAAATATTATAAAAAATATTGAGTCTTTAGCTTCTAGTACACATACCCAATTTCAAATTTCTGTACTCTTACCAACTTGCTTTACTTATATTCCTCTATTTACCCCTATTTAACCCCCAACCCTTCCCCGGAATCACCTCAAAATATAATCTAGTTCCAGATGTCGTTATAGTACATACTTTTACCAAATTTCAATCCAATCTCAATTTTCTTTTATCAACCCCTTTAATAATTGAGTAGGGGTGGTGGGGGCTTGAAAAGCATTATTAAAAAATCTGAGGCTTTGGCTTCTAGTATACATACCGAATTTCAAGTTTCTGTATTCGTACCAACTTGCTTTACTTATTTTCCCCTTTTTACCCCTATTTAACCCCCAACCATTCAACGGAATCATCCCAAAATATAATCCAGTTCCAGATGCCATTATAATACATGCGTGCACCAAATTTCAAATGAGTATCTTAATTTTATTTTATCAACCCCTTTAATAATGGACTAGGTGTGGTGGGGATTGAAAAATATTATAAAAAAATCTGAGGCTTGGCTTGTAGTGTATACATCAAATTTCAAGTTTCTGTACTCCTACCAGCTGGTTTTCATATTTCCCCATATTTACCCCTATTTACCCTCCCAACCCTTCACCGGATATCTTCAAAAAACAATTCAGTTTCAGATCTCGTTATAATATAAGCGTACACAAAATTTCAGGTCAATATCTTAAACCCTTCCGAAGAAAGCGTGCGGACAAAAAAATGTTACAGACAGACTGACAGACGGACGGATTTTTATTTCGCTCAAATTTAAAATCTCGACGTTTCATGACATCCTGAAGCTACTTCAAGAAAGAAAAAAATTTGAAATTTTTTTTACGATTACTATACTTTCAATGTGGAAATAAAAGTCCTTATAGCACCTTTAGTCCATTAGAGTTCACACGAGGTGAAAGGTGAAAAAAGCTGTTTGTTGCAAATTTATCGGAAACTGCCACCTTTATAGACAAAACGTTTATTATTAAAATTCTAACTTACATTACAACACAAAATTGTTCTGTAGCTTTTTTGATATAAACACGTTATTTTGCAGATAAATTTCCTAAAGTCGCTTTTACAAATCCCGTGTTAGGTAGGCGTTACTTATTTAATCACATGTAAAACGTAAATAAAGTGAATAAAATGTTCTGTTTAACAATTTTTAAACGCGATTTAAGAAAGTAATATAACCGATGATGTCACCACGTGTTTTGCATACTTGTTCAATTACTAAAACTTTCTTATTTGTTGAAATTTTAATTTGATGGACGATAGAATGATTTTTAAATATCAATAAGTGCTTTAGTATAACAAGTACTTCATTTTAATAATATTAAAAAAGCAAATTTGCAAATAGTGGAAACACCTAATTCGGAAATTTCATCATATTTGGGATTTTTAGATCTAAAAGGATTATTTAGACATTTAGTATTCCCCTAACTTCTTCCACTAATTGTCAGCGTAATGTACCGTTTTGTTTTTGAACTTTCGTCTATAAATTATGCAAACTACTGTGGATCCCTTTCCGTCTAAATTCATATTTCACTAAATTTGATATTTTATTAAAAGCAATAGATTTTATTCCTGCCTATCATTGTCAACTTAGCAATATCTGTATGAATCTATACGATTACGTAGCACGCAGCGTGCACAAAAAATGAGCGTGATTGAATCCTTAGGAGACGTGGGAATTTAATGATAATAATGTTTACCACTTATAGTCTGAACCTGAGATCACAATATTATTACAAAATATTTATTAAACCTACATTTTATTCATTTTGCTTTATTTTTAGGTGCATGTTATGATCAGATATAAAAACAGGCAAGTCCTTGCTCATGATTAACATATCAAACCTGCTTTTTATTAATGAATAACAATAATATACAATTTCTTGGGCCATTGCTTATATAGTATATTAGTATATGAGGATTATGATAATTATTAGTCACGAAGATAATATTTGAGTCCACGAGCCGAAGGCGAGTGGCAGAAATCTTCTGAGTTAATAATGGTCATAGTCGCGAATGTAATACTTTTTCTACACCTACTAAACAAATAAATTAGGAGTGGAAAACGTAAAAAAACAATATGGCTTACACTTGGTTGTCACTGTCAGCGAGTTGATTGACAGCTGCAGCAAGAGTTGATCACAGTAGATTTAAAATATCATTTGTTCAGTGAACAGTGAATTATTGAATTTGTATTTGTAATTTTACGTATGATATTTCACCAAAATAATGCTAATAATTGTCATGTAATTAAATAGGTGTCGAAAAAATATTTTATCAATACACATTTTTTTTGTTAAACAAAACGCTAACGGAGGTCATTAACGTACAGCCAGTCACGCGCTTGCCAGTTCAGCGTCTACGCTTACTATTTCAATTTTTGCGCCCAACCAGCGACACCCATCGCATTAACTTAGCTGCAAGTATGTATCACTGTGGGATTTGATTTCTCAAGCTAGTTACTAAATGATTTAATAAAAGGTTAAGTTAGGTTAGGTTTAGAACAAAAGTAACTTGCATATTTTTTATGCACTTTAATTCCCATTCCAAAAAGGTTCGACAGGGGAGCAGTTTGTTCTCTTGCGTGCTGCTCCTACACTATTCTGGACATTTCTTGACTTTGATGTTGGTAATATTTGGAACACCTGCCTGAAGTTGAGGTTCTATTGTGGTAAGTTGTAAGTCTGCTCGTATACTCATGTTTGTCGGACTCTATGTCCTCTCAATTTCTAGCGACTTGTTCGGTTTCTTCTGGCGGTAATTGTATCGTTGATATACAATTAGCTTTTCTACAGATAAGAAAAAATTAAGATATTTCAAAATCAACAAACACTTATTCTATAAGAAAGTAGTTATTGCAGTATGTAGTTATGCATAGCAGCTTTAGTAATTTAGGTAAAACCAACTTTTGGAATTCGTCAAATATTCAACGTCACACAATAATGGTCCTAATGGTTCCATTTTGTAAGTATGTAGGTTGACAATAACGTATAATATAAGATCGCAAAATAATGACGTACCAGCACTATGAAATATCTTTGTCAAATCCGGAATACAATTATTTATGTATTCGCTTATTTAACGTCGGCCTACTTCCACTACTAAGGTCAATCACTAGCGCAGACGAGTTACCCTCAATGAATACCCAGAATATTTTGCCCAACTTCTTCTCCATCAAAGACTATGGACTTTTCACTTGCATAATATTTAATAGGAAACAGACCGACTACTGTACATCCCCTTGAAAGGACGATATATCTACTAGGCCTCTTAGGTTTCATAGTTGCTATGTATGCGCTGGTTACAAACCGTTGGAGGTTCAGGCGAAATTTCTGTACTTTCTTAGATGTTCTTCCATGCATATACTAACCGCAGCTAAGCGTAGCTTTACATTTGGTACCGAAACACGAGTATAAATAGTCAGCATCCGCATATTAATGTCTAAAATGTTTCAGTAGCTAACACCCTACCTCTTCTTGCTTAAAATCGTATGACAGTGGTAGGTATGTTTTGGGATGTTATAAAACTAAATAATGATCCTTCTAATGGACTCTGAAATGGGAGAACCTTTATGGTTATCTAGTTCGACAGAAGTGAAAATGACAACAAATCTTACATTATGCCAACGGGTACTGAAATGGAAGGCGCTGAACTGAGCATAAGTTAGTTATGGAAACACATTTTTAACGTAAACTTATTTGTATTTATTGTATTTTTTAATTTGTTTCTTTAACGAAACACTCTCAGTTTAACGTTTTCTGCCAATTGATGTGCTCATTGCTCATGGTTTTAATTGAATGTTAAACCCGTTAATTGATTTTTTTTCTCTCTAAATGAACACTACCTTAAATTCAGTTTTATCAAAAAATTATACTAGTTTTGTTATCTGAATAAAAATTACCAATTATTAATAATAATAGTATAACCTGTTTTGCAGCAAACGTAAAATTTTAAAGATGTTATAAATTCCAAAGCACTTTCTTTAACATTTAATATGTTGTACTTAATATATCTTGCCTCTGAGGTATAAAATTACATGGTTGAAATTATACTTAGGGGCCATTCGGAAATGACGTCCACAGAAAATTTAGAATTTTCATGCCCCCTCCCCTGTATCCGAGGCTTTCGCAAATAATTAAGCCCCCCTCAGATGGACGTCCAATTTCAGTTTCAACCTCCCTATATACCATTTTATACATTAATTATGGTAATTAAAACAATACCAAACAACGACGTCGATGCAGGCAAAACTCAGGCTATGCCACTCGCAAGAAAAAGAACCCTACTATTATCTTTGGGATTTGAAGTTGTGTGTCGCTGTACCGACGGCAGGAGCAGCAGTTGTCAGCCCTAGGCGTACAGCCAGATTAGCAATGTAAAATTTGCTACGTGGCACAGTGTGGACAAAATCAGCTCTAAGGCTCAATTTTTGAGATAACGACTTGAATTTTTTCTAAAATACTCAGAAAGGAGTCTGGAATAGTGTGTAACTGCGGTTTTTTAAATGTTTTGTTTGCATCGAAGGGTTACGGTCATTCAAGGTCAAATTCGCTTTTTTGAATGGGAACCCTTATGTTTTATTGCAAATTCGGAATGTCTGACTAAAAATAAACTGCTATTGTTCGAAACATTTTTTCAGAAATTGTCATTTTCTTTAGTTTTCCGGCAATGAAAAATCAAAATTTTAGAAATTTGCGATTTTTCTACTTGGAAAAAGAAGAAGTTTGAACAAAAATTGTAAGAAGTAATACGAATTTGGAATCGACCAGGGAATGTTCTCAATTTTTTTCGAAATTGTCCAATGCCCCTTGCAGAAAAGAGCATTGTGGAGTTTTGAGGTGCATCAAAAACGGCATCAGACAATTCCAAAAAAAGTAGAGGATATTCCTGGGATATTTCCGAACTCTTTCTGTCTCTTGCCAAATTCCCTCTTTTTCGAGTAAAAAAATCGGAAAGTTCTAAAATTTTGATTCTTCCTTGCCGGATAACTAAAAAAAAAGACAAATTCCAAAAAAATGTTTCAAACAGAAGTAGTCTATTTTTAGTCAGACATTCCGGATTTGCAATAAAACATAGGAGTTCCCATTCAAAAAAACGAATTTGACTTTGAATGACCTTAACCCTTCCATGCAAACAAAACATTTCAAAAAATTCGCAGTGACACACTATTCCAGACTCCTCCGAGTATTTAAAAAAAGAATTCAAGTCGATATCTCAAAAATTAAGGCTTAGACCGAATTTTGTCCATTCTGCCACATTGTGCGCGTGGGAGCTTGCGAGCGTTTTTTCTCTCATCCAGTTAATCGAACCCCACCCCCCTGCTGTCCCATGCTATCACAAAATCTAGACCCCTTTCCCTCGGGTAATGTGTGAATGTCATTTGTGAATGATCCCTTACCTATGTTTTCGATTTTAGAAATACTGCCTATTTTGGTTTCTTAGAGTTAATGAAACCAAAAAAAGGAGAAACTGTCATTGTGTCTGGTGCAGCAGGAGCAGTAGGCAGTATTGTAGGCCAACTTGCTAAAATTAAAGGATGCAAAGTTATTGGAGTTGCAGGCTCAGACGAAAAGGGAAAGTGGTTGGTGGAAGAACTAGGATTTGATCATTTTGTTAACTACAAGACAGATGATTTCGATAAAGTTCTTTCTGAGATTGCACCACAAGGAATCGATATTTATTTTGATAATGTAAGTAAATCACATCTACTTTCCCCATATCTTTTTATGCTATGAATCGCCTTTCAAATATGTTAAAATATTAGCAATAAAATTAATGGAATAAGTAATATACATATAGTTTTACATCGTATCAAAGTTTAATACTAATGCCATAAAAATAATTTTAATTAGTATACTATTCTGCGAAACATTCCTTTATTTTAATAATTATCATGCATTTCTTGACTTAATAAAAATTATTTTTTTAATTGGAACATTTTATTGCCACACGAGTCTCGTGTTTTTCTAAAATTTATAGGAATATTTTTTTACAAGGATATAATTAATGCAATCCTTCTTTATACTTAATAGTAATATTCGTAATACTTATTAGAGACATTTTTCAATTAAGTACAGATCCACATACTAATATATTCTTTTATTATAGGTAGGTGGAGAAATCAGTAATAGTATTTTAAAGCATATGAAAGATTTTAGTCGAATTTCAGTCTGTGGAGCTATTACAGGATACAATGAAAAAAACCCTAAAGGTACCAGATTTTATTAGCTTCCACCGTACCGTCCTTTTTGCTTTGAAATTGAATTCCTATGGATAAGGTTTCTAATTTACATATTATGTAGCATGTCTTATGAATAAGCGGGCGTAGAGCAATTACATGTTGATCAAGTCAAAATATAAGGATTTAACTTAACCTAAATCTTACTAAGTTGCATTTCTGAGGAGGTAAAGCATTTTCTAAGATTTGTTACGGGAGGGTTGTCTCCTAAATTTCATCCGTGATTTGCAATAATTTTATTTCAAATTATGCAGAATTTAATGTAGAGTTAAGTATTTTATGCTTAGGATTTTTAAGGATATTCAATTTTTGCTTTATATAAGAGAAAATCTACATCTACATAACATAGGTTACACTATTACAATAGTATTTCTCACGTGGTCAACACAACTACCAAGGAAAAATCTGCTATGCTTCCTTACTTTCAGTGAGAAATATATATGATGGCCACCATTAGAAATAACTAATTAGGAAAGTATGGTGAAAAATTACATTTTGAATGTAGCTTACTGCCGAGAAAGAAGGATTTCTTATCTTTAGTAAAAACTATGCAGGCTAGTGACCCTAAAAACATAACTAATTAGAGAACATTGTGAAAAATTCAATTTGGCATGGAGTTGAGATCATTACCTAGGAAGAAACTTGTTATACTATTCTTGAAAAATATGCAGGCTATTCACCCAAAGAAAATTAAGAAATAGAGAAATATACAACAATAATACTAAGAACAGAAATGTTTGTCAATGTATTTTCTTTGAACTTGACCAGTCTTTCTGGAAATACTCTACATAAAGGAACTTTTGGTTCTGTTGCTGTAAACAATTTAAAAAGAAATGGTGGAACAGTGAAATACTGAGGAACATGAAACGGCAACTTACAGGAACAAGCAACGTCGATAAAGTTCCCTTATTGCGTCTTTTATGTGGACTCGTCTTAATACAATTTAGCGCAGCAAACAGAAACTTTTAAATTCAAAACATGTTGGTATTGAATTAAGTTGCATCGCCATCAATTTTCAGAACTTATGTTAATGTTTATAAAAACACAGAGGAATTTTATGCCGATCTAAAGAGATCAAATGATGAGTTATGTGTGGAGCACTTCTCTTTTCTGCACATTATGCGAAATGTATTTAAAAAATGTGATTACAGTTTTTCTTTCTTTACGTGACGCGCTAAATAAAGAAATGGCCAGAGATCTTCAAGTAGACAAACTTCCTTTACTTTTATTTCTTGCTTGCTGAACGACAAAGATTGATCGACCGCATTTTTCTGCTCACCAATACTCAAATTCTGTGCGTTACTCTTTTAATTTATATATCGGCGACTGACAACAGTACACCAAAATTAATCAGAATATGTGTATTTATAAACAAACAATCATGGATGAGAAGGGCAAGAAAGACCCTCTGCTTATGTATGAATTCAGTTTCCTTTGCGAGTTGAAAGTATTGAAAAGTATCAACATTTGATGGAAGTGCACCTCATTCGCTGAGATTTTATTGCCAAACCCAAACGTAACTCGATGATTATAAAAAAACGTCCACTAGCTTGGAGATGGAAAAGAGTTAAAACAGTACTTCTACCTACCACGCCCACTAAAGAACCAACTCCAAATATTATATTTTTAATATCATGTAGTTGCATGTACAGGCGATTGCAGCGGTAAATGTGGATGTTGCAAACCTGGCTTAAATTGTACAGTACTTTTTACTAACTGCCATGGCAACGATAATAATGAATCTGTTGTTGAAGCTGCAGATAAAACTAATAAAAATTTCATACGGAAAGAAAATGAAAATGGAACTGATAATGAAGAGAATTTGCCATATTTGTTTTCTCCATAGAGAAATAGCTTTGGAAACGTTGCCCGTATATCCACGACAATGTGTATTACAAAAAAAAATTTCTATAATATTATGATGATTTTTCTAACATACTAAGCTAAAAACGGAACTTTATTTAAATTAGTAATAAATTCTAATATCTTAAAAACTTAATAATTAATAATAAATTGTATTCGTTTCAATTTCTTTCTTTTTTATACCCTCGCCTTTCGAATGTGATATTTCTGAACCAAAGAAGAAAAAACGACCTGAAGGCAACTCATTCAAGTGATTTAAATAAAACTAGTGTAAATAGAAACTTTAATATTTTTCATTTTAACATTCAGTGCTTGAGAAACAAAATAAATGAATTTAATGTGTTTTTATCCGAAAATAATTTCGATATTATATGTATAAATGAACATTGGCTTCTCAGTGATGAGATGGAATATGTAAACATAATTGATTATAGTTTAGTTTCCTGGTTCGCTAGGCGAAACGCTATTCATGAAGGGGTTGCAATCCTGTGCCTGACCAAGTATATTTGCTCTTCTACCCCGAAGATAAACGATCTATCGGTTGAATTTCGTTGCGAATTCGCTGCTGCTGTCTGTGAAAACAATTTTCAAATTTTAACCCTATACAGATCCACCGAGTGGAGATTTAAATATTTTTTTGGAAAGAGTTTCCCAGGCCCTAGAGATTTTTACACATAAAAATAAAAAAATCATTGTCACCGGAGATTTCAACGTGCATTTTCACATTCCAGGTAAGAATGCTGTTCGACTTACTGATCTATTTACGTCATTCGGATTTTTTGCTTTGAACAAATCCCCTACACGTAATTCTAGTTGCCTCGACAATATATTTGTAAACTTCTCACAGAATTCCTGTAAAATTAGTACAACGAACCCAAGATTATCTGACCACATAGGTTTAAAGCTAAGTGTGCAAGATCCAAAATCAAACATTTCACTTAAAAGAATTACCTTTAGGCCAATCACTGATTTGGGCCTAGTCAAACTAAATGACTGCTTAAAATATACCGACTGGAGTTTCGTTGACGACTCATTTAGAAGTGTTGACTCTAAATTCGAAATATTTTTAAACATAATCTCATCTGCAATGGAATCCGCTTTCCCGGAAAAATCAAAAATTTTAACTGACAACAAAAGATCTAAAATAAATTGGTTCACAAATCACTTAAGGCAGATGAGAGAGACGTTACATCTTTTACAAGATATCTATAAAAAGAATCCTACATCCAATCTAAAATATCTAATAAATACAAAAAAGGCGACCCAAAAAATAGAATTAAATAAGGCAAAGATGAACGCGCATGATAAGTATATCTTACAAAGTAAAAACCCCAACAAAGCAATGTGGAATATAATTAAAAATTAAAAACAACAGCCCCGTAAATTTAGTACCGATTCAAATATATCTCCCAACGATCTCAATATTTACTTTGGAACGGTTGCCGAACACACCATAAATACGCTACCCCCCTATAATAGTAGCTTTGAAAATTATTTAACTAACGTGGGAGAACTCACTAGTGAATTTAATTTTTCGGAAGTATTTTACATACAAATTCTAGACATAATTAAAAACATAAAAAATACAAGTAGTAAAGATGTTTACGACATAAACCTCAGCACATAATTTTTATTCCGTTAACTAAACTCATAAACCAGTTTATCAAATGCAACGTATTTCCCACAATTTTTAAAATTTCAAAAGTAATTCCGATTTATAAACAGGGCAATATTGACGACCCTACTAATTACAGGCCAATCTCAATCATACATTTTTTTTGCAAAAATTTTCGAAATAGTATTAAAACTACAAATAACGTCTTACTTTGAACATTTCAAACTGTTTAGCAACTGCCAATTCGGGTTTAGAACTAAATTGTCCACTACACTAGCTATAAATACACTAACCAATTTAATAAACAGGGGTTTTGAACAAAACGAAACTTCATATGTCCAATTTCTAGACCTGAGCAAAGCATTTGACTGTGTATCACATGATATTTTGCTAAAAAAAATTAAGTTTTTATAAATTTTCCTCTGACAGTCAGAAATTACTCACATCTTATTTGGAAGAAAGATCTCAATTTGTAAACTTTCAAAATACAAATTCTAAATTTATAAATATAAATTTCGGGGTACCCCAAGGTTCTGTATTAGGCCCAACACTCTTCCTTATCTATATGAACGACTTGCCTAATAATACCGTCGCAGCAAAACCTGTTCTCTTTGCGGACGATACAACATTAATTCATACAAACAGGGATGCTAACGCATTGTTAACCAATGTACAAGATAGTCAATCAATAATACAAGATTGGTTCTAATCGAATAAATTAATGTTGAACGGGACCAAATGTCAAATAATGATTTTCAGTTTAAGACACCAGACATTAGAAAGTGTCGTCTCCACCAACTGCGTAAAATTTCTAGGCGTCCAGTTAGATAATAAACTAACCTGGGAAAATCATTCAAATTTTGGCTGCAACAAAGCTTCCAAAAATATTTTTCTTTTACGTTGTCTTGTAAATTGTGTGTCACAGACAACTATATTGGCGGCATACTACGGATTAATTCATTCCGTAATCACCTGTGCAATCTTGGTCTGGGGCCACTCTTCACACACTACGTCTGTGTTTGCTATACAAAGAAGAGCAGTAAGTATAATTGCGGGTTTAGGTTATAGAGATAATTGCAAAGATACATTTAAAAAATTAAATATTCCAACTCTAATTAGTAGTTATATTTTGCAATGCCTTCTTTATATTAAAGACAATGAACATATTTATACATCACGTGATCAGATTCACACATATCCTACCCGAAATAAATATCATTTAAATATCGACTTTTTACGACTGTCAAAAACACGTGATGGAACAGGATATTATGCAATATAGTTTTTTAACGCGTTACCCCAGAGAATACAGGAACTAGACTACAAACGTTTCAAAACTGTGATAAATTGTTTTTTGATTGACAATGCTTTCTATAACTTTAATGAATTTTTAAATGCCGACTTTTGCACTGTAAGCATGTGATAATTTGTGTGTTGAAAATTTTAATCTAATTTATTCATAAACATTACTATCTACCTACTTTGCCTGTTATAGTATTATACAAATTATGATGTTCTCATGCATATACTGTATTTTGACCTGTGTAAATACCATCGTATAATGCACCAATAACTACTTATTTACTAAAATCTTCGTATTCGTTGTATATAATGCAGTATAAAATAGTAAATATTTGTTGGTGTCTATGACTTATTTTTGTTATTTATTTACATTTATTATTTGAAATAGCATATTCAACACTATGCGCTTCTTATAATAATGCAATGCAAAATTAATGGAGTGAAGCTATTATTCTCTTAACTTTTTGATTTTTTATGATTCTCAATTTATGTCTATTGTCTAATGCCCACCTATAACATTATTTAGATTCGCTTCCTCACTTTCACATCTGTTTTATCGCAGTTTTACTCTATGGCTCTCTGCTATAAAATTGTTATAAGCAAGGGTAAAGCCTACCTAGAATATTAATTTTTCGTGATTATTATTATTATTATTATTATTATTATTGTATTTTTCGTGGTCTTATTTATACTAACTACTAGTGATGTGGAGCTTCCGTTTTATGACAAGTACCGAGGTATAAATGGGACTATAGAACAGTTTTATTATTGTATTTTTGCGACAAATTATATACAAATCCAATATATTTAAAGAAACTCTAATTTTCAGCATCTATTATTCAGTTTCTAATAGTTATGAAAGAACTGAAAATGGAAGGGTTCCGTGTATTTAGGTGGAATGATAGAATGCTAGAAAGTATTACTCAAATGAAAAAGTGGATCAAGGAAGGAAAACTGAAATACCGGGAAACAATAACTGAAGGATTTGAGAATACGTTTGATGCTTTTGTTGATATGTTAAAGGGTGGAAACTTTGGTAAAGCTATTGTTAAAGTTTGAGTCATTAATAAAATGTTCTTTGCTAATAATTTGTTTTATTGTAGACAACAAACGTCCAAAAATAATCTGATGAGCTAATGATTTCAATTTTGACCCTTACATAATACTTTGAAAACTAGTGGGTGAACTATTTTTTATTTCTCTCACAGGCATTACTAGATTCGACACTCATATATTTATAGTGCTTGCAAAATAAAGAGAAAAGTCCAAAACCTTTCAAATTTTAATCAGTGGTGAAATATAGGGGTTGAGACATGAGTTTCATGGACAACGTCGTGTCGGATGGTTGAGAAAATATTCTGCTGATTAAAATGAAACATGGAAATTGCTAAAAATATTTCTAGCTACAAATCTTGTGCTGAAAAGCTTATATGCAGCATTAGTGTTTTTGACATCTGACGTGTTCGCCAGGTATTGACGCAGAGTTCGTCGGAACCACCTAAAACAATGGATGGGTTATAAGCAGCGGTCATTAATACCACTATATGACGTTTTATTCACCCGACAGTTGATGATCTATCACTTTAGCACTCGAGCTTTGGCGGTCTATTGACAGTAAGCTCGGACGCCAGTTCCTTTTGTGATAGACAACTAATTACCCCCAAAGTCGGTTCAGCATGGCTTGAGTAGCTACAGTGAAGAAATGGTAATATCCAAGTGTCTAGGGATAGTTAGACACATAAAATGGCTTGATTAACTTTTCACATTTTAGCCGTTATTATGGAAGGTATTTGTATTTTTTGTCAAATTCCATTATCCGCGGAAGAAACAGTAGTCGTGAAGAGAGGATTAGACACGATAATTTCAAAAAGTATACAACTTAATGATGATATTCATAAAAAAATTATTTCTGAAGAATTAACAGTTCACAAAAAATGTAGAAAAAATTACACTCGTAATAAAACCAAAACAACCGCCTCTACTAGTAAAAATGATTTCACAGTTGTGGCACAACGTCGTAACCTTACAGAAAGGGCAAAAAAACAATATATAATTGTCTGAGGAAAAATGTTGATCTAAACAAACAATTAATTTTGTTTAATAACGAAAACGCAAATAAGCAGGATTTAGTTAAATTGGGAATTAAGTTTCTCCTTTGTATATATGGATGCAAGTCAGATGATATAGATATCGAGAGATTTTTCCTATTTAAAAAAATTATAAGCAGACAAAATTTAAATAAAAATTTTAATTTAGCAGTTTTACCACCTACTTCCAAAGCTATTGAACAGCATGTTTATAGGGTATCCTTGCAGGTGCAAATATGGCTTAATAAGGAAATTAATTCATCTGACTGGGGCTGGAAATTGAAAAACAATATCACCAAACCCGTACCAACATCTTTGTCAACTGTACCCGACAATATATTAAAACTTCTATATTACAACTGTAAAAATGACTGCAATAAAAATTGTCCTTGTAATTACACAAAGTGTTCTGACATGTGCAGTAATTGCCGTGGCATAAGTTGTGTTAATTCAAACACTCTAATTATAACCGATAGCGATATTGAAGATCAAAATTAATTATTAATTTTTCCCTTTTACCTCCTTATTATTATTATTATTTATTATCATTATTATTATTATAAACCATCCAATTCTAAAAACTGAGCTTAGTAATCATTTCTGTTCGAGGTTAATTGTGCCGTGACGAAAAGTGCACATTTTAACTTTTCAATTTTGATTTTGCTATGTTAACATATACGGTTTTATAATAATTAAAATGTTCTATCTCCGTTATTTTTAAAGCTATAAAGGGGATTAAAAAAACGTTCTGTTCGTTTATCGATGGTCTACAACTTTTGCTTAAAACATATTTTCATAAACCCTACAATTTTCTTTTTAATCATATAAAGAGAATTTGCCAAAATTTTAATTTTCGGTTTAAGTCAGTTCTTTACTACACGGACAAAGTTTAGTAAAATGTGTAAAATATATGTTAAAGCCACATTCTTTGGCTATAATTATCTGTTTAGAATATTAAAAACGGATAATAAATAAGGCAAGGAAAAAATCTTTTCTCCGTCTACGCGCGCGTGCCCTTTTTTCAACATGGCGGCTAACGCTCAACTCGGATTCTTCGGGACTTTCAGTATGTTATTGTACGTATCATAGGCTACATATTCTGAAAAATTCAGCTCGGTACCTAAAATGTCTAGGTCCAAACAGATTGTGCCGCGACTATTAGATATTTAAACAATGTCTACAGTCGGCATACCACCTCCATCCAAGTTGGTGGGCATGTTAGAGAACCCTGCAAAATTACGCAGCGATAAGGTGGCGTAACACACAGATTTTTTGGATAACGATAACAAGCAAAATAATACCTATATTGTGGTAGTCCAAGAGTCCACCGTAAAAAGTTTTACGTAATGAGGAACAAGCACAAACATGCATTAAAAATTACGTATACACCTTCCTCTAAAGGGATTTCATAGGTTGCCTAGTTTTATCTGGCCGCTATTGTATGCAACCTTATTTTTAAAATGAAAAAAAAAAATGTTTTCAAAATGTTTTAATTTCTTGTGAATATCTTAATAAATATGCGATTTTCAAAATGTGAGAATACTCTTTTGTAGATAAACAAATTCACTTCAAAAGAGATCTTTCACAGTTTTGTAAACAATCTAGTATTTTCAAGGATATAAATAAGAAATTGGAAAAGAACAGCGTTGACAATTTCCTTGATTTCTTTCTGACATATTAATAAATACGTTATTTTCAAGAAAAATGCAAGAACACTTTTAACTGACTAAATAATTTTAGAAAACACGTTTTTATGCCCGATCTTATATTATTCTAAGTACACCTCGGCCATAGATTTACATGAGCGTTGCAACGACATAACACCACTAGTGAACTATATCAAAGCTGCATCGCATAAATCTTATCAATTCAAGCTTCGTGAGAGTCCCCTAATAAGCAACATCACACAAATCAGAGAGCATAATGCACCGTTCCGTACTAAACAAAAATTACCGTACCAATTGCAAAAACTCTCTTTCTTCACTTTAATTGCTATCTTGCACAATTTTAATCTACATTCTTTCCTATTCCGTTCATCGTATTTTTTTTTAATTTTGATTTTTGTCAAAATGTTGCTCTTCCTAACTAAATCAAAATTAAGTGGTGTGACATAGCCACTCGCTCTTACTGAATTTCCTGAATCGGGTTTTTTTCATTAATAGTTTTCCCGCAAAAGTAATTTTATGCATTTTTTAATGCCTTTCAATTATTAGTTCAGTCATTAGAGATATTTACCTCTAAACAAATCAGAGGCAAATGCATTTTTTTAATGAGTTCTTTGGATGGTAAGTAATAACATCACCTAAAGTTTGAATGATTTCCAGATCGGCAACGTTAAGTAAAAATCAAGAACTCTTTTTTTTCGGTATTTTTTCTAAATTTTTAACATGACTCGATCCATAGAAGAATAAAAAATGTTTTTAGAAAGAGCATACATTCTCACACAAAAAATGTTTGTACAGAATTTTTGTTTAATGCCACGGATTTTCCATAAAGAATTAGCAAAGTGGAGATATTGGCGCGCGAAAAACGTTTCGCCTAGACAACCAAAATTTACACAAATTAAAAAACTAAGGAATCGTTTTGAAGTTCAATGTCTCAACTTTCTTATGCATATAATTCTCTGTTACTATAAGGTTAATATATTTAAGCAAATCATCAATATGTATAATATATATTATATTTCAAAAATGACCTCATTCTTGTATACAGAGTGTAATTAGTTTCATGTTATTAAAAAAAACTAGTGGTAGGGAACGACAAGACAAACAAACAAAACGTATATTACATGACGTCTAAAGCTCATAGTTTTGGAGAAAAAAAAACAAAAATTTCCAAAATAATTAATAACATAGTTTGAGAACTGCTAGCTCTGACATTCGTGCAAATAAATATGGTGCGCCTAAGAGATCCAAAAACATGCCGACAAAGCATTTAAAAGCGACCGACAGAGGACACCTCCATGTTTTTTGCTTCTTCGCGGCCAAATTATCTTATTACACGTGCTATACTCTTCCTTATAATATTCTCAAGTAATAATTTCAGTTCGTGTCCTTACTTGGTAAATAACGTACACACGGCACGACCTAGCCGTTTCTTGGTTTTGTCTGTTGCTTTTGTTCTTTTTGAATTTTGTGCCACTTATGTTAAGATTTATTTTATTGACTTATCGTTCAAGTCGTTAGTACTTGGTTACGTAAGACACTACTTCTTGCTCGTGCTTTTTGTGTTACTTTTTGGATTTTGGACCAAGTTTCTCTTTTTGTTTTCTTTATTGATAACGTTAATTCACAGTTTAGTGTGGAGTTCTAAACGTAGATTTTGGACATTATGGGAGATTACACTTAAACATAGCTCGCGGATATGTACTTGGTGTATGGAGAAAGTGGTGGAAATGCAGCTGGTGCGGAAGAGCTTTATTGACGTAGGTACCAATTTTCTGGTAAGAGAGTGCATTAGATTGTTATCTTAGCCTTTCTGAGTACAGTCTTGAAGATTGAGATCAGGGACCAGGACAAGGCCTGGGGAGATCAAGTTCATAGAGTACCTGGGGCGTTCAGAGCTCCTCTCTTTTAATTGACAGGTATCATAATGTCGGGATCAATTACCAAATCGTATTCCACGAAGGCAAAATATAAGAGTTTGGACCGTATTTTGCTGACTCGATGCTTAAATAGATTTTGACAGCTGACATCGCATCACCACGTAATCCTAAAGCCTGGTTCGTGTTCAGCGATCTTGAATTCATATGACGCGATAATCCAATGTCATTCTGGTATTCGTGCTTGGCGTACCCGAAAACTTAAGGACCCTGACCCTTTATCGAATTTCCAACAATTCCAAGACTTTTGACAGCTGACTGACAGCTGTCAAATTATCATAGGTAAATTCTAACCCCGATTTCGTGTTCAGCGCCCTCGAAAACCCCCCACACACGTTCTCTTGTGTCAGTGTTTGTATTCGAATATTTGTCTCACCTTCCACCCCCACAGGGAACATTGAGAGGCTGTAGAAGTAAAACGTTTCGTTTCCTCAGATCCCCAGGTCAAACAATTCTTTGTTGTAGACTTGTGTTATTGTTATTGGGCCCAAGGAAACTTCTTAATTCACCGAGTTAAAAAAAAAAAGAACGTTTACTGACGAAGCCACATTCATTACTAATGGGACAGTGCCTTCTCAATATTGCAGGTGTTGGCCTACAAAAAATTTTCAATGGGTGTAACTGCAACTGTAAAAGCCAATATTCCCGAAAGGTCAACTTGTGTGCAATTCTTGGGGAACTACTAATTGACCCCTTCGTTTTTCACGAAACTATAAACGCAGCTCCATTTGTAATTTTTTTTTAATCATGACTTGTTGGAAGCAAATGAAAATCTCTCTTTAGAAGTAAAACAGGAAATGTATTTCCAACTAGATAGGGCATCGATCCATAACTGTTGTTGGCGATGATTAGATGTACAATTTTCACAGGAGTGGATAGGGAGAAAGAGCCCCAGCCACCGAGGTCGCCAGATATTACTACTCTGGATTTTTATTTGTGAGGAAAAATAAAGAATAAAGTTTACAAAAGGAGATCATAAAATTGTGATGAAATTTGTGCCAGGGTAATTAAAATGAAAGCCTGCAATCAAATCACAGCAGTCTTAATTAAGAAGAGTTCCCGTAAATAATTGAAAGCGCATTGAAAATTACATCCATATCGATGGTGTGTTATAAAGCAAAAATATTACATCAAATTATTTTCTTTTAAATAAATGATAAATGAATTTCTCTTTACTCAGTGCGAATTTTGTGCTGAAAATCGGTATATGGATTATACATTTTTTCGATATCAGTAAAGTGAGATATAGTGATTTCGCCTTCTTCAGACGGTTTTAGTAGGCCGCGTTTTGACACTTTGCTTAAGCTAAATACATCAGAAGATGCATGCTGTATCGTTGTACCAGAAATTATTTATTTACTGCTGAAAATAACGAAAATATAAGGGTGTATTCATATTAAGTGCGATACGCTTTATATATTGTCTCTGTTTATTTTCGACTACTCTCTTAGATGCTTGAAAATAGCTAGATTTTTTTGAAAACGGCAAGAAAAAAAATAAAAAAATCTTCGATGTTATTCATTTTCAAATCTTTTTATTTATATCCTTGAAAATACTATCTTTTTAGAAAATGACAAGAGAATTTTTCTGTAATTTTAATGCTTGTCTTTATTAAAGTATTTTTCTTAAAAATCACATATTTATTAGGAAATTCGTAAAAATCAAAACATTTTCAAACGTTTTTTTTTGAGAATCTTAAAAATAAGATTGCATAGTACGGCGGCTAGTTTTTCTACAAGTAATATGATCAAGTCATACGCCAAAAATGTCACCAGTCTATAGATTAATCTGATATACGGTTAAAACTCATCATAGCGAAAAATCATAAATTTCTGTACCTTTAAGAGTTGGTAACTTTATTAAGAATCATTTCATCTGGAAAGGTTATTTTGTTACCGAGAATGCTTATACTCAGATTTTACAAAAGGAAAAAACTTAATAAACTTAAATAACATTCTTAAATGTCTGAAATAAGATATGCGATAAGAATTTCTTCTTGTGTTCCATAGTTCGAGATTTTATATCTTGAACTATGACCAAAGATACAAAAGATATAAAAACTCGAACTATGCCCAAACTGACGGGATGACATATGTCAGATGTCTAGTTTATCGCGATTTAGGTTCGATAAAAGTAATCAATTAATAGGAAATGCTTGTAACGATATGTTTCTGCAAAAGCCACTTAGTTCTTGGACTATGACGTCTTCATCAAATTTAGTACACGATGATAGTGCATTTAATTTGAAAGTGACAAATTGTTGAAATTGTAATTATTTTAGTATGCAATGAAATTTCCATTTTCAGTCATAAAATTCGTTTAACACAAAACATATTTCCGAGAATAATGGCAAGAGGTCCAAGCAACGAGTAAACTCGGAACTAAAACTGCCTGAATCATGGAGAAAAAAGTTATAAACGTCAAATGTGATAAGGAACCATCCAAAACTGAGCGTTTTATCTGTATCAAATAAGAGTGTCTTGTTTCGGAAATTATTTAAGGAATTTAAAATATGTAAATGTATCTATGTCAATCATTAGGGGTATTCTAGTCATAGATAGTGTATATTTTCCAAAATCGATGCAATGACAAACAACAAGCATTCAAGATTTAATCTAATGGTTAATTGCTTGAGGGTGGGGAGGATCTGGGAAAAGAAATGAATGATGTTAGTTTTACTAAAAAGATATATTATTCTGTACAAGTTAGCGTCACAGAAGCGTGACAAATCAAAGTCAACATTTTTCAAATGAACCTGTCAAATACATTTTTTTAATATATACTGCAGTAACACATTATACAGGGTGTTTCGTGACTGACTGACCATACGCTAGTGAGGGGTACGGAATCTGGCGTGTTTTCTATTTTTTGCCAAAATTTAGATCGGTTGTATTTTCTTAATGGCTGCAGCAAATTGTACCAAATTTAATAGATATGTTTTACTAATAGAGGTCTACATAATTCAGTATCGAAAACAAAAAAAAAGTCAGTGCCTGAGCCAATTTTTTTAATTTTGGATCTTACCTAAAAACATCATCCTGTATATGGATTTTGGCAATGTCCAATACAGATTTTCAAAATAGTCTAATAGTGTGTCTGAACCATGTGGTTAGTTTTTTTGGCACACTTTTAATGCCTCGAGAATTAACAGCTGAGTTTCACAATAAATACATTTAAAAAATGTTTTGGTGACTTTCGGTCACAAAAACATCAGTAACTACATGGATGACATTAATTTTGCGTGGCAAGATTTAATTTTACTGTCTGTTTGTTAGAATTTGCTACAACGATATAAAAATGTAAAAATATGTAAATGTCAACAAAAGTAAAAAATCAAAAATTAAATATGTAAAAATGTGAACAAACAAAATTTTTATTTATTAGAACAAATACAGAGTAAAAATTATACTGAAGTGAAATAATTGGGACAATGAACCTCATAAATAGTTAGTACAATTAGTTAAAAAGAATTTGATCCAGTACAATTACATGAAATTAAAATAACACACCTAAAATGTAACGAACAAAAAATAATTTAAAAAAAATGACTACAAAAAATTTTCAAAATGTCTGCCTCCAACTTTAATATAATATTATAATAATGTAATTGAAATATTCAGTCAGTTTTTACACAGTTTTAATGATTAGAGAATTAACAACCATATAAATCTATTTCAAAAATCTCTTGATAAGCATTTACCATAGACAATACTCAAAGTACCTGTCAAAAACTTTGGTCTTGCTTGTTTGAGGCAGCACTTAAACTGTTAAACTACTTAGTCAAAAATACTAAAGTTAAAATGTCTTATTCTGAAGAGTACGTTGACATTAGTTACATTTATGGTTTTTGTAATGGGAACTCCAGGGCCGCCGTTAGAGAATATCGTCGACGGTTTCCCAATCGACGAATTCCCAATAAATCAACATTTTTTTTGTTCACAATTATGCAAAACAGCACGGGAAATTTCCTTCAGCTCATTTGCGAGGTGAACGTCCTATTCGACAAGATGTAAATGAAGAAAATGAAATTCTGGAGATAGTGCACCAAAATCCTTCAATTAGTATACGAAGAGTAGGTGCAGCTTTGGAAGTCCCTCATGCAAGAGTTTGGAAAACTTTAAAAAACAACCATTTGTATCCTTTCAGTTTTTATACAGTTATTTTAATTTCATGTAATTGTTCTGGATCAAATTCTTTTTAGCTAATTGTACTATTGTAATTGTAATTATTTAGGAGCTCCATTGTCTCAGTTATTTCACTACAATATAATTTTTACTCTTTTGTATTTGTTCTAATAAATAAAAATTTTGTTTGTTCACATTTTTACATATTTAATTTTTTTTTACTTTTGTTGACATTTATACATTTTTACATTTTTTTATCGTTGTAGCAAATTCTAACAAACAGACAGTAAAATTAAATCTTTCCCCACAAAATTAATGTCATCCATGTAGTTACTGATGTTTTTGTGACCGAAAGTCACCCAAATATTTGTTAAATGGATTTATTGTGAAACTCAGCTGTTAATTCTCGAGGCGTTAAAAGTGTGCCAAAAAAACTAACTACATGGTTCAGACACACTCTTAGACTATTTTGAAAATCTGCATTGGACATGGCCAAAATCCATATACAGGATGATGTTTTTAGGTAAGATCCAAAATTAAAAAAATTGGCTCAGGCCCTGACTTTTTTTTTTCGATACTGAATTATGTAGACCTCTATTAGTAAAACATATCTATTAAATTTGGTACAGTTTGATACAGCCATTAAAAAAATACGACCGATCTAAATTTTGGCAAAAAATAAAAAACACGCTGTACATCAGAAACGAGAGGCATTAGAGATCTAATAAAGGTGATTCTTAAATCGTCTTAAGATTCCCAACCCGTCACTAGCGTATGGCCAGTCACTCACGAAACACCCTGTATATGTATAAAACCAGATAGGATTTCCATTAAAAAAAAATCCATTTTGATTCCTCGCATTCTGCAACCTTCCTATAACATCTTAATGCAATATACCTTTATCCTGGATTTTGAATATTCGATGTAGTCATAAAGTTAAATATTTCCTACAATATTATATACGTATACAAAATTAAATACCTAATTATTGAAATAATTTCACAATGAGCTCCTTTTGCAGTAAAATAGCAATATCTTGTTCTCTAAAGTAAAACATAGAAAATGTTATAACATTTTAAAAACACTAAATGAGTAATTTTTTAAAGTAACATGACAGGTTAGAGTGGTATTTTTTTGCAGCATGAAGAGTCTAAGTTAGCCAATAAAGAAATTAACTCGTTAATCGGACAAGTATGTATTAATTCCAATTAATTTTATTTACGACTGTGATCAACAACAGGAGTATTCAGGGTTGCGTAGCAGAACTTAGAATCTTAAAATATAAAATTTTGTAGCTATGACACGCGAAAAACTGACCTAAGGTGTCGATTTTCATGATATGGATCATATTTTTATTTCCTGGTCAGTCATGAGTTTTGGAACACCCTGTATAATTTGACCTATGAATAAAAGTTATAAGAATAGTGCTTATAATATAATAAATACAGTTAAAATTTGGAGCAACAAATTAATACATATTGTTGGCTCAAACTTAGTAGTCGTATAGGCAATAACGTATATTTTACAAAGAAGAATTGTAGGAATCACCGACCTGAGGGTGGTAGCGGGTGGAAAAGGTAGGGGTCACAGTGCGTTTTGTTTGCTGCGTATTAATTAGTATTTGCTTATGTATTAGTTTTTGCAGAAAATTTAATTAAAGCTTTAAATAATAAAGTTGTTTTTAATTTTTTTTTTTTTTTTTTCGTTTCTTTATGATAGAAATTAACTGAGATGAATTTTTATTTTGTTAATTCGCAATTTTAATCAAACAAGAAATATCGTACTTGTAGTCCTTCGAAAGTATTATTTGAAAACATATTCGCTGTTGTTCTTTAATTCTTTTAAAATTACCTTTCATTTCTTTTTATTTTGATAAAATTCAAGCATATTATAAATAGCAAATAGTGTGAAGTATTCAAATAAGTAGTTTGAATAATACACATTAATCAAGAAAATCTGGTTTTTCATGTTTTTAAACAAAGTGTTTTTTTATGCCTTATAAATGTTTTATCTGCAATATAAAGTTCACAGTTTCAAGTTAACATCTGTCATTATTGATGAACATTGTTAAAATATATTTAAAGAAATTAAAATACAATGACTTTAAAGTGATGAAATGATTTCAAAATTCAACAAAATTATTTAAAAATGTATGTATTTAAAAACTAGTAATTCTTCATAAAAAGAGTGACAAAAATGTTCTAATTGCGGGCAATTTATTAATACAGATAATTGCAGACTTATAATCTGCACAGATATATAATCTGCACAGTCCATAACATTTTTTTCTCTGATGCCATTTCGCTCTTCAGTAAGTACGTTAGAGTAAAATATTTTTAGTCATTATCGAAAAAAAAAATGAAGTTGAATGTAATTTGATGACATACCAAAAAAGTAATATTTTTGGTATAGTATTCTCCGAGTTATTTTCAAGTAACTGCAATTTCTCTAAAACAGTAAAGTTAAAAATATCGTGCATCTATTCTAATAACTATGTCTCGGTCAATTTTTATTGTAAAGACAAAAATAGAAAACGAAATTAAAGACAATTTTATTACCTACACAAAACCACTAAGTATTTTGTTTTTTCGTGAAAATTTATATTTGAACACATATTTACTAAAATCTTGCAAAACCACATTTCCACCCTCGTTTTTTTCACCCCTTAAGTCCTGCAGATAAATGATTCACTTCACTTCACTTTACAAATAATATCATTTCATGAAGTATACGTTACCATAAATGGCTACAATATACTTAGTCACTCATGTATTATTAGGTAAATTAATTTTTCTGTGCTATTATTGGATAAAACAGCTTGCGAAGTGTGCACTTTTGGTTTTAATAACGATTCATAATCTCTAAGCATCACACTGATAAGCTTGTGAAAAAATCAATAAATTAACGCACGATCTTAACTAATAATTATTGCATTCGAAATCATTATTTAGTCAAAATGGTAAATGCAAAGGTATTTATTTTTGATAAACAATTCGACGGACTGCCAAAAGCAGGTGATTTAAAATTAGTCGAAGAAGAATTGCCCCCACTAAAAAATGGAGGTGAGTATAATATTTATAAATATATTACTTTAATAATAATGAACGTTCTTATGACAAACTTAAAAATGAAAGAAGAAATTGATAAAATTATTTATCCGAACAACAATTGATTTTCTAGTTCGATGTTAAGAGAAATATAATTTGTAAATTTCAACGAAAAATAAATCGTATCTTACAAGTTAATTTTAGGGGTTCCCCTAATAGTTTTGACAAAAAATGAAGTAGACTTGAGATTCAATTTTACTATGTTACATAGTTTTTCATAGTTAAGGCTACTTCTACCAGTATTGCAAATAATTAATATCTTTTTCCAATGGATTGTATGCAATTCAAACATGTTTTACTTGTAGATATCGAGTGATAGGTAACCTCTACATGTGGTACACTGAGACATCATTAGTCTATCAAATACATGGAAGAAAACAACTACTAACATTTTTGTAGATAATGAAAAACATGAGACATTTCTTTCTAATAATTCACATACCTTGATTTACATGTTAATCAAACTCATTATCTGTGAAAGTTCATTTTTGCTTACATTGCTTTTTATTTGGATAGCCACTTGTACATATGTATCCTAAGAACGTTTCGGAAGAGCAGTTTTTCGAGTATGGCACCACTTTTGCACTCACCATAAGTATGGCTAATATATTAACAGGCACATTGCATCATAAACTTTCCAAAAATCCAAATTCCATAACATTATGGCACTCAATCGTTTTGCACTAGTCCCAAAAATCCTTTACGGCAGTATGGCGACTTCTTAGAACCGCGGTGATGGTGTGGCATGGTGATGTTCATGAAAGACTACTTGAACATGACTAGTTGGAAAAAAGTGGGCCTGTGTAAAACAGTTTTGCAAAATTTTAAACGGTAACCTGTTATAATTATTATGAGGAGCTATTAACCAAACACGATCGGTAGGGCATTTCACTTTCGCGAGTTTTCTGTTATTGACTACCGGAGAATACAGGGTGTAATCAGTTTCATGTCATTAAAAAAAACTGGTAATGGAGACCGACTAGACAAACAAAGAACGTTCATGGCTTTTCCCTCTAGGGGCATTTCGAAAAAAACTGATCTGGGTTAACATATTTAATATTACGGTAGACAACTATTGAGAACCACTGATTTTCTTGGTCAATGGACTTGTACTTCCCAATTATACAACTTTTAAATTGTCATAAAAGAGTGCTCGCCGGCACACGCGGTATCAAAGGATCATCGACCGCCTTTGATGGACCGCCTCAACTGAACTCAGGGTATAAAGAGGTAAATAATTCGTTCTCTCTTCGTGCACAATTGGAAGCAAATAATGGCCATAGAGGTTTAAACAGACCATTTCTTCACATGTGTGTTTTTTAATTTGGAACAAAATATTGATTCAAAATCTCTGCATCTGTATTAATACACAGTTCGGTACGTTGAATTAAGTACATACGCACTTCATTCCACACTAAACACTAAACTGTCAACTAACGTTGTCAATAAAGAAAAATAAAATAAAAACTTGGTACAAAAGCCAAAAAGGAATACAAAAAGAACGAACAAGTAAGTTGTGTCTGTACATAATCAAGAATTTGACAAGTCGAGCGATAAGTCAATAAAATAAATCTTAACTATAAATACACAATGACGCGAAATTCAAAAATAACAAAAACAACGAACGGCGGGTTGGGCGTCTGTACATAACGAAGCACCGACAGTAACTAAAATATTGCACAAGGGAGAGTTAGAGTATAGTTTTCTTCAGATCAGATCTAGATCTAAACCTACCTCAATATTCCAGCAGTTCTCAAAAAATTTTATTGAAAATTTGCGAAATTTTTGTTTATTTTTTTTTTCTCCAAAACTATGAGCTTTAGACCCCATGTTATATAAGGTTTTTTTGTTTGTCTTGTCGTTCCCTACCACCATTTTTTTTAATGACATGAAACTAATTACACCCTGTATAAAAAATTTTATGTAAAAAAATCGTTTGAAATCTGTAATTTTACCAACAAATCTTATATATTTATCATTTTCGTTTCATTAATTACACAGTCACACAAAAAAGAATTCTTTCTGGTCTGAGGTTCTCACCATGCTCACTATATGTTTTGAGGGTCGTTGAATCCGGATCCCATTTAACTCCATCACATGAGGATTTTGCCATAACCTCAAAAAACCCATAATTTAAGCGATTTCGACATCTCTTCACATAAATCGCTGTAACTTTTTCTAAACAAAGATGACCCCATCACTTTTTGTACTAAATCGACTGCAAATTAAATTTTAAATCCAATGATGTAAGGTACGATATTCTTCCGGCTCTTTTTAAGTGAGATATCGGCCGCCAAAGTGAGAGGTCCGAGGATTTCGCTTCTCGAGCGATACGGCCCAGCTTCGGTGGCCATTTCTGTCAAACGAAAGCTAGTAAAAATCTGAAAAAATCAAGGGTATGTAGAAAGCTATAAGGAATCGCTTGGCGTAAATATGAGGTTGATGCCAAACAAAAATGGAGGGCTCATTTTTGTCTAGAAAAAGTTACAGCGATATATGTGAAGAGATGTGGAAATCGCTTAAATTGTGGGTTTTTTGAGGCTATGGCAAAATCTTGATATGATGGAGTTAAATAGATCTCGGATTCAGATTCAGCGATCCCAAAAACATGTAGTAAACATGGTCAAATCCCCAGGCCAGAAAGAATTTTTTTTGTGTGGCTGTGTTATAAAATTAGACTCCTGAAGGGATACTGTACTCATAAAAAATTACTTGGACATTTGTATTACTACCTTTCTCGATCTATAAATGCGCTTACTGATCTTTATTATAGCTAAATTATTTCTCAAGATTACCATCCTGTATTTAGGGTGGAACGAAAAATTATTTCTTGTTAAATTGTTTTGACATAGGTGTCAAAATGTGCATTTGGATAAATAAAAATCGTTCTTAAAAGCTTATCGACCTATTTAAGCATCTTCAGATTCCTCACGGGACCGATAGTATAGAAATTTTGGTGATTTTATAGGTTTTTATTACCTGCCCTGGTTTATTTAAAAAAATATATTCCTGGTAAACACAGTATTTAAAATAATTATTAAAGCATGATAAAAAGCCCCTCCAAGTCAATTTAATTTATTCTAATATTTTCCGGTTCATCATTGTCTTTGAAAATCGCGACGCTTATGGGAATTGCGCGACAAATAACGCTCTCGAATACAATCACAATCCAAGCGACAGACGCCTATGACTGGGGTGGGACGGTAACAAGTTCAAGCCTACTTTCATTTGTTTGCATACTTCTACCAAGTATTGTTTTTAGTTGAGTGTTTTCTGTGGGTGTTTACGTGATTCGTGGTTGTATGCCGATTGTTCGTTGAGTGTTAGAATATTTACGTTAATATGGCAACTATAAGTCAACTTCGTTGCAAGATATTTGATCAATCTAAAATATTAAGTGACCTTGTGTTACCTACTCATAAGGACTTTACTTTCATTATTTATTTGTTTGGAATGGTCTAAAATATAAATATGCTGGGAGAGATATAAGTGTTCATGAAATACTCAAAAATATTGTACCAAAAATTTAAGGGATTTGGCAAAGTACATCAATTCCTACCGTATTTTACTTCTGGGATAAACTAAAAAAAAATCATGGACGTAATAAGGAAAATCAGAAGAATTTAGAATCTAGAAAAAAATCTGTGAACCTGGAAACCAAGAAAATGAAGATGACAGAAGAAAGGAAAGCAATGCCAGCATTCAGAGCATTGAAAAACATGCAGAAGCTTCACCGTTATTAAAGATGCACCACCTGTCATCTGTTCAGCTTTACTAGCAGTATGAAATTAATGATGAAAAGGAAGATGGAATCTAACGTGTCTTCACGGCACAAACCATTAAGACAACAGCTACACGAAAATTTAGTATACCTAAAATATATTTTGAGGTCAAACATTACTGGGAATTAAGTTCTTGGAATGACGTAAATGTTTCTGAGCTGCCAATGACTGCTAATATGGAAATGTGTGTTATCAAAGCGTTAGACATAAGTTTCTCTGATTTTTCATAGTCTTTGCAATGCCGAAGCTGTTGAACGATTCGTGCGTCTTGCAAATGAGGCATCACCAGCTGTCTGTGGCCAAGAAAACCAAACTGGCTTCATTCGAGCCTGTATAAAATCAAGACAATTATTGCCATCATTTGAAATGAAATTAGAATACTTTAAAGATGGATAATAACTGAAATATTAAACATGTTCTGTTTTTGTTTATTTTTCCATGACTATTTGTGTGTTCTTTTTAAATAAAACGTCTGATTTTACTTGGTGTTCATCCTTCTATAGTTATTGAATGTAGAGAAAAAAATAATAAATACAATTCGATCAATACGTTATGTTTTTAGAAGAAATAGCTTAGAAGAGCATATTTGACATCCTTGAGGAAACTGACGTGTGGATAATAGCATTTAAACATGTTTCACAGTGATCTAGGGTACATTAAGACACCTTTTGGTGACTATGGCATTACCAATATCCAAAGAATGGAAAAATAACTAAGAAAAAAAATGAATGGTCTAAAGAGAGCTTTTTCTAATATTCTGAACCCATTGAGGAATCTGAAAATAACAAAGTACCGTTTTCAATTTTTGCACAGTTATTAATAACCACCAAATGCACCTTCTGATAACTATGTGGTAATAATTCTCGAAAAAAATTTGAAAATCTCGTTTTTCGTTCCACCCTAACTGTATATTTTTCATTAAAATTGTAACAGATGACTTTCTTGACAATTGTATGAATTATATGACAAATGTTATTATCATCAATCACATTATCTTCCCTCTTTATTCTCTTTAAGATATTCGCCCTATATATTTTGAATTAAATCCTTCACTGGAAGAGTAGCATCAGATACCTACCAAAATTTATTCTTCTCCATCAAACAGTTTTGTAGATATGTCGCCAACAGACCGACAGACAAACAGAGTTACGAAATTGAATGACCAGTTTCCGCATAGTCTGAAATAGGCAGGGAAGTAAAACTATTTTTTTCAAATTTGCGGCCACAATATTTTGTGTACTTTAAATTTTTTATAACTAACCCGACGTATCTGTACTTGAAGTTATATTTGCTTATATAGAAAGATATTCAGGAAAGTTCATTTCATTTTATGTAGAAAGTATTATATTTTGTAAAATATTGTTTCTTTTTTAGAATTTTTGGCTGAAGCTGTTTATCTCAGCGTTGACCCTTACATGAGAGCTCATGCACCGACACTAAAGCTTGGAACCACATTTCTTGGATCACAAGTTGCTAAGTAAAAATTCTTATAATAATCTTAAAAAATTGTAACATCATGAGTTCAATATATTTTCTACTTATCAGTGCAATAGCAGAAAAAAGCGCCAAAAGTCGGTATTTAAGAAACAATTTTAATTTTAGGATTTCGGTAAAGACAATTTTATTTTTCTATTTTACTTTATATTAAATATCAGCTATGCTGTAGAAGGGCTTGCTGCTGAAGCACCAAAGGCTTATAATCTAATAGATTCCCCAATCGAGAGCCTCCTATTTTTTCATTGAATCCTTAGGGCTATGGAGTTATAGGGTTAGAGGGTTTGAGGTTGAAGAATTATGGCACCATAGAGTGCTTGATTCCAAAATTATAAATTCACAACGATACGAATTCCCCTACCTAAATTCTCCATGTTTTATCGCTGGACCTTCAGAGCTAAGGGGATACGGGATTATGGGGTTATGGGATGCTGAGCTTATATGATCATGGGATTGTGGATGTATGGTACTCAAGTACAAGGATCCGAGTTCAATGGCTCATTAACTCTCCAAGCAAGACTCCCTACTGTTTTCATCGGATTCTCAGGGTTATGGGGTTGAGGGGTTATGGGGTTAAGGAGTTATGGGGTTTTACAAATTTCTTATGTGGTCAATACTGAAGTACCATAATGTTGTTAGGTTGAAATTTTAAAGCCGAATCACTTTTGGAGTCTGATTTAAATGAGCTGGGTGAGCAATATTACGATACAACAGACTTTTTTGTGCAGCCGTGCGGGAAGTAATTATTCCACGGCCGTTACCTTTAGTAACTGCCGAAAAACTAATACTCGCTTTCATAATTGACGTCTCTAAAATATGACAACCAAAAATCGTTATTTTTTATTAAACAGAATTAGTAATTAGTAAGCCGCTGTAACAGTTTTCGTATTGCATTTCTGTTTAAATTTTTCAGGTATTAAACCAGCAAGTACCAAATTTACAATACTATTTAACTCTAGAGAAGTACATGAAATTGAAATTTCATCACTCTCAGACATTTTAACGATTATTCAAGAACTGTCAAGTATACATTCAGAATATACCGTTTCCATAAAAACCCTCTGACAAGGCCATCGCGTTTATTTAGCATAAAAGGTGTGGCCTTCTTCGCTTCGGTCACCATTTATACTGTGTCATTTTCACCATATATATTCTAACTATAATTTACGGTTGTACAAAAAATATACCATGACCGCAAAATTTTTTAGCGCCCTCGAAATTATCTTGCCTCGGCCGCAAGCGGCCTCGGTGATAACTTTTCTCTCGGTACATAAAAAAGACCTTGGTATAACAATAACTATTTTTGATGTTAAAAAACTCTGACGTACTGGTTCAAAACGAGTCAGTACCCCAGCACAGACCACTACATTTGTGGGTTTGTGTAATGGGATATTTATTTTCAATATTTAAACCTGTTCTTTGGTCCACTGAGTACCTTAAAACCCCTAAAATAGTATTTTCCCTATATGTCATAGTTAAAGTGCTCGCTAGTACTATACGGAGCCGCAACTGAAAAAAAAAGTTTTAATGTAACTGCTACATACCTTTGAAATATATTTTTTCAAAAATTCTAATAAGTTGCAATGATTATTAATTACTGTTGTACAAGCTTGTAAATTATTCTTTCACTTATTTAACGTTGGCCTATTCCACTACTAAGGCCAATTACCAACGCCAGGAGACGAGCTACCTTCAACCTGGAATTTTTGCCGAACTTCTTCTCTATCGAAGAGTAGGGATCTTTTAATTACCTAACATTTAATAGACAAGGGATCCACTGCTTTACATCCCCTCCGAAGAATGGTATATGCGCTATGTAAACCCCGCCTATAGTTACATACCTTCTGCGCATGCGTTGATATACAAGCCGTTAGAAGATGGATCGAGAATGCTGTGTTTCCCTGAACTGGTTGACCCATCCCGATACTAACCGCGCTTGACGTCGTTGCAGTTTCGTATCGAAATACGAGTATCTGCAGACGTATCTCCTCTCAGTACACCTTGTAAATTAAATTTGAAAATGAATTCTCTTCCAGGTAATAATGAAACACCATCATTAACCATTGTAGCCTTTGTCACGGACACGGATATAGGATTCTGATGTTTCAAAAGTAAAGGAACAGCCTATTTTTTTTCAGCTGTCATATCCACTAAACTATTCTAAAAAAATATGTAATTTTTCAGAGTCCTAGAGAGTAAAAATCCAAAATTTCCAGTTGGTAAATATGTAGTGGGTTACTTTGGATGGAGAAGTCATACCATATCAGACGGAAAGCTGGTTCCAGGATTTTCTCAGACAATTCTATTACCAGATTTTGGAAATCTACCTCTATCATTAGGTGTTGGTATCTTAGGAATGCCAGGGTAAGTACAACGTTTATAGCGGGCCTCTTCCATAGAAGATTATCAAATAGTAAATCACCCTGTTATTGTGAAACGCATCGCCAGGCTTTTTTTTGAGCATAGTACTCGAGAAGCTCTACTTGACTACTTTAAGGAAAATTGAATTTTCATATTTTCATGCCCTACTAAGGTCCCCTAAATGGGTCGAAATTTCGAAATCGACTGTTAGACATTTTTTTATCGGAAAAGTGGATAGCGTAATCGATTTGCAGTTAAAGAGTTTCAGGCTAAGTTTTCGCTAGGTACGTTGTATAGGGTGTTTGATAGTCAATCGCGAAATTTTAAAATTTTTCACTTTTGAACTGGACCTATATAAAAATCTGTTAAAAATTAATGACACGAAAGTTGAAAAAATAGAGTATTTAATAACATAATCAACATCATAATTACAACAACAGTCCTCACTACTTTAAAAATGAATAAATACCATAAACAAGCGATTAAATAAAATTGGAAATCGGTTAACAAACGGATTAGTGGAGTCGATCTGAGTTTCAAAGTGACAACGTTTTTTTTTTAATATTTTTTTATGATGTTATAAAGTCGGACCTCCCGAAACATGAGGTGACCCACGTGGGTAACTTACGGGTGGTGGAGGGGAGGAAATTTACATGTAAAGATACGGGATATCAGTTTTTTAGACACAACTCGCTTAGTTTGATTCGGATCGAAAAATTGTATAGAGTAAAAATAAAAGGCTTGCAAATGGGCGTAAACTGAATTTAGATTCGTCGAAATCGGTCCACTGGTTCTCGGGATGTTGCAATTTGCCGTGTTCGCGTTTTTGTGGGAAAGAAAGCGACTTAGTGACTTGCCTTTTTCCCCCAATAGATTGTCGGGTCTAAAGTACTGTGTCCAAATTGCAAAACGCTGGTTCGACTGGGAGGGGAAGGAGAGAGGAAAACGAAAATCAAATTTGAACTTCTATATCTTCCGCCATTTTTTCCACATATCTCCCATCAAATGCAACATTGTGTATTAGTGTTCCTACCTCAACTTTTTATCATTTTTGTCTATTTGTGGTAAAAAAATTCGGAAAGAGAATTGATTTCCCTTGAAAATGGACAGGGCCCGAAGTGCCCAACCCTTTCCCCTGACCTTCTATGGGTTAAATACTTTGCGTTTCCCTCCCTCCCTTTCCAATCATTCGAGCACAGTATAGCCGGGCTCAAATGAAAGAGGAAAAAATTCCGGATCCGATGGCGAAAATATTTCTTGCCCCAGCCTGTTCCTTCCTGGCGAAAAATGACTTTTTCCAAAAAAAGGAAAAAAGGTCAGTTTATCCGCAACCATTTGTTTATTTATGCCGAAAATTGTAAACAAATGATAAAATGCTGAGGTAGGAACATTAATACACAATGTCGCGTTTGCTGGGCGATATGTGACCGAAATTTTGGAAGTTACAGCAGTTTAAATTTGATTTTCGTTTTCCTCTCCCCCCTCCCCTGTAGATCAAACCAGCGATTTGAAATTTGGACACAGTACTTTGAACCCGTCTATCTATTGGGGGAAAAAGTCAAGTCGCTAAGTCGCTTTCTTCCCCGCAAAAAACTCGAAAACGGCTCTAGGTACTTTCCCGCCACAGCGAAAAATCCGTATACAAAACGGGAGTTTCAAATTGCAATATCTCGAGAACCGCTGGACCGATTCCCATGAATCAAAAGTCAGTTTACGCGCATTTGCGAGTCCTTTATTTTTACCCCATACAGTTTTCGAGCCGAATCAAACTATGCAAGTTATGTCCGAAATACTGATATCCCGTATCTTTATATGTAAATTTCCCCCCTCCACCACTCATACGTCGCCCACACGGGTCACCACAAGTTTCTGGAGGTCCGACTTTATAATATCAGAAAAAGAAAATTAAATAAACGTTGTCACTTCCGAGGAATTTTCGTGCCAGGTCGACCTCACTAGATGAAATAAATAAAAATCTAACGAAATTCTGTATTCTTAATATAAGCCCCCATCACATCTTATGCATTTTTCATAACACCGTTTCAAATTTTATCGGGTGCTCTTTAATTGTTGTGGTGTTATTTCCCTGAATTCTCGTTCAATCCTTTCTCTTAGCAGCTCGTCAGCATTTTGTGGTCTCACTAATCCTCTACCTAAATCGCTGTTTTATTTTTTAACTTTCGTCAATAAATTATGCAAATTACTATGGATCCCTTTCCATCTAAATTTATATTTCATTAAATATACAATTTTATTAAAACCGATATATTTGGTGTAGATTTTGTTCCTGCCTGTCATCGACAATTTAGCACTAGGTATCTGTGTAAATCTGAGCTATTACGTTGCACGCAGTGTGCATCGAAAATGAGCGCGGGTAAATCGTTAAGAGGCGTGAGAATTTGATGATAATATTGTTTACAATTAGCAGTCTGAAGTTGATTTATAATCGAGTGCAATTAGACCTAAAAAGTAAAATATGACGGAATCCACTTATAAAGAATGGGTTTTCATGATTTTTTTTGCGTTGTTTCGAATACTGAGTACAAAAAAGTTTACCCTTTAAAAATTGCCATGTTTTTCTTGGAGGTGGTTCCCACGTCCTCTAGAGCGCTTGGCAAAAAGTAAAATAGTAACCACCGAATCTGATATAGATTCATATTGTATGAGAAAGATGGTTTATAATTTTTCATGAAAATTTATATTTTTCATGTTATAACGATTTGAAGATTACGATTTTAGCTTAAAAAGATTGGTTCCTTGAGAATATTATTCGTAAATAAGTCAAAAGTCTTACATTTATGGAAAAAGTGGTATGGTACAAAAACCAAAACCGCTGCCTAAGGGATCACTACTTCCACATCCAGATTTTCCATCCGTCTCCTTAAAGGAAAACATCTTGACTATAATTGCACTCTATCATGTGAAAATAATTGGTCATAGAACTTTAATTATACTTGGGGCACATGTTATAAAAATCTTTGAGGCGTTGGTTCTTAGCAAAAATTAAATTTCTGGAATCTTGTTAGCTAGCTCTACTCATTCTCACCAGTTTACACACCACCCCACCCACCCCCTTAACTGAATCATCTTAATACATACGTATACCAAATTTTAAGTGAATATCTCAATGTTATTTTATCAACCACTTTAATAATGGAAAGGAGATGGTGGGCGGTTTGAAATATTTGATAAAGAAATCTGAGCTCCTGCCTCCTAGTATAAGTATACACCTAATCTCAAGGTTCTGTACTCTTACCAACTTGCTCGATTTATTTTTCCCTATTCACCCCTATTTAACCCCCAACCCTTCAACGAAATCATCTTAAAATTTAATTTAATTATAGACGTCTTTATAATACATGGGATTTGGTGTTCATGCTAGAAGCCAAAGGCCTTAGATTTTTTTATAACATTTTTCACCCCTCCACACCCCCACTACATTATTAAAAAAGTTTGTAAAATAAAATTGTGATTTTCACTTGAAATTTTGTACATGTATGTATTAAAACGACATCTTTAATTAAATTATATTTTGAGGTAATTTTGAGGGTTAAAAAGCGGTGAATAAGGGAAAATAAATAAAGCAAGCTGGTAAGAGTACAGAAACTTGGGATTTGGTGTTTATACTAGAAGCCAAGGCCTCAAATATTTTTATAATATTTTTCAACACCTGCACTATCTCACCGCAATTATAAAAGGGGCTGAGTAAGTAGAGATGAATAGGGGAAAATGAGTAAAGCGAGCTGGTAAGAATACAGAAACTTGAGATTTATGTATATACTAGAAGCCAAGGCTTCAGATTTCTCTATAGCATTTCTCAATACCCCCACCACTACTACCACCACCACCACCACAACTCCATTAATGAAGGCGTTGACGAAATAAAATTGAGATACTTATCACTTGATAATACACGTATTTATTGTAATGACATTGAATTGAGATAATTCCGTTGACGGGGTGGAGAGTGGGAGGTTGTGAATAGGGGAATATAAATAGAGGAAGCTAATAAGAGTCCAGAAACTTCGTTCTTGACGGATATGCTAGAAACCAACGCGTGAAATTCTATGACAACTGCCCCAAATATTATTAAAATTCTATGACCAATAATTTCCACATACTAGAGTGCAAATATAGTCAAGATGTTTACTTTAAAGTGACTTGGATGGAGAATCTGGATGTGGAAGTAGTGATTCCTCAGGCAGCGATTTTTTGTATAATTTTAGTTTGACAAAGTTCGAGTCGATGCTGCGGTTTCTCATAAGCTGTAGTTCGCTGCAAGTTTCTACCTTCTTGACTATTAGTAAGTGTTTTGACAAATGCATACCACAATGTCGATCATACAGTTCTTACCAAAATATTTTATTTTATTATTCTAAAGAATATAATATAAATAAAAAGAACGTGCTGGTAGAAAGTGTTGAATCAAACAACGACATCGTCTTATCAATGTTGATGACCTGATCTAAAAATTTGTTGCGAGAAGTTCATAGGGTATTTATTTCGACAAAAATGAAATAATTTCTCAATGTATGTCTCGCGACAAAAACTTTTAGGTCATGTCATCAACAATAATATAATTAATTGAACTGAGTCTGCGGTAAGTTCTTGATGGAACATGTTAAATAGATTAAGTATATTAAGAACAGTTGGTATTATTGTTTTACAGCTTTTATTCAGATTTTTCCGACATATATTTCGGACTTGAAACCATTATCAAAGAGTTAAAACAGTTAACCTAAAAGTGACCACGTTCATAATATTTACGTTACAACATTATCAGATTTGGAAGGAGTAGGTAACCTAATTAATAAATTATTGCCTATTTCTAATATAGTAACTACCTACTGCTAGGAACTTAGTTATAATTCTAGGATAGTATACTTAATTACTTCCACATCCATGTAGTGGAATGGAAGTATAATAATCGTAAACCAAATTTCATTTTTCTTTTCTCGAAATAGGTTTAGAATGTCATGAAACATCGTGATTTAAAATTTGAGAGAAAAAAAATAATTTCTGTCTGTCGGTCTATCCGTAACTTTTTTTTGTCCCCACGTTTTCTCCGGAACGGTTTGACTTGAAATTTTATACACTTATATATTATAACAAAATCTGGAACTGGATGGATTTTTGAACTTATGCGATGAAGGGTTAGGGAGTAAATAGTGGTAAATAGGGGGAAATAAGTAATGCAAGCTGGTAAGAGTACAGAAACTTGGAATTTAGTGTATGTAAAATAAAATTGAGATATTCACTTGAAATTTGGTATACGTATATATTATAATGGCATCGGGAACTAGATTATATCTTGGGATTATTCCGTTGGACAGTTGGGGGCTTAAATAGGGATAAATGGGGAAGAACAAGTAAAGCAAGCTGGTAAGAGTACAGAAACTTGAAATTCGGTGTATGTACTAGAAGCCAAGGCCTTATATTTTTTATAATATTTCTCAACCCCCACGCCCCTACTCCATTATTTAACTTGAAAACGTTTGACAAACCGAAGATGTAACGGTAATACGGGGGTCCAGTAGCGATTTGTGCAACGCTTGAAAATTCGGCTGTTTTTCTGGACACGGAAGCGTTCGGTGCTGTTACATTGCATACTTTTTAAAAGATCCAAATTAGATTTGAATTTGTTAAATTTTGATACATAGAATCATATTCTTGCATTTTTACGTATCAACGCCGACCGACACCTAAGGTCGTTTTTGAAAAACTTGTGTATTTGATAAATTTTGATACCTAGATTCATATTCTTGCATTTTACGTCTCCACGCTGACCAACACCTACCGTCGTTTTTGTAAAACATGTGTACTTGATAAATTTTGATATCTAAATACATGCTCGTGAATTTTTACGTCTCGACGCCGACCCACGCCTAGCTTAGATTTTGTAAAACTTGTGCACTTGACCAATTTTGATACCTAAATTAATGTTCTTGCATTTTTACGTCTCGATGCCGATCGATGCCTATCGTCGATTTTATAAACTTTGTGTATTTGATAAATTTTGATACCTGGATTTATATTCTTGTATTTTTTACGTATCAACGCCGACCGACGCATTGCGTGGTTGCTGTAAAACTTACATTTGAATAATTTTGGTATCTAAATTCATGTTCATGCATTTTAACGTCTCGACGCCTAGCGTCGTTTTTATAAAACTTGTGCCTTTGATAAATTTTGATATCTAAACTTATGTTCTTGCATTTTTACGTCTCTACCCTGACTGGCGCCTAGTGTCGTTTTTGTAAAACTAGTGTATTTGATAAATTTTGATACCTAGATTCATTTTTCCGTATTTTTGCGCCTCGACGCTAATCGACGGTTGGCGTCGTTTTTGTAAAAAATTGTGTATTTGATAAATTTTGATACCTAGATTCTTACTCTTGCATTTTTACGACTCGACGCCTACCAATGTCTAGCAACATTTTTGCAAAACTGATGTATTTGATAAATTTTGACATACCTACCTAGAATATTAGATTCATATTCTCGCAATTTTGCGAAACCCATTTCTTTGTGGAATATTAATGTAAAGCCTATTACAATTACAAGTAAACCATTGTAGGATGGCCAACAGCCGCGGCAGCCGCGCAGAGAGAGAAGAAATATCGTCGCTGTTGAATAGAGACAAGTTTCGTAACTATGAACGTAGTACAGTCGGGGGAAGAAGTTCAAGTATTATTTACCAACAATTCGGGTATGTCACAGGCCAATTGATGTTTTCGATTGAACAACAGTTCTTTGTACACGTAACATTAATGTTTATAAGTAGATATTTCTAAGAGGTACCATGTGTTAAATATAAGTTATACACTACGAGCACTTTTCTCAAGACTGTACCGATGTTTACACGAGGAAGGAACATAAACAAGTGAGCTCCGTAAAGGTGGGGTGGTTTCAACTACTGCGCATCCTAATCTCGTTGGCCATTCTAGGATGGTCGACCTGTACTCCAAGTTGTGTAACATTTTTAATTTTTTAGCTGCAGCTTAATAAAACTTTGAAAATTTCTAAAACTTTTCTTTATTTCTATCACCTGTAGATTTAGCAGATATTGTAAATATCATCTCAGTGTTGAATGTTAGCCAAGTTCACTTTCAATATCTTAACAACTTCTTTACATTTTTTTATTACATCTGCCCCAAATATTATTAAAATTCTATAACCAGTTATTTCCGCATAGTAAAGTACAAATATAGTCAAAAATTGTACCTTTAAAGAGGAGAAATTTGAATGTGGAGGTAGTGATTCCTTAGAGAGCGGTTTTTTAATTCAGTGTCTATTATAGTGGTATATTGAAACTTTGTGTATTTACAACACATTTCTGTTTATTTTGGGCCTTTTTGATTTCCAGAATTTCAAGCATGTCTAGCATTTTCTTTATTGACATTATGCAAAAGTTTGACACTACTGCTGCTGAAAAAATTATTTATCTATACAATGTTCTGCGAAATCCGTTGAATATATGTTCTCTGTAATAGACTTTTGTGTTCATTTACCCTTACGTCTAAGCTTCGAACCGCTCTGAACTATGTACAGGGTGGCACCATTCCGGAAATCAAGAACGCTTTAAGTAAACCGAAAAATGTTACAAATAGACAAATCAATTCTCAAAATACCCCCATATTAGACACCGTGTTAAAATTAAGTATACCTAGAAATTAAAATTAAGTTTCTAGTAGCTGGTAGTTATTATATTAGAAATGGGTAACAAAATATTAATTAGGTTACGTACTCCTTTCAAATCTTATAATGCTGTAACATAAATATTGTAAACATGGTCACTTTTAGATTAATTAATGGCTTTAACTCTTTGATAATGGCCTCAAGATAATTTTAAACTCACCTTTGTTAATATCCACTCCTCCACACTGGCTCCACTTATTGGGCTACGGCCCTGCCCCAATCAAACCTCATGCTATTCTTTTTTTCGTTTTAGTATATTTTATTGCAAGCTTGTTTTTAAAAAGTTTTTTTTATAATAATATATTACTCCCATTTTAGCCACAGTATGTCTACTATTGACTGTTAAGGAGTTGCATAGTGAGCTGACTTTCCTGGCTTTAGTATTAGGTCATAGTCATATAACTGTATTGTCATAGGTACTACATATGTATTCAAAATGTCAAGTGGGCGTAGTTCAAAATTGACTTACATAATTAGCTCTAAATTAACTGACAAGCACATGAAGTTGAACAAAAAAGAAAGAGGAAGGAGCTAATTAAAAAGTAAACAGCCTAAAACCTAGAATTTCATGAAATGTTGACTCAATGTCGCTATCAGTGGATATCTCAATTTTTGTCAGCCGCCTGTGATACAAACGCGACTTCGTTCCATTTTATATGTACTTTATTCTAAAATATTATATTGTTATCGGTACTACATAAGCATAGAAAATTTCGAGGCAGTACATCAACTGAAAGTGAGTCAAAATTGACTTGTAAAATTTAAAGTAAACTGACTCACGCTTGACAGACAAACGTGCAAAATTGACTAAATTCTCATAAAGAAACTACAATTCAAGACATTTTACTCATGACCACCTGCCTTGATACAATTGCTATTCTCATGGACCTTACATTGCCTCTGAGGTACAAAATTATATTGTTGAATGTATCTTTTTCATTTCAGCAATACTGCTTATTTCGGTTTCTTGGAATTAATGAAACCAAAAAAAGATGAAACTGTCATTGTGTCTGGCGCAGCAGGAGCAGTGGGCAGCATTGTAGGTCAGCTTGCCAAAATTAAAGGATGCAAGGTGATTGGCGTCGCTAGCTCAGACGAAAAAGGAAAGTGGTTGGTGGAAGAGTTAGGATTTGATCATTTTGTTAACTACAAAACAGATGATTTCGATAAAGTTCTTCCTGAGATTGCACCCCAAGGAATCGATATATATTTTGACAATGTAAGTAAATCACATTTACTTTCTTATATCTAATATTTCAAAATCATAATAATAAAGTAGACAGAATAAGTAATACTTATCCTGAATGTTCCTTGTCATAGTTTTATTCAGATTGTTTTCCGATCGCAAAAATCATCAAAGATTAAAGGCTAACCTATAAGTGGCCACTAATTATGTAATTTATATTTTATTTTTATATTAAGTATGCTTTAAACTGAATAACAACTTAATACACTTTGAGTATTTGAATATTTGTTACACTCTTCTTGCCTTTAGGGTCTTCTTAATCTCTAGAATTTCAACAATATCTAAGATTTTGTCTTTACTTACATTGTCTAAAAGCACTGCTACAAAATAATTTTAAGCAATCTGATGCTCTGCGTAACCCATTGGTTTTTTATTATGTAAAATATTGTCGCAACCACTGGAATGGTCACAATAGGGACCACTTGGCTTCACTAGAGGTTGGGGTTGTCGGAAATTAACAAGACAGACGTACAAACAATATAACATTTATTTTCTGGCACTGGGCCATAAAATGGTTTAGGGACACAGGACATAACAACAATGTATGTTTAAAAATGAATTATTATTTGTTTGCTAATAATTGTATTGAAACATATGCTTTATAGGATTTTGCAAACAGCAGAAAAAATAACTATATAGGTATAACTAAAAGAAAAATTTTGTGTAAAAATATTAATACAATTATAAGCAAACAAATAATAATTCATTTTTAAACATGCATAGAATATACTAGTCAGCTAATAGATAGGTGAAGTTGTTTTTATCAGTCAATGTCAAATATAATTATTTCACACTTACTAATAGAAATTGTCTTGGTTTTGCATGAAATATCTTTATGTGTTTAGTGGCTTTATGTCTTTCTGATGAGGTCCAGAATAAGGACGAGAAACGTAATGAATATGTAATCCATTAGAATGAAAAAAATTTTAAGACAAGGTAGATAAATAAATTAATTTTAGGCCTTTGTTCTCATTTTTAACTGAATCTTCATGATCGTAGGGGGTTATGTAGATACTAGTTTAATCTGCATGACCGTAGGGAACTGTGTGGATGCTTGTGTTAGAATGAGAATTGTCAAATAAGAAATTAGACGAATTCATTTTAAGCTTTTAATTTAACCAGAATTCAGGATATCGAAAGAATGCAAAGATTTCATTCATATTTTTACACAAAGTTTTTCTTTTAGTTATATATAGTTATTTTTTCTGTTGTTTGCAAAATCCTATAAAGAATATGTTTCAATAACAATAATAATTGTAACATTCTTTTTAGGATTTTGCAAACAGCAGAAAAATAAACTATCTATAAAAGAAAAACTTTGTGTAGAAATATTAATGAAATCTTTGCATTCTTTCGATAACCTGAATTCTGGTTATGCTAGCAATAATACATTGGGTTGATTCTACGGTTGGTTCCTTGTGAAACATTCTTCAATAATTTAAACATACAGGAAAAATTATGCTTTTTAATGTTTCAAAAAGTTTTATTAGAACTCTACACGTGTTTCGGCTTATTAGGCCTTTATCAAGAGTACAAGATAATACTAAATTTAAAATGTGTTCCTTACTTATTTATACCTAATGGAAGGTATAAATTATTCAAAGCATTTAATCTATTTATTACATGCAACTAGTTATATGATTCCTATCCTATGTAAATATACTACAAATAAGTTCTTAATGTTAAATTATTTTTTCTAGAATATTATGACCCATAAATAATGTTTGATCATTAGTTACATTTTTATGCTTTTTGACAGCTTTCATGATCTCAAATTGCTCTAGTAAATCTAACTTCTTTCCTTTATTTTCTGTATGGAGTAATTCGACTTCATTAAAATTAACAAAATGATTATTTTCTATGCAGTGTGTTGACATACCGGTGCTATGTATACCATTCGTTATTGATTTTTTGTGTTCAGCGAGACGATTTTTTAATTTACGACCAGTTTGACCGATATATATAGCATCGCAGTCATTACATTTTAATTGATATACACCTGTTTTTTCTAATAAATCTCTTTTGTCTTTATTATTAACTAACATTTTCCCTAGATTATTTTTATTAACAGAAATAGTTTTACATCCTAGTTTTTTCAGTTTATGACTAATTTTAACACTAATCTTAGGCCTATAATTAATACATTTATATATGTCAGTTCTTTGTGGAGTATCAGCATAAAATTCTTTAAGTAACTTTTTCTTTTGTTTATGTTTTATTAATTTATCTATGAGGTTTTCACTATAACCGTTGTTTCTAGCTATTTCTTTAATGGTGTTCACTTCTTTTATAAAATTATTCTTATTTAAAGGGAAGGTTAGCAGACGGTGGATAAATGAATGGAAAGATGCCATTTTTATTTGTGATGATTGCTTAGAGTTCTTGTGAATGACTGTGTCTGTGCAAGTTGGTTTACGGTAAATGTCAAACTCTAAGCTGTTGTTTCTATTTTTTAAGTTAACGTCCAAGAAGTTTAAACCTTCCTCGTTTTCTATTTCTAGAGTGAATTGAATTTTATCGTGAAATGAATTCAGAAGATTTAAGAATTTATTAAGTTGTCTTTCTGTACCTTGCCAAATACAAAACACGTCATCCACATATCTAGTCCAGAAAAATACATTATTTATTAGGTTATTTTCGCAGATAAACAACTTATTTTCAAAGTCTGACATAAATATTTCAGCTAATAACGGTGATATGGGGAAACCCATAGGTAATCCATCTGTTAATTTATAAATTTCATTATTAAATTGAAAGTAATTTTGACTCGTACAGGTTTTTATTATGATGTTTAATTGATTTTTTAATTCAGAGTCAATATCAGATTGATTGATAAGTATTTCTATTATTTCAAATAATGGTTGTAATGGTATGGATGTAAAGAGGCTTTTAACATCAAAGGACACTAATTTTGCGTTGTTCGGAATTTTGAGATTTTTTGTTTTTTCTATGAATTGGAAGGAATTTTTAATGGCATATTTTGATTCAAATTTTGTCAGAGTGGGTAATAAGTTGTTTAATTCTTTACACAATTTATAAGATTGTTATAATAAAACAACGAGCAATAATTCTACTTCAACTTTTAAATTTTACCCTAGACTAGTAAATCTAACAGAAATCGAATTTAACAGGAATGAAATTAGTTTATTAGAAAAAGGATTAAAATATTCCCCGAATTTACATAATAAACAGGAGGTCGAATTACTAGCAATAAATACAGAATTAGCATTGAATTCTTTAAGTAATATTCCAATTGAAGAGAAAATGGGTATATCAAGTTTATTCAATAAGATAGACACTAATAAAAGTAATAAATTTGAATCATCAATTATTAATAGCATTAAAAACAAAATTCTTGATAATAATTTAATACTTTGTAAAGCCGACAAAGGAAATACTATAACAATTTTAACTAGAGAGGAATATAATACAAAAATATCTTTAATTTTAAGCTCAAATGAAATAATTAAATTAAACCACGACCCTACTAATAAATTTCAAGCAGATATACTAAATACATTAAAAAATTGCACACTAATCATTCCCCCTGAAAACACATATAAATTTAGAACAATGAACCCCCTACCCCCCTTATTCTATGGACTTCCTAAAATTCATAAAGAAGATATTCCCATCAGACCTGTAGTATCTTATGTAAATGCTCCATCTTATAAATTGTGTAAAGAATTAAACAACTTATTACCCACTCTGACAAAATTTGAATCAAAATATGCCATTAAAAATTCCTTCCAATTCATAGAAAAAACAAAAAATCTCAAAATTCCGAACAACGCAAAATTAGTGTCCTTTGATGTTAAAAGCCTCTTTACATCCATACCATTACAACCATTATTTGAAATAATAGAAATACTTATCAATCAATCTGATATTGACTCTGAATTAAAAAATCAATTAAACATCATAATAAAAACCTGTACGAGTCAAAATTACTTTCAATTTAATAATGAAATTTATAAATTAACAGATGGATTACCTATGGGTTCCCCCATATCACCGTTATTAGCTGAAATATTTATGTCAGACTTTGAAAATAAGTTGTTTAACTGCGAAAATAACCTAATAAATAATGTATTTTTCTGGACTAGATATGTGGATGACGTGTTTTGTATTTGGCAAGGTACAGAAAGACAACTTAATAAATTCTTAAATCTTCTGAATTCATTTCACGATAAAATTCAATTCACTCTAGAAATAGAAAACGAGGAAGGTTTAAACTTCTTGGACGTTAACTTAAAAAATAGAAACAACAGCTTAGAGTTTGACATTTACCGTAAACCAACTTGCACAGACACAGTCATTCACAAGAACTCTAAGCAATCATCACAAATAAAAATGGCATCTTTCCATTCATTTATCCACCGTCTGCTAACCTTCCCTTTAAATAAGAATAATTTTATAAAAGAAGTGAACACCATTAAAGAAATAGCTAAAAACAACGGTTATAGTGAAAACCTCATAGATAAATTAATAAAACATAAACAAAAGAAAAAGTTACTTAAAGAATTTTATGCTGATACTCCACAAAGAACTGACATATATAAATGTATTAATTATAGGCCTAAGATTAGTGATAAAATTAGTCATAAACTGAAAAAACTAGGATGTAAAACTATTTCTGTTAATAAAAATAATCTAGGGAAAATGTTAGTTAATAATAAAGACAAAAGAGATTTATTAGAAAAAACAGGTGTATATCAATTAAAATGTAATGACTGCGATGCTATATATATCGGTCAAACTGGTCGTAAATTAAAAAATCGTCTCGCTGAACACAAAAAATCAATAACGAATGGTATACATAGCACCGGTATGTCAACACACTGCATAGAAAATAATCATTTTGTTAATTTTAATGAAGTCGAATTACTCCATACAGAAAATAAAGGAAAGAAGTTAGATTTACTAGAGCAATTTGAGATCATGAAAGCTGTCAAAAAGCATAAAAATGTAACTAATGATCAAACATTATTTATGGGTCATAATATTCTAGAAAAAATAATTTAACATTAAGAACTTATTTGTAGTATATTTACATAGGATAGGAATCATATAACTAGTTGCATGTAATAAATAGATTAAAAACTTTGAATAATTTATACCTTCCATTAGGTATAAATAAGTAAGGAACACATTTTAAATTTAGTATTATCTTGTACTCTTGATAAAGGCCTAATAAGCCGAAACACGTGTAGAGTTCTAATAAAACTTTTTGAAACATTAAAAAGCATAATTTTTCCTGTATGTTTAAATTATGCTAGCAAATTAAAATCCTAAAATAAATTTGTCTAATTTCTTATTTGACAATTCTCATTCTAACACTAGCATCCACACAGTCCCCTACGGCCATGCAGATTAAACTAGTATCCACATAACCCCCTACGATTATGAAGATTCAGTTAAAAATGAGAACAAAGACCTAAAATGAATTTATTTATCTACCTTGTCTTAAAAAATTTTTCATTCCACTGGATTACATTTTCATGAAATCTATCATTCTGTTTCCTGGAAATGCTTAATCTTTGAAAAGTTTTTCGCCCTTATTCTGGAGCTCATCAGAAAGACATAAAGCCATTCATAAAGATGTTTCATGCAAAACCAAGACAATTTCTATGAATAAGTGTGAAATGATTATATTTGACATTGACTGATAAAAACAACCTCACCTATCTATTAGCTAACTAGTATTGGAGCCTATATACTCTATGCATGTTTAAAAATGAATTATTATTTGTTTGCTCATAATTGTATTGAAACATTCTTTATAGGATTTTGCAAACAGCAGAAAAATAAACTAACAGGTTATCGAAAGAATGCAAAGATTTCATTAATAGTTCTACACAAAGTTTTTCTTTTATAGATAGTTAATTTTTCTGCTGTTTGCAAAATCCTATAAAGAATGTTTCAATACAATTATAAGCAAACAAATAATAATTCATTTTTAAATAATTGTAACACTTGGAAAAGGGTCTTACCATTGGTGCATGTTGGAAGGTCATATGTCACTTCGGCTACACAAACTAAAAACTAACTGTCGACACTAAAACGTGGAAACTGAATCAATGAAAAGAACCAAGAGCCAGTCTGTTTTGATTATTCGTTTTATATATTTAGCAACTACTTGTTTATTTAGCAGGTCTTTATGCCGTTCAATGCTATGTTAATATATATTTGTGTTTTATTGTTAATCAATTCTACTATCGGCATTGGCATTATTTAATTGTTTTTAGATTTAATATGGACTAGGGTCGAATGTGTTTTATTTGTACAAACAATTGCTAATTTCCCGGATTTGACTATTTCCTGCGTGACAATATACTTTCTGTACACTTTTAACTCACAATCACCACAGCAGTTGGTATACGCTGTTTTTTGTCCTGTAATTGGATTTTTCTGTTAGGCAATAAATCTATTATTATTATTATTATTATTTTTAACTCTCTAAATTTTCCTTTATTATTAACCAATTTGTGACTGAATTCGATGATATTGCATTAATACATAATTATAAACTAATACAATAAAGGCCTAGTAATAAATATAATATGTGACTTATTGTGTACATTGTTCATTAAATTATGATAACATACTATTTTCTTTTAGGTTGGTGGAGAAATCAGTAATAGTATTTTAAAGCATATGAAAGATTTTGGCCGAATTTCAGTCTGTGGAGCTATTACAGGGTACAATGAAAAAACTCCTAAAGGTAGGCATATTTTAGTAATCTCTACTAACCAAGATTTACGAGACACCTTGCACTCGTAAGAATTATTACTAATGATATACTAATAACAATAATAGTGAATGCATTGTTTGTCAAAATTACAAAAGTCAGTACTACATATCACAGCGTAATAGCTGAAAAACAAAATGCCAATATTCAGTGTTCTGCATGCAGATACTAATATTCCATAACGCGTCCATATACATAAATATACATGGAACATGGAAATAAAGGAAAACAGTAAATTAGAAGAGAAGAAAAACACAAATATATAAGTATAAAGTACTCATGTATACATTAATTACGTATGTATACACTTAACTGCAAATAAGACTGATATATGCTTGGTTATGTGAATCTTTCGTTTATTGACTGATATTAATAATCTTACAAATGTCAGTTTGCTAAAAGCAGTTACACAATTAGCAAATATTTTCTGAAACTGAGGATGGTTCTTTTTTTTCTTATTCTTTGTTACTTTAATAATTTAATAATCAGTATTTTAATCACAATCATTAGTAAAAGCTGCATACTCTGTTTATAGCAAAATTAATATTTTATAGCAATGGGTATATGCCTATATACAGGCAACTATGTTATTGAGAATTCCGCTTACAAGAGTTATTCACTTTCAAAATAATCGCTTCTATTCGTGTAATAAAAATTTTTAAAATCTAGCTTGTATCGACATGTGTGTGTTTGAGGATGCCTTGTAATAAATAAAAAAATTAAAACACGATTTTAAAAACCAACTGAAGCTTTTAAAAATGCACTAAATATAAGTTCATTGTGATAATAACAGTTATTGCGTCAATAAGAGTAAAAGCGTGGGGAAAAAAATGTTACTATCAGAAATTCTCTACGGCCTTTAATTTTTGTCCAATCGCAGTATATTTTTTTAATAATCGTCTGACTTCTGGCTACAAATCTTTCGAGGCAGATTTTAAAAAAACTCGAACTTGAACTTACATACATCGTTATAGTTGATCAAAATAATTACATAAATTGGCCAAATTATGGCTACTTTATTCTTCTCTTAGTCTGTTTTGAGTAAATAAATAAGAATATACTCTATATTATACAGGATGCACCGAAAATGGTGGGCAATCTCTCGGACTTGGGTAGAACTAGTGAAAATGAGGTCACAAGTTCGTATATTTTTCTTTCCCCCGAGGTACCCCTACGAAGATATTCGCTCTTGAAGTTGAGGGTTAAAAATCGATTTTTCGTGATAACTTTTTTATTGTTCAATCGATTTTAGTAATTTTTGGGTCAGTATCATATTATTTCAATCCAGTTAGGTCAGTGTATTAGAATCTTGGATAACATTCTTGGGGGGCCGGGGGCAGAGCACCCATTGCCTTAATAAAAAACTCAGCCTATTTTGTTTTATTTCTAAGGTCATTTTCAACTTTTTAAGCCCCTTTTACGTAAAGAACGTTTACTTGTTTGATGTCGGTAATATGAAGCGTTTTCGAGGCAAATGCACTTAATAATGAAATTGCGATTTTCAATCGCACAAATAATAGTAATTTTTACTTTGTCATATTATGTATAACCTTCCTGTCGATTATTTGAAAAAAAAACGACAAAAAATTGTGCCGCACATGCTGAAGCCCAAGTTCTGGGGTCCGCATTGAACGTGTTACTATTAATGTTTTAAATATTTAAAAAAACAGCTACATCGTCTTATCTAGATAAGACGATTTAGCTGTTTATGTACAAAACCAAACGAGTAATAATGACAGTTTATGGATCAAAATATCAGATAATTGGAGTGACATAATTTTTCAGTATTAGCCTAATCCGACTTTAATTTAGTAATTAATTGGTTGTAATATAACTTACAGTAACAATGAATACGCAGATATGTATTTAATGTATGGAATGGCTTCTTGTAATGCCTTGAAAGCAAAAAGACTATACGCTCGACGTATCGCCATCGAAGGATTGCAAAACTTTTGAACGTGTTGATCAATGGCTGAGAGAAACTGCTAAAAAATAAGATAATTTTTTTGAATACTAAGAATTTAAGAATTCTGTCTCTACTTAGGTCGATTTATGCCAAATGACGTAAACAGGGGTGCTTCGCGGACAACACGTACTGTTGAAGTAGAAGAAAACGTATTGGATGCAGTCGCTGCGAATTCATCTGTCAGTATCAGATCATTATCATTACACATGAATGTCCCAAAATCGGTCGTTGGAAGAATTTTGAGAGAGCAACTGCTTCATCCGTACCATATACAAAAAGTACATGCTAAAAGCCCAGCTGACTTTCCTGCTAGGGTGCAATTTTCGCAGTAGTTTATACAGAACCATGAACAAAACCATGCCTTCATTCGATCGGTTTTGTATACGAATGAAGCGAGCTTTAGAAGAAATGGGGTCATTAACACCCACAACTTACATGTTTGGGCCGAGCAAAACCCACATGCCACAATTCAAACGCGCCATCAAAGGCAATTTCATGTTAATGTTTGGGCCGGTATTATTGGCCGGTACTTGTTCAGCCCATTCGTATTACCAAATCGATTGAATGGGCAATTTTATCTTGCATTTCTCCTACAGCAGTTACCACAACTTTTAGAAGACGTTGACATTGCATCTCGAGAGAACATGTGGTTTATGCATGATGGGGCGCCCCCGCATTTTAGTCTTATAGCGAAGGGTCCTTTGAATAGAGTATATCCAAACCGGTGGATAGGTCAGGGTGGGCCTGTTTCTTGGCCTCCCCGATCACCCGATTTAAATCTCCTTGATTTCTTCCTGTGGGGGGCATTTAAAGAGTCACGTATATGCCACATCAGTAGACACAAGAGAAGAATTATACGAGAAACTTATGTACCATTCAAATGTAATTAGAGAAAACGAACGAATGTTGTGGCGAGTCCAGTTCGTCGTGGACAAGTATGTATTAAAGAAGGAGGTGCTCATATTGAGCATTTGTTATGAATTTTTATAAATCTTCATTTTTCCATGTCACTAATTAGTTTTCTACAGTCAGGTTTCAAATTTTGTGTTTGGTGTTCAAGATTTTTTGTTTTTATAAGTGTAGGTTAGTACGTACTATCCCATAAAGAAATAAATGTTGTTTTGTACATAATCCTGGTGGTTATTTATTTTAAAAAATTTCTATTATTTGTGCGATTGAAAATCGCAATTTCATCGTTATTTATGTCGAAAATGGTTCATATTTTCCACATCAAACAAGTATACGTTTTTTACGTAAAAGGGGCTCAAAAAGTTGAAAATGACCTTATAAATAAAACAAAATAGGCTGAATTTTTTTTTACAACTTATTAAAGCAATGGGTGCTCTGCCCCCGAGCCCCCAATAATGTTATCCAAGCTTCTAATACACTGAAACTGGATTGAACTGACTACTTTGGAAACTATGGCGGATAGTGTAGATCTGTCGTCGAAGCCAAACTTATATTTATCAGAAATTACACAAAAACTAATAAATAAAATCTGTGCAACGTGTAATAGTGATGTTGTAGATAGTGATGAATGTGTTAGATGCAGTTACTGCGACGACATATTCCATAAACAATGTGCTTCATGTGAAGAGTGTAATAATTGGTTATGTTCCACATGCAAGAATAACAGTATGCAGAAAAATATATTTAATATTGTCCTGTACCTAAAGAAAAACATGATTAAGTTAAACGAGGTAATTGTAAAACAGCAAGAACTCATCATAAGTCAAGGAAATAAAATACAGAATTTAGAAGATATTATAAGAAATAGTAATAATCAGTCGAGAAAAGAACCAAATATAGTTGTAAACAACAGCAATAGTAAGCAACCAATGAGCACATATGCAAACATTTTAACTAAAAATACACAGATGGCAGCCACGGCACATATCAATCAAGCTAGACAAACAACACGAAAATCAGCCCACGAACCAAAAACTAGTAGCCAAGATAAGAAACATGTAAAAACAACCACTGAGTCAGAGATAAGAAATCCCCAACCAACATCAGACATATCACAGCAAGGACACACAAAAAAACAAACAAATAAACAAACCTCAACACACAGTGGCATCCAAAATAAAAGATTTACACCAATATTTGGAACAAGATCAAATGTGACATTAAATGTTGTCCCAAGAAAAATTTGGTTTTTCGTGTCACGTGTAGGTACAGATATGGGAGAAGAAGATCTAAAAAAATGTTTAAATGATGCAGAGGAAGCAGATTATGTAGTTCAATGGTTGAAGCCGCGAGGGAGTGTACATACTTACAACTCTTTCAAGGTTGGTGTGCCCATAGAGTTGGAAGAAAAATGTATGGATCCGACATTTTGGCCTAATGGAAGTTTCGTTAATAAATTTCTTTTTTCGGCGAAGAATAGAAATGAACATATAAATAATACCTCTTTTTTAGAATAACCGAGAAAGAAACACCATGTAGTCAAATTTCAAATAAATTTGAACTCAAAATTCTGCATTTAAATATACAATGTTTGAGAAATAAAACAGAAAGACTAGAATTAGAGGCAAGTAATCTTAAAATAAATGTATTGTGTTTAGTTGAGCATTGGATGGAAAAAGACGAAATTATAATTTTAAATAATTACTCTTGTGTAAACTGTTTCTCCAGAAGTAACTTTAAGCATGGCGGCGCAGCTATATATGTGCAAAATAATATTATGCAAAAAGTTAAAAGTAGAATTGATTTAAGTAGCATCAGCTCAGACAAAGACTATGAACTAGCAGCTATAGAGATAGAGCAAAATGAAAAAAATATTTTAATTATGTCAATATATAGATCGCCTGAGAGTAATATAGATATATTTTTTAATAGACTTGAAAGTACGTTAGGAAAAATTGACTCGATGAAATACAAACTCATCATTACCGGTGATTTCAACATTGATTTTTCTAAGGATTCATTGAATAAACGCAGATTAGAGTATATGATAAGGTCATATGATCTAGCAATGGCTACAAATAATCCTACAAGGGTAACACATAAAAGTTCCACTATTATAGATTATATACTAACCAATATCTCTAAATCTGATTTTAATGCAAATACACAAGACCTAAATATATCTGATCATAGAGCTATTGAAATGCATGTTAGAGCTAAATTTCCAGTAATCAATAATAATCAGAGCAAAAAAATTAGATTAGTGAACACCGAATCTATCACAAATTTTAATACTGACATTATGTCAGAGACATGGGAAACTGTTTATAAACATGAAAATCCAAATAAAATATATCAAGAGTTTTTATCTATTATACTATAACAAACATTTTCCTATTAAAATAGTAAAAAATGGGCCAAATGGTAGGAATCAATGGATTACTAATGGTATAAGAATCTCCAGCCAACGTCTAAAACAACTGCACATACAAAAACGTGCAAATCCAAACGATGAAAATATAATTGATTACTATAAAATATATAAAAAAATATATAACACAGTAATAAAGGAGGCCAAGAAACTTCACTTTCAAAAACAAATAGTGAATTCAGATAATGCGTTAAAAGCAACTTGGAAAGTAGTAAGACAGAATACAAAAGAAAATACATCCAATCAAATAAATGAATTAAAAATAGGTGACAAAATTATAACAAATCCATGTGAAATAGTAAACAGCTTTAATGATTTTTTTATAAGCGTAGGTAATTCTCACGAAACAAAAATAAAAACGCGCGGACACAACCATACAATTTTGCAGCAACGATCATCTCTGTTCTTGAATCCTATTTGTGAAAATGATGTGTTACGTATCATAAGAAACTTGAAAAGCTCAAATTGCAAGGATATTCATGATATTAGTACCTATTTTGTTAAACAATGCTCGAGTCCAATTTTAACCCCTCTAACATATTTAATAAACCAGATATTGATTAGTGGAATTTTTCCAGATGACCTAAAATTATCAAAAGTTACGCCACTGTATAAGAAGGGAAGTCGACAAGACATGAATAATTATAGACCTATAGCCATCCTCCCAGTATTTTCCAAAATCATTGAAAAAATTATACACGATCAAATAGTAAATTTTCTTAAATCACATAATACACTTAGATCAGAACAACAAGGATTCACAAAAAACAAGAACACTACCATAGCAATTTTTCAATTAACAAATGAAATTTTGGAAAATCTCGAAAATGGGAACAATGTGGTAAGCATCATGTTTGACCTGTCGAAAGCTTTTGACATGGTGAAACATGATTTGCTCTTTGTAAAATTAGATAGGTACGGGGTGCGGGGTACTCCATTAGAGCTCATTAAATCCTATTTGTTAAATAGAAAGCAGCTAGTTGAAATAAATTACCAAAATCATCAACAAAGATCAACTTGGGAAAATCTACCCCCGATATCCGTATCACAAGGGTCAATACTGGGACCCTTACTATTCTTAATATATGTTAACGACTTGCCATTACACATAGAACACTCAAAAATTATATTGTATGCCGATAACACCACTGCCATCCTCGGAAACAAAAATAAAGTCACTCTACAAACAAAGACGGAACAAACTGTAAATAATATAGTGACGTGGTTAAATGAAAATGGCCTTAAGTTAAATTCGGAAAAAACCGAGATATTGCACTATTCCACTATAAGTGATGCCTTTAAGATAAACATAATAAACACAGAAATAACATCAAAAAATAGCACAAAATTTTTAGGAATTTATATAGATAATTGCTTTAATTGGCATGAACAGATAGAATGTATGTGCAAAAAATTATCAAAAATTTGTTTTTCTTTGAGAATAATGATTAAATACTGTAGTACAGAGCAAATGGTTAACATATATTATGGATCATTTAATTCCGCTATGTCTTATGGTATTGAATTCTGGGGAAATAGTAGTAGAGCAATAGAAGTATTTAGGATTCAAAAAAAAGCAATTAGAATTATCACTAAATCCAGTAACAGACAGACATGTAGGGACCTATTTAAATCCCTAAAGATAATGACCTTACCCTGTCTGTATATTTACAAAGTTGCAATTTTTGTTCGTAATAATATAAAATTATATCAGCATAATTCACAAAACCACACCTATGAAACAAGACATACAACACAATTGCAGCCAACTAAACATAAAACAACAAGATTTGAGAAAGGCCTTTATTATTCCGGTATATACATTTATAATAAACTTCCCGATCGCATAAGAAATTCAAATACATTGTACAAATTTAAACATTCGTTAAAAAACTATCTACAAACTCATGCATTTTATTCCATAAACGACTACATAAATACAACGTAATTTTCTTCTATAGATGACTTTTATAAATCTGAAACATATTTTTTTTTAATATATATATTTATATCTTTTAAAGTGTTTTTTCTTTTTTAAATTTTACTCCAGTAGGTACTTATAATATATATTTCTTTTAACACATATTTTTCTAGGAATTTTAAATCATAGAATTTATGTAACTTTTACCCAATAACAAAATATCTTTTTATAATTATTGACTGATTTTATATTAAATATAGATAAGTAATAATGCTTCTGCAACTATCTGCCTATTTTTTAATTGTAATTTTAATTGTAATTTTGTTTAATTCTCAATGTAACTTAGCAATTTATAATGTGTATGACGATGCCCATACTGATGTCTCAGTCTAGTTGGAAAAAAAAAATATATATATATATAACACTGACCCAAAGATGGTTAAAATCGATTGAACATAAAAAGTTGTCGCGAAATTTTTAACCCTCAACTTCAAGAGCGAATATCTTCGTAGGGGTACCTCGGAGGAAAGAAAAATACACGAACTTGTGGCCTTATTTTCCCTAGTTCTACCCAAATCCGAGAGATTGTCCACCATTTTCGGGACACTCTGTATATTAGATAATTTTGAATGGTACATTTTTTAAGCCCCGCTAATGCGCCCGATGCCTGTTTTTTTTTAAATTTGCGCGTCGCACATTTATTAACATAATTTATATTATTATTAACATTGTTTTCTTCTTTGTAATGAATATTCTTAACAGTTTCAGTTAGTTTTTAAAAGCGTGTTCTTTTATATTTTTAAATTTTTGTCTAGACTACACTGTCTATTCGATAAAATTCTCTACCCATAAATAAGTAAATCTATTCGTCATATTGAAGCATCTTATTGAAGCAGCCGTTTTGAATTTTTGAATTTCGACTAAATATTTATAATCTGCTACCTCAATTTTCAGATGAATCAGGCCATTAGTTACAAAACTTATCTGCCACATTGACGCAGCCATTTTGAATTGTTAAATAATCTGCAACCGAGAGAACAACCAGATACTGATTTTCAGACGAATCAGATGATAATTGCTAATTATTTGCCATATGGTCTTTTTGAGTTTCTGTCACATGTTTAAGATACTAATTTGTAGTAGAATCGGACATGAAATTACAACAAACTGTCCGCCATATTAGAAACACCATCTTGAATTTTTCTACGAAAAATGGAAAATTGTATTCTCATGTGAAATTACCACTCAAGGAACTATTAATCAATCGATTGCCATTTTTTCTGACAGTCAGGCTGCTCTAAAAGCAATCGGTTCCATACAAGTCGAACCGAGACTTGTATGGGACTGCATAAATGCCCTTGCAGACCTAGGAAGGTGGCGTAGGTACCAGGACATAAGGGACACAAGGGAAATGAAAAGGCCGATGAACTCGCCAGTGAAGGCCCAGGTAACGCCCTTATAAGACCCGCACCCTTTTGCGGTGTGACCAAGCCATGCATACAAGCATCCATTAACAAATAGGTGCAAATTAAATCTCTAGAATGGTGGAAAAATTTCCCACGACAGGGACAGGCTAAAGAGTTCATTAAAGAACCATCAGCCAAATTTACGGAGGATCTATTAGGCCAAAATAGAAAAGCCATTAGAATAATAGAAGGTCTTCTAACCGGTCACTGTCGACTTAATAGACATCTCAATCTAATGGTTTTGGCACAGGACGCAACATGCAGATTCTGCCAAGAGCCGGTGGAAACCTCAGTCCATGTATTGTGCCTTTGTGAAGGCCTTGCTAGACTGAGATTCCAACTATTTGGTGATGAAAAACCAAGAGCTGATAGCTACACTAAGGAGCCCATATCAGGGCTGTGGAGTCTGATACAAAGGACAAAGCTGGATAAGGAGCTCTAAGGAAAACAAACAGGAGCACCACAATAGATCCATGCGGGTCGCAGTGGTCAAGGCCAATTGGCCAGCTTCTCCTTTCTAATCAAATCGTCATGTGAACAAAATACTTCCCGAAGTGATCCCTTTTTCACCAATTCAAATACAAAATAAAAACCACTTAAGAACACCTGTAGTAAAACTGTATTTTTAAGGAATATGTAAAGTACATCTTTATTTCAACTATTAAAAGAGGGATTCAGATTAAGAAAAAATGGGAAAAAAAAATTTAGTTTGAAATATTCTCAGTATTGTTGAACTAAATAGTTTTTCGTGGGAACCGGATATTTACGCAAGGCCAAATTGACACTGTAGTTCGTTTCTGCTTTTATTTTGCGTTTCCTTTGTGAAATCCTATGTTTTCTTATATTTTTGAAAAGAATAAATGTGTATTTAATTGATTAATTGAATGATGTCGCTAAATGAATCATGTATACACGCATAAGTTTTCACATATCGTACTAGTCCGCAAGCGCCTCCCGCTGCCGTACAGGGGGGGGCTCGACGTGTAAAAACCAATGCCGCAATGAAAGTGTTAAAGTATGAGGTAGATCGTGTACGATATTTCCATGCGGGTCGCGGTGGTTAAGGCTAATTGGCCAGCTCCTCCTTTCTAATCTAATCGTCATGTGAACAAAATAGTTCCCGAAGTGATCCCTTTTGACCAATTCAAATACAAAATAAAAACTACTTAAAAAAAAACCTGTATTAAAACTGTATTTTTAAGGAATATGTGAAGTACATCTTTATTTCAACTATTAAAAGAGGGATTTAGATTAAGAAAAAATGGAAAAAAAAATAGTTTGAAATATTCTCAGTATTGTTGAACTAAATAGTTTTTCGTGGGAACCGGATATTTACGCAAGGCCAAATTGACACTGTAGTTCGTTTCTGCTTTTATTTTGCGTTTCCTTTGTGAAATCCTATGTTTTCTTATATTTTTGAAAAGAATAAATGTGTATTTAATTGATTAATTGAATCAATCAATCAAAACATATTTATTTAACATTAAAAGATACATTGCATAATGCCCCATTCCAGATAAAACACCCCCTACCATACCAGGCGTTGCCTATCTTCCGGCAACCTCTCTAGCCAAACTCCTATTAACCATAACTTTCTTCAACCCTACACTGTATCTTTCAAATCTTTTCTGTTCTATCTCTCTCCTCTGTTTTCACTTGTTTTCGTTTTTGTCTTTTTGCCTTTTTTGTTCTTTTGTCTTTTTTTTTTTTGTTATAAATTCCATTTAGGCCGAAAAATTTAAGAAATCTAAATCTCTAAAAATAATAAACTTCTCCTAGCGGCAGGTAGACCGCTGGAAAGCCAATTATCTCGAACGGGTTTTTTCGTTGAGTTTTTTCCCGCATCAACAGATCAAAATTCAGTGAAGTGCAAATGATAATTTTAAATATTTTTAATTTTAATTATTTTAATGTTCTATAAAACAATGGTAATTTTAATATTAATTTTAAGCCGCTAAAAGTGGCAGGAGTTTTAATTTTGTTATCAATTTTATTAAGCCGAACCGGCCACGACCCGCCCAACCTCGCATCCGCCACGGCGTCATGTGCCGTGGTTGTCTGGTTGGCTCCGGATCGCGGTCCGGGGAGGCAATGTATCTTTTAATGATCAATTGAATGATGTCGCTAAATGAATCATGTATACACGCATAAGTTTTCACATACCGTACTAGTCCGCAAGCGCCACCCGCTGCCGTACAGGGGGCGGCTCGGCGTGTAAAAACCAATGCCGCAATGAAAGTGTTAAAGTAGGAGGTAGATCGTGTACGATATTTCCATGCGGGTCGCGGTGGTTAAGGCCAATTGGCCAGCTCCTCCTTTCTAATCTAATCGTCATGTGAACAAAATAGTTCCCGAAGTGATCCCTTTTGACCAATTCAAATACAAAATAAAAACTACTTAAAAAAAACCTGTATTAAAACTGTATTTTTAAGGAATATGTGAAGTACATCTTTATTTCAACTATTAAAAGAGGGATTCAGGTTAAGAAAAAATGGAAATAAAAATTTTAGCTTGAAATATTCTCAGTATTGTTGAAGTAAACAGTTTTTCGTGGGAACCGGATATTTACGCAAGGCCAAATTGACACTGTAGTTCGTTTGTGCTTTTATTTTGCGTTTCCTTTGTGAAATCCTATGTCTTCTTATATGGAATAAATGTGTATTTAATTGATTATTTGAATTTATGTGGCTAAATGAATCATGTATACGAGCATAAGTTTTCGCATACCGTAAGAGTCCGCAAGCGACTCCCGCTGCCGTACAGGGGGGACTCGACGTGTAAAAACCAATGCCGCAATTAAAGGATTAAAATATAAGGTAGACCGTGTGCTATATATCCGTTTCGCTCGACACTGCTGAGCAATTTTAACTAAATAAATAACTTTCCAACAATTTATGTAACTAGAATAGTCATTTACGTTACAAGACTGGAAAGAGGTGTTTTGCAGGTCAACCCAAGCAAATTCCAGTGCGAGCCGAATCTGGGAGCTTGGGAAGACCTACAAAACACTGTTTTTCGGTCATGTAACGTACGTATTATTTTTATCTTGACCTAACCTATGATACTAAATAAATTTTTTGTTATTTTGAAATACATTTTCTAACAACTACGACAAACAATATAACTTAAGGGTATTTATCTATTTGACACATATCCCAACAATTAATACAAGTTCGTTTCCATAACAACAAGAAAGCAAAGCCGTCTATACCAAAAATTCGCAGCATCTTTTACCTTCGCAGATCGGAAAAGAGAACAAGCTAACCATTATACTCTTCGCCGATTTACTGCACTTTTTATATAATTGTTGCATATTGTATAGGATATTCTTCCCAGTTTGTTTTATAATATTTGCAAAAAAGCTGCGAAGAGTATCCTATAGAATTTGTAACAATTATATAACAAGTGTAGTAAATCGGCGAAGAGTATAACGGTTGGTTTGTTCACTTACAAAATTACACTTAAAAAATGTTCAAAATACAAGTTTTTGACAAATTTCATAACCAGCTGAATCTTTCCCTGTCAATGGCTGAATCCTCCCCAGGATGGGATAGATTCGGCATTTTATCCACAATTAGGTAAAAAAAAATCTGATTTAAAAAAATGTATAACGATTTTATTTATCGATGGATTTTGCTCAAAGACAATGGGGTTCCTCCTAGCTAACACTAACTTACTGTCCGAATTTCAATACAATCGGACTTTTTGTTCTTAAGTTATCGTGCTTGCAAGAAACGTGACGGACGGACGGACGGACGGACGGACAGACGGACGGACGGACAGACGGACAGACGGACGGACGGACTTTTTGAAGGTTGTTCGGAATTCGATCACCAACACAGTGATATGAAATTTTTTTCTCTACGAGCAATATTACCGGCTTTAGAAATGTACGATCAAATGTAATATACTCTTCGTTTTGTATTTGCGAAGAGTATAATAATGGTACAAAACATTTAACGAACTTCTAATGTTGAAAAGTTATGATTGAACTGGAACAGCAATTGCGTCCGCGCTGTTCCAGTTCTATTGAAAGGTGACAACTTGGCCACAATGTCGTCCTTTGGGATTATAAATATGTCATCAACAACCGGAAAAGAAAAATTTGATGAAAATCCGCGCGTTCTTAGGAACATAATTTGATAATCAAAGTTCTGCTGGAATTCTAGTACAGTCCCAATATAGTGGCAATAGCTGCTTCTAGATTTTGGAATCCTTACCACTACAAAATCTCCAATACAAAAATCACTATCTTCCTCCAGTTCTGGCAGTTCAATTAAATCGTCATAATCTGAAGAATCCATTACTTCTACCGTAATGTTATCTTAGTCACTAGAAGAAGTTTCATTTTCTTTTGGAAAAACCATTCCTTTTACTATTTGCTTCTGAATAATAACGCTTTCCTTTCTGTATTTCTCAAGCTCAACGTTTTGCTTTTCCAACATTTCTGTCACGTCAGTAAACACTGTAGATTTGGATTTTTTGGTGGATTCTTTCTTCTTCTTATAAAATGAGTAGTACACCCGCGTAAGTAGTGGCTATTTTACTTATTTTGAATATTTTGTTTATCGGTAGGATTCTTATTAGACCCTTCTGCCTTATTAGGATATTTAGTTGGTCTTGGAGTATCCACGGGATTAATTACTTGAGCTTCTGGGGTCTTTAGATGGTTTGGTGCTGAGACGTCAGTAACAGTACTTGATGCGAAATCACTATCGGAAAAGGCAAGACGGTTTATTGGATAAATTTATGGGTTTTTAAAAGCGCTTATTATATTTTTCATGGTAAAGGCATTTATGAGACTATTATAAATGCCAACATCCAAGGGCTGAAGACAATGGGACGTATATGATGAAAATGACAAAATCCATTATCTTTGCAAAATTTTATGCCATCATGGGAAATATGAGTTTCATGATTATCGAGCACTATGAGAATTTTATTTTCTTTTGTAAACTTGACATGTTGAACCATATGCTTAAGAACTTTCAAAAACTGTTCCATTGTCATCCAACCATTATCGCCCAGCGCCAGACTGCCAACGGACCATCAATTAGATATTCCTCTGGTTTTCTTACTATGAGAAAAATTAACGCAGGTGGAACGGTACCACCACGTGTATTAATAATGGCAAGAAATGTTACTAGTTCACCTCTCTTACGAGGGGCACTTGACCAACTTGATGTTTCCCTTTTGTTAAAACTACTTTGATGGTTTCCATAACCGCGGTAATTTCAGTTTCATCACGGTTAAAGATTTGGTCAGATTTAAAATGGTGTTTCCCTAATACGTTACATGCGGAAAAAAATCATCCACCCTATTTTTGACTGATGCTTTCTGGTTTTCTTAATGATAGGTTTTTATTTCTAGACATAAAACCTTTTCTCCAGTCGTCACCTTAAAGACAAAAATATATATGAATTAGGGATAATTGAGAATATGTTGTAAAGTTTTACCTACTTCTTGTTTTTCAAGCCAATTGGGAGGGATCTTGCAACCAGGCAGTTTCTCAGCAAATTGAGAAGCAAGCTTTTGAAGTTGAATATAGGACAAACCATTATTCAAGTTAGACGCGCGTTTCAGGTACTGAGCCGGACTTCTTTCTTGATCAGTGGTAATAACTTGGTTCACTGTATACCTGTTGCCGTACTTTCTCTGTCGGTGTTGTTCTTCGCTCTCATTTCCGGAGTCTTCCATTCTCTGAACGATGTTGTCAGCAGATTCTGATTTTTCTAGTAGTACTTTCACCCTGGATTGTAAGGTTGTCCTTTTAATATTATGTTGTCTGGCAGATTCGTTTAAGACTAACTCATTTTTCAAACATGCATTACAATGGCATTTTTCATGTCCATTTCGTCAACACTACGGTAGGTTTTTCTTTTGTGATTCCGCGGAATCTTGAATAAAACAGTAAGATAAAGTTTACAATCTGCGTACGAGTGGGGTAGATTCGGCCAGGCCGAAACGCACCCCAGGTTTTTGAGCCGAATCTACCCCGACGTGTAATATAATTGTTTGTCATATTGCTATAAACATGAAACATAGTTGGGGTTAGGCAAATACTTGGATATTATGCTTGTAAGACTGGCTATTTATATCAATGGTTAAAACGTTAGCCAATAGGCGTATGTAAGAAAATACGAAAATTTATTTAAGCGAAACCACTTAACATTTATTTGTTTGCTTATAATTGTATTGAAACATTCTTTATAGGATTTTGCAAACAGCAGAAAAAAAATTAACTATCTATAAAAGAAAAACTTTGTGTAGAAATATTTCAATAGATTTCATTAATATTTCTACACAAAGTTTTTCTTTTATAGATAGTTAATTTTTCTGCTGTTTGCAAAATCCTATAAAGAATGTTTCAATACACTTAACATTTATTATGAAATAGATATAACTGGCTAAACATACGAAACGGTTAAAACTTGTAAACTTGTGCTAATATATACTGTCGTCAAAAATATTACATAAAATGAATACTACAGAACTATTTGTTCCTTTCATTTTTGGATTTATATGACTGTATTCAATTTATATTTGTATATATTATTATTTAGATTTGTTTCTTCACTGTATCAAAGTATATAATTGTAGTTTATTTTATCGCTCTGGTTTATTTCATTATTAAGATTAATGCCTACATAGAATTTTAACTTTTCGTATTTGTTATTAGTTTTAATTTTGTAGTCTCGTTTCATGTAAAATAATCATGCAAATAGGGGCACGGTATAGTTTTTTGATATATTTATATTAGAAATTATAAGCAATCCTAATACATTTAAGTAATTTTTAGCATCCGTTGTCCAATGGGTATTGGTTATGAAAGAACTGAAAATGGAAGGATTTCGTGTATTCAGGTGGAATGATAGAATGTTGGAAAGTGTTACTCAAATGAAAAAGTGGATCAAGGAAGGAAGACTGAAATACCGGGAGACGATAACTGAAGGATTTGAAAACATGTTAGATGCTTTTATTGATATGTTAAATGGTGGAAACTTTGGTAAAGCTGTTGTTAAAGTTTCAATAAACCATTAATAAAATTTTACTAGTTAAAGGTGTATTTTATTATAGATATAACATGTTTTAAAGAGCAATCTGTAGATTGTAGATTCTTTAAAGGGTTACTCGGATCTTTCAGTCCATCAATTTCTTTTCGAACGACTTTAGTCTAATGCGGACTAATATCGTGCATTCGCAAATAATATGTTCTGCAGTGTCCATTGCAGTATCACAGTATCTGCATGTTTCAGTTTCTGCATTAACTGTATTCTAAAGATGATATCCAAGGGGCATTGACCTGTTAGAAGATCTATCGTTAGCCTTGAGTCAAATTCCTCGAGTTTGAGAAGCCGTGTAAATTTCTTTACCGAATAAGTTATGAACTTTCTCGCTTGTCTCTAGCCTGAAGCATTCCCGCAGTAGGACTTTTTCTGTTTCTTTTCTTATTTCAGGATCTCCTTCGCTGTGTCTCTTAGATAAACCACAAAACGGTTCGGGGCTTCAGCATTTTGTTTACAAGAATGTCAGCTATTTAATTTCCCACTAATTCTTCCGCCCTGGCATCCACATTAAGGTAACCTTGGTATCTTTGTCAGTTATCTTTGTCTGCATTCCTCTGCTATTTTAGATATGAAGGCGTAAGACCTGAGCATCTTTGACGCTGCTTGGTTATCTGAAAGTATCATCGATCATCGAACACCTTAATTTATGTATTCCTGAGCACATGGAACTCTAGCATAAATTTCTGCTTGGAGTCTTGATAGGATGTATTTGGACCCCGTTACGCTCAGACCAACCCCTTCAGATATCTTCGATCAATCCATGTACCAGATGATTTACACCTTGTCCAGTTCCAATCGCAAAGCTTCGATTCGTTTGACAGCTCTCAGTCACGTAAAACGGACAATCGATGTCCTCTACTTGGTTGGCAGCCAGTGAATTTCAAATTCAAATTCAAATTCAAATATTTATTGGTCTTTTTTTGATCATGTACATGATTTAAGACAAGTCACAATAGTTAAGTAATATAACCATATACTTATTAACTATATACTGGTAATACTCCATAAGCCACTATGTACGGATTTGAGGCTAGAGAACGAGATAATTTTCTATCTCTATGGAGGACTCTGACGATACGATCTGATGAAGAAGGAAGCGCGCGCTGTAACAGGTCAGTGGTCCCAAAACAAAGAAATCTACCGGCAACCGTAGAAAACGGAGATTTCGTATACTATGGTAAAATATATACCACCCTTTTGGAATGATTCACATGCTATTAGGAAGCTTTCGTTTCTTGGTATTTAAATTATTTAATCAATAAATGAATACCTAAGCAGTAATTACAAAAACTTATAGTCCAGTGGAATTAGCAAAAAAGTGGGTCTTAGGGTACTAATGGAAGTTTCGATGTTCAGCTAAAAATTCTACTTTACGAATATGAGTGGCACAATTTATATTTTTATGTTTTATGGGTGATTCAGCCGTAAAAAGGCAAGATTGTTAAAAAACAATTTGACATTGAAAGAAATGGTAAGTAAATATTTTTTTTCTTTAGTTCTTGAGACGGCATCTTATTTTTTGAGTAAAAAAAAAATTGTTCTCGATATTTTTTCTAAAAAGTCAACCTTTTTCAGTAAAACTTGGTGAAAAAATCTTCAATGTTAAAATTTTGAGAATTTTTAACCCCAAAACAACGCACTTTATGCAAAGATAAAACAAAAATTGTTTGTAAGAGGTCAAAGAATAACTGAATTTTTTCAGAATATTTTAATCAATTTTTGGAAATTTCTTGCAATATCCTTTTTTATTTATTTGGCTAATGAAAGCTATACAATTTCACATACATATCTTACGTATATATATTTAAACAAGCTATAACCACTACACTCTTCGCCGATTTACTGCACTTTTTATATAATTGTTGCACATTCTGTAGGATACTCTTCGCAGTGTTTTTGTAAATAATATTAGTTTTAGACATTTTTAGTTTAATTATAAAACATAAAAAAATGTGTAAATTTTTCTTTATTTAAAAAAATGTATACCTTTTTTATTTATTGATCGATCGAAAACAATAGGGTTCTTACTCCAGCATATATACAACATATATACAACACAGAAATATTATGCCTTTTTTCATTCAAATTGCATTTCTTAATCCACAACAAGCGGGTTTCAATATTTCTTGGGAAAACTAAAAACATTTCACGATTAGCACATGTAACTAGATTTTGGATTATTAAATAAAATTTATTATACCGATGATATGACAGGTTAGGTTCCTGCTTCGGCTGGCTTTTACACAAAAAACACCATTTCATTTTTGTGGATATAGGTTTACACCATGTAAATACAAATCCCTATTTTGATAAACAATAAAATACATAAAACAACTTCACAATCTTAGAACACACGAGCGCTTATAATATTAATGTCTGGAATTGGAACTTGGAACAGTTGGAACCACTGATATAATGCCTATAGTGCACAATTTCTCCGATTAGATTGTGACCACTCATCTTCTATATTTAGTTGAACTGTCACATTCTCGCGTCGATGTTCCGCCCACTAAGACATGCGCACAATACCAAGTCCTCTTAAAGGATAGAGAGACAGGCTTTCCTTGGCGTCAAATTGGGAACGAAACTCATAGTATATAGTTAATAAGTATATGAATATAACACAATATAAGCTTATACTAAGAGTCGAATACAGTGTAAAACACGCAGTTGTATAAGACGAGGACACAGAACACTGAAAAATGTATAGTACAAAACAAAATTTGTAAACAAGAGTAAAGAAAAACGTTAACTTGCTGTGTATTAGTATACTTTAAATGCAGAAAAACTCTGATAGAGAATAATAACATTTGTCTGATAAAAACACCTTCAGTTTTTTTAAATAAATGCTCTATTTCGTGATGTTTTATGTCATCCGGTAGACGGTTAAATAATTTCGGGCCCATAAATCTTGGAGATTCACTTGTGATTTTTAATCTGGCACAAGGCTCATGGAGTTTATTTTTTTGGCTTGTATTGACTTTATGGTAGTCACTATTTAAAATGAAACTATTTCTATTTTTAAAAACATACATACAAACGTCGAAAATCTATATGCTAGGCAAGGTAAGAATTTTATTTTATATAAAGATATACTTGCACGTGTAAGTATTCGGTATACCAAATATCCATCGCAAGACACGTTTTTGAGCAATAAATACATTTGAAGAAATGGTGGAGTTTCCCCAAAAACAGATACCATATCTTATATGTGAATCAACTTGGGCATAACATAAATTAATAAGTTGGTCTCTTGATAAGACCCCCCTAATATTTCGGAACAGGTATATTATAGTGGAGACGGATATCAAAGTTTCGCAATGATGCTTAGAATTTAGGCGTTCGTCTAAATATACCCCTAAAAATTAAACATTGTCCTCAGTATTAGAAATATTTTTATTGTCTATTTTAATACTTAAGTTATCACATTCCTTTCGCCTACCGTGAAATCTGATAACTTGAGTTTTTTCAGTATTGAGAGTATCATGGGAAAACCAATGGTTTAATGTTTTTCAAATAGCATTACAATTTTGTTCCAAAATATTACCAGATGGATTTGATATTATCAATGAAATGTCGTCCGCATACATTGTGAAATGTGCGGTTGATGGCAAGAAATCAATATCATTAATAAACACAACAAAAGGCACAGGGCCCAAAATAGACCCCTGTGGAACACCTATAGTTAAATTTAAACATTCTGAATTAACACTGCATACGGTGTTATCGTTTTTATGATTTAAAGTTACATATTGCCTCCGATCTTCGAGGAATGTGGTGATCCAGTTTAGTGACACACCCCGTATACCATAATCAAATAATTTAGATATTAATAGACTATGATTGATGCAGTCGAATGCTGCTGAGATCACAAAATATTCCAACAGGACACTCTCCCGCATCAATGAAATCTAAAATTTTATTTAAAAAAGAATGCATTGCCGTGCCGGTCGACATACCAGCCTATCTAAATAATAGTTTAAGCGGTACATCGAGAAAATCGGCAAAATCTGACGGTTAATGCAGAAAGCAAGAAAATTTGCATGTGATTTGTACACATTCATTGTATTAAATTTATCCGCAGCACTTCGATTTCCGGACATGTAAATCCAAAATGGCGGCCAATTTGTAAAAAAGTAACTTTTATTACGATGTAAAAATTGCGTTATAATTGGGGTGATGATATGATGATATAATAGAATCATTTGAGTATATTGCTAGCCCAGGTCTACCCCCTACCGAACGAATAAATATTATTCCCTCCTGCAAAGCACCTTTTTAACGAGCCCCAAGTAAGAACAAGAAATCTAATTGAAAGGTGTATCAGTGTTTGGAAAATGCGATTTCCTGTTCTTTCCTTGGGGATTCGACTGAAGATCGAAAGTAGAAGCCATTGTTGCAGCAACTGCCATACCGCACAATATAGCATGTTTGCGGAATGAGGAACTACCACCAGTTGATGACCAACAGCAAGAAGCTATTAACATTGTCAATGAAGTGGTGGTGGAGAATATGAAGGATAACAGGGTGATTGGCAATGATAGTCACATTACAGTTAAACTATTTTAATGGACTTCTGTGAAAAATGTTATGTAACAGTCTTTTAGGTTATAAACGCTCCTAACATCCATTGTACATCATATGGTGACGAGTATGTTTGTTCTTGAGTGTAAAAAATAAAGAAATATTTTAAAAATTAATTTTACTTCCACATCCACGTAGTGGATTGGAAGTATAGTAATCGCAAAAAAATTTTCAAAAATTTTTATTCGTGAAATAGGTTTAGAATGTCATGAAACGTCGAGATTTTAAATTTGAGCAAAAAAAAATTTTCTGTCTGTCTGTCGGTCTGTCTGTCGGTCTGTCGGTCTGTCTGTCGGTCTGTCGGTCTGTCGGTCTGTCTGTAACTTTTTTTGTCCGCACGTTTTCTCCGGAACGGTTTGAGATATTGACTTGAAATTTTGTACACGTATATATTATGACGAGATCTGGAACTGGATTGTTTTTTGAGGAAATCCGGTGAAGGGTTGGGGGTTAAATAGGGGAAAATAGGGAAAAATAAGTAAAGCAAGCTTGTAAGAGAACAGACACTTGAAATTTGGTGTATGTACTAGAAGTTAAGGCCTAAGATTTTTTTATAACATCTTTCATCTGGAACTAGATTATAATTTGAGATGATTCCGTTGAAGGGTTGGGGGTTAAATAGGGGTAAATAGGGGAAAATAAGTAAAGCAAGCTGGTAAGACTACAGAAACTTTAAATTCGGTGTATATACTAGAAGCCAAGGTCTCAGATTATTTATAATATTTTTCAACCCGCACCACCCCTACTTCATTATTACAAGGGTTGATAAAATAAAATTGAGATATTCATTTGAAATTTGATACACGTATGAATTATAACGACATCTGGAACTAGATTATTCTTTGAGATGATTCCTTTGAAGGGTTCGGGGTTATTTAGGGGTAAATAGGGGGAAATAAGTAAAGCAAGCAGGTATGACTACAGAAACTTGAAATTCGGTGTATGTACAAGAGGCAAAGGCCCCAGATTTTTTGATAATTTATTTCAGCCCCCACCACCCCTACTCCATTATTCAAGGGGTTGATAAAATAAAATTGAGATATTCACATGAAATTTAGTACGCATATGTATCATAACGACATCTGGAACTAGATTATATTTTGATATGATTCCGTTGAAGGGTTGGAGGTTAAATAGGGGAAAATAAGTAAAGCAAGCTGGTAAGACTACAGAAACTTGAAATTCGGTGTATGTACTAGAAGCGAAGGTCTCAGGTTTTCTTATTAGTATTTTCTATTTCTCCCCACCACCCCCACTCCCTTATTAAGAGTTGATAACATTAAATTTAAATTTTCACTTGAAATTTGGTACATTTATATATTATAATTATATCTGAAACTAGATTATATTTTGACATGATTGCGTTGAAGGAGTGGGGGTAAGTAGAGGTAAATAGGGAAAAATAAGTAAAGCAAGCTAGTAAGAGTATTGCAACTTGAAATTCGGTGTATGTCCTAGAAGCCAAGACCTCAAGTTTTTTAACAATATGTTTCAACCCTTCCACTACCCTTACTACATTATTAAAGGGGTTGATAAAATAAAATTGAGATATTCACTTGTAATTTGGTAGACGTATGTATTATAATGACATCTGGAACTAGATTATATTTTGGGATGATTCCGTAGAAGGGGTAGGGTTAATAGGAGTGACTAGGGAAAAATAAGTAAATCAAGGTGATAAGAGTACAGAAATTTGGGATTCGGTGTATATACTAGAAACCAAGGCCTCAGATTTCTTTCTAATATTTTTCAAACTCCACCACCTCCGCTTCATTATTGATAACATCAAATTGAGATATTCACTTGAGATTAGTACACGTATGTATTGTAGTGACATCTGATTGAGATGCCTCCATTGAAGGGGTGGGAGGTGAATAGTAGAAAATAAGTAGGGTGAACTAAAAACTTCATTTTTAACGTATATGGTAGAAACCAACTCCTCAAACTTTTCTATGACATCTGCCCTAAATATTATTAAAATTCTATGACCAATAATTTCCACATACTAGAGTGCAAATATAGTCAAGATGTTTCCTTTAAAACGACTTGGATGAAGAATCTGGATGTGGAAGTAGTGATTCCTTAGGCAGCGGTTTTTTATTTTAAGAAAACTTAGCTTTTACTTAATATCATATAAAATGTGTAAATACAAATAAATAATTGATATAATAAAAAAATATAAAATAAAGGTAATTTTCTAGAACACGGCCCTCTGCAATTATAAGAGGTGAATTTGTAGATAATTTATAACTTTTTGTTAAGTAACGTCGCCCTTTGAATTTCTAATATTTTCAATTTTGCTCGATGATATTGTCTCATAAGCTCTATTTCCACATCTGCTTTCCTCTTCATATTCATCATCTCCAATTCATGCTTTTTTCTCATAAATTTGAGTTTTTGGCATTGTTCTTCTTCCATAAAACGTGCCTTTGCTGCTTCTACAGCAGATTTTGCATCTTCCCACTGAGAAACTTTGCTAATTGCAGCCTCAGACTTTTGCATCGAGTATTCTACTTAAGGGCTTTAGACTTACTTGCCCTTATCATGGCCGGAATGTACTTTCACCAATTTCCTGATTGATTTTGACTTTGAGACACCACAAAAGTAAAAAAAAAAGTGTAAGAAAATCTGTGACGTTGGTACCTATTATTTACTTTTGCTAATTTCTACTGTAATCTGTGGCTGAATTTCTTTCCTGTTTTCGGGTAGAACTTCAGTATGGAGTTGCTATGGGCTTGAAGTGCAGGCATATACTGAAAAGGAAATAACTCGAATATGGACTTATATAAGTAGTGCGAACAACTTACTGTGGTCTTCTAAAACGTCCAGAGATACAGCGTCTTCAATAATTATTTCGTTCAAATCTTCTTGGCTTGAAACAGACTTAAGAGATTGATTCTGTCCATCGGATTGCTCTATTATTGCTGGAATAAAATGTTGAAAATGATTTGCAAAAGAAACTTATTATTGTAGACTAACAATTTTTAAACAGATATGTTCAAAGTATATTTGTATCAACTTATTTGTATCTCCATCAAACTGTGAAATGTCTCCATCAATTTTGCTCGAGCCAAGAAGTTCTTTGACTTCCTCATCCAGTATCGAAACTTTGGTTTCTCGATAAAGACCACCACCAGTACCTCGCACATACAATTTTTCATCAGGGAACTTCTTTTTCGTTCTCTTTTTAATATTATCGTTTTTTTTAGAACTTTATCATTACGGGAATTCTCTCCAGAAATACTATTAAATTCACTTTATATCTTTTGCCAAGGAGATTAATATAGACTCCTCTTTGGCAGAAAAGTTTGCAGATCTTTTTCTATCACCCATATTCTTTCAAAACAAAAACTGAGGTTCACGATTGTATTATAAAACTCTTGAATATGAATCACAGGTAACTATCATAAATACCGAATGTCTAATGTCCACAAACTACCGACTAGTTTGTGCTAATGTCTCATCACAAATTCTTCAAAATCTACAGTGTGCAAACGCCGACACTACCAACTGACATTTCAAAGTAACAGAACCTAGCACTACTGAACCCGGATGAATTACGCTTTACAGAACGGGAATATACCCGAGCTCCGGTTCAGCTTGAGCCGTGGCTCAGTTGAACCTACGCTGAACCTGGTATTGTAAAACTGGCCCTTAGAGCAGCATATCAAGCAGGTCAAATCTAGGACAGATCTGATGTTTTGGAAAGTCCACCAGAGTCAAGTGAATGGGGATGGAAAATTATTGAAAATGGATGGAAGCCCATCTGGTCCAAATTGCCAGGAATTTGGCAAGGTTGTAGAGAGCTAGAAAAAAGCGGTCGTTCAAGCGATTGTAATACCATGCGTTGCCTATGCAGAAAAAATGATTTCCCCTGCACCCTTAAGTGCAAGAAATGCAAAGGAAAATGTAGCAGCAAAAGGTATAGATCCTTCTACATTTATTAAAATACTTTTTTGTTAATTTCTTTTTTTTTTTTAATTACAAGCTATATAATTCCAGTAGCGATGACGAGGAAACTGTTATGATTTTATTTTGTATTTTGTTAATAAAAGCCATCTTTCTAGCTTCAGAATTGTATTTTTGTTATAATTCCTTTAGAATTTTATTTTTTTGACATCACCATTGGAATCAGCGACCTCAAATTATACTTAAACGATACCTCACATAACATATTGCATTATTTTAAAAAAATGTTAAAGTTTAAAATAGCCGCCGAGTTTTTAAACAAATTCTATTATTCTTGCACTATGACTATTTTTGTTACATTTGCTAACCTTAAAGCGTTCACCTACAGTTTTATAACAGTTTTTGGATATATTCTTCTTTTGTTTTTAAACATTTTACCCGAATTTTTGAAAATGGCTGCCATTTTTGTCTATGAGGTCAGGGGTCAAAGTGCTGCGGGTCAAATTACTTCTATAAATATACAAAGCATACATGCCAAAGGACTTGCTTTCTGCATTATTCGTCAGATTCTTATGCGTACCGCTTATACTATAACAATATTCGAACATTTTCGAGAGTCCAAAGGGCACGGTTACAGTTACAGCGTATAATTTTCTAATAGTTGGGCATCCTTTTTTTTAAACAATGGGTATCACCTTTCTGGCCTTTAGGCTATTCGGAAACGTTCCTGTTTCGAAAGATAAATTAACTATGTATGTTAGTGGTTTACTAATATAAGGTATTACTTATTTTATTATAAAGCAGGGAATATCATCTGGACCAAACGATTTTTTAGCTTTAAGTTTTTTTGTTAATAAATTTAGCAATTCTTCTTCGCTGAATGGTTTTAAAAACAATGAATTTGTCTGCTGAATTGTACTGTGTGTCTACGTACCGCAGTTTAATTTCGGTATTTGCCTAATGGTAGCATGTGGCGCCCCTATAAAAAAATCATTCTCGATTACCTCCAAAATCTTTAAGTCACCAACCAGATCACTTGGTTTGTATGAGAGTACCATATGCAGCCTTCCTAATATTCAGATATAAAGAAAGTATGTTGTTACGATCTAGGCTTGCTTCATCGAAGTTATGGGACAGGAGCACATTGCCACTGTAATCCCTAAGCAAGCAAGGCGTTGCCGTATCTGCAACTTTCTCTGTGTTAAGTTTTATTAAGTTCTTGGTCACTATAACTATATATGCAAATGACGCGAAGATCACCATGGGTCTCACGAGAGACGCTATAAGACTCCAAGTCTTACCAAACAACCAGCGGCACATCTAAATAGTTGTAGTAGCTTTGGTAGGTCTCCTTTCTAAATATGAGTTCCAGGTAAGTTTCTGGTACAGAATTCCTCCAAGATATCTAACTTCACTAGGAAAGTTCAGTACTGTTCCACTTGACATAGGAACTTTTAAACTTAGCTTTCTTCTTTTGGTATTCAGATTGATACTGAGGAAGTCTGATGAGCACCATTCGGATATCATGTTTAGTCATTTGTTTGAGATTTGAAATCATACCCTCACGTCTTCCTCTCACAGTTGATACTGCAAATTTATGGAATATTACAAGGCAATAGATCATTGAAAGTGGTTTAAAGTTGACTTGAACTGAACTGATTGACTGAGACCTAACTGACAAACGTGAAAAGTTGAATAAACGTTTGTAAGAAGGACACAGTTGAATACTCAATATTTATTTCAAGTTGTCAGTCATAAAAGAAAAGATATGACTCGTGTCAGTATAAATATTTAATCTGCATAGGAGGTGTATCCTCTGTACCCTACAGTTCCTGAATTCTTGGCTCTCATCAATGCAGATTAGGTGAACTACCGCTATTATTATATGATCTAACGAACATACCTTAAGTGAAGTTCGATCATAATTATATGAGCGTCATTTCCGAATAGATTGTACCCACCCATAACCCAAACCATAGGTTTTATTCTGAAAGTTGCGAGTTTCCCTCAGCTTTAAAGTAATGGTTGGATCAGTTCACTTGATTGTCATTACTTTAAAGCTGAGGGAAACTCGCAACTTTCATGATAAAAACCTATGGTTTGGGTTATGGGTGGGTACAATCTATTCGGAAATTACGCTCATATAATTATGATCGAACTTCACTTAAGGTAAGTTCGTTAGATATTTCACGTCATTTCCTCTAGATTGTATAATTGCAGATGTTTAAAGAAAAGTTGCGAGTAAGAAGGAATGCTTCAATTAAGAAGGAATGTAAACATTTATTAAAAATTTATTAAACAATCATGGTCAAAACTGAACAATAGAATATAATATTATTTGGCTATATTAGAGAAACCCAATTCTATTAGGGGCCTTTGATAAAAACGAGCAAATGTCTGCGAATTCTGTGACCAATCTGCAGTTTGTCTAATGGTATCTATGCTGATACCTCTCCTACTGGCAGCTGAAGTGGTAGCATGTCTAGTAGAATGCGCTGAAAACATGTTTGTATCCACGCCACTCTTATGCATAACATTCTTAATCCAGCGACTTAGCAATTGTTTGGTTGCCGAGTGTATAGGGTTTTTATATGTAAGAAAACGTTTTGTAACAACTCTATCCTTTCTATTACTAGCCGTCCTTTTAAGATAAGCATCAAGTGTAGTTGCTGTACACAACTCCGTTTTCTCCGAAAACATTTTTAACAATAACACAGGTTGAGGTCTTCCTTGACTTTTTATTTTTTCTGTTATTCTAATTTCTGTACCCTCAGGCCGATGTATGATGTTTATCATATACAGGGTTTGAATTCTCTGTCCGGTCGAAAGAGCTAACAACATAACTAATTTATGTGTTAAGTGTATATGTTCATTGGGATACAGTTTTTCCAGATAATTTAATACATCCTTAGGGCGAGTTGTATAAAAATAACATTTCCGATCGGTTAACTAACCGGAGTTAAAATTTAACTGACTTAACTGATTTAATGATTTCAGCAACTTCTGATACTTGAAATTTTCTTGTTTTTGAGTTTATAGTTCAACCGTTACCTCACTTTAACCGCCTATTTTTCGGCAGTTAAGAAATTGAATTTTAACGTGGGCAGTTAATGCTAACCCATTGTTGTACAACACGAATCTGATTAACCACTCTGGTTAAGCCTTAACTATGCTTTATACAACCCGCCCTTAGGGTCCCACGTATATGAATATGTTGGCTACGATGGTTTAACATTAGCAACTCTTTTAAAAAATCTCTTGACTATCAGATTAGATCCGATATCCTCGCCGTTTATGAACGAAATAGCTGACCGAGCTGTATTGAGGGAAGCATAGGATATCCATTTATTAAACTGCTCAATTAAAATTTTTATAATATGACAATTTTCCGTTGAAAAGGGGGAAATTATAATCACTCTACAGAAACGCCACCATAATTTAAGTGCCGAGATATATTGATGATAGGTATTAGATGCCAAAGATGAAATCCTAATACCGAAAGCGTCTTCAGGCACGTTTCTCCTTCTAAACGCCTCGAAGATAAGAGCCTGGCTATCAAACTCAGATTCTTCCATAAGGGGTGAGGAAATCTGTTGAAGAATAATAACTCAATACTTGGTTTAAAGAGAATGATATTATTATTTGCAAGTGAAATAAAAAGAGGGAACTAGGGCTGTGTCGGCCAGTAAGGTACCACCACAATACCTCTGGCCCCGTCAAATTGAATTTTTTGCAAGGTTTTTTAAACGATTGAAAAGGGGGGGAAAGCATAAAAATAGAAGGACTTTCATTTGATTGTAAACGCAACTACATTATAAGCTTCGGAACTTTCAACCAAGAAATGTGTCTGGGGCATTTTTTATTGTATCTGTTTGCAAATAAATCTATATTTGGACAACCAAACATCTTAATAATATCCTGATATGCCGAATGTGATAGTTCCCATTCAGTTTCAATAGATAATCGTCGGGACTCAAAATCAGCTTCTGAATTTTCTGCCGATTTCACGTAAGAAGCGAAAATCCATATGCGTTGTTTTTCACACCATGGCCAAATTAGCTTAGATAAACTGTTTAATGCCCCTCATTCGATTTACATACGCTATTGCCGTACTATTATCTAGTCTTAAGAGAATGTCACATCCGTGTTGATCGGCAGCGAAATGCTTTAGCGCTAGAAAAGCGGCCAAAAGTTCCAAATAATTGATATCAAATTTTTTCTCTTCTGATGTCCAATATCCGTGTCTAGCTTTACCATTGAAAACGGCCCACCACCCGGCTAACAAGGCATCAGAGAAGTCTCGATTTTATAATTATATTGTTTAATATAACAAATGGCACTTAGTAGGTTCCGTTCCCACCATTCAAAGTCATTTTTAAGGGAAGGAGTAAGGGATATTACTTTATCATAATCTCCGAATGCTTTAATAAGAGCTAAATACTTAAAACGTTCAAAATGTTTTGTATATACCCAACCGTATTCCACAGTCGAACAGACAGAAACTAAACTTCCAAGCATTTGTGCAAAATCTCGAATTGAACAAGATCTCGAATGTTTAAAATGTTTAACAAGCTTTATCATTTTAATTCTTTTCTCCTGTTATAATACTACTGTCATTTAACTTGTATTGAAAACGAAACCTGAATATTGACAAGAAGTTAACGGAATGACTTTACTTTTGTCGTGATTTATTTTGAAATCCAGTTTTGTTAATAAATATCGAGCCTCTTGAATATTATACAAACAATGATCAGAGGAATGGCTAATAATTAAGAAGTCGTCTAAACAGACAACAGATAATAAACCCTCTGATCTAAGGTAGACAAAACAGGTTTCATTAATTTTGTAAATAACCAGGGAGCCATACATAGGCCAAAAGGCAAGCTGGTAAATTCATAAGTTATGTTGTTGTACATGAATCTTAAAAATTTTCTCGATTTTTTACATACAGAAATTAGGAAATATGCCTCTTTAAGGTCAACTGTGGCCATATAATCTGAAACAGACAGCAAGTTTAAAACAGTATTTTTATCTTCTAGTTTGAAGTGTTGTCGTGTAACGAATTTATTAAGACTTTTTAAATTTAGAATAAGACGTATTGATCCATTACTTTTTGGTATGGGAAAAATTATCGAAAGAAATTGGTCTCTTGAAGAACTACAAACTTCAATAGCACCAATATTCAATAAATGGCTAATTAATGTTCTAAATCATTCTTTTCGGTTTCGGACCACTGGGGTTCCAGGAGTGGCCCCCTTTGATAGGTTTAGATATAAATGGAATCTTATAACCCTTTAAACAAGTGAGAATATATGGATCTTTCGTAATAATTTTCCATTCTGATATGAAATGTTTTAATCGGCCTGCATACTTTTCACTTACATTATCTACTTCCTTTTGTGATATGCCGTTTGATTGTAAGTACGCTGTGGATTCTGAAGTTTCGGGTTGTATGGGTAACGCCTAGTCTGAATTGTTGGTTGAGAAGAACGATTCCTTTGATATTGACATGCTTGCCCGCCTTGACGCACATTCTGGTATCTGTAAGATGGGCCTTTCCAGTTTAAATGGAACGTACTGTTTCTAAAAGGGGGCTGCTTAGCACTTTTTCATTTCTGTTTTAAATCTAATGATGAACGCTCCATATTTTTAGCTGTCTTAATTCGTGTTTCCAATTCCTCACCAAAAAGCCATTCATCAGCATCTCTATTATTTAGAGTCTCCTTCATTTCTGTATTTCTGTATTTAAATTAACTGCAACTATGGCACGCCTGGAATTTACATAAATATGTTTCAAATCAATTAGCGATATTGCCACGTCATTTGAATATTCTATTATCTTTAGGTATTCAGTCTCCTCCCTCTACTCCAATGATACATTAATTATTTTTCCAATTGCAGATATTGCTGCGCTAATTTTGTGTTGCAATTTGAATAGCCCCATTCTTCTTTATAAATGTATCCCCAATTGCCAATTTATCCTCTGTATTTAATTTCGGCGGGTTCAGCAATTTTAAATTCCTAATAAAGGGATATTTACTCATCATCGCATTATGATTTTCCTGAGTCAGTCCATTTTTTATATAACTTCCCACGTCTTAATTATATCATCATGTACCGAATCGCCCTGAGGTACCTTATCATTGTCATGTACTCCTAAAACCTTTAACAATTCTGCATCCAAACATTGTGGTTGAACTGATGTCGTTACAATTATTATCGTCTTCTCTAGGTAAATTATTTCCTAAAAATAAACAAAATATAGCTGATAGTTGCAGGACCTTGTCATTATAACTAAGATTATATTGTAAGTAGAAAAATTAAACCCGCTGTGAAGTTTAATTTGTTTTTGGAATTAAAGTGTCACACTATGGTTCACAGATATTATGAAGATATTTGAGTAATGAAAACCTACTGTGAGGTTACATTTTCCTCCGGGAAGGTATAAACGGAAACGACGGTGGGAATCCTAGTCCGCCGTGGAGCTGTATTTCTATGATTTGTAAGATAGAAATAAATCCTCTGTAAGATTTCAAGCGTACTGTGAGGCTATATCTGTGAGCCTACTGTGAGACTAGAGTGAACTTGCTGTGAGACTGTCATAATGTGCAGTGATATTTGTATTTTCTGATAAGTCCTTACCGATATCTGTATCATTTCCACTATCCGCCAAACCCCTTCGTTATCACTTGAGCACTCGTTATTACTGATGCGGAGTACAGAGGCGTCTGGTTGATTATCCACTTGGTCGCCATCTTTGTAGAAGCAGCTGCGTCGAAATGTTTTTCATCTTCTGACCTTTCTGGTGAACTTTTTCAACTATCTTTCGATTTCATCACTTTCCATTAAACTACTTGAAGAGCTTCGTCTTCTTTTATGGTGTTTTCCCATCTTTATTTCCTGAAAGGAACACTATATGTCACAGTAAAAAATACGCACGTTGCAATATCATGTAAAGAAAGCAACAACAGTCAAGTAAACTGGTCCAACCAAGGTAGGTGAGGTAGAAAACTTCCTACTTTAGAATACGTGCTCGATCTAACGGAATGTAGGCTTACTACAATGGGCTTGTTCCATGATATTCTTTTTATATATGGGTTTTATACTTTTTCATATAGTACTCGATATTCTCACTATGCACTTAAAATTTCGTATTATTAACTTTTTCCGCTCTCGAGATATAAGGAGCTGAAATTAGTAATAGTTGCAAAAACCGAGCGCTCATTTGTGACGTCACTATACGCAAGTGACGTAAGAAAAGTGGCTCTCTGGGATCTTTCAAATTTAACCTGAAAAGTCGAAAAACATAGAATTTTCAAACGCTGGTAACTAAATAAATACGACGAGTGGTAGTTCGTGCTATGTCTCTACGGAAAGGAGAAGGTAGGCGATGAATCCTAATCGTAAATTGCAGGGACAAAATCGAAAATTCGTCCCGACAGGAGCGAGAGAATATTGTATTTTTTTGACATTTCACCAAATTGTACTCCCCTACTGTCAAGAAGTAAGCAAAACAAACAATACTTCGGAAACACTTATAATCAACAACTAAAGAGCATCAAGTCTATTGAGATCGCCGAGTCTATGCGTATAGTGACATAGCGCCTGGCCACGCCCCATTTTCGCGAGGTGGGGATTTGTAATAGTTATTAAGATACTAAACGTGCGAATAAGATTCTGATTTTGTGCAGATTCATTATTTTATGCTTGCACTTTCGATTTATGAAATAAAAAAAATGCCGAACAAGCCCATTATACAATCTAGAGGAAATGTCGTGAAATGAAATATAATTACACAAATTACTTATAAGGAGAACCACCTACATTTATATGATTAATGCCATGCTGTTTCAAAGCAAGTTGCTTAATAGAGGAAAACTTTATTTGTAAATATTTCAAACCCCGATATGACCCAATATTGATTGTACGTTAGTTGACTATCAAATTTAAAACATTATGGCGACAATATAAACCTCAGTATTGTACCGTTGGCTGTACAATATTGAACTTTACAAGATATTAGTTCCACATCCACGCGGTGGGTTGGAAGTATGGTAGGTAATCGTAAAAATATTTTCAAATATTTTTTTTCTTGAAATAGGTTTAGAATGTCATGGAACGCCGAGATTTTAAATTTGAGCGTAAAAAAAATTTCTATCTGTCTGTCGGTCTGTCTGTAACTTTTTTTGTCCGCAAGCTTTCTCCGGAAAGATTTGAGATATTGACTTGAAATTTTGTACACATATATACTATAACGAGATCTGGAACTGGATTGTTTTTTGAAGATATCCAGTGAAGGGTGGACGGGTAAATGTGGGCAAATATATAAAGCAAGCCAGTAAGAGTACAGAAACTTGAAGTTTGATGTATGTACTACAAGCCAAGGCCTCAGATGTTTTTATAATATTTTTCAACCACCCACCACCCCTAGTCCATTATTAAAGTTGTTGATAAAATAAAATTGAGATATTCTTTTGAAATTTGGTACACGTATGATTATAGATTATATTTTGAGATGATTCCGTTGAAGGGTTGGGGGTTAAATAGGAGTAAATATGGGAAAATAAGTAAAACAAGCTGGTAAGGGTACAGAAACTTGAAATTCGGTGTATGTACTAGAAGCTAATGTCTGAGATTATTTATAATATTTTTCAACCCCCATCACTCCTACTCCATTATTAAAGGGGATAATAAAATAAAACTGAAATATTCGCTTGAAATTTGGCACACGTATGTATTATAACGACATCTGGAACTAGATTATATTTTGAAATAATTCCGTTGAAGGGTTGGGGGTTAAATAGTAGTAGATAGGGGAAAGTAAGTAAAGAAAGCTAGTAAGAGTATAGAAATTTGGGATTTGGTGTATATACTAGAAGAGATGGCCTCAGGCTTTTTTATAATATTTTCCATCTCCCCACCACTCCCATTCCCTTATTAAAAGAGTTGATAACATTAAATTCAGATTTTCACTTGAAATTTGTTAAATGATCTCTTAAACTAGATTATATTTTTACATGATTGCGTTGAAGGAGTGGGGGTAATTGGTGGTAAATAGGGAAAAAAGTAATGCAAGCGGGTAAGAGTACAGAAACTTGAAATTCGGTGTATGTCCTAGAAGCCAAGGCCTCAGATTTTTTAGTAATATTTCTCAACCCCCCCCCTTGGTCCATTGTTAAAGGGGTTGATAAAATGAAATTGAGATATTCACTTGAAATTTGGGACACGTATGTAATAGAACGACATCTTGAACTAGATTATATTTTGCGATGATTCTGTTGAAGGGTTAAATATAAGTAAATAGGGGAAAATAAGTAAATCAAGCTGGAAAGAGCACAGAAATGTGGGATTTGGAGTATATACTAGAAACCAACGCCTCAGATTTCTTTCTAATATTTTTGAAGCACTTTCATCTCCGCACCATTAATGGGTTTGATAACATAAAATTGAAATATTTACTTAAAAGTTAGTACACGTATGTATTGTAATGACATCTGATTGAGATGATTTCATTGATTGGGTGGGATTTGGTATGTTATCAATAGTGGAAAATAAGTAGGGCAAACTAAAAACTTAATTTTTAACTTATATGGTAAAAACCAACGCCTCAAACTTTTCTATGACATCTGCTCCAAATATTATTAAAATTCTATGACCAATAACTTCCACATACTAGAGTGCAAATTCATTCAAGATATTTCCTTTAAAGTGACTTGGATGAAAAATTTGGATGTGGAAGTAGTGATTCCTTAAGCAGCGGTTTTTTAGATGTTAATATTTACCATTATTGTATGAGTTTATGTAGGTAAGTGTTAATATCTAAAATATTATCTTGTATAGTTTAATTTGCTAGTAAGAGATCAATATGTGATTTTAAATCTTTTAAAGCAATATTTATCGATATAGATCAGATAATATTTCTTTATCAATGTGAAGACAGCACAGACTTTTCAATATCACAATACCAATGATTATTTGTATGGATATATAACGATTAGATAACATGAGTTAAAAGATAATTTGACAATACAATATCAATGCTGAAATGTTGAAAAATTTATTTCCAACATTTTAGCATTAATATTTATCGTCATCAACAGATATGTGTCTTACAACATTGTCAAAGTATTTTAATATCTATATTTATCATTAGTATATTTGTTGCACAATATTTCCAAAAAATGTATATTTATGTCATATTATTATATTTTTGACAATATTGTGCAACAAATAATCTACTGATAATAATGAATATTGATATTAAAGCTGAACAGCCTATATGCCCTTCAATATTATAAAATTAATTAGTATTAGAAAATGTTGGTTGAACAATTTGATTTTACAGAGAATTGACCAATAAGGCCCGAGTTTCAATATTTGAAAACCAATATTCGCCATTGTATAAATTCAAATTTCTACAATGGCAATTATTGCTCAAATAAGTGTATGTAAATATATACTTTTCAATATTGCTGCAATAATAATTATTCTTAAGGATACATTTTCATAATTGTAAATATTTGTCAATATGACCTGGTTAGTCTATTTTTTTTAAGTTCCAGTGTATATCCAATTCCAGCCAATACTAATTACTACTTGGCTATTATTTTGCCAAGTTAGACCTGGCTACAAGATGACGTAGTCTATTTCTCATAAGGAGTCAATTTAACTCCTTTAATACATATGATATCATTTAGATTAAAAGTGTTATAGTATATGAGGAATTCATTAATAACACAAAAATTGCACTGGAGGAATGAAACAATAAAGGGTTTAAATATATCATTAAAGAAGCATTAAAAAATATAAACCCAATGAATGTTTTGATACATTGATCTTAAGCTTGAAACCACAGGGTCACTTAGACAAGTAAAAAATCCCTTATGACGAGAGGTTTAGCAAAATCTCCAAGTTGTGTGTAGCTGGTCTTCTGGTAGCGCATGCCGGCTCAAATTTAAAATTTCCATGTTTCATGACATTCTAATTCTTTCTAAAAAATAATAATTTTAAAATATTTTAATCACTATACTATACTTCCACTCCACTACGTGGGCGTGCGACTAAAAATGTGACAGATGGCAATAATATTTGGCATATAGTTAACACATTTGGCAAGACATCTATGGACAGCATTAAACAGAAAGGAACCAGCACCCTCAGCTAAAATCAAGAAACAAGCTTGCAAAGAAAGGTTTTGCATCTTAATTACAATATTAAAACTACACCATTAAATTCTTATAAGGAAAATGAGTTGGACTTTTTCAGCTGAACACACATTACTATATTCTACATTTAAATAAATTAAGAAACGAATTTTTAAAATTTTGTGGGTTGGCTCCTTTCTGTTTAATGCCGTCCCTATTATCGTTTCATTGAAAAATATACTAAGAAATAATTCAACCATGCAGGAAATTTGAAAAGGTATTTACGCAAGCCTTCCATACTTGGCACCTTTTATTTAATATTGAATGTTTGCTGTCGATGACCACTCTGTATATTTTTTTGACAAACTGTTGTCAGGTTTTCTTTGTAATAATAGAGATAACTATATTCCTATTATTATTCTCATATGTTGTTTCGTAATTAATAATTTTTTAGAGTATAAATAAAGAGGGAAGTTCTGTGTAAATACCTTTACCGATTTTTTTGCAGGGCTGTGTAATCAAAAACCAAAAATAATCGTAAAGTGAACTTCATATTTCTAAGTCAGATAAAAAATTTCAAAGCTTTGCCGCCTATTACCACCAGGATAGAGCGGGGCATGGATTAAAATAAGGAAATTAAGTATCAGTTATAATTTCTACTCACTCACTCCTAAAATATTTTACGATCTAACGGTCACTACTGTTTACTTAATTTCTTACACACATACATAATACTGTAAAAGGGCAAGCAGAACAGCACAGGTATTAAGCAGAGACGGACCACAGTCTTTCGCGATATTTCGAACGAGTTTTGTTATATTTAGAATATATAGGTTATGTGCTTCATACAATGATACAGTGTGTGGTTCAGTGTTTACATTTTATTTTGATTGTGAGTGCCTAGAATGTATAATACTTTAACAGATAAGTGAAATTGCTCTTTGTTTAGGCGTATTTTATGTAGTTGTGTAAAAATATTCCGGAGGATGGTGAAATATTCGAGTGTTTTCCGTTTTTTAGTGGCTGTGGTAAAATAATATTGTGATAATGTTCAGGCCTTCGGAAGATCCTCAACCTAGCACTAGCAGAGAATTTAACGAAGATATGGGAAATGGTAATGGCTGGCAAATTACAGAGAATAGTTCTAAACAATATTTATGCGAACATACTAAAAAAGTAGTTTTAAACGTTTAAGTAGTTAAAATATAAAAGAAAGTGAAGGTGAAAAAGGAGCCGTGGAAAAAACGGCCTACTTAACAGAAATTTCAGAACCGTCTATCTATAGAATAATTAAGGATGTGGTACCTAATCGAAAAGTTAGATCGGATAAAGGAGCAGCACGAGCATTAGATTCGTCTATGGTGAAATTGTTAAAAGATTTAATTTATAGCAAGTATATGGAAAATGAGGTACCAACAGTGGAATCAATACATAATGGAACTGAAAACAAATGGTGCAGTGTCAGTTAGTCAAGCAACACTTCGGCGCTGGATAATAAAGATAGGATTTAGGTTCAAGATTATTAATAAAAGGGCAGATATAATGGAAATCTTCAGAATTGTGCAGTGGCGTAATGAATATTTGTAAAATATAAAAAAATTTCGAAATGAACATTGACCTATTTATTATTTAGATGAAACTTGGTATGATACCCATGATACAGTGAAAAAAGGCTGGATAGATGGTTCAAAGAAATGTAAAGTCGACATGCTTAAAGGAACCAGATTAGTAATTGTACATTGTGGATCAGAAAATGGATGGGTGCATAATGGTCCCAAATTAAGTGGAAAAAAAATGGAAGAATCAAACGTTGACTATCACCAAAACATGACTGCAGATATTTTTTGAAGCATGGTTTCAGACTTCATTGCTACCAAATATAGAAGAAAACAGTGTAATTGTTTTAGACAATGCTTCGTATCATTCGCGACAAACTGAGAAAATACCAAATACGGGAACAAAAAAAAAAAGATATTCAAGAATTTCTCCGAAAACATAATTTGGAATTTGAAGAAAATTTTAGGAAGAAAGATCTTTTGTAAATTGTTAAGAAGCAAAACTTCATAAAACAATATGTGATTGATAGCATGGCTAAAGCTCAAGGACATACATTTTTACGGTTAACCCAATATTTTTGCATTTTTAACCCGATAGAACTAATATGGAGTCAGCTGAAAAGAAGTATTCGCAAAAATAACACCTTCCCCAAATTTGACGCCAAAGTAGTCGACCTTATTAAAGCTAAAGTGGGAAAAATAACACCAAGTAATTGGAAAAAGTGTATTCAGCATGTCATTAAAATTGAAGATGAATTTATTAATTTAGAAAAAAGCATCAGCCCTAATCAAGACCGTTTAATAATATCTATAGATTCAGATACCGACGATGATACCGATTTAGAAATTGGTTGTGAAGTGTTGAGTGAGTGTAGTGATTAGAGTTTTAAATAAAATGTTATATGTGATTTGATTTGGTGTACATTGTGAATTTATCGTTTCATTACTGTTTTATATACGCGCAAATGCAATATAACGTGATTCTTATCTATTATATTATATGCATATATATTTTATTTGATAATTATCTATTTGTTTCTTTTTCAGAACTGAATTTATTTATTTTATAGTTATTTATTTGCTGTCCAGAATTGACTTTATTTACTTCAAGTATTTGTTTGTTTTCTAGAATTTTATTTATTTATTTAATCTGGGTTAATTAGATTAATGGTTATTGACATATTTCCATATTTTCTTTATTTAATGAATTTAAAAATTTACTTTATTTCTTTGATCTATTTTAATAATATCAATAACCTTAATTCTGAACCCACATTTTTTGACAAGGAATTGCTCGTACTCTTCGTGGTCTTTGCTGGGCAACAATATTAATTGGATAGGTATATTAAATTATTATTGGCGAAACTGAGCAACAAAAGAATATTTGGTATAATTTTAATTTAGACTAATAAAATTCATCAATGGTCCACCAATATATAAAATATTATTCCTATCTTAACACAAGCAAAACAGATTTTTTTTTTAATTTATAATTATCACTGTAACAAAAAACTATTTATTTATCAACCATACATTAAATTAATTAGATTGTAACTCACGGCACAATAATTTTAAGTACGGTCCTGAGCCGCAATAAATTACGTCGGCTTTGACACTTTTATGGTCGAGCTTTATGGCTTTTCTTTGGGTTTCTCGTGCCCTGTTCACTACTTTGTCGGGAATTTTTTATTTGACTTAGAAATATGAAGTTCACTTTAAATACTAGTTTTTTTGAAAAAAAGAGCTTAAATACAGGTTCTTTTTTTTAATGCTTATATCTCGAGAAGGATGGGGTTAGGTCAAAAATGCCAAAAGACAAAAATGCTTAGAATTGTCTAAAATAATAAGTTAACTTAGAAAAAATTGTTGGTGCCAGGAAATAGCGCACTTTTGTCCCGGTTTACAACCGGAAATCGAAATAGCACAGTTCCCATGACACTGACTTTGTTCTATACGTCTTTAGGAACATTTTGCACCTTCTCACATAAAAATCAGGTGGGGCGGAGTCTCATGTTGGGGTTTACGCATTTCTCCTGCTTCATTTCCTCGAGTAATATAACTCAGTTATTCATTTAGAGATAGATCGATCTAGTCTACCGGCAGAACTGTCCATAATCCAGTTTTGTCAAAGAAACTTGTTCAGAATAATTTGAACTACAAACTGCAACATATCAAAAACTCGGCTAATTTGACGGAAATAGTTTTTTTTCATGTAATGTGTGTCCTCCCCAAACACTTTTTAAGAAATTCGTTTTTACTCTACACTCCACTATTACTATTAATATAGTATAGGTTTTACTTTTTTACACTACTTATTATTCTAAGTAATAAATACATAAATAATTTTATGCGTTTATTTTCCCTGAATTTTCATAATCATTATATTATATGTCAATGGTATGGGTGTGAAAATAATGTTGCCTTTGTTTTTTAATTTCATATTCCCCATTTCAATACACGAGGGCTTGGTACTTGGTACTTTACTTTTTCAAGTACTGTACTTGGTAATTGAAGCACTTTTGTAAATAAAAGTACTTGATACTTCATGCTTTAAAGCACTCTACCTAAGTGCTTGTTGCTTGGTACTTGAAGCACTTTGTCAGAATACTTTACCCAGCTCTGCGTACAACTGAGACTGCGTTCCACATGACTTAGTGTTAAACAAATTAGACAGGTATGGGCTAAGAGGCAAGCTATATGATTGGTTTGTCTCCTATCTTAGTGAATGGCAACAAATGGTAAAAATTTATTATTTTGATCAAAAGAGGAAAACTTCCTACACTTCATCAAAATTACACAGTAAAATGGGCGTCCCTCAAGACTCGATATTAGGACCTATTATGTTCATTATTTATGTTAATGAGCTAACCGATGTACTGACTGAGGCTTACATCTCATTGTACGCTGGCGATGCCGCCCTCCTTTTTTGGTATATGTATCATGGCTCGCTCCAACGTAAAATTGACACTACTGCTGGTTTAGTAACAATTTGTTGTTCTATAATGCTTCAAAGACAAGTTATATGATATTTCATACTCACTAAAATACTACCATTCCTGACCTTAATGTAAATATAAATAACTTCAACGTTGAAAAGCTGTACGACATCTCTTGGCGTATATTTCGATAATACACTGATATTCAGTAATCACTGCAGCAGACTTACCAGTACCTTACACTCTAAATGTTTCCAGATTAGAACATTGAGAACAGTCTTGGATATGTCTGGTTTATTGCCGCTTTATTTTGGAGATATTCAATCTAGATTATCTTTAGGTATCATCTTTTGTACATAGCGTTTTTGCTGCACAAAAGCGCACTATAAGGTGTATGGTGGAAGTACCTCAAATTCATTCGTGTCGTAACTTTTTCCGACAGTTAAAATTCTACCTTTACCAAGTATACATATCCTAGAACTACTACTATATGAAACCTATTCTTTATAAGATTTTGCAAACAGCGGAAAGAAAAGCTATATATGAGAACTAAAGGGAAAACTGTATATGAAAATATTATTGAAACCCTTGCATTCTTTCGATAACCTGACTTCTGGTTATGCTAACAAGTAAAAATTCTTATTTGCCATTCTCATTTTAACACTAGCATCCAACATAGTCCCCTACGGCTAGGCAGGCTAAACTAGTATCTACATGTTGGATGGTAGTGTTAAAATGAGAATGACAAATAAGAATTTTTACTTGTTAGCATAACTAGAAGTCAGGTTATCGAAAGAATGCAAAGATTTCATTAATATTTTTATATATAGTTTTCCTTTAGTTCTCATAGATAGCTTTTCTTTCCGCTGTTTGCAAAATCCTACAAAGAATATGTTTCATTACTGTAAGCAAACAAATAATAAATAATTCACTTTTAAACATGCATAGAGTATATAGGCTCTAATACTGGTTAGCTAATAGATAGGTGAAGATCTGTTGTTTTTTATCAGTCAATATATAAATATTTTATACATATTCATGAATATTGTCTTAGTTTTGTATGGAACATCGTCATGAGTGGCTTTAGGCTTTTCTGATGAATTCACAATACGGACGAAAAACGTTTCAAAGGCTAAAGCATTTCGAAATAATAAATATTTCACTTTTAAATATACTACTATATGTTTATAAGAATCAGCTTGATAAAAATGAATCCATACATTCTCATAATACTCGCGATAAACGTAATTTTCACGTTCCATTCAAACATTTAAATATGTCGTCAAGAGCCCACAATATCTTAGGCCTGAAATTGTATAACCACTTACCTTCAATATACAAAAATTTAAAAAACATTTTTATTTTTAAGAAGAATGTTAAAAAATATCTTTTAAAAATATGTGCTTATTCTGTTCAAGAATATCTTGATAGTGATATCGTGCTATAACACATACCAAAAATTAACATTACGATTTTAATATTGCTGTGGATTTTGTACACACTTTTATAATCTTCTATATATGTTTTACTTTTATACCTGTTCCTTTCCATTCTATTCTATTCTGTTCGGTTCTGTTCCGTTCTGTTCTGTTCTGTTCTGTTCCGTTCTGTTCTGTTCTATTCTATTCTATTCTAAGATGCTACCTCTGTTTGTACTGTGCAACTCATAGTTGATTGAATTCAACCAGTCCTATGATCCTATCTAACATTCTGTCAGGGTTTACCGGTTTAGTATACGTATTGTTCTTATTTGAGGCCCTACATGTGCGACATGAGATATAAAAATGCAAAGTAGAGTACCATTTACTGTATTTTCGTACTTAGCTGGTTTTGCCATACAACAACATTCTGTAAGCTGCGCTACGCGAAATACGTTTTTGTAGCTTGTATTTTTACTGCGGCATATGGCAATCATCAATCATTTTTTATCATATCCCATCAACTTATCCATGGATATTCTATGTAGTAGTGATTCATAATCTCTACTGATCACTCCACTCCAACCACACTGATAAGCTTGGGAGAAAATCAATAAATTGACGCACTCGATCGTTCACTAATAATTATTGTTTCCGGAATCATTATTTAGTGACAATGGTGAAAGCAAAGGTATATATTTTCAACAAGCAATTTGACGGATTGCCGAAAGCAGGTGATTTAAAATTAATTGAAGAAGAGTTGCCACCAATACAAAATGGAGGTGAGTATAATTTTTGAAATATGTCTAGTCATGTAGTTATCAAATACATTATAAAATTAATTTGAAATTATTTCACTTGATAAGGCTGTGGGATTTATAATATATCACTTTAGTAATAAATGAGTATGTTCCTTCTGCGCTCTTATCAAGAACTTAATAATAAATGCAAAAATTGATAACAAAAATTATTTTGCCTAGTGACAACTGATATTCGTATTGATATTGAGAGAAATACCGTTTTATCAAAAGAATTAAGAAAATTATAAATTAGTGTTTTTTATTGTGGCTCTATCCCACATTTTTGGGCAAATTTCGCATGAAAAACAATGAGCAATATTAACTATTTTCTTGGGTTGAAACAATGTGACTAAATATGTTTTTAACTTGTCAAAAACCTGATTTTTGGTGTATCAATGGACCAAGTAAACTGTTTTTGAAATTGCGCCAATATAAAAATATTCAGCTTCAAGTAAACCCATTAAAGTTTTTATTCCTTTTAACCGGGAAATAAACTATTCCTTTTTTTGAGAGGAAGAGAGTAAACAATGTTAGGGAATACATATTTCTTTAATTCAATGTTATAAAGTGCTATCTTTATTAAATGTATAATGATTGAGAATGAAATGTTATAATCATTTACTTGTTGAAAATATGAAATTTTATCCTCACCAACATTTGATTTTAATCTGTTCTCATTAAAATAATGAAACTGATGTTTTTTGCTTAGTTAAAGCTGATAACAGCTCACTGGTTCACTTAAGATAACTCTTGCGGCTAAAATTACACGTTTTTAATGATAATCTTTTTGATGATAATCTATCGATTATTATAGGCAAGAAAAGGACTAATATTTATTTTGACTCAATCTGAAAAAAGGTTTTTTTGGGTTCTTTAAATTTTCTATATTTAATCCACAAATTGAGTTTTCAAGTACTTTAAAACCAAATTTAATTGTATTGCTTCGGTCAGAAAAAATCAATAATAATTCTTATGGTCCTAGTAATAAATGCACACACATAATTTGTTCACATTTTTTTCTTATTTTTCTTGGTAAAACCAAAAATTAACTTAAAAAATTGACTATGGCCCTTGAGCTCCATACGGCCAACTTCGTAGCATGATATGAATATCAATAATAGTAATAATAATACATACATTTTATTTGTTTTAAATTTTATTTTATTTCATTTTATTGATATAAATATTAGGTGTAATGACCCGAATAACTCAGAAAAAGATGTATAAGAATATCTGATAGTTCAAAGTGTGGATTGCTAGCAGAACAAATGCTAAAAGTTTTTCAAGAAATTCCAAAATTAGCTTCTCGCAGTCTTTTTATTTGGATAAAAAACGACTGGACCGAACTTGACATTTTTTTTTTCAGACCATATTGAGTTAATACGCTCGATTGGCGCAACAAATCCGTTATCATTTCTCATTCGCGAGGTTACGTGCACGAAAAAAGTGTCTCCTTACTTACGTACATACACACATACATCCATGCTTTCTTACAAAAATAGTTGATAAATACTGTAATGGCCATGGAACATAGAAACATATTAAATATTTGAATTTCGATTTTCGAGCTCATTACCGTAACTTCCCTACATGCTGGGACGTTAAAAATATTTACCTGGTGTTTCCCAGGTTATAATATTTTTCGAATTTCAAATTTTCCATAACTTTCGATTCGAACTGATATTAGAGGCATCTTTCTATATTCACCGTTATATCCACCGGTAGAAGAAATCGGTTAGAAACATTTTATTCCGATAGATGACTGGTTCGGTGCGGTTGGAAGAATTACCCGATTCTTTGATAACTTTGACATTTGTTTTTGTTTGTTCATAAAATATTGAAAATAATCTTGTGGCCGTTGTGTTTAAAACTTGCTTTGTGTTTCCAGGTTTTTTGCCAATATTGGCAATATTTAATTGCTTTCTAACTAGTGTTAAGATAATTCCGATATGGAGAATGCTAATAAAACTATAGTATGCTAATGTAATTTTTTTTACTCTTAAACAAATGTAATAAAAACATTAAAATATATCTAACAAAACAATTTTGTTTTAACATGACTTTATTATGACTAGTAGTTTCTGTAAACTTTTCAATTCTCACTTAACATTTAAGTATAGCATGACCAACAGTAATTACAAAGAAAGCAAATATACTCTACTTATAACAAGCTAACCATTATACTCTTTGCTGATTTGCTGCGCTTTTATATAATTATTGCACATTCTTTAGAATATTTTTCGCAGTTTTTTTTGGAAATAATGTTAATTTTAGACTAGACTTTAATTACAAAACATTAAAAAATGATTTTTTTTTTTAATAATTAATAACTGTTTTGTTTATGGATCAATATTATTCAAAAGGAATAGTCTTCTTCCTCTAGCTAAAACGAACCTACGGTCCAAATTTCAGTACAATTGGACTTTTCATTCTTAAGTTATCGTGACGGACGGACGGACCGACGGACAGACAGACAGACACTAGCACTAACACAGTGATATGAAATTTTTTTTCTCCATGAGCGATATTATCGGTTTTAGAAATCATCGATCAAATACAAATATTCTTCGTCTCCATGCAGAAGAAAAAAACAAGAAAATATAATATAACTATAAGTAACAATTTTAGTAATCAGTCCTTTTTAGCCATAACCTCAGTTAATTTCAATAAAGCACTAGTTTGTTTTCTCATTAACTGTTTCTCATCCATTTTTGGTGAAACAAATCTATTAATTGTCTCGTTTAATACAGGTTTCCAGAATTAAATTTTAATAATTTTATAATTTTTTATAATTAAGTCATTAATAAATAAACAAAATTCAAACTAAAACAACAAAATAAAAGTAATTGGAGACACCGAGATTCTACCGAAATTCCAAGTATAAACATTGGTGGAAGTGGTGCCTCGCTGGTCGAAACAAACTGATGAGACCGGTGAATTTAGAAACAACTTATTTTTGGTGGCCAGTTAATTTAGAAACGACTCGGTGAGGAACTGGTTGAGATCGGTGTACTCACCGGTGAATATTGTAAAGTACCCTAGCTTTAGATCGAAATATATTAAAAAAAGTTTCATTTGAAATGAAAGCATAGTAATATAGAAATTTAGTAATCATATTTTGTAAAATATTATTTTTTTTTTTAGAATTTCTGGCCGAAGCTGTTTATCTCAGTGTTGACCCTTACATGAGAGCTTATGCACCAACACTAACTCTTGGAACCACATTTATTGGATCACAAGTTGCTAGGTAAGAATTCTTATAGAAATTTGTTCCATTTATGCTTTACATAATCAGTACAACACTGAGAAAGAATTGTTCAAATAAGTAATTTTATTACTTCCTAGTAACTAGATTTGAAAATATGAAAAATAGCTAAAAATTTAACATGTTGTAGTAACTACCTTTTGAGGTATCACCAGGAGTATTTAACTGAGTTTTCAACTTTCAAACCCAGTTGCGTTTTACTAATAAACAATTTAGTTTTTTGAATCGCGCTTTTTTTAGATAATAATGTGAATATCTCGGTTCTGATCGGGACAAAAAGGGAACTAAAATTTTCGTAATTAAAGTTCCAAAAAATATGCGTTAGTTTTGAGATACTTGAGTACGTTACATAACATACAACATTAAATAAGTGGCTAAAAGACGATTTTTTTTTATTTTAACGCTCAGGGACGTTGAGACAGTAGCGGCGTTAGGGTAAGCATTCTTTTGGAATGTCACCGCCCGCTCTTCTATAATTCAATCCAGATAAATATCATATTGTAAGCAATGCTACCTCCCAATTTTCGAAGTTATATCGAAAAGTGGAGGTTTTTACCCCCCATGCCCCGATTTCCTCTCGATGGCTCTGCGGTTTTCCTAACATTATTGTGTAAAGCGGCAAATTCTTTAATCCGTCCTTGGTGTCTTAGCACATAGGGTGCGCTGGTAGTGCTAAAACCGGCACTGCGTTAAGAGTTCCGATTGGCTTCAAGCCGTGAGAAAATATGCCTTTTGTTTAAAACAAAACACCCTGAAATTTTGGTCCCCAAATATTGAATACTGTGGACACAAATGAATTTATTACCTAAAATTTGAATTGCCCGCCATTTTATGCCATTAAGTCCAAAATGGATCTATTCTTTTTTCAAACTGTAGATCTCGATACCCGCTTCCCATTAATATTATAAAGAAAAATTAAGTCATTTTCGCCACTTTTTTAACAATTATTTTTAAACCAAATAACAAGCAATGAAAAGACAGAGAATTGCGTGAACTTTAATTTAAAAAACAAATGATTTTCGTTGATCTGAAATGGTCGAAAAAGCCGATTTGTTGTTATTTGATTAATGAATAAATGCCAAAAAGTGGCCAAAATGACTTTAAAAGAACTTTTTTTTTTATGTCAACGGAATCTGATATCGAGACCTAAATTTTTTAAAAAAAAAATCCGTTTTGGACTCAATTGCATAAAATGGCGGGCAAATCAAATTTGAGATAACAAATTCATTTGTGTCCACCGTGGTTCAATATTTGGGCACGAAAGCTTCATAGTGGAGTAAAAAAATCGGTAAAGTATTTACACAGAACGTTCCTCTTTATTTATACCGGGCGGTCACTCTACAATATTATGAGAGCAATAATCGGAAAGTATTATTAGAAAGAAAACCTAATAACCATTGGTCAAAATTTATAAAGAGTGGTCATCCGAAAGCAAAAATTTAATATTAGATGCCAAATTTAGAAGGCTTGCATAAATAGCTTCACAAATTTCCAACATGGTTGAATTATTTTGTAAGATGACCACCCTGTATATTTTTCAATAAAACTATAATAGGTGTCTTCCTTGCCAAGTGCGTTAACTATGTGTCAAATATTATTGCCATCTGTCATATTTTCAGGTCCATATCCACGTAGTGGAGTGGAAGTGTAGTAGTAGTTAAATAAATTAAAATTTTTCTTTTTTTAAATAGACGGTTAGAAGGTTATGAAACGAGGAAATTTGAAATTAGGGCGAAAAATTTTTTTTTTCCATCATCTATTCTATAGTAGCGGTGAAAAAATTTAAAAAATATTCAAAAGCATTTTTTTCTGAAATAGGTTTAGAATGTCATGAAACGTAGACATTTTAAGTTTGAGCAAAAAAAAATTCCTTCATCTATTCTAAGTCAAGTAGCTAGTAAAATAATTTTCAAAACATTTTTCCTTTTGAAATGGTTTTTCTGAAATAGGTTTAGAATGTCAGAAAACGTGGAAATTTTAAATTTGAACAAAAAAGAAATTGCCATCATATATTCTGTAGTGGTAAAAAAAATTTTCTTTGACCTTTTCAATTTTTCTTTTTGAAAATGTTTTTTCATGAAATAGATTTAGACTGTCACGAAACGTGGAAATTTCAAATTTGACCAAAAGAAAATCCCATCTTTCTACTTGTAAAAAATATTTTCAAAAAGTTTTGAAAAATGTTTTTTTTTAAATGGGTTTAGAATCTCACGTGGAAATTTTAAATTTGAGGAAAAATATTTTTTTCCTTCATATTATGTTCTATAGTATTACAAACATTTAAAAAATATTCTTTGAAAAAATTTTCAAATTTTTCTTTTTGAATTTTTTTTTTTATTAAGGAGACTTAGAATATCCTGAATCGTGGAAATTTTAAATTTGAGCAAAAAAATTTCCCATCTTTCTACTGGTAAAAAAATTTCGAAGTTTTCAAATTTTTTTTTCTGAAGTAGGTTTAGAATGTCATGAAATGTAGAAATATTTGAGCGAAAAAAAATTTTTTTCATTATCTATATGCTTTAGACCCTCCACCCTGTATATTTTCCAGTGAAAGTCTAACCATTTCTTCACTGGTAGTAGTGTCAGCTACCTACCAAATTTGACTATTATCCGTCAAGTACTTTTTTAGATAATGCACCAACAGACAGACAGACAGACAGACTGTCAGAATTGAAAAACCTATATTTTCGTAATTTACATGATCTGAAACGTGAAAATTCGAAATCTCGGAGGGTGATTTTTCTCGAATACAATACTTCCCTTCGGTATACGAGGGAAGTAAAACGGACATTGATGTGCATAGTTTTGTAACAGCAATTTTATGATTTCATACCTTCTGGAGTATCACCAGGAGTATATATATCTGAGTTTTGAACTTCCAAGGCCTATTGCGTTTTTTTTTTATAAACAATGCTGTTTTTTGAGCAGTGTATTTTTAGGTAAAATGATATCTCTGGTTCTAGACGTTCGATCAGAACAAACAAAGAACCAAAAGCATTCGCAATTGAAGTTCGCGCTGGTTTTGGGTCATTTGAGTACGAACATAACGTACAGAATGGAATCAACTGGCTGAAAAACGAACATTTTTCATTTTAACGCCCATAAACGTCAAGAGTTCCAATCGACTTCAAACTTTCAGAAAATATACCCTCTGTTGAAAACAAAACATCCTGAAATTTCGGTGCCCAAATATTGAACCATGTGAGCATAAATGAATTTATTATGTGAAATTTCAGTTGCCCGCCATTCTGTGCCATTTGGTCCAAAATGGATCATTTTCATTTCAAAATGTAGATCTGGACACCAGCTTTACGATGAGATTAAGTTTCTTTGAAAGTAATTTTGCCCACTTTATTGTCATTTATTTATGAACCAAATGAAAACAAACGCATTTTTGCGGGAATTTTGAAAACATTTTTGAAAATTTCTTATCAGAAAAGAATGAGAATTTCCATAACTTTAAATTTAAGACAGTTAATTTTCGGCTACCTGAAATGACCAGAAATATCCATTTGTTGGACTTAATGGCACAAAATGGCGGGGAATTCAAATTTCAGATAATAAATTAATTGTGTCCAAGAGGTTCAATATTTGGGCACCAAAATTTCAAAGCGTTTTGTTTTTAACAGAAGGTATATTTTCTGAAAGTTTTAAGCAGATCGGAACTCTTGACGTCCCTGGGCGTTAAACTGAAGAAAAAAACACTTTTTAGCTAGTTTATTCTAAATTTTACGTTACGTACGTACTCAAATGACCGAAGACCAAAGCCGATTTGTCGGAATCTTAATTGCGGAAGTTTCTGGTTTTTTGTTTTTTCCCGATTAGACCTCTAGAACCGGAGATATTCACCTTTTAACTTAAAAAAGACTGTTCAAAAATAAAATTGTTTATAAAAAAAACGCAATAGGCCTTGGAAGTTCAAAACTTAGATATATACTCCTGGTGATACCCCAGAATATATAAAACCATAAAATTGTTGTTACAAAACTATGCATATCTCATAGTATTTTTGATATTTTTTTATTGCACTATCAGGGTGTTTTGTATTCAATAGAAGGTATATTTTCGGAAAGTTTTCTGAAAGCATGGGCATTAGAATGAAAAAAAAAACGCTAATACAAAACTCTGCAATCAATGTCCTTTTTTTACTCCACTAATTAACATTAAAGTTTATGAAAGTAAAATTATCTGTAATGGAAGGACCATATACGTGTCATTAAGGAATTATGTAGATACATATAGGCGCATACAGATCCATAGGGATACGTAGATTCCCGAGGAGACATTTCCATTGGAATTTATAAGATAAATTATCATATCACTTTTCTCGTCTGCCATGCTTCAAGTCAAAAGATTAATCATGTTTTTATAGTACAGGCAAATTAACAATTTAGGGTAACAAAAATTAATAAAAGGATCATCTCTGGGGTTTAAGAAGGTAATAACCTGGAGAATGAGATGATGCATTCCTTGCAATTCCAAGTTCCGGGAAAATAAAAAAAAATTGGAAAAACTTTTTGAATTTCGGTTTTTTTGCTCTAGCGGCCAAAATAATGAAAATAGAGAAAGAAGCTCCCAACAAAAGTTGTAGCTCGTCTTTTTCTCTACAACTTCTTTACAAATTTTTGTCTTACTTAAGCTGTTCAGAAAATAAATCGAGTTTTCCACTTATAGTTTTAAGCCCCTTCGAAATGCGCGAAAAATGAGAATTCTCCGGGAGTTTCGTACGACCGGGCTCATCGATCGATAATTCTTAAGGTACAATTCAGAGCCCCTAAAAAAATAAAATAACATAAAATGTAGAGAAGAGTCTCAGCTTTTATGTGGAACTATTCACAAAATTCATAAAAAATGTATCAAAGAGAGAATGTGTCCGACGATGGCTTGTGAACTTTCTACAGTTGATGCACAGATTTATTCATGTCTTTGTCGGGAGTCGTTAGAATGATAATTAATTTTGCTTATATAATCTTATATAATGATATATTAATCCAATTAACATTGTATTGCAATTACTTTAGTTGGAAAAATATGCCTTGCGATCACAGTAGAGGGTATATTTCTCATCGATCGATCACCTCCAAATTTTGGAGTTCAATTCGCTATATCTTAAGTAATAATAATAGCATAATCTTAATTTTTGGATTATAAGTACAAAAAAACATATTCTTTCGAATGACTTTAGAGTTTTTTAAATGCGCGTCATACTTTTTGAATTTGTCTACATTATTCACACACGTTCAGAAAATGCACAATTATACAGTAAAACATATACAACTTATTTGTTTCTTAACATTTTTCAATGAAATTTTCACGAAATATAGACTAAAGTGCGTGGAATCGAATCTATGCATTGAAAAAGCACCCATTGTTACTCGAGAAATAGGCAGGATGCATAAAGCTCAAATATGTGAATCAATCAACTGTATAAAGTTTACTAAGCCATCTTCTAACACTGTTTTCTCTATGATAAAAATTTGTATAAATTTTGTGATTAGTTCCACATTAAATCTGAGACTTTTCTCTACATTTTACGTTGTTTTCATTTTTTTTTAGCGGCTCTGAATAGTAATAATTATCGATCGATATGTCCGGTCGTACAAAACTCCCAGAGAATTCTCATTTTTCGCGCATTTCGGAGCGGTGCAAAACTATAAGTGGAAAACTGGATTTATCTCCTAAACGGTTTAAAGAAGACAAAAATTTGTCAAGACCTATTTTGTAGAGAAAGAGACGAGCTACACATTTTGTTGAAAACTTGTTTCTATATTTTAATTATTTTAGCCGTTAGAGCAAAAAAACCGAAAATAAAAAAGTTTTTCCAAATCTTTTTGAATTTTCCCGGAACTTGGAAGTGCAAAGAATGCATCATTCCATTCTACAGGTTAATACGTACTTAAATCCCAGAGATGATTGTTTTATTAATTTTTGCGAGGTTTTTACAACATTTTGCCTTCATTGCCCGTACTATTTAGTGGTTTAGTTAAATGCGAAGGAGCTGGTTACTGCCTAAATTCTCCTGATGACATCGGCAAGAAGACATCAATAACAAATAATTATATTTTTATATATAATTTTATTTCAATAATGTGTGACCCATTTTGATCAAATAATAATACGAAATGACATAAAGTAACAATGTTGACATAGTATTATCACTCACAGCCATCTGCTTTAGAGTAATTACCGCGCTTCCTTTGATAACCATGAAAAACCTACATGCATGTTTGGAGCATATAGGCTAGATGGCGAGGGATTTTGATTGGATTTTTGGCCCATCGGAGAGATTATTGTTGGAAACGTTTCGTTTTAGGGTGTAGCTGAACACCTTAAGTTTGCTTACAAATTAGTCAATCGGATTTTATAATTAACAATTAGTGAGTAAAAAAGGCCGTTTTTCTATATTTCTTTACTGCTTACTTTTAGTATAACATATACATTAAGAAAATTGTTCGTTATGAAATTCTATAAAAAAAGGGCATCGATAGAGGTCGCTAGGTGCAATTGTTAACTTGCAAATGGCTTCCAAAGCTTTCAAAACACGTCATTTTTACTATTTCCTTACTTGAAAACAACTGCATATAAAGGGTTAAAAATTCTTGAAGATGGTGTCTGTGTTGTCCTGATAATGTATAAATAATTTCAGCAAGATTGGTTTATTACTTTTTGAGTAATTAGCGATATATTTCTTTAAAATCCTTAATTAACAATTGTGCCATTTTCTGTAAAATCTATTTATAATTGGGAAACTCATTTAGAAAAGTCAAAGAACTATTGAAGAAAGAGGTCCCGTTGGAACTTTTGAAATCTCGTAATTTTCGCCTATTTTATGCGGTTTTCTACACCCTCATGAATTTCTTGAAAAAAAAAAATATCTTGGCTCCTGCGCATGCTAGCAGATTTTTAGATATGCAACAGCAGATTCTCTAAAGTTAAAATATAACAAGATATTTGCTTATTTATGTCATGTATAAGGTTCACGCGTAGAAAAATTCATAAAATCGGAAAAAAATTGCGATTTTTCAAGAATTCCAACGGCATATCTTTTTTCAATAGTTTTTTGAATTTTTTAAATGAGTGCCAATTATAAATGAATTTTACAAAAAATGGCAGAATTGTTAATTAAGGATTTAAAAAAAAATTGATCGTTAATTACTCAAAAAGTAATAGACCGATCTTAATGAAATTTTTTGTACATTATCGGGACAACATAGCCACGATTTTCAAGTCGTCTATGTACAGTTGTGTTCGAGTAGAGAAATAGTGAAAATAACGTGTTTAGCAACCTCTATCGTGCTCATTTTGTAGAGAATTTCATAACGAACAATTTTACTAATACACGTGTTATACTAAAAGTTAGCATGAACGGAGATATTTAAAGAAATAGAGCAAAGGGGCCTATTTTACTCACTAATTATAAAATCAAGCGGTTCACTAAGTTGTAGGTAAACTTAGGGTGTTCATCTACACCCTAAAACAAAGCGATTCCAATAATGATCTCGCCTATGGGCCAAAAATTAATTTTTTTGCATTTTTTCCTCCCTGCGGTCTAGCCTAATATTTAATGTCCGATATGTCAAGAAATATTACAGCTAGACCTATCAACCCTGACATATCTGAGATCAGGGGAGATGGATCAAAAAAATATGTAGAAATATACCGGCCGTTTGAGCCGGTTTTTCAGTTCCGGGTTAAAATTTGGGTTAACTAAACGAGTTTAAATTTTAACCCGCATTTTAAAATAGGTTAGCGTTACGTGTGTTTTTCAGTACATTAACCCTCATTTCAGAAAGTTGTGTTAACTAACCCCAGAATTCGTGTGGTTGGCAATAGTGTCTAGCTAATTTCGACTGATTTGATAGACCTGACAAAACAGATTTTTTGAGGTTATGTTTGTTTGTGTGGCAGAAGAGTGTTCTAACGTTTCGAAGGCCTAGAAAAATTGAACAGAGAATATATCATTTTTGTAATTATTATGACAATGACTTTTATGTAAGGCTACGTTAAAGACGAGTCATTATTCTGATCTAATGCCAGATAATCTTCATTTGAGAAATTTTCAGCGCAAATGTTTTCTTTGTCCCCTTTTTGCACAATAAAATAAAATTACAAATAAGCGACCAATGTGCTAAAAATAATGTAACAATACTTGTTGACACAAATGCACATGCACTGCAAACGGGATGCGCACGATTGAAATGGTACAACACGTATGGCATAAGTGACATTAGTTAAACCATCATTTTTGGTTTAAATCATCTCATCTCCTTATATTAAAATTTGTTGGTCAAGGGCGACATTTAAATTTAAACGCTCACTGAAAAACTGATAACCTTAAAATTTTCAGTTAAACCAAAGTTCCTTGGTTTAAACTAGGACTAAAAAACCGGCCATATAAGACGTGGTACTTCGAAAACAAAGAAAAATCGGATTTAAACTTTTAGATATTTTAGTTATACACTTATGTGTAGTGTACACCCCCAGAGTGTGACGCTTTCCTCCCATTGACCCTGTATAATGCTGCTGAAGAAAGGACTTAAACTACATCAGTGAAATGACAAAATAGAGTTTGTTTTATTTTTAACTATTCTTTATTTATTTATTCTCATTGTAAACACTAGTATCTTCATAGCCCCCTACGACTATGAGGAGTAAGGTTCGGAATAAATAAGAAACTGTTGGTAATGTCATATTTCCGAAACCGCGAATAGCAAGATAGTCCATTGTAACGTTACAAAATTATAGCCGAACCTCGCATTTTGGACAGGACAAGTTTCTTTTTTTTTTGGATGTGTACAGGGGGTCAATGTGAGTGTAAAACTCGATTTTCGGGATTAACAGCCCCCCATTTGGCCTCCATCTTGGAAATGGGGGTGTAAACCGTTTTTCCGCGATATCTTGAAAAACATTTTAGGATTTTTTTTGTAGAGAGTTGAATTGTCCACATATTTTGTTCCAACCATTTTTTTCTCAGCACGTACACTTGATTTAAAAAAAAAACTGGTACACTTTCTTTTAGCTATGTAAATCATTCGTTCTTTGATGGATTGATGGATATAGTCTGTACGATGAATGTTTGCGCGAGTATGAAATTAGGTAGGACATATGTGCGGTTGCTGAACGCATTGAGACGAGCAAATATTTAGTTACGTATGTCTTCTAACCGCTCGAGCATGCTAAGACAGCCGAACGATAAATTCAAGCGGAATTAAAAAGAGACGTCGATATGAACAGCTGTCGTAGTGAAGTGCTGTCAACGGCTATAATATCTGTCATTTTAAATCCAGTGGCGTTCTTGCGTTTTTGATGAAAATTCGTTTTTAAGCTTCATTGTTATAACCATGTTTAGTGGTAAATAATACATCTATAGTTATTCTACAAAATTAATTGTCATTTCATGAGTATTTACAAAAGAAATATGGCTTCTAATTTGTCGGATGATGACTGAGACTAGAAAAAAATTTCTCATTTTTTTAATGCACGTCACTGCTGAAGAGAAGCAGTGACCTTCAACAGATTACTTCATACGGTTCTTGTTTATGACGCACACGCAAAGATTCATCGTATAAACTATATTAATAATCTTACAAATGTCACTTTGACGTTAATCAGTAGCGTCATTATTAAAAATGGTTCGACATCTAACAGATATTCAAAAATTTCGAATTGTTTCTAAAATTGAAGACGGTTGGTCCATACGAAGACTTGCTGCTGAATACAATGTGAGTAAATCCACGATAATGAGTGTTAAAAAACAATGGAAAACCAACCAAACGGTATCCCGTAAAGTTGGTTCCGGTAGGTCCAGAAAGAGCAATAATCAAGAAGATGAAAATCTTATAAATTACCTAAGAGAAAATCCTTTTCAGACTGCAGTAAATGCAATTTCAGAAACAAATTTCCCTGCTTCGGTACCTACTGCTTGCAGAAGAATAAAACTACAAAGCGACTTGAAGAGTTGTTCAGCGGCTAAAAAATACAAACTTTCAGAGAGAAAGAAGCAGGGTAGGATTATTTTTGCACTCAACTATATAATCAATGATGAGAACTTCCGGGGACAAGTTGTCTTTTCTGACGAAAAGGTTTTTAAATCCCGTAACGATGGACATGTTCACGTATATAATCCTCCTTCCCCTAGATACGAGGAAAAATATACTTTCGATCCACAAATATCAGGAAGGTTTTCAGTCAATATCTGGGCTTGGATGAGCCTAAATGGGTTAGACGTGTGTTGGAACAGTGGTGGTCATCTCAATTTCATTAAATATATTGAAATATTAAACAATATTATGTTGCCGTCAGTAATAGAGGTGTTTCCGGAAAATAATTTTATATTCCAGACAACTGCTCCATACATACGGCCCATGGTGTCAGGCAATGGTTTCTTAATAAAAACATAGAGTTGTTACCGTGGCCATCCAAAAGTCCGGATTGAAATCCAATTGAAAATGTTTGGGGACTAATGGAGAAACATATAAGAAAATTAAATAACCATCCAAACAATGACCAAGAGTTGGAAGGGATAATTGAAGACGCTTGGGAGAACTTGTCGCAAGAAGTTGACCATGCAAGAAATCTGATTTTGTCCATGCCTGCAAGACTTCAGGCAGTTTTAGACGCTAATGGAGCAATGACAAAATGTTAGTTGATTATGTATTACATAGTTGATATTTTAATTAAAAAATTAGATAACACATACCAAACCAGTGTGTATAGAAAACAAACAAACACAAACAGATACTTAAATTTCAATTCAAATCAACATATTAGTGTTAAGAAAGGTGTTGTTAAGTGTTTGTATGACAGGGCCAAAATTATTTCTTCAAATGATGTAATATTAAAGAACGAAAAACAATTTATAAAAAGTGTCTTATTAAATAATCAATATCCTGAGAGTTTTGTTGATAGTCAGTTATTGAACATTGGTAGTAGAGAGAATATACTATCACAACCTGAGGTATTTAGGTCAATGGCAGTAATTCCATATATACATGGTTTATCGGATAAATTACGAAAAATTGGGAATAGGTTTTCCGTACGAACGGTTTTTCAAACGGGCTCCACGCTAAGATCGGTTTTATCAAGAACCAAACCTCCAAATATTGTTCAAAACTCAAAAAATTGTATTTATAGTGTTCCGTGTGTGTGCGGAAAACATTACGTAGGTGAATCATCTAGACCTTTCAACGTAAGGCTTGGTGAACATAGAAATTACGCTAGAAGGGGAGAATTTGAAAAATCCAAAATTAGTGAACACGCATGGGATAATAATCATAGAATTAAATGGGACTCGGCGAAGATTTTGGAAAAAGAGAGCAACGGAACTAAAAGAAAACTTAAAGAATCCGCGATTATTTTATTAAACGAGGATAGATGCGTTTCTAATTATTCAATAGATTTTTGTACTAGTTGGTTGCCCATCCTTAGAGACGAAGTAAGTAAAAATAAGATAAATATAATTTAATGTCTCACGTGACTATGGAAATACATAAACAAAGAACTGTCATGGTTGACGGCCAAAAAAGTTTTGAGAACGGAAGTAGATTCTCTTCCGAAACGTTAACTTCCTATAGCTTTGATTTTGAGTTTTTAGTTTATAACATTGTTCTAGTTTATATATTTTTAGGTGTGAGACTTTTTTAAACAGTCAAGTATCAAGAACCAACCTCTCTCTGATCCGTTTGGCGCAGAGGTTTTTTCATTAAAATTTTTAAATATTTTTCAGTGGCAAAATACCCAATAAAAAGTAAGAAAATCTGAATATGCCACAAATAAACAATTACAGACAATACATAGTTGAAGTTCATTTAATTTATTTTTATGGTCAGTTTGCATTGTTTACATTTTTTTAAATCTCAAGTGGTGTTTTTGTGTTCTTATTTTAAAAATGGAATTATCATTATTCAGTTAGGTAGTATTTTAATTACAATCATTAGTAGAATTATCCGTAACAATTTTTTTTTTAAACAATAATATGGCAGGCTTGAAAATGTTTTGAAAACGTTATTTTCTAATTATTTTTTAAAATTCCATTTGAGTAAAATAAAAAAGAGAAGTTTAAAAACACTAAGAATACCGGTCTCCTCCAAAAAACCCAGGTCCGGGATAAATCACTTCTTCTCCACCCCACCCCCTCGACATGCCTGGCCAGCCCTATTTACAGACATATGCACACAACTAAACTATTAAGATTTTCGATTACAAGAGTTGCACCAGTTTTTTTTTAAGTCAAGTGTACCTTTCGCCGCTAATGAGCTTCGAAAAATTGAATTTTCGGTGTTCCAAACATTTCTTGGAGCAAAACGATGGACTTTAAGAAAAAATTTCCAGGGAAAACAGCTGTTTATATTGTTACAAGGAACTCGTCAGAATTCTTTCAGATTTTTTTAAGCAAAATTTTTTTTCTCAAAACGACTTTTTTTGTCCCAAGAAATTCTGGAAAAATTTTGACATACTCCTTGTGAAAAAATAAATAACACTAAATTTTTCGAAGCTCATTAGCGGCGAAAAGTGCGTGCTGAGAAAAGAAAAGTTAGAATAAAAGATGTGGACAATTCAATTATCTACAAAAAAAGTCCCACAATTTTTTTTGTGATACTTACGATTCTCAGGATATCGCGAAAAAACTGCTTACACCCCCTTTTCCAAGATGGCGGCAAAATGGGGGGGTTTTCAACGCCGAAAATCGAGTTTTATACTCACACTGACCACCCCCTCTACACATCCAAAGAAAAAATCTTGTCATGTCCAAAATGCAATGTAACATTTCAATGGATTAAGTGTCAGTAGCATTACAATCCCTTCAAGCATTATTTCAGAAAAAATTCTGCAGTTACCATTACATTTGCCCAGCACCTATAAATTAAAATCCGAAAAAAAATTTCCTCCCAATAACAATGAAAACATTAAATATTGTAGGTTCGTCACAGACACATATACTTACAGATTTTGATATTTTAAAAGTAAAGATAATGCCTATTTTATTCTCTGATGTTGAAGAAATATATATAATTTTTCCAGAGTCCTAGAGAGCAGAAATCCAAAATTTCCAGTCGGTAAATATGTAGTTGGTTACTTTGGATGGAGAAGTCATACCATATCAGATGGAAAGCTTATTCCAGGACTTTCTCAGACAATAGCATTACCAGATTTTGGAAACCTACCCTTATCATTAGGTGTTGGTATCTTAGGAATGCCAGGGTAAGTGTAACATATATAGCTGACCTTTTCCACAGAAAATTGTCCAATACTGAATGTATATTCCTAACGCTAAGCTAGGAATATGTAACTATTTTTTTTTACTAGTAGCATCTAGCAGTGATACTAAAGTTACATTCTTTCCATGCCATGAAATATTTAATTGTGTTTTTTACCTTTCAGTTTTATCTAGCTCGTAGTTCTATAGCTATCAGCGTACAGTCCTACGAACTTTCTAAAAATTTGTAATTTTAGACTTTTAGTTTTATTTCTAACTTCTCTCACTAATTCTCTATGGCAATTTGTGTTGGTTTTTAAACTTCCATTAATAAATGATATAAATTACTATGGGTCTTTCCTATCGAAATTTATATTTGAACTTATTATGTTATTAAAAGCGATAAAAAAAAGCCATATGTTGGATGTAAATATGATTTCTGTTTGTCATCGTCTGTATGTATCTACGCTATTACATAGCATGCAACATTCGTTAAAAGTGAGCGTGGTGAAATATCTAGGAAACGTAGAAATTTAATGATAATAATGTTTACCATTTACAGTCTGAAACTGAGTTTACAATATTATTACAAAATATACATTAGGTAACTCGCGACTTTGTTCATAATAAAAGCAGATACACCATTGCTCTACATGAATAGCGTGTCTCGCTTATGTTACATTCACATACACGTAGTGACGTGGAAGTATAGTACCTAATACCAAAAAAACTTAGAAAGACCTAATCGAACTTCCACGGTCGATTTACCCACAATAGGAGTCTATATCGTTGCTATTGTCATAATGTAGAGGAACAAATACATATAGATATTTCAAATGAATTTAAAAAATGTATCACTAATTTTTACAAATAAGTACGAGCAAAAATATTGACAATGATGTCTCAATTTTTCTTCATATTGATTTGTTTCAATAATTAATTTTTAAAAATCTACAGTACTGATTTACATTTAAATAAACATATTAATACAATTTTAACATGAAAGCGTGGTGGCGTGGAAGTATAGTACCTAATCCCAAAAAAAAATTAAATGATCTAATCGAACTTCCACGGTGGATTTGCCCACAATAGGAATCTATACCGTTGTCTATGCCACAATGTAGAGGAACTGATGTATATGGATATTTGAAATGACTTTAAAAAATGTATCACTAATTTTTACAAATAATTAAGTACGAGAAAAAAATGTTAATAATGATGTCTCAATTTTGCTCATATTAATTTATTTCAATAATTAATAAACAAAATCTACACTACTGATTGATTTACATTTAAATAAACATATTAATAAAAATTTAATATGAAATCCAGGCTTCACTATTAATTCGCCGAAATGTGTAAAGTGTGTAATAAGAAATACTGATTGAACTATATCTAAATATAATAAACAAGATAAATAAACTACATTTTGATATGCTTTTTAACCCTTTTGGGATGATTCAGTACATTTTCAGCAGAGATGACTCAGTGTATTTTGACAACATGTTTTATTTTTCTTTTTTTTTCCTTTTTGCATTGACTAAAGTAAAGGCTAACTACATTTTGAAGCACAAAAAGGGCATCGGTTCTGTTTTTACTTAATAAATGAAAATAAGGAAATGAATGATGATATTTTAAATATAACACTACATTATTTTTTTTGCACCTATGTCGCACGGAGAATTTATCAATTTGTAATATTTCTATAAATAATTATATGGAATGCATTTTCGTAAATAACTCGTTTATTTTAAATTTTTCGAAAAAACTCTATTTCAGATTTTTTGTCCAAAAAGGTCGGTGCCTTATACTGGTTATAGAGATCGATCGACGGGATAGTTAGTTTTCGATTTTTATTAGGAACCAGTTCGGAATTCTAGAAATTCCTAGAATTTATCAAGAAAGTCAAGTTTTTCAGGTTTTGTAGATTCGCTTTTGGTTTATCAAATTTCCCACAAACGTCAACTAATAGACCTAATCGAGCCCTACAATTGCCATTTTTGAAAATCAAAATCGGACCTTCGGTTCGGAAGTTATTAATTTCTTTGAAAAATCATACTCGGCCCTGGAAAAAATACTTGGGGTCGAAGAATTCGGGCCGCCAGCAATAGGCTTCATTTGTGGCCATGTACTCTTGATCCCAATCGAAATCGATCAATATTCTGGACACTTATTGTGCTTCCTAGCCCGATTTCGAGAAAACCAGTTTTTTGCAAAGAAAATCAATTTTCATTTGTTGTTCGACTTACTCTCTGGTATACTTATTTGTAGAGCTTTGCCAGCGGCACCATTTCATTTTTGAAATATCTAGATCCGACGACCCGTTAGCGAGTTATTCAATTTTTCCCGAAAAACTAGAAACGTCTATATCGCGTACTTCCGGTTTCCGAACGGAGCCGAGCTTCCGGCGTTAAGGTTTTCTAAGACCTCCTAAGTCTCACCGAAATCCGAAAACGGATTAGGGGGGCGATGGTCCACCGGAAAAATGCAAAACTTATACTACATTTTTTTTCAAAAGAAGATAAATAAATATATAATGAAACAGAATTTTCATTCCGTCACGTATTGTGGTAATGTAATTAAAGGACGTATACTTGTTTGAACTCGGTCATATGTGCCTGAATAAAAAAGCGATGATCATGTCTTTAGATACACAATATTAGTTTGATTAGCATCTGGTACTGGCACTTATTTAGAAACAATCCCATTCCCACACAGCACATGACATCCCTAGGATATCCTTATTTGGTCCCGTATATCCCAATCGAGGACAACATTCCTCGGGATATCCTTAGGATATCCCAATAAGATATATACAACCTGAGAATATCCCAAATGGGGATATCCTAAACTGGCAGGATGTCCTAGTAATATCCTGCAAAGATATTCAAAGCCTAACAAAATATCCACTGTGGGAATCTCCTGGGTAAGTCCTAGAGTCGTCCTATTATAGGTATTGTTATTTAGGAGATTTCAACAACAAGAATAATGAAACGTATATATATTATTTTGAGGCTATTTATTTATAGTGTCTTTTATTGGTTTGTAAAATTTGCTTCTAAAATAGTGTATTATTCAACGAGCATATAATGATGGCTATTATTCAAGAGGGTGAAGTTTAAGTCGTAAATCACCAGAGTGAATAATAGTCATTATATGCGGGTCCAATCAAGGTTGTACTATACTTTGTCCACGACTATTAAATATTTAATATTTATTTAATTCATCTTCATTCAATGTCTCCTATTTAGGAAAAATTCATATGTCATCAGACATCATATATAATTTTCTCGATTTTTTGGGCCACAAGTTTAATGAGGCGATTTCTGCAGCTTCGTTTATCTCTGCCGGTATCTTTGAAATCTAGTTTTCACTGTCAGTACCGATTTATTTCATTATATTACCCTTTTTGAGTACCTAAAATGTAACATTATTGTAAATAACGTTGGCGTTGAAATCGCACAAATTTTGACGTTTCAAACCAATTTACGCTTTGACACATTGTCATGGCTTACTAATAAAATAATACAGTTTGTAGACATGTAGGTGAATGGTTTCAAAAACAATGTTGGGTATTTCCGCGCGTTGCTAATAGAAATAGATGATGCTTTGAAAAGAACTTACCAATGTAGTTTTTGAGTGTTTATTAAAATACCTCTTCGGCATTTGAGTGCTTCCTAGAAAATTTAGACAACACTTCTCTTTTGGTTACTACAATTTTGACATTTTAAATTTTTAGTAAAAAGCCACTAATGTCATTTCTTGCAAACAATTGACTGTCCTTATTATTCACTGCAGAGAATAATGGATAGCATTATCCTTAAGGAAACAAATACATATTGAGTACATTATTAATAGTCGTGGACAAACGTATTTGTTTGTTCTATTTGATAATCCCCTCCAGTATAAATAATTCAATAAAAATGTATGTCTTATTTAAATAGCAGTTATTTATAATTTGGTTTTAATACATTTACTGTGTTTTGAATTAGCCGCCTTTTTGTGACAAGTAGAAAGTTCTAAGAAATCCACCGGTCGTCGATGTCTTTTCCACGTTCATTTTAAAGTTATTTCGACAAATAAGATTACCTTAAATTAAATACTTCATAAATATAATGCTGCTATGTTATATATTTGTATTTATTATATTATCTAAAAGGGGGAAATGTGATTGGTTATTGCCCACAGATGTTATTGTCAGATACGTAATCCTTTATATTTTTCTGAGTGAATAGAATTTTTTTTAAATTCTTTATAACTTTTCAGCACGCTATGATTTTCTAAAGTTGTACATATCATCCTTTATAACTTCTAACCACCCTAAACTAAAAAGGCAAGAGATCATTTTTATGTAATATTTCATGATTATACAATTTTCACTTGAAACTTTTTTTACTGTCTTTTACACATTTTGAGTAATTTTGAAAAAACAATTTGTTACATTTTTTTTCGCCCGTTCTCGGGATTGAAAAAAAATTCTTTCATTAATCGTGTTCAAATACTTCAAAGTAACATCAAAATATCAAGTATTTAAAATTTTGATTTGTCCACTTATTTCATTGGACTGTATATAACCTCTATTAGTTTGGTAGATTTACTTTTAAAGCGATATAAGTTAATTGATAGATATAAATATGTTTATGGAGTAGTACATATAAGTATCACATTTTTATTAGTCATTTTACCTCTACCTTATATAAACTTATATTCCTTTGTCTTCTCTTATTGGCTTAGTTTAATAGTAATGATCTTATAAAATAATATATATTTTTTGCTGTCTTTAGAAATATTCAATAAACCCCAAAAGAACTGGGAATGTCCTATATAAAGTCCAATCAAGGTTGTTCATAGTAAAGCCCAGGCATAACCCATATAAGAGCTGATGATGTCCTGTATACACCCGCACTGATGTCCTGAGGACGTCATCAACAAAGCCCGAACTGTCCCATTTGGATATCCTACGGACATCCTAAGGTGATAATGGGATCTTCCCTGGATATCCCATATGTCCTGAAAAGTTGTTCCCAGTATGTTCTGAGGATGTCCTTGTGCTGTATGGGTTAATATTACTTATAACAGTCCCCTACGGCTATGCAGAATAAACCAGTATCCACATAACCCCCTAGTGCTACGAAGATTCAGTTAAAATGACAATAAAGGCCTAAAATTGAGGCCTAACCGAATCTTCATAGCCGTAGGGGGTTGTGTGGATACTGGATTATTCTGCATAGCCGTAGGGGACTGTGTAGAAACTAGTGTTAGAATGAGAATTGTTCAATAAGAAAGACAAATCGATTTAAGGATTTTAATTGCTAGCATAATCAGAATTCAGGGTATCGAAAGAATGCAAAGAGTGTAAATAAATAATTTTTAAAGTTTTTATTTTAGTTCTCATAGATAGTTTTTTCTGGTGTTTACAAAATCTTATAAAGAATATGTTTCATTACATATTCATTTCTAACTTTTCAGCGTATTATAATTTTCACGTTTTCCTCCTTATCCATTTCGCTTTTCCTGTTTGTACCGTCTGTTATTTTTCCTAATACAAAATTTTATTAGATCCAAAAATTTAAATAAGTATTAACATCTAGAGTTCAAGCTTAAGCGACCAACATTATCGCTGCTGTCCTAGCAGGTTTCTTATATGTTGTGTCTTCTTGTTAACTGTAACCAAGTTCTATTCGTTAAGGATCCTGGTCATTGTCCATATTTTTAGATGATCTCGCCCATCCCATTCAGTCCTCCAACTATATCGTGTCTTCAGTTATTAGTTTAAAAAACCCTGTTGTTAAACTTAAATGTATTGAATTGGTTTTATATAAATAAATTTGTACTCTACATATATATTTTTTATTTTAGAAACACTGCTTATTTTGGTTTCTTGGAGTTAATGAAACCAAAAAAAGGTGAAACTGTCATTGTGTCTGGTGCAGCAGGAGCAGTAGGCAGCATTGTAGGTCAACTTGCTAAAATTAAAGAATGCAAAGTTATTGGAGTTGCGGGATCAGATGAAAAAGGAAAATGGCTGGTGGAAGAATTAGGATTTGACTATTTTGTTAACTATAAAACAGATGATTTCGATATAATTCTTCCTAAGATTGCACCTCAAGGAATCGATATCTATTTTGACAATGTAAGTAAATCACATCTACTTTCTCCTTATATTTTCTAAATATATTCTTCTAAATATCTAAAAATGTTAACAAAAAATTTAGTAGAATAATATGCACGCTTCGTTTTATGTCTTATTAATTTTATTCAGATGTGTCTGACATAGGTTTTACCCTGGCGTCCATTATCAAGCAGTCTTAAATTTACTAAACTGATCTAAAAATGATCGATTATAATACACATTTTTTCTAATGCTCCACATGCTAGTAAATTGATAATAACTTTCTTTAAAGTATTATTTGCAAATCTAATTCTCAACTTTCTTTATCAGATTTTAATCTTTGGAATTTTCAACTTTTCTATGATTCTTCTTTGTTTTCATATTATGTTTACATTAGTACTGCTAAAAGAATGATTTGGATTCATACAATTCTCTTTGGAACCCCTTGATTTTTCGGTCTAAAATGGATCTTAGATCTTCTGTGTTCTTTCAACCTAAGGACTATGCTTCGCCCATTCTGGTCAATATATACACGGTCACAATCATCACACTTTATTTCATGTATCCTGATTTTTCTTATATCTTTAGTTCTTTCTCTATTATTAACCAACAAGCGACTTAATTATTTCTATTCGATTGTATGTATTAATATTTGATTAGTAATTAACACAGAATACAAACCACGTACAACTTATTATATACGCCTCTCAATCAATTTTAGTTATATATTTTTTTATTTTAGGTAGGTGGAGAGATCAGTTATAATATTTTAAGGCATATGAAAAGATATGGTCGAATTTCTGTCTGTGGAGCTATTACTGGTTACAATGAAAAAAGCCCTAAAGGTATGCACATATTGCTAGCCTGTAATCACTATTTTGTTTTTGTACCATATCTGTCGCACATAATGTTTCTAATTTATATATTACACAAGATGTCTCTTAAGGAATGTGAATATAGACTACTAGTAGAAGACCCAGTGACATTTTTCAGTGATGATTTAGTTAAGGCCTATTTTTTGAGAGGATCTTCAGGGTGGTATAACTAAGTGTCATCCGTGAGGATTATTATTTAGTTAAGGATTAAATTTTTTCCAGTACTCCTCTGATAGCCCACAAACATCGATCTAATATTGGCAGAGCGATTGGCCAGTCTTAAGAGGGTGGCAGAACACCTCCAACATGTCGTGGGAGCAATGAACTTCTTATTATTTAGTTAAGCTTCATTTTCTAGTTATAACTAATAAGTACACCAAAAATCCTCTCGCTCAAAGCATACATGAGACTTGCCATTTACTCGCCGCCCAAGGTACCTACATCACTATCATCTGGGTACCATCACATGTTGGTATCGTCGGCAATGAGAGTGCTGACCAAGCAGCTAAGGAAGCCTTAGAGTCTAATCTGCCCGTAGAAATGATGCAGCTCCATAAAGACTTAAAAAATATGGTAAAACAAAAAATTACAAATAAATGGCAAAATCTGTGGAACCAGTCAAACACCAAATTGTATGCGATACAACCTAGAATTGTCGCAAACACACTTCCAGACATGAGCAGAAAAGACAAAATAATTGTAAGAAGACTGAGAATCGGGCATACTCGCATCACACACGGCTACCTGATGGAATCCGGTGACCCACCATTATGCAGCCATTGTAACTGTCGCCTTACAGTGAAGCACATTCTCTCAGAATGCCCTCAACATGCCCAAGCCCGACAACGTCACAACCTCAAAGGTGACCTCAGAGAAGACCTCGCTCTGCCAAACCTTAAGGAAACAATACATTTCTTACATGATATTCAAATGTACAATCTGATTTAATGTATACCTACTTGTAAATTATATTGTACCCGTGCCATTGACCACACGTAGTCGAGGCACGTTAATTCTAAATAAATAAATAAATAAAATTTTCTAGTATGTTGTTGTAGCAACTATTCCAAGTATATATGCAAATTGGCAGAACAAAATAGCGGTCGTAACTACCTGGCAGAACGATTTAAATGTGCCGTATGCGCGCCGTGACTTCGTGAGTTCGGTCGCAAATTAATTTGTATTATGAGTGTTTTAAATATAAACGATAATTTTGCTCATTTATTTAGAACCATTCCAGGAATTGCAGACCTTCATTTACCTTTGGAGCTGGTATTTTAATACTCATTCGATGGAAATGCGACTTAAAAGTTACAAAAATTTATTTTTCATTCGAGAATGACTTTGCAACTATAAGGGACACGAAAAGTTGTACTGTTCTTTTTTATTGGAAATTTAATTCTCTACAAAAAAGAAGGTGTCTTGACATTTTTTCGCATATTGCTTAGTTTCTGCGTTTTATAATTTGTGATTCTCAGTCGATACTGATTATATTTTTCCGAAATCCGAAAAGAACATTCTTTATTTTCACTTTATCTCCAAAATGAAGTGAGATACGGAAAATGATTTAGAAAGCTTTTCTACAAAAAGTCTTCAAGTCATATTCTCGTATCTAGCATGGTTCAAAAGATATTTGCGTTTGAATGTAAAAAATATTTGATTTTTTTTTTATTTTCACTATATCGCAGAAACTAAGCAATATACGAAAAAATGTCAAGAGACCTTTTTTTGTAGAGAATTGAGTTTCCAACAACTTTTTCGTGTTCCTAATAGTTGCAAAGTTATTCTCGAATGAAAAACAAATTTTTGTATCTTTTAAGTCTCATTTACATCGAATGAGTATTAAAATACCAGCTCCAAAGGTAAATGAAGGTCTATGATTACAGAAAGGGTCTAAATATTTAAAGCATTCATAATACAAATTAATCTGCGACCGAAGGCACGAAGTCACGTCGCGCATACGGCACATTTAAATCATTCTGCCAGGTAGTTACGACCGCCATTTTGTTCTGCCAGTTTGCATATATACTTGGAATAGTTGCTACAGCAACATACTAAAAAATGAATCTTAACTAAATAATAAAAAGTTAATTTCTCCCACGACATGTTGGGAGTGTTCTACCACCCTCTTAAGACTGGCCAATCGTTCTGCCAATATTACATCGATGTTTGTGGGCTATCAAAGGAGTACTGGAAAAAATTTCAGCCTTAACTAAATAATAAAAAGATGCAGTTTTTTTTTACACATTGGGGGCGTTCTGCCACCCCCTTACGACTGGAATCCGGAATAATCCTCACGGATGACACTTAGTTGTACCTCCCTCAACATCCTCTCAAAAAATAGGCCTTAACTAAATCATCACTGAAAAATGTCACTGGCTCTTAGTCCATACGTGTTGGTCACAACTTGAATTTAGATTTAGATTAGATTTTAGCTAGAGGAGCTGGTGATTAGCCTTGCCTACTGCGACCAGTAGAGGTCTATTTTAGTACTCCTTCTTTGTGCCTTAGGGTCCTTATCCAGACATGTCCTTACTAGACTCTCAGTCTGCTCGATAAGGAGCTCCTTGGCATAAAATAAAAACTAATAACACAATCACAAATAACAGTATTTCCAATTGGGTATTACTAGCAATGTCAAAATTCATTTGTTTCCATGGCTAACTATGTTGATTCCGAAACAAAACCTTTGAATTAAGTTTCATCATATTTTATTAATTTTCTCGAAATTTTTTTTATGGAAGTGTGTACTTTTTTTACACAGGTGAATTTAGAAAGAAAATCTATGCAAAAATCGGCAAAAGATAGTATAGCATACCATTTGAAAAAGGAAGTTTACTGTCGTTACTTTGACATATATGATCACAGAGACGATTTGACGTCATTTGATAGAGTTTGACAAGCGACTTACAAATAAACATGGTTTGTTGTCCTCTTTTTGAAATTAAAAAGGTACAGGGGGGCACACTGAATCACTCGGTATTTTTATAACAGATTGTAAACAATCCCAAATTATTTTAAAGAATTGTAATTTTTAGTATCTCCTGTCCACTGGATTTTGGTTATAAAAGAATTGAAAATGGAGGGATTCAGTGTATTCAGATGGAACGATAGAATGTTAGAAAGTATAACTCAAATGAAAAAGTGGATCAAGCAAGGAAAACTGAAATATCGGGAAACAGTAACTGAAGGATTTGAAAACACGTTTGATGCCTTTGTTGATATGCTAACTGGTGGGAACGTTGGAAAAGCTGTTGTTAAAGTTTGAATAAATCGTTAATAAAATGTTCCTAGTTAATAATGAATTTTATTGTAAGCATACTGTTTCTAACAGCAATCAATCTATAGTGAGTGGTTATAATTTTATAACCCGGGAATCTTTTCAGTCTTACCCCCTAGTAGTTTCAGGTATTTTAAAAATGAGATGCACAATATTTCATTTCAATCGGATAACATTAACTCGTACCCCAAGGCTATTAGATTTCACCATAAAATGCAATTTTTATCATTTCTTTAATAGTATCTAATGAACACACTCTGGCTGTCAAAATTCTTTTCTTTTTTTTTTAAACGTTTTTAATATCTCCACTAGAATAAAAAAACTAATAGCTTAAGAGCCAGTGTGCAAAATCGACTAGTTTGAATATCTGCTAACAATTGTGGTATACTGAGGAAAATATTATACTAATCGCCGTAAGCCGAGTCACAAGTCCCCAGAATGGTTTGATTTTGGACCCGGGCCATGGAATAATAAATATTTTTGAACCAAATGAATACCTGCTAACAACTGCGGTATAAGATAGTCTGTACAATTCTGAGTTGGCGAAAAAAAAGTTACAATTTTTTGCGGGTACAGGAAAAAGCGCGGCAAATTTAAAAATTGGTCATGATCCAGCCGAATGAATACCACTTTTACCTTGCGGCAATATTATTTGGCATAAGTATTTGAGACCATGTACAAAAAGTTACAATTTTCTCATGGTCCAAAAAAAGTTACAAGGCCCTTTTAGACTCAGAATTAAGCAAAAATTGAAAATTTCACAGAACATCTATAAAATACGCTAAAAATTGGCAAAGGCCTTCGGGATATCATAAGAAATGACATACATAAAAGTTCCGCCTTTCTGCCTGCCCCCTCCCCCCACCGCTCGCCTCCATGAATGCGGGTCAAAATTAGCCATTTTTGGACCCGTATTTAGGTGCCCGCTGGAGGCTAGTTAACTCTTATGTATATTTTTTTATGATATCCGAAGGCCTATGCTAATTTTTAGCGTTTTCCGTCGAGAACTTTCCATTTTATAGGTGCTTTGTGAATTTTTCAATTTTTGCTTAATTTTTAGTCAAAAATGACTTTTTTGGACCATGGGCAAATTGTAACTTTTTGTACATGGTCTCAAATAACAAATCTTTTGCCGCAAATGACCAATTTTTAAATTTGCCGCGCTTTTTTCTGTACCAGAAAAAAAATTGCAACTGTTTTCTTATCAAGTCAGAATTGCACAGACTATCGTATACCGCAGTTGTTAGCAAGTATTCATTCGGCCCCGGGCCTAGAATCAAACCACTCGCACTCTGGGAACTTGTGATTGGTATAATATTTTCCTTAGTATACCACAATTGTTAGCAGGTGTTCAAAATAGTCGATTTTGCACACCGGTTTTTAAGCTATAATGAAAAAATTCTAGTTCATCGGAGGTGAATTTTAGGAGTAGGTAAGGGTGGACATTTATTTTTATTTTTTTCTATTGTTCCTCTTCAGAATGAACAACATATTATCTGGTTCTGTTTCTTACCTTCGACTTCTCTCTCCATACGAACTCTCTCTCTCATCGAGCCAATCTCTCTATATTTCTGAAGAAGTTTTACATGATTACTACTGCATTAGTCCAGTCTTGAAAAAACTTTGCTGCAAACCAACTTATTCTCGACTTATTTCATGTTCATCTTCTTTCCAATAAAAATTGAATATGAAATATATCAAATATTGCACCCTGTTGGTCCGATGTTGACTGGGTACTTCAAATATAATACCAAGAAGCTGTTTTCACGTAGGAATTCTTAAGATGCATTAAAGTAGGGTTGTTGATCCTGTGATTCCTGAGGTCATATTGGACCCATATAACCCAATTTACCTTAGTCCAAAAATGCATCCCTGAGGAAGTACATTCTCTTAAAGTAGAAGAGAATTTTTTTTTTCCAATACTTTCCATTACATTCAGGATACAATTTTCAAATTTTGATTGGAGCTGTACCTCTATTAGTACTCTATGCAAACTTGGTAACAGTAATTCATAATTATAAATATTTGACTGGATGTAATATTTTAATCGCCCTGTTAAATTACGGAGTGCTTGACCAGCTGCAAAAAAGATACTCTTAAAAAATTTTGTCACTCAAATTAGTAATTATCGTTTTTTCGTCTTTTTGTATTTAACATTTATTTACAATGCAAGAACGAAATGTTGTAACAACAGAAAAGTAGTTTATTAAAAATATATATATAATAACAACAAATTCTCCACATGATGTCCACCTGTTTCAGTATACAAATTAATACTTTTAGAATTTTCTGTAATATCAACCAAAAATCAAGAATCACCGTTTCTCCTCTGTAGTCATGCTCGTGAAACAGGAAACCTGTCGCATTTGAGGAACAAAAGACATTTGGTTGTTAACAAGTTTATATAGAGTACTTATAGAGATGCAGTTCCCATCAATGTTCGAAAATTTTGTCTTCAATATAACTGAAATTATTGGAATTTTTTTTCTGTCAGATTTTAACAGGATGTACTTCCTCGGGGATGCATTATTGGACTAAAGTAAGTTGGGTTATATGGACACAGCATGAACTCCGGAATCACAGATTCTCGTCCGGGACTCAATTCTGGAACACCCTGTATACTAATATGAAACTTTTTTTTTCTCTGATATTGTCGATGTTAGAAATGTGGAGATCAAATGCAAAACTCTTCATTTTCATTTTGCGAAGAGTATAAAACGAAGGTATAGAATTTTAGCTTGTTATTTTTGCAACAACAATTATTTTCCCTCTATTGAAATTGCTGACGAACATAAGTAGGATGAACCAATGTAATATTAGACATTTATAGTTACATCTGCCTATCATTATACATTTCTTGCAAAGATAGTAATAGTGACATGACACTATTCTTAATCTCTACTCATCACACTGATAAGCTCGTGAGAAAATCAATAAATTAACGCGCGGTATTGCACTAAAAATTATTGCAGTTGAAATCATTACTAGGTGAAAATGGTAAAAGCAAAGGTATATATTTTTGATAAACAGTTCTATGGACTGCCAAAAGCGGGTGATTTAAAATTAATTGATGAAGAATTGCCTGCATTAAAAGATGGAGGTGAGTATAATATAAAAACATATGTCTAGTCATCTAATCAACAAATACTTGATGCAATTGATCTGAACGTGTTTCACTTGACAAGATTGTAGTATTAATAGTTATCACTTTAATAATAAAAGACTTTTTCTACATTCTTAAAAATTAAAGCAAAACTTGATAAAGAAATATTTCGCCAAGTAATGTATGTATGTATGAAACATTTTTTTGATCGATGTTGAGAGAAACATAGTTTGAAAAATGTAGAAAATCGTTTTTTAAATTTAAAAAGTATATCACTGATAAAATTGCTGCAAATAAGAATGTCTAAATTATGTGATAGCATTAGCTTCATTCCAATCATTGAAGGAAAATAAAATAATTTAATTTTCCTGATTTATTGAATATTTGTGAGAATATAAAATGAATGAAAAATGTTGTAATCTTCTTTCGCATTAAATCTATTTACGAGTTAAAAACAAAAACTGATGTTTCTAGGAAGTTCGGTGGGTTTACTTGAATTAACTTTTATAATTAAAATTGCTAAATTGTATATTACTACTCTGATTGCAGCGCCCTTTCCACATTATAGGAAAAAATTGGAGATAATTTACAGATAATTCATTATTTCCACAAAATCTCAATAAATTTTTTTTTGACCTTTCAATTTCATTTAATTAAAAAAACTTAGAAAAAGTGTTTCACCCCGAGGAAATTATAGGTATTGTATTGCGGTCATAATTTGTCCTGAATAGTAGAGTAACGATGAAAGAAAATTAAGTTTCCGATTTTCTACAGTTTTCTTATTAAAACGAGTGGGGCAACCTCTCATAGTAACTTAAAAAATATTTAAAACGGAACAATTTCTGTCAAACTATATTTTCATATGCCGAAAAATCAACGATACATATTTTTGATAAGCAAATCGATGGACTACCAAAAGCAGCAGATTTAAAATTAATTGAAAATAGTTGACCCTCACTAAAAATTGAAGGTAAGCATAATTTTTAAAAAACTGTTGAGTCATCTGATTATCATAGTTATCAAATACTATGGAATTTATATAAAAGTATTTTACTTGACAAAGTTGTTTTTATAATAATAACATTACTTTGATAATAAATATGTTCTTATGACAAACTTAGTAATAAAATGACTGTTTTTTTTTGTCAATACTGGGAGTAATATAGTTTCTAAACCCACGCCTAAAAATAAGTTGTAAAAAATTATTTAAAAATACAGAATTTTTTCTCATACATTTTTCTCATATACGAAACAGATAATTTCCGTTTTTTGGACAACCCTAGAATATATACCGAAAAGCGTTTGCTCGGCGTGCCGACGAACATAATATTTTTTTTCAAATTTGTGATATTTGCTTTAGATTGAAAGATAGATGAGAATAGTTAGTCTTGTAGTGCAACGAGTATTTTGTAGATGTTTTGAAAACAATATTTTTTTATATTATTTCTTTTTAGAATTCTTGGCTGAAGCTGTTTATCTCAGTGTTGACCCTTATATGAGAGCCCGTGCGCCAACACTATCTCTGGGAACCACATTTATTGGATCACAAGTCGCTAAGTAAGAATTCATAACAAAATCTCCAAAAGTGTAATATCATGGATTTAATATAGTTTCTCAAGAAAACAGACGAACCAAACAAAATTACTTGATTACTTCCAAATAATAAAACATGTAAATTCATTTTAAGTAACAATTTTGTAGTTAAATTTAAGGCATCAAAGTAAGCATTTTACATTAGTTAAATATTTGACAAAGGAGCAATTGAGCAAAATTTATCATTATTTCTTTTTGATACATCTTTAAATATAAGATAGCTCAGTGGTTTAGCGTATCTAGCTTGCAAACTGACGTACGTAGTGAAGCAGGTGCAAACCCTAATCATCAGGAAATTATTTTAATTATAAAAGTATGTCAAAGAAGTGGTTCTGACTTCACTATAACCTGTAGGACCTCGTTCCTCCTTACCTAGCACAAAATCATCCTATATTGTCCAAGAGTTACCTCAATGACTTGAGAAGCGGTCAAGAAAACAAGAAAGCAACAATGGTAAATTTTATTCTAATCTAGTAGTAAAGCAATTATTGCTACTTTAATAATATAAGAAAAAGCATAATTTAGTGTTCTATTATAATTAAGTTTTTATCAACGTTTCGTTATAGGCAATGGAAGGACCATATAAAAGGGTTGTAGAAGTTTATTGAAAGCGTATGAGGCATGCAGGTCCATACGGGAAATACGCGTCCATATGGGGCATACCGGTTCATGTATGGATTTCCACATTTATGGGTGTCTTACAAGTTCATGTGTAGACACATAGGTTCATATGGAGGCTTGGATCATTTTCATAGGGATTTCTTTTTACATTTTTCTGTATGTAGCATATACAGTGCGTGTACTTTTCTATTAGACAATTTTGTATAAAATAGAAATATATAGTAAGTGAGAGCATTATACATTAGGTTAAGACTGGGAAACGAAAAAAGTGATTTAGAAAAATATCTATCTTCTGTAGTTTGTCATATGTAGTCTGTACTTTGTCCTGTCTGTAGTCTGTTTTTCGTCTCATATTATGTATTATGTCTTCTGCCATCTCTCGTCTATCGTTTTTGTAATCTTTTTTGTAGTATGTCGTCTATAGTCTACCTTATGTGGTCTGTAAAATGTCGTCCGAGGCGGTATCGTAAAATTACTTCAAATGTGGGGGAGCAACCACTTTAAAAGCCAATGAAACAGCAAAAAAATATGACTTTCCTCTACGACACTAACGATTTTGATCAAATTTACATGCTGTGTACTCCTAATATGTAGTAAGAGAGTCTGTGGGGATAGGAGTTAAAAATCCCTGCCTAAGGTATCACTACTTCCTCATCCAGATTTTCAATCCAAGTCGCTTTAAAAAAAACACATTGACTATATTTACACTCTTTTATGTGTAAATTATTGATTATAGAATTTTAATGATATTTGGGGCAGATGTCATAGAAAAACTTGAGGCGTTGGTTTTTACCATATACGTTAAATATGAAGTTTCTAGCTTGCTCTACTTATTCTCCCCTATTCACAACCCACAACGTCCCACCCCTTCAACGGAGTCATTTCAATTAGATGTCATTACAATACATACATGTACTAACTTTCAAGTGAATGTTTCAATTTGTTTGATAACATACAATCCCTTTAATAATGGAGTGAAGGTGGTGGGGGTGATGGGGTTGAAACTTATTAGAAATGAATCTGAGGCCTAGTATATACACGAAATCCGAAGTTTCTGTACTCTTACCAGCTTGTTTAACATATTTTTCCCTATTTACCTCTACTTACCCCCCACTCCTTTAACGAAATCATGTCAAAATATAATCTAGTTTCAGATATCATTATAATACATACGTGTACAGAATTTCAAGTCAAAATCTCAGTTTAATTCTATCAACCCTTTTAGTGGTGGGGGGATGGAAAATATTATAAAAAAACTGAGTCTCTCTTTCTGTACTCTTACCATATTGCTTTACATATTTTCACCTATTTACCCCTATTTGACCACAACTCGTCAACTAAAGCATCTCAAAATATAGACTAGTTCCAGATGCCGTTATAGTACATACGTGTACCATATTTTAAGTGAATATCTCAATTTTATTTCATCAAACCCTTTAATAATGGAGTAGGGATATGTGATAGGTTGAAAAATATTTATAAAAAATCTCAAGCCTTGGGTTCCCGTACATACACCGAATTTCAAGTTTCTGTGGTCTTACCAGCTTGCTTTACTCATTTTGCCCTTTTTACCCCTATAACCTCCAACCCTTTGACGGAATCATATCAAAATATAATCTAGTTCCAGATGTCGTTATAATACATACGTGTACCATATTTCAAGTGAATATCTTGATTTTATTTTGTCAACCTCTTTAAGAATGGAGCAGGAGTGGGGGGAGGATGAAAAATATTATAAAAAATCTGAGGCCTTGGATTCTAGTACATACACCGAATTTCAAGTTTCTGTACACTTACCAGCTTGCTTTACTTATTTTCCCCTATTCGCCCCTATTTAGCCTCCAACCCTTCAACGAACTCATCTCAAAATATAATCCAGTTCCAGATGTCGTTATAATACTTACGTGTACGAAATTTCAAGTGAATATCTCAATTTTATTTTATCAACCCCCTTAATAATGAAGTAGGGGTGGTGTGGTGAAAGGTTGAAAAATATTATAAAAAAATTTGAGGCCTTGGCTTCCAGTACATACAACGAATTTCAAGTTTCTGTACTCTTACCAGTTTGCTTTACTTATTTCCCAATATTTACCCCTATTTACCCCCAACCCTTCACCGGATATATTCAAAATACAATCCACTTCCAGGTGTTGTTATAATATATACGTGTACAAATTTTCCAGTCATTATTTTAAACCATTCTGGAGAAAACGTGCGGACAAAAAAAAGTTACAGACAGACTGACAGATAGAAATATTTTTATCGCTTAAATTTAAAATTTCAACGTGTCATGACATTCTAAACTTATTAAAAAAAATGACATTTTTTTACGATTACTAATACTGTTAATCCACTACGTGAATGTGGAAGTAAATAATAAATAAATAATAAGCTACAATGTACTGAGCAATTACTTCCATATTACAATGTTAATCTGAATCTTATTGTATCGCTTCTTGTTTAGCATTTGGTCTATTAAACTTTATAAATACATTGCGCTTTATGTTGATTGTGTTTTAATTCTTTTATCATCGTCGGGGGACGATACGAATCTATTTTATATAGCTTCAGATCATGAATAAGGGAAGAAATCAAGGGCCATTTGGTAGTCGATGTATGTTCCTCTGCTTTTTTTTGCTCGGCCAAGAATAACAGGAACACTTAACAGCTATTCTTAACATCCTTGCTGCCTTATTGCCTTTTCTATGACGCCATTGGATGCGTGGTGTTGCTAAATTTCCCCACCTAAAGCTGGGATAGTTTTATAAATGTTTGAGAAGCTGATTTCCGCTGGGTGGTTATAATTGTTGGGCCTTAAGCCGAAGGTACACAATTCCAATTTTTGAAAGCTTTCTGCAAAATTTGCCAAGTTTCGGGACTTGGTGAGAAGTGAATAATGTTTCACCAAAGACTTTGTATTTGATTAATTCCTACAGCTTTCCAATTTTGAGGATTTTTATTTACACCTGACATGCATATATTTATTTTAATCCTGCAATGGACATTATTGTAGATTTTACACTGTTTTTGTATTGGAGACAAATGGATTACTGGTAATTCGACATAATCTTTTGAACATTCGATAGTGAACGCAGGTACTAATTTGCTTTAAAAACTTCTGTGATTTATTAGCTTTTCAGTAAGTATGCAACATTTAAGAAAATGTGCAAATCCTTAAGAAGCATGTTTGAACCTAAAATATGTCGATTTTTCTAATATGTTAAATTTACTCTTTTTTAAATAAAACAACACAGTAAACTTTAATTACCTTTTTATTTTTATTACAGTTGATGTTCAGAATGTTCATCTCTATTTTGAATACAAGCATGGCCCTCTTTCCAATTTTCGTCGTTGTAAGCCTTGCGGATATGTCTTGTCACAATCATTATACGGTCACAATAATATCACCACGGGGAGCATTTTTCTGATAACAAAAAAAATGTAATATCTCTGAAACTAATTATTTTGGATAATACATATTTGGGTTCATAATATAGTAAATTTTCGCTACTATTGCGTAAAGGAATACGTCGAATTTTCAGTAACCTTGTATAGTTTGGTATTTTAAAAATAATACACATATCTAGTTTCACAACGCATGTTTTCAGTTGTCATATCCACTGTAGTATTCATAAATAATATGTATTTTTTTCAGAATATTGGAGAGTAAAAATCGCAAATTCCCAGTCGGTAAATACGTAGTGGGTGATTTTGGTTGGAGAAGTCATACCATATCAGATGGAAAACCGCTTCCAGGATCTTCACCGACAATTTTACTGCCAGATCTTGGAAATCTACCTCTATCATTAGGTCTTGGTATCTTAGGGGTGCCAGGGTAAGTGCAACTTTTCTCGCAATAAATATAAAGTTAATCACTATCAGTACTATGTTTCTACAAAAACAGAGCGGGAGGGTCAAAGAGAAACAATATTATGTAACATCACATTTTAGATTCCTATTCCAGAGACTGTACACCACCGGTGTTACTCTGTGTTTCATTTATTCGGATATATGGTTCGTTTTATAATCTTTTTAATACGTCAAACTATTCCTTTCATTACATTTAATATATACAAGTGTAATTCGTTTAATTCAAATAAGATTGCTTCATTAGTTCAAATAAGGAATTGAATATACAAATGATTTAATATTTAAAAAAAACATGTATCATTATTTAAAATATTTTCGAAAAAGTTAATAATTCCCGTGTATAGAGGATTAGGTATATCTGTATATAATCCTCTCCAGCCCAAACTCTCTTTACTGATGAATGATGTTTTTCTGCCTTGTGTACTTAATTTCTTATAAACAAAAGCCATGACAATTTAAGATATGTATTCGTGCCTTTGTTACCTTTATGAGTGTAGTTTCTTCTAATGATGCATCTGGGCATAAGGTACTAACACAAAAAGTTTTGACCTTGTTGCGTACATCTGGCAACTTTAAGTAATTTTATTAAATTCTATTAAACAGAATGAATTTTTGAGAACTATGTACTGGTATTTACCATACTCTAGTAACTAAAACCTCAGACATTAAATTATCATAGGTAATCTGTTTAAATTTAGGAATGTACACATTTATTATATTTTCATGTTTCATCCATTTAACTCTTTTTGTATTCCAGTTTTTGCTAACAGCTCTCGTAGAACACAGAGGCTTCGATCGCATAGTAAATATATCTATTTCACAGCACAAATTTTTTAATTATTGGTTAAACCAAATATACTGCAGGAAGTATTATGGGTTGCATATAACAACGCGGACCCATTCTTAGTAATTTTTAGTTTATAGTATGGTAATATGTTAATTGAGACTTGAGAGGGGATATCTCTTTTATTAGCTAGCTGGTAGGAGAATGGCCATTTCTGTAGCCAATTCTGCAGCAGCAATTACTTTGACTTTTAAGTTTTTTGATAATCATTCAGTCGCGAGTTGTGACACTTCTGCCGTTATCAAACTTTTTCTTAGTGATCTATCTAATAAAAGGTAATTACATTTATTTATTTGATTCCTCTCATTAGTGTTTAACGGCCTTTAGCCATATTTTTCATTTCTGCTAACTAAACAACCATAATTCTGAAACATGTGCTGATAATATTTTTCTTTCTTCCCAAACGTAGAGTTTTGCTGCCAAATAGATGATTATAGCTGATTATATAGCAAATAGATGATTATAGTTGATTATATAACTGATTATTTTAACAACTGATTACATAGATGCCAAATAAATAGATGATTATATAACTGATTATTTTAACAACTGATTACATAGATAATTAACAAATAACTGATTAGATAGTTAATACAAATTATTTAAATCATTTACCGAAATAATTTGCATTATTAGTACAAATAGTCTACATAATTTACACATGGAAAATCATTTTCGTTTGATGGTTAAATGTCTGCTAGATTTCATAAGACGGATAGTCCAGTCAAACACAGTTTAGTAAAGTTCAGCAGTCGATTGAAATTCCGTTTAGTCAAGTCCAGTTTAGTCCAGTCAATCCCAACCAACAGCAAAACCCTAGCGTTATACAGGTTAGCAAGACGTCAAACCACGTCGAGGAGCAGTCTGTGTTCGGAGAGGCTGTTAGGAAAGGCTACCAGAACTCACCAGGAGCCCTCATCCACTATCTATCCATCATCAGGAGGATTGGTGAGATTCTGAGAATTTCATTGATATTTTTTGTTGTATAATATTTACTGTATAACTTTCATTGCACAATATATTTCTTTTCTTTTAATGATAAATTAATTAAGCTATAAATATTTTCTGTTGGAAATTGTGATAATATTACTTAATATTTCTATTTCATAATTGATAACATTATTTTATAATTTTTAAATTGATTAAAATCGCTGATTTGTTTTTACATTGATGATTTTTCTGAAGTAATTAATAAATAAGTATCTTTTATCGTAAAATTTAATTTTTCATTTTTTTGTTTGTCTGTCCGCCATAAGATCAAATCTTTCCACGGCGGTTGGTTTCACCATCACAGGGGTAGCAGTAACTCTTAAATTTTCCGTGGATGGCGCTCATAATTTTTACATCATTTTAAGCTACCTCTGAGTGTTGGAACAAACTAGCTAGGCAAAATATCACAAAAATATTGGTTCACCCTCTGGCTGATTTAAAAAATATATATATTAATTGAACCCACGAAATCCCAGCCACGCACCAGATCAGCCAGCCGTTCGCCGTCACTATTTGTGTGTTGGTTGAATTGCCTTTGGTTATCACCTTAACCGGTGATATCATTGTTAATTTTTCTAGGGCCAAGTAGTGATGTAACAATGGCGCCCAACGTGGGGCCCGAGAAAAATTAACAATGATATCACCGGTTAAGGTGATAACCAAAGGCAATTCATTTCTGTAGCCAATTCTGCAGCAGCACTTACTTTGACTCTTAAGTTTTTTGATAATCATTCAGTCGCGAGTTGTGACACTTCTGCCGTTATCAAACTTTTTCTTAGTGATCTATCTAATAAAAGAGTTTTGCTGCCAAATAGATAATTATATAGATGATTATATAGATGATTAAATAGATGATTATATAGCTGATTATATAGCAAATAGATGATTATATAATTGATTATTTTAACAACTGATTACATAAATAATTAACAAATAACTGATTAGATAGTTAATACAAATTATTTAAATCATTTACCGAAATAATTTGCATAATTAGTACAAATAGTCTACATAATTTACACATGGAAAATCATTTTCGTTTGATGGTTAAATATCTGCTAGATTTCATAAGACGGATAGTCCAGTCAAATACAGTTTAGTAAAGTTCAGCAGTCGATTGAAATTCCGTTTAGTCAAGTCCAGTTTAGTCCAGTCAATCCCAACCAACAGCAAAACCCTAGCGTTATACAGGTTAGCAAGACGTCAAACTACGTCGAGGAGCAGTCTGTGTTCGGAGAGGCTGTTAGGAAAGGCTACCAGAACTCACCAGGAGCCCTCATCCACTATCTATCCATCATCGGGAGGATTGGTGAGATTCTGAGAATTTCATTGATATTTTCTGTTGTATCATATTCACTGTATAACTTTCATTGCACAATATATTTCTTTTCTTTTAATGATAAATTAATTAAGCTATAAATATTTTCTGTTGGAAATTGTGATAATATTACTTAATATTTCTATTTCATAATTGATAACATTATTTTATAATTTTTAAATTGATTAAAATCGCTGATTTGTTTTTACATTGATGATTTTTCTGAAGTAATTAATAAATAAGTATCTTTTATCGTAAAATTTAATTTTTCATTTTTTTGTTTGTCTGTCCGCCATAAGATCAAATCTTTCCACGGCGGTTGGTTTCACCATCACAGGGGTAGCAGTAACTCTTAAATTTTCCGTGGATGGCGCTCATAATTTTTACATCATTTTAAGCTACCTCTGAGTGTTGGAACAAACTAGCTAGGCAAAATATCACAAAAATATTGGTTCACCCTCTGGCTGATTTAAAAAAAATATATATTAATTGAACCCACGAAATCCCAGCCACGCACCAGATCAGCTAGCCGTTCGCCGTCACTATTTGTGTGTTGGTTGAATTGCCTTTGGTTATCACCTTAACCGGTGATATCATTGTTAATTTTTCTAGGGCCAAGTAGTGATGTAACAATGGCGCCCAACGTGGGGCCCGAACCCACGACCCTGAGATTAAGAGTCTCATGCTCTCATACAATCCCAGAAAATAAAGTTTCAAGTATAAGCACGTGTTTCAACTGTAAGAAAGTTGGTCACGAGTTTATACAATGCAAAGAACCTAGAAAAAGGTTTTGTTTTAAGTGTGGTAAGCCAGACTGTACCGTTAGAACATGTACCGTATGTAATGAGGTTAGGTTGGTTCCAAAAAACCAGTAAGGAGGTCTGTCGACTTAGGCCGACGTCAGACGACTCCTCAGAATGGTCGTATATTTTATAATTCCAGATTAAGTCAAATAAAGAATAATTCTAAGTCTAGTAGTCGTAATTCTCTCAATATAGTCAAGCCTAAAACGGATTTATCCGATTGGAACAATTGGAAAGTAACAGTCAAAAACTTTTTAAAGTCTAGTAAGTCAGTTGTGTCACCAGTTTTTCTAGAGAAGCCCTATGACAATAGGCCCTATATTTCAGTAACTTTGTTTGATGAGGAGGTAATCTCATTGCTTGATAGTGGTGCAAATATCACATGTTTAGGTTCGTTGTCGTTAAATTTGTTGGACAAATATAAAATTAAACTGGACAAAAGTTTAAATAAAGTAGTAAGAACAGCAGACGGAACAGCCCAGAATATTACAGGGATTTGTGAACTACCATTATGTATAGATGGGATTTGTAAATTAGTTGAAGTTCGTGTAGTACCGTCACTACGCTGTAGTTTGATTTTAGGTAGTGATTTTATCAAACAGTTTTCATTAAGACTTAATTTCCAAAATAACACCTGGGAAGTTTTTAGTGACGTCCACGATTATTTAATCAATGTGATTACCGAACCACCCAAACAAAGTGAGTCAAGTTTAGAAGTCAACATTAAGTTTAGTAAGGCTCAAAATAGGGAACTGGAAAATGTAGTAGATCTTTTTAAGTCCTTATCTAGAGATAAACTTGGGCGAACACATTTAATGCAGGCACACATTGAGACCGGTGATGCCTTGCCGTTTAAAAAGCGACAATATAGATTATCCCCCTACATGCAGCAGCACCTTAATGTAGAATTGGACAAAATGTTACAGCAGGACGTAATAGAGCCATCTTTTAGCCCCTGGAATAGTCCAGTATTGTTAGTTAAAAAGGGTAGTGGGGAATGGCGTTTTTGCTTTGATGGTAGGGCTTTAAATGAAGTCACAAAGAAGGATTCTTATCCATTGCCTTTAGTCGACGACATTTTAAAAATGTTATCTAATGCAAAGTTTATCTCTAGTGTGGATCTTAAGTCAGCCTTTTGGCAATTGCCGCTAGATGAATCTAGCAAAGAGAAAACAGCTTTTTCAGTTCCGGGGAGAGGTCTGTTCCAATTTAAAGTCTTACCTTTTGGGCTGGCCAATTCGGCGCAGATTACCCAACGTTTAATGGACAGAATTTTCACCCCAGAACTACAACCTAAAGTTTTTGTGTATCTAGATGACATTATTATAACTTCAAGTTCTTTTGATGAACACATAGCTTTGCTAAAAGAAGTATATAAAAGATTGTCACAAGCAAACTTGACTGTTAATTTCCAAAAGTGTAAATTTTTCAGAGAATCTCTGAATTATCTGGGTTTCGTGGTGGATGCGCAAGGTTTGAGAACCTCAAGTGATAAAATCGAGGCTATGTTAAATTATCCAAGACCGGAAACTACAACCCAAATCAGACGTTTTGTGGGCATGTGTTCATGGTATCGACGTTTTATCCCACATTTTAGTACTTTAATAAGTCCGCTTAACGATTTGCTTAAGGGGCGGAAAAAGAAACAGTCGACACCATGGAACGATAAGACCGAATTAGCTTTCAGGGAAATAAAACAAAGATTAATTTCTGCTCCTATACTTGCATCACCTGATTTCTCTCAGGAATTTTGCATTCAATCTGATAGTAGTGCGTTTGGCGTAGGTTCAGTGCTTACCCAAACTATACAAGGGGTTGAAAAAGTAATTGCCTATGCGAGTAGAAGTTTGTCAAGGGCTGAACGTAATTACTCAACTTGTGAACGAGAAATTTTAGCGGTATTGCATGGGGTAGAGAGTTTTGCCGGGTATGTACAGGGGGTTCACTTTAAGGTCATCACTGACCATTCTAGTTTGAGATATTTAAGTAAACTGTCAAATCCAACCGGGCGTTTGTCTCGATGGGCACTCAGACTCTCCATGTATGACTTTGAGATCATTCACAGAAAGGGTACTCTACATGTAGTCCCTGATGCTTTGTCGCGTTCAGTACCAGTAGCAGAAATTGATACTTTGGGTATTTCTTTAAATAATCTCGAACCTTGGTATCTAAAACTTAGAGAGAGAATTATGAAAAATCCACATAAGTTTCCTCAGTGGATGGTCAAAGACGGGTATCTTTTCAAACATACCAAGAGTAAAATAATTTTGCGTACAAACATTTCAGAATGGAAATTAGTAGTTCCTCTAGCAGAAAGGCAAAAAGTTATGGTTGACTGCCACGAGAATGAAAATTCTGGGCATTTAGGTTATTATAAAACGCTACACAAAGTAGCAGAAAACTTTTATTGGCCTAAAATGCGAAAGGACATACTAACGTACATTCGAAAATGTGAAATCTGCGGCAGAGAAAAGTCTCTGAACACGCAGAGGTTTGGGCAAATGGGCGCAGAAAAGAAAGCCTCTTTTCCTTTTCAGTTTGTAGCATACGATACAATGGGACCTTTTCCCAGAAGTACGAAGGGCAATAGGTTTTTGTTAGTAGCCGTAGACTATTTCTCTAAATTTGTGCTAATGAAACCCGCGCGTGAAGCCACTTCAAAGGCTATCACGACTTTTCTCGAACAAGTGTTTTTAACTTATGGTACACCACAAGTTTTATTGCTAGATAATGCTACAGCACATACTAGCAATATGTTTAATAACTTTGTTAAGAAATTCAAAATTACTAAGTTGTGGTATAGTTGTTTTTATCATCCCCAAATAAACCACGTAGAAAGGGTAAATCGTACAATTGGCACTATGATCAGAAGTTTTCTCAAGGGTTCACATAAGAAATGGGACGAAAATATTTTAAATATTCAATCTGCGATTAATTCAGCCGTACACGAGGTGACCGGATTCACCCCGGCATTCCTGAATTTTGGGCGAAAGCTGCCTGTGACGGGTGATTATTATGATGAAGTCGACGTTTCAGATGTGAGTGACCTTGGGGAAAGTAGAAGATCATATGCCAATGAAATGGATAAGTCAGGTCTAGTAAAGTTTGCCCGTAAGTCCGATTATGCCACGGAGTATAGTCAAGACAAAATTTTAGTTTAGTCAGGTCAGGTATGCTTTGGGACGCCAAGTATAAAAAATATGCGTTGGGACGCCAAGCATAAAATATTTCAAAATTTTCTATTTCAGAAAATGGAATATAATAAATTTAATCTGGGGGCACAGTTTAAATTTAGTTTAGTTCGAGCTCAGTCTCGACAGTTAGGTTCAATTAGGTTTGAGTTGTTTAATCATACAGTAGAGTAGGTAAACAAAAATTTCAGTCAGGTTTGGTTAGGGACGCCTAACATATTCTAAAATTTCCTTTGAAAGGAAATGGAATAAAATAAGTTTATTTTACGAAACATTAAAATAAATTTAATTTAAGACGAGCACAATTTCGTTACTTCAGTTCAGTATAAGCGCCGTCTCGACGCTTAGTTCGAACGACGTTTTGATTTTTAGTCAGGTCAGGTCAAGTAGGACAATGACATGGTCAGGTTTAGTTTGCGGTTTCAACATTGAAAATTAATGAAAATTTTTCAAACCGCAGTTTCAATTGAATTATAGTGCTTTAGTACTAATTTAACGCTTTTTGTGTTAACGAGAGAGTTGATTTGCAACCAAACCTCTCAACCGCGGATCTTTAAAGATTCTAGAACCATTTGTAGGTCTAATCTTGGTTTAGTTAGGTATAGTTAGGTATAGTATAGTGAGATAAGTTGCGGTAGAGCGTCGCAGTATTCAGAAAATATTTAGATGCCACCATAACAGTCAGTTAGGATAAAAGTAATTTTACTAGTACTGTTACTTAGTGTTAGTTAGTTAGGTTTAAATAGATTTAGTTTGATTGGCCGATCATTTAATTTTAGTAACTTTTAGGTTTAGTTCTGTTTATTCAGTTTTTGAGACAAGTACTCAAAAATGCATAACATCGCACGAAAACTTAGCGACATATTTTTTTTTCATACCTCATGCATCTACTGTGATACTTCTTGACAAATGCAAGAATTTTTAATTGTTTTTTTATTTTGTCGCTGAGATTATATAGGATGGTAGGGTGGAGGTTCTTTAAATAGGGCCACTTAAAATGCGTAACTTCCAACTTAGCCGCATTACAAAGCGATACTCAACACCAAATATCTGCTTTAAAAAAATCGTCAAACTTTTGGGTTTAGGTGACCTCACACTACCGATTAATTTCGCGTGAGGACACACACAGACAGACACAGTTCTGCCTTTTTAGTTTAGTTTGGTTTCGCAACTTGGTGTGTTTGGATCGATGCATATCCAATTACACTTGTGTAAATATTTTATTTTAAATTTTATCTGCGAAATTTCGAGTTTGACGATCTTAAAAGATTTTAGATTTACTACATATTTATTGACACTTTGGAGAAATTTCAATAAGCATATGAAAATTTTCAGTTTTAATTTTCACTTTTCATCAACTGGATAATAGTCTGAGCACTTAGTCCAAAATATTATTGAATGCGCTGTAATTTATATCTCGTAGTTGAATACTTTAATTCGTTGTAAATTTTAACAAACACTTAACTCGTAGTTGTAAATATATTTTTTTACACGTGGTTGTATAATGTATGGCTCTAGTCTATGGGCATACAGGTTAGTTTCCAATATTTTCTTTTTAGAAGTTGGACTTTGTGAGTTTGTCACCATTAAGTTGGGACAGATAGTAAATAATTTTTTTTAATTATTTATTTTTATTTGGCCACGTATACGGGGTGTTTACCATTTCACTTTAGCACTACGATGAAATAAATTTCACGCATTCATAATATTTTCAATTTTAGTTTAGTACAGTTTACTTTTAGTACAGTTTATTTTAGTACAGTTTGATGTTAGTACCATTTAGTCAGACATTTTGCTAATTAAAAATTTTTTTTTTGGATCACAGCTGATCAAGAAATATTTCAGTAAGCTAAAATATTTCTTCCGGAGGAGAAGGGTGTGTTGCGTACATCTGGCAACTTTAAGTAATTTTATTAAATTCTATTAAACAGAATGAATTTTTGAGAACTATGTACTGGTATTTACCATACTCTAGTAACTAAAACCTCAGACATTAAATTATCATAGGTAATCTGTTTAAATTTAGGAATGTACACATTTATTATATTTTCATGTTTCATCCATTTAACTCTTTTTGTATTCCAGTTTTTGCTAACAGCTCTCGTAGAACACAGAGGCTTCGATCGCATAGTAAATATATCTATTTCACAGCACAAATTTCTTAATTATTGGTTAAACCAAATATACTGCAGGAAGTATTATGGGTTGCATATAACAACGCGGACCCATTCTTAGTAATTTTTAGTTTATAGTATGGTAATATGTTAATTGAGACTTGAGAGGGGATATCTCTTTTATTAGCTAGCTGGTAGGAGAATGGCCATTTCTGTAGCCAATTCTGCAGCAGCAATTACTTTGACTTTTAAGTTTTTTGATAATCATTCAGTCGCGAGTTGTGACACTTCTGCCGTTATCAAACTTTTTCTTAGTGATCTATCTAATAAAAGGTAATTACATTTATTTATTTGATTCCTCTCATTAGTGTTTAACGGCCTTTAGCCATATTTTTCATTTCTGCTAACTAAACAACCATAATTCTGAAACATGTGCTGATAATATTTTTCTTTCTTCCCAAACGTAGAGTTTTGCTGCCAAATAGATGATTATAGCTGATTATATAGCAAATAGATGATTATAGTTGATTATATAACTGATTATTTTAACAACTGATTACATAGATGCCAAATAAATAGATGATTATATAACTGATTATTTTAACAACTGATTACATAGATAATTAACAAATAACTGATTAGATAGTTAATACAAATTATTTAAATCATTTACCGAAATAATTTGCATTATTAGTACAAATAGTCTACATAATTTACACATGGAAAATCATTTTCGTTTGATGGTTAAATGTCTGCTAGATTTCATAAGACGGATAGTCCAGTCAAACACAGTTTAGTAAAGTTCAGCAGTCGATTGAAATTCCGTTTAGTCAAGTCCAGTTTAGTCCAGTCAATCCCAACCAACAGCAAAACCCTAGCGTTATACAGGTTAGCAAGACGTCAAACCACGTCGAGGAGCAGTCTGTGTTCGGAGAGGCTGTTAGGAAAGGCTACCAGAACTCACCAGGAGCCCTCATCCACTATCTATCCATCATCAGGAGGATTGGTGAGATTCTGAGAATTTCATTGATATTTTTTTGTTGTATAATATTTACTGTATAACTTTCATTGCACAATATATTTCTTTTCTTTTAATGATAAATTAATTAAGCTATAAATATTTTCTGTTGGAAATTGTGATAATATTACTTAATATTTCTATTTCATAATTGATAACATTATTTTATAATTTTTAAATTGATTAAAATCGCTGATTTGTTTTTACATTGATGATTTTTCTGAAGTAATTAATAAATAAGTATCTTTTATCGTAAAATTTAATTTTTCATTTTTTTGTTTGTCTGTCCGCCATAAGATCAAATCTTTCCACGGCGGTTGGTTTCACCATCACAGGGGTAGCAGTAACTCTTAAATTTTCCGTGGATGGCGCTCATAATTTTTACATCATTTTAAGCTACCTCTGAGTGTTGAAACAAACTAGCTAGGCAAAATATCACAAAAATATTGGTTCACCCTCTGGCTGATTTAAAAAATATATATATTAATTGAACCCACGAAATCCCAGCCACGCACCAGATCAGCTAGCCGTTCGCCGTCACTATTTGTGTGTTGGTTGAATTGCCTTTGGTTATCACCTTAACCGGTGATATCATTGTTAATTTTTCTAGGGCCAAGTAGTGATGTAACAACCTAAAAAACTTAAAAATAATTATGAGAAACTTTTTTCGAAAATTCGAAAAAAACTTTTTTTGTAATCAAGTAAACCAATTAGTTTGTATTTCACATGTATTATAGATCTACTCAAGACAATTCATTAATTATATTTTGGGGATCTTTTGAAAAAGAAATAAAATTTCTTACTCTAAATTTTTGGAAAAATTTATATACGTACTTACACATTAGAAATAGAAATAGAAATAGAAATAGAAACATTTATTTGCCATAAAAACTGTTTTCACAGAAAAAGGTTTCGTCGACTATAATTAGAAAAATATAAAAATAGAAAATATATACGTGTATAAAATAGAAAATATATACAAACAAGAGACGTACAAATTATATATAACGAAATACGATCTTAAAGTTTAGATAATCTAAGTCTAAAAAAGTGTGAACTTATATAAAAGATAAAATATACACAAACAACAGACATACATAAATTGAATGTATGAAAATAATCTAAGTCAAGTTCAATGTCATGAATAGAGTCTATGTCATTGATGAGCAGAATTCGTCAATGGAATAAAAACACTTTTCAATTAAAAAGCTTTTTAGTTCAGTCTTAAATAACTTGTACGTCGTTACAAGTTTTAATCTATCTGGAAGTAGATTAAATAGATGAGCACCAGCACAGTATGGGGACTTTTTGTATTTACTAAGCCTATAGTTGCGGATGTGTATATCGTTGGCACTCCTTGTTCTATGATCGTGTACTGAACTATTGAGCCTAAATTTTCCGATATTATTAAAAACAAAACAAAGTAATTTATACATGTATATGCATGGTAGTGTCATAATTTTCTTGTTTCTAAAAGTGTCACGACACGTATGTCTGTAGGGCAAATTGAAGATAATCCTAATTATCCTTTTTTGCATGACAAACACCCTATTAATTTCTACAGCCTGTCCCCAGATGATAATATTATAGCTAAGGACTGAATATACAAGAGAATAATAACATGTTATTAGGGCCGTTTCGTTAACTTCTTTTTTAATATTTAAAATTCCAAATGTACATTTACCTAACTTTGTGCAGACACTTTCTATATGACCGAAGAAGTCAAGTGTTGAGTCTATGACAATGCCCAAAAACTTTGTGTTATTACTTGTTTCTACATAGTCAATATTAGGTAACAAAGTTGGTGTTGAAGAAGAAAAATAAAGAAACACTGTTTTATTTTTGTTCACTATGAGCGAATTTTTATCACACCAATTTTTAAATTCATCAGAAATTAGGTATGCCTTCGATTCTAGTTCCGGTACGCTATTTGCATTAATGATTACAGATGTATCATCAGCATACATGAAGACATCACTCTGATTTAGGAAAGATGGAAGGTCATTTATGAACAATAGAAATAGCAATGGGCCTATTATCGAGCCCTGTCCCACTCCAATATCCATATTATATATATCTGAAGTTACGCAATCTAGTGAAACTAATATTTTTCTATTTTCAAGATAGGACATGATCCAATTTAATATGTTGCCTCTTATTCCTAGGGAAGATAATTTCAATTGCAAGAAATTTGAATTTACACAATCAAAGGCCGATGTTAAATCAAAAAACAGCCCTGCAACTTTTTTACCTTTATCAAGGTAGTCATGTACTTTTTGGATAAACTCCAGGCTGGCTAGTTCCGTAGACCTATTAGATCTATAACCATACTGGCTATCTGTAAATTTGTTTTTTTCTTCTAAATAATTATACAGGCGCGTGGCTACCGCTTTTTCAGAAATTTTAGATATGTAACTTAGGATTATGATTGGTCGGTAATTTTCTAACATGTTATGATCATCTTTCTTGTGTAATGGTATTAATTTTCCTAATTTTAAAATGTTTGGAAATTGTCCAAATTCAAGAGACTTATTGATCAAGGTAGCAATTGTATCGGCCAGTGTATGTTTGCAAAATTTGAGAAGCCGCAGTGGTATTTCATCAACCCCTACAGAATTTTTATTTTTCATTTTATCAATAATTTCTATTACTTCTATATTAGTTACCGGTTTTATGAAGATTGAGGCACAGCTAATCTGATGCGGGAGTGTGCATGAATTTGATCGATTAGTATTGAAGTGTTTTTTTAATTTCTTTTCGATGCAGGTGGAGAAGTAATTACCGAAAATATTAGCCACTTCTTGCCTATCACATATTAATTCATTATTAACTTTTATGTTAATGTTGGTATTTTTGTTTACACTTTTGCCTATTCTATTGTTTATAATTTTCCATAAAGTTTTATTTTTATTTTCTGAGTTCATTATTTCCTTCGTATTGCGTTCAATTTTCCTTTTCGATATTAAGTCATTGATTACTTTTTTGTATTTTTTATAGGAGTTGAGTAATTCATTAGAGCCAGATTGCTTGGCGATATGATATAAGAATTTTAAGTTGTTATATTCACTCATGATGTTTGGGTCATAATAAGGATTAAGGGTTTTGGTTTTAATTTCTTTTTTTGGGCACGTAACATTCATACACCACTGAATATGTGTCATAAATTCATTGTAATAGTCGTCTATATTTTCGCATGATTTTGAAAAAAGATCGTATTGATTAATGAAGACAGTTTCGAAATTACTCATATTTTGCTCAGAAAATATTCTTCTCAACCCTGTGGTACTGCTTATGGAAGCGGGAATAACACTCCCTATGTTGCAAGTAACTAATTGTCCCTTGTGGTCTGATATATGTGAGTCGATTACACAGCATTTACTATTTTCAATGTTAGTTACAATATAGTCAATAGAAGTACTAGAGCCATAATCACCACTTAAGTTGATTCTGGTCGGTTCGTTCACAAGAGAAACAAGATTAAAAGAATTTAGTACGTCAAACAACATTTTTGTTTCTCCGGTCTTTTTAATACTGTCTACATTGAAATCGCCAGTTAAGATGATATGATCAAAAGAAGGGATGACAAGAGATAGGACTTCCGATAGCTTTGATAAGAAATTATGATAGTTTCCCTGGGGAGATCTATACACACAGATAACACAAGTATGCTTGTCGAAAATAATCGCGCTTAATTCTATATCTATTTCTAAACAATATTTTCTCACATCGAGTAGATTACAACTGTCCTTCAATTCGGCTTTGCAATAAATTGCCACTCCCCCGTGAATATGTGATGTTCTGCAAAAGTTACTTAAACATACGTAGTTGTCAATAGTCGTTACTGAAGACTGGATCTGATTCATCCAGTGTTCAGAAATACATACAAAGGAGGGCATTTCTAGTTCAATTAAATGTGTTTCTAAAAGTTGTATTTTGTTAGTCAAACATTGTACATTAATATGGAACATAGAAAATTCGCAGTCAGAATTAGAACCAGTATCTATATTACTGTGCTGGTTCATCTTAATAGTATTAATAGGAGAAACTACACGTACAGAGTTACTTGAGACAGTCTCGGGTATAAAAAATTTTCAGTGTTACGTTCAGAATGTTTATTGGTTATTTCAACTATTTCAGGTGTATTGCAGAAGTTATTAACGGGTGATATGTGCGAAGAGTGTACATCATTACAATTCGATGGGGCAATAATACTATTTGAATTCGCATAGTTACCGACTTCACTTGCGTCATTTACATTGATGAATACAAGTGTATTGTTGTTAATATTGTGTGTATTCTGAATTTTAACAATTATTTCCTTACCTAATTCTGCTTTAGTTAGGTACTGATGAAGGTTTTTATTAACATCAATGACACCAACTCTACCCGGAACACATCTGTCTATTCTCTCTAAAAAATCTAAAAGTTTTCTATTGAATTTGTCAATTAAAATATTATTTCCGTATTTTCGCAACGGAACTGTAGTAAAAGTTATATTTGTATTACCGATATTTTTTATTTTATTACAAATATCCTTGAATAACGGATATCTGTTACCCTTATTAAAATTATTGGAACCTGCTATAATTATGACGTGGTCATTAAGAGTAAAGTTAAATGTTAGAGCTTCTATATTTTCCACTACCTGATTGAATGTTGCTCCAGGTTTAATAAAGCTTTGAATCACATACCGATTACGATCCAATTTATTGTAGACTTCCTTGTTTATCCTGCGACCATAGTCATCACTTAAAATAAGAATTCTGCTAATGCATTTGTTAGTATGAGGGTGTACATTATTTTTATTTGTATTATCCGAACTCTTACTTTTGTTTATAGATATATTTTTGGGATTTGCTTGAGTGGATTTATGCTTAAAACCATATTTATTTATATTGTTCCATTGTTCCTGGACTATTATTTCTGTCGGGATTTCTGTAGATGTCGGCATGGTATTATTGAATTTCTCAGTCTGTGTACTTATAGTTGATAACTTTTTGTATTCTTTTACAGTTTGAGTACTAATAGTGTTCGTCCGTTTCTTGTTGAGACTGATAAGTTTTTCTACTTCGTAAATATGGTTCTTAAGTTCTTTTATAATTTCATCTTGCTTTTTTATAATAGCATTACATTCCTCTTCTCTTTGCATCACTTCTTCTAAGAACACTTTGTTTTCTTCTTTCAGCTTTCCAATGTATTTATCTTTTATTTCTCCTTCCTCCGTCAGTTCATTGATGGTTTTTTCGAGAATACTGCGCTCTGCATCGCGTTCACTGAAGCTATCGTCTTCACAACACACTATTTTATTTTGTTTAAGATGTCTTATTTTAGTTCTGAATTTCGAAATACAACATTTGTGATAAACATTGTGACACTTTACACAGATATAGTGTAAAAAAGGTTTGGTTTTGCAGCATTTATAATAATTTGCAGAGGAGCTCTGCGAAGTCACACCTACGCTTGACGACATTTCTATACTCTTATTAGGGACCACTACTATTATTTGACTAATTATACAGCATACTATAAGCTACAACATATATTTATCACATAGCTCTACCATAGGGGTAACGTGGTTAAATTGAAAAAAATAAGTTAGTAGGTATAGTACCTGAAAACTTTAATTTGGGGAAAATCGAGGATAGCTACAAAATTACATTCCCCTAGCTTTCGAGGGTGTTGATTACTATGGTGTCCTTCATTTCGCCCGCAGAGGGGAGAATTATCCCTAACTGACCAACAAACCCCCTTTTTCAGTTTTTTTCTGTGAAATATTGTTTTCGGGGTTTTTGCCTTTCTTTCGTAGTTTGTGTGGAGGAAACATAAAACGGTAAGGATCTGAGCCAGGAACCACCCTCAAGAAAGGTGAAACCATCTTCCCAGGGGGTGAAAAGAGATTTTTTGCTGTTTTCCATGGGATTTTCGGGTAAAAGATCTCGGGTAAATGTAGGGGATGATACCACCCCCAGTCCCTCCCTCGGCAGGGTTAACCATATTTCCACAGAGCCCATACATGTTTATCATGATAAGAAACTACGCGGTTGTGTTATTAAAAAAAAATGTTTTCCATAATTTAAATTAAAAAAAAACATGACCTAGGTGCATATACCCCCTGTATATCATCCTTACACGCGACAGCAAAGAAATCCATTTTTTACCCCTGGGAGGAAGGATCCACCCTCCTTGAAATGCTATTTGGCGGAAAATTGGCAATAAACCCGACTCTGAACAATCCTCCTTTGAAAAATCCCTAAAAAAGGGGATCGATTGACCAATTAGGGATAGTTCCCTCTCTACGGGCAAAATGAAGGGTGCCATTGTATTCAGCACTCTCAAAAGCTGGGAGAAGAAGGTAATTATGTACTATTTTTTTTTACAATTTGACTACGTTACACTTGCGATAGAGTTCTGTGAAAAATATATCTTGTAGCTTATTGTATGGTGTATTATTATTATTTAAAAATGGTGGTGGTTTCTATCGCATAAGTACGTAAATAAATTTTTCAAAAATTCGGAAGCACCAAATTTTAATTTTTTCCTAAAAATTCCCTGAAAATATCATTCATGAATTGTCTGTGTATTTACAATGTATAGGAGATACAAAAAATTGGTTTACTTCATTAATAATAAAATATATTTCAGATTTTTGAAAAAAACATATTTCTCAAATATTACGTAGTTTTACAATAGTCAAAATTTTTTGTGGTATTATCTTATGCAAACCTACATCACTGGAAAGAGCCACACGCAAAAAAGTAGAAAAGCATGGACACTTATTTTTACCTACCATGACCTTTTCCAGTAACTGGGTAATTTATTACGAAATAGAATAACGTTTCAAGAAAATTTATTTATTTGGTATTTTTAAATCAAACGTATTTTATTAAACTTGTACTGGAAAATTACAGTTAGTTGTAATATGAAACTGGCATACTTCCATTTGAAAAAAAAATACTGAGTAATGTAAAAAAACTGATTTTTTCAACTTTAGAACTTTCTGCAATACAAATAAACCATGGTTCTAAATATTTAAGCATATTAGAGCAATTTGAGATGAATTACAGCACAGTAGATTAAAGTGTCTATAAACATTTCAAAGTGGTGTAAACAGTTATGGAATTAGTAATAATAATATGCAGAATGAACTGTATAATCCAAAAATCCGAAAATATGCAGTGTCCCATTTAAAGATCAAAGTTACTACAGGTAAGGTCAAGTCGTAGAAATTAAAAAAACCGCTGCCTAAGGAATCACTACTTCCACATCCAGATTATTCGTCCGTCACTTTAAAGGAAACATCTTGACTATATTTGCACTCTAGTATGTGAACATTATTGGTCATAGAATTTTAATAATATTTGGGGTAGATGTCATAGAAAAGTTTGAGGAGTTGGTTTCTACCATATACGATAAAAATGAAGTTTCTAGTTTACCGTACTTATTTTCCACTATTTACAACCTACCACCTCAATGGAGTCATCTCAATCAGATGTCACTACAATACATACGTGTACTAACTTTCAAGTGAATATCTCAATTTGATGTTATCAATCCCATTAATAATGAAGCGGAGATGGTAGAGTTTGAAAAATATTAGAAAGAAATCTGAGGCCTTGGTTTCTAGTATATACACCGAATCCCAAATTTCTGTAGTCTTACCAGCTTGCTTTACTTATTTTCCCCTATTTGCCCCTATTTAATCCCCAACCCTTCAACGGCATCATCTCAAATTATGATCTAATTTCAGACGTCGTTATAATACATACATGTACCAAATTTCAAATGAATATCTCAATTTTATTTTATCAACCCTTTTCATAGGAGTAGGGGTGGTTGGGTTGAAAAATATTATAAGAAAATCTGACGCTGTGGCTTCTAGTACATACACCGAATTTCAAGTTTCTGTAGTCTTACCTACGTTTTACTTATATTCCTCTATTTACCCCAAATTAACCCCCAACCCTTCAACGGAATCATCTCAAAATATAAACTAGTTCCAGACGTCGTTATAATACATACGTGTACGAAATTTCAAATAAATATCTCAACTTTATTTTGTCAACCCCATTAATGGGGTAGGGGTGGTGCGGGGGTTGAAAAATATTATAAAAAATCTGAGGCCTTAACTTCTAGTACATACACCGAATTTCAAGTTTCTGTACTCTTACAAGCTTGCTTTACGTATTTCCCCCTATTTACCTCTATTTAACCCCCAACCCTTCACCGGATTTCCTCAAAAAACAATCCAGTTCCAGATCTCGTTATAATATATACGTGTACAAAATTTCAGGTCAATATCTTAAACCGTTCCGGAGAAAGCGTGCGGACAAAAAAAGTTACAGACAGACAGACAGACCGACAGACCGACAGACAGAAGAAAATTTTTTTTTCGCTCAAATTTAAAATCTCGACGTTTCATGACATTCTAAACCTATTTCACGAATAAAAATTTTTGAAAATTTTTTTGCGATTACTATACTTCCAATCCACTACGTGGATGTGGAAGTAAAATTGGTTCAAAAATTTGTTTTAATAACATATGACACGTACCAAGTTTCATCTGGATTCATTAAAAAATGAAGAAATGGCGGCCGTAAATTCATCTCATTGACACCTGTTTAGTACCTACTAATCCTATATTTATAGGCGTATAACTGTATTCTATACATATTATTAGCGATATATTGTATGCAAATGTTTTTGATTTTAGAAATACTGCTTATTTTGGCTTCTTGGAATTAATGAAACCAAAAAAAAGGAGAAACTGTCATTGTATCTGGTGCAGCCGGAGCAGTGGGTAGCACTGTAGGACAGCTTGCTAAAATTAAAGGATGCAAGGTGATTGGCGTCGCAGGATCGAACGAAAAAGGAAAGTGGTTGGTGGAAGAATTAGGGTTTGATCATTTTGTTAATTACAAATCAGATGATTTCGACAAAGTTCTTTCTGAGATCGCACCCCAAGGAGTTGATATCTATTTTGACAATGTAAGTAAATCACATCTACTCTCTCCTTATATTTTTATAATTTATATGTAATAATCAAGTAATTCAAATAGGCAAATACAAAGTACCTAAAAATCTGGTAATAAAATTAACACCACAGACAGCCACAACAATTAGTTGTTGAGACGAAAATTCATTTTCACTTGTGATGACTTGATACTAACACTAAATTTATAAGCCTGATAAAAGTATCCATGAATACAAAGAATAGAACTCGTTGAACAACCCCGAGTGCAGCTCGGAATATCTAAGCAGTGTGCTAATAGCACTTGAACTATGCTCGTGCAACTGCTGACTGTATCCATGTTTCCTTGACAGCCACTAGCACGACTGGTGCTATATTTTACAGGCTGATTTTCACTATTTTCGATCATATTTCGAGTCTATAAGGCTGTTTCTGATTGTTTTCAATAAGATTTTACTGAATCTCTATATATACTTTTTCATATTCTTTCACTTGCTTTCTGTTTGGAAGTGTTATTGTTTCTGTACCATAAATTTATTCTAATGATGGTACCTGTCTTAAGCGTACTAAACTGACTTTGACTATATTCTTCATATTTTTGCGACATTGCATTTGTCATTGAGTAGATTATATACTGCAAACAATAATCTTGAAAAGCGTTTTTCAATTTCCCATATTCTCTAGGAGGTTAGAGATCTGGTATTTCTATGAATATGGAACAATATTCTCAGTTCACAGCGTGTATGCTGACTTCTAGTAGATCTCCATTTGTTAAAGCCTCACCAAAGCTCATTCCAATTAGTTCCTTGATAATATTTCATTTCTTTCCAAGGAAATCATCTAATATAACTTTCCCCCTTAAATATATTTATAAAACTATCATGTTACTTGATGATTGACAGGCAAGGGCACTTAAAACTCACTCAATAGAAAAAGCAAACAGACACATTCTGATGCGCGTAAACAAGTTACTGTTCATATCAATGATAGTCTCTACAGATGTTCCTCAGAAATTCATTGTCTCACCCATTCTTTTTTATCCATTTACTTACTGAAACATAAACGTTGGGCGCATCACGGCCGCTAGCGTTCTGTAGCATCCTGGGCACACCTTATATAAATATTCTTAATTAGTAAATATAATATTCTTTCAAATACAGCAATGAAATATTAGAATGTGAAAATAACTAACAAAGTTCCTATACGGCAAACCGCTCCTTGTAGTTACCAGTTTAATCCCTGGTCGTAGGTGTAGGTCTTTTTTGTGAAAAATAAATTAATCTCAGCAAACTCAAATATTGTATGTGTGTTCTTTGTCACCGAATTGACTGTTCCTGAATTTTTCCAATACAACGTCATACTTTCAGAGATAAAGGAGGTAGTATGACATCTGGTGTCTATAACTAATAACAAGTGAAAAAAACTACATTTTGATATGCTTTTTGTCCAATTTGTTGGGATGATTCATTAAATTTTCAGCAGAGGGTCGCAAGATGACTCAGTGCTTTGACATGGTTTATTTTTCTTTTTTTTCTTTTTGCATTGACTAAAGTAAAAGCTAACTACATTTTGAAACACGGAAAGGGCATCGGTTCTATTTTTATTTAGTAAATGAAAATAAGGAAATGAATGATGATATTTTAAATATAACATTACATTATTTTTTTTTGCACCTCTATCGCACGGAGAATTTATCAATTTGTAATATGTTTTTAAATAATTCTATGGAATGCATTTTCGTAAATAACTCGTTTATTTTAAGTTTTTCGAAAAAACTATATTTCAGATTTTTTGTCCAAAAAGGTCCGTGCCTTATACTGGTTATAGAGATCAATCGAAGGAATAGTAAATTTTCGATTTTTATTAGGAAACTGTTCGGAATTTGTAGAATTTATCAAAAAAATCAAGTTTTCCAGGATTTGTAGATTCGCTGTTGTTTTGTCAAATTTCTCACAAACGTCAACTAATAGACCTAATCGAGCCCTACAATTGTCATTTTTGAAAATCGAAATCGGACCTTCGGTTTGGGAGTTATAAATTTCTTTGAAAAATCATACTCGGCCCTGGAAAACATACTCGCGGTCAACGGATTCGGGCCGCCAGCAATAGGCTTGATTTGTGGCCGGGTACCTTTGATCCCACCAAGTCTCATCGAAATCGATCAATATTCTGGACAGTTATCGTGCTTCCTAGCCCGTTTTCGAGAAAACCAGTTTTTTGCAAAAAAATTAATTTTCATTTGTTTTTCGACATAGCCTCTGGTATACTTATTTGTAGAGCTTTGCCAGCGGCACCATCTCTTTTTTGAAATTGTTGCGTACATCTGGCAACTTTCAGTAATTTTATTAAATTCTAATACACTAAACTTAATTTTTGAGAAATATGTATAGGTATTTACCATACTCTAGTAACGAAAACACCAGACATTTAATTATCATAGGTAATGTGTTTAAATTTAGGAATGTACACATTTATTATATTTTCATGTCTCATCCATTTAACTCTTTTTGCATTCCAGTTTTTGCTAACAGCTCTCGTAGAACACAGAGGCTTCGATCGCATAGTAAATATATCTATTTCACAGCACAAATTTCTTAATTATTGGTTAAACCAAATATACTGCAGAAAGTATTGTGGGTTGCATAGAACAACGCAAACCCAAATTCTTAGTAATTTTTAGTTGATAGTATGGTAATATGTTAATTGAGACTTGAGAGGGGATATCTCTTTTATTAGCTGGCTAATAGCAGAATTGGTCATTTCTGTAGCCAATTCTGTAGCAGCATACACTTTGACTTTAGTTTTTGGTAATCATTCAGACACGAGTTGTGTCACTTCTGCTGTTATCAAACTTTCTCTTAGTGATTTATCTAATAAAAGGTAATTACATTTATTTATTTGATTCCTCTCATTAGTGTTTAACGGCCTTTAGCCATATTTTTCATTTCTGCTAACTAAACAACCATAATTCTGAAACATGTGCTGATAATATTTTTTTTCTTCCCAAACGTAGAGTTTTGCTGCCAAATAGATAATTAAATAGATAGCAAATAGATGATTATATAGCTGATTATATGATTATATAGATGATTATATAACTGATTATTTTAACAACTGATTACATAGATAATTAACAAATAACTAACTAGATAGTTAATACAAATTATTTAAATCATTTACCGAAATAATTTGCATAATTAGTACAAATAGTCTACATAATTTACACATGGAAAATCATTTTCGTTTGATGGTTAAATGTCTGCTAGATTTCATAAGACGGATAGTCCAGTCAAACACAGTTTAGTAAAGTTCAGCAGTCGATTGAAATTCCGTTTAGTCAAGTCCAGTTTAGTCCAGTCAACCCCAACCAACAGCAAAACCCTAGCGTTATACAGGTTAGCAAGACGTCAAACACGTCGAGGAGCAGTCTGTGTTCGGAGAGGCTGTTAGGAAAGGCTACATTGTTACATCACTACTTGGCCCTAGAAAAATTAACAATGATATCACCGGTTAAGGTGATAACCAAAGGCAATTCAACCAACACACAAATAATGACGGCGAACGGCTAGCTGATCTGGTGCGTGGCTGGGATTTCGTGGGTTCAATTAATATATATTTTTTTTTAAATCAGCCAGAGGGTGAACCAATATTTTTGTGATATTTTGCCTAGCTAGTTTGTTCCAACACTCAGAGGTAGCTTAAAATGATGTAAAAATTATGAGCGCCATCCACGGAAAATTTAAGAGTTACTGCTACCCCTGTGATGGTGAAACCAACCGCCGTGGAAAGATTTGATCTTATGGCGGACAGACAAACAGAAAAAATGAAAAATTAAATTTTACGATAAAAGATACTTATTTATTAATTACTTCAGAAAAATCATCAATGTAAAAACAAATCAGCGATTTTAATCAATTTAAAAATTATAAAATAATGTTATCAATTATGAAATAGAAATATTAAGTAATATTATCACAATTTCCAACAGAAAATATTTATAGCTTAATTAATTTATCATTAAAAGAAAAGAAATATATTGTGCAATGAAAGTTATACAGTAAATATTATACAACAACAAAAATATCAATGAAATTCTCAGAATCTCACCAATCCTCCTGATGATGGATAGATAGTGGATGAGGGCTCCTGGTGAGTTCTGGTAGCCTTTCCTAACAGCCTCTCCGAACACAGACTGCTCCTCGACGTGTTTGACGTCTTGCTAACCTGTATAACGCTAGGGTTTTGCTGTTGGTTGGGGTTGACTGGACTAAACTGGACTTGACTAAACGGAATTTCAATCGACTGCTGAACTTTACTAAACTGTGTTTGACTGGACTATCCGTCTTATGAAATCTAGCAGACATTTAACCATCAAACGAAAATGATTTTCCATGTGTAAATTATGTAGACTATTTGTACTAATTATGCAAATTATTTCGGTAAATGATTTAAATAATTTGTATTAACTATCTAGTTAGTTATTTGTTAATTATCTATGTAATCAGTTGTTAAAATAATCAGTTATATAATCATCTATATAATCATATAATCAGCTATATAATCATCTATTTGCTATCTATTTAATTATCTATTTGGCAGCAAAACTCTACGTTTGGGAAGAAAAAAAATATTATCAGCACATGTTTCAGAATTATGGTTGTTTAGTTAGCAGAAATGAAAAATATGGCTAAAGGCCGTTAAACACTAATGAGAGGAATCAAATAAATAAATGTAATTACCTTTTATTAGATAAATCACTAAGAGAAAGTTTGATAACAGCAGAAGTGACACAACTCGTGTCTGAATGATTACCAAAAACTAAAGTCAAAGTGTATGCTGCTACAGAATTGGCTACAGAAATGACCAATTCTGCTATTAGCCAGCTAATAAAAGAGATATCCCCTCTCAAGTCTCAATTAACATATTACCATACTATCAACTAAAAATTACTAAGAATTTGGGTTTGCGTTGTTCTATGCAACCCACAATACTTTCTGCAGTATATTTGGTTTAACCAATAATTAAGAAATTTGTGCTGTGAAATAGATATATTTACTATGCGATCGAAGCCTCTGTGTTCTACGAGAGCTGTTAGCAAAAACTGGAATGCAAAAAGAGTTAAATGGATGAGACATGAAAATATAATAAATGTGTACATTCCTAAATTTAAACACATTACCTATGATAATTAAATGTCTGGTGTTTTCGTTACTAGAGTATGGTAAATACCTATACATATTTCTCAAAAATTAAGTTTAGTGTATTAGAATTTAATAAAATTACTGAAAGTTGCCAGATGTACGCAACAAAATATCTCGATCCGACTACCCGTTACCGAGTTATTCAATTTTTCCCGAAAAACTCGAAACGTTTCCGAACGGAGCCGAGCTTCCGGCGTTAAGGTTTTCTAAAGACCGCCTGTTAACCACCCAAGTTTCATCGCAATCCGAAAATGGATTAGGGGGGCTGGGCGTGACAGACAGACAGACAGACAGACAGACAGACAGACAGACCGACAGACCGACTGACCGACGGACGGAATTTTCTAAATTCGCTCTCGAATCGATAGATACGACTTTCCCATCGATCCGACGTTTTTTTCGGGTTTCGACGGTCCACCGGAAAAATGCTAAACGTATACTACATTTTTTTTCATAATGTAGTAACAAGCTAACCGTTACACTCTTCGCCGATTTACTGCGTTTTTTATATAGTTGTTGCACATTCTGTAGAATACTCTTCACAGTTTTTTTGTAAATAGTATTAGTTTTAGACAGGTTTTGTTTAATTACCAAACAAACAAAAAAATGCATGTAAAAAAGAATGTATAAAATTTATAACTATTTTATGTATTGATCGATTTTGTTCGAAAACAATAGGCTCCTTCCTCTAGCTAACATTAACTTACTGTCCAAGTTTGAATACAGTATACTTTTCATTCTTAAGTTATCGGGCTTACAAGAAACGTGACGGATGGATGAACAGACAGACGGACGGACGAACATTTTGAAAGTTGTTCAGAATTCAATTACCAACACAGTGATATGAAAATGTTTTCTCTCTGAGCAATATTACCGATATTAGAAATGTGCCGATCGAATGAAATATATTCTTCGTTTTATATTTGCGAAGAGTACCTATAATAATAATAATAATATATTATTTGTGTCCCAAATAATGCTGCTAAAATTTGTAAAACTAGTTGCATTAAATGTAGTACTATGCACTTACATTTTTTTAAATTTCAGATAGGAGGAGAACTCAGTAATAAAATATTATGGCATATGAAAGAGTTTGGTCGTGTTTCAGTCTGTGGAGCTAGTGCAGGATACAATGAAAAAAGCGCTAAAGGTACAGATATAAACAAAATCTAATTTTAACTAATTTATTAATGTAACACACAGGCACATACAAAAAAATGCTCTGTTACAGGGACCCGACATGGTGATCGCTATGTATTTTGACGTGCTGAACACGAATCCGAAGTCCATATAGCTCCATCACCCACCAATTTCTTGTAAATTAGCGAAAATAACTAAAGAAATCAGGTTTCTTAGGCTGTTTTCGCGATTTGCAAAAAATTGGTGGGTGATGGAGCTAAACGAACATCGGATTCGCGTTCAGCTCGTCGAAATACATAGAGATTACTATATCGGGTCCCGGTAACAGAGCATTTATCTGTGTGTACCTGTGCACAGTCCCACAAAAGAAAAAAAAGTAATGTGTTCTCGTGACCTGGCATAGTAATCCCCATGTATTTCAACGTGCTGAACACGATTTCAATGTCCGCCCAGCCCCATCATCCACCAATTTTTAGAAAATCGTGAAAATAACAGAAAACCTGATTTTTCTAGATTATATTCGCGATTTACAAAATAATGGTGGGTGATGGAGCTAAACGAACATCGGATTCATGTTCAGCACGTGGAAATACATAGGGATTACTATATCGGGTCTCGGTAACATAGCATCTTTTTTTTGTATGCCTGTGTAATTATTTAAATATATGAGAATCAAAAAGAGGAAGTTACAGATATTATTCAAAATATATTCATTCTATTTCAATAGACTTTTGAGTTTTACTCTTACCACTCTAAAGGCCTAAAATTTAGATTTTCTACTACTACAGGTTTTTTTTTATATCAAATAAAACCGTCTTTTTAAATATGTCAAATAGAACTGTTTTTTGCAGTAAATATGACTCACTTATATTTAACATAAACATTATCACTGTAATTAAATTACTTAAGAAAACGACTAGAAGTGGCAGTCCAGAGTGGCCGACTTCGAATATCGATTTTACTAACTCCTCGAGTATAATACAATATAATTTACATGTGATGGTACTGAGATTAAGTAAAGAGTATAGTGATCGTAAAAAAAAATTAAAAATACTTTTTCTCTTGAAATAGGTTTAGAATGCCATGAAACGTCGAGATTTTAAATTTGAGCCAAAACAAATTTCTGTCTGTCGGTCTGTCTGTCGGCCTGTCGGTCTGTCGATCTATCGGACAGACCGACTGTCGCGTCGGTCTGTTGAAATTTAGTACACGTGTGTATTATAACGACGTCTGGAACTATATTATATTTCGGGATGATTTCGTTGAAGGGTTGGAGGTTAAATAGGGGTAAATAGGAAAAATTAAGTAATGCAAGTAGATAAGAGTACAGGAACTTGAAATTCGGTGTTATGTGCTAGAAGCCAAGGTCTCAGATTTTTTTATATTTTTCAATCCCTCCACCACCCCTACGCCAGTATTAAAGGGGTTGATAAAATGAAATTGAGATGTTCACTTGAAATTTAGTACACGTATGTATTATAACAACATCTGGAACTAGATTTTATTTTTAGATGATTCCGTTGAAGGGTTGGGGTTAAATAGAGGTAAATAGGAGGAAATAAATAAAGCAAGCTGGTAACAATACAGAAATTTGGGATTTGGTGTATATGCTAGAAGCGAGGGCTCCAGGTTTTTTAAAATATTTTCCATCCCTCCACCAGGCCCACTCCTTTATTAATTGAGTTAATAAAATTAAATTGCAATTTTCACTTAAAATTTGGTAAACATATGTATTATAACGACATATGAAATTAGATTATATTTTGACATGATTCCGTTGAAGGAGTGGGCGGTATGTAGAGGAAATAGGGAAAACAAGTAAAGCAAGCTGTAAGTGTACAGAAACTTGGGATTTGGTGTACCTATACACTAGCAACTAAGGCCTCAGATTTCTTTCTAATATTGTCTTTTACGCATATGAAATATATGAACTCTCTCAAAGGCACATTTTTACATCAACCGATTTTGCTGCTGACATTTGGAGATAATTTTTCTCGGATCTCGAACAAGGAGATGAGACAATAAAAATCGAGATTTACTTCCCATAACTATAAATTAGCCGCCACCCTATACGCACACACAAACATACAAACATACATACAGACATATACATTTTTTATTTGATACTTAAATTTAGACTGTCATGAAGCGGATTTCTGTACAGAAATTTGTTTTCTCCCATCAACATTTCAATAATACCTACTCGATTAAATCAAATGGGTAAAATATGTATCTACATGACGAAATATAATCGTTTTAAACAAATGAGTATTGGAACTAGAAATATTATACATTAAATGAGAGGGTAATATTTTAGAATTTGCTAAAGTAAAAGAAATTGAGTTTCTATTTAAAAAATCCATGTATTTCTTATATCTTTTTCAAAGGTTGTTTTGTAGCGCTTCCGCTTTATGTAAAATATATGACGAAAATGGGAACATAGAATAGCTTTTTGCTATATTTTTCATAGCAAATTACATACAATCGTAATATAATAACAGAAAACTATAATTTTCAGCATCTCTTATCCAATTTGTACTGGTGGTGAAGGAACTTGAAATAAAAGGATTCCGTGTATCCAGGTGGAATGACAGATTGTTAGAAAGTATTACTCAAATGAAAAAGTGGATCAAGGAAGGAAAGCTGAAATACCGGGAAACAGTAACTGAAGGATTTGAAAATGCGTTTGATGCTTTTGTTGATATGTTAAGAGGTGGAAACTTTGGTAAAGCTGTTGTTAAAGTTTAATGAATATGAATAATAAATTTTCTCGATTATTATTAATGCATTTTATTATAAATAAAAACGCCATTTTAAAAGCATTTGATAGTAAATTCTATTTTCAAATTGAACTAGGGAATCTGTTAATTTTCTCAGCTATATGTCAAGTTGTTACAAATTTAGATAGCTTACCATATCGACAGTCGACCTGTTCCCTAGATGTTGGCACATCGATGTTCTGTGGAACCACTTATAACAAAATATCAGGTTACAAGAGGCGACCATTGGCACTACTACACAAACATGTGGCGCCCAATTTCGAAAGATATCGGAAGTTTCGTCGTCGTGAACATCTGAGCTGCTATTCGGGCCTACATGATTACCTTCGACGACTGATGTGGTCACAGAAAGCAATCAATTAGAAAATTTGAGCTTTTCTACAAATATTGTATCATCAAAAATTTAAATTGCACTGGAACTTTTAAACCTTTCCGTAACAGCACAATTTAAAATGAAAACTAACTTCAGTTGGAAGTCCATCTACTTTTTATTTTCAAAAGAAAAAATTTCTGTCTGTCTGTCGGTCTGTCTGTCTGTCTATCTGCCTGTAACTTTTTTTGTCCGCACATTTTCTCCGGAGCGGTATATAGACTTGAAATTTTGTACACATATATATTACAGCGAGATCTGGAAGAGGACTGTTTATTGAACATATCCGGTGAACGGTTGGGGGTTAATAGTGGTATATAGGGGGAAATAAGTAAAGCAAGCTAGTAAGAGTACAGAAACTGGAAATTCGGTGTATGTTCAAGAAGCCAAGGCCTCAAAATTTTTTATAATATTTTCCATCCCCCCACCAACCCCGCACTCCATTTTTAAAGAGGATGATAAACAGATTGAGATATTCACTTGAAATTTGGTATACGTATGTATCATATTGACGTCGGGAACTAGATTCTATTTTGGGATTATTCCGTTGAAGGGTTAGGGGTTAAATTATGGGTAAATAGGGGAAAATAAGTAAAGCAAGCTGGTAAGAGTACAGAAATTTGGAATTTGGTGTATATACTAGAAGCGAAGGCATCAGTTTTTTTTTTATAATATTATGCATCCCCCTATCTCCCCCACTTCCTTACTAAAAGAGTTGATAAAATTATATTCAGATTTTCACTTGAAACTTGGTACACATATGTATTATAACAAAACTTTTGACATGATTCCGTTGAAAAAGTGGAGGGAAAAGTAGAGGTAAATAGGGAGAAATAAGTAAAGAAAGCTGGCAGGAGTACAGAAACTTGGGATTTGGTGTATATATTGGAAACAAAGGCCTCAGATTTCTTGCTAATATTTTTCAACCCTCCCAGCCCCACCACCTCCACTCTATTATTAAAGGGATTGATAAGATAAAATTGAGATATTCACTTGAAAGTTAGTACACGTATGTATTGCAATGACATTTGATTGATATGATTCCGTTGAAGGGGTGGGAGGTGGTAGGTTGTGAATAGCGCAAAATAAGTAGACTAAGCTGGAAACTTCATTTTTAACGTATATGGTAGAAACCAACGCCTCATATTTTTCTATTATATCTGCACCAAATATTATTAAAATTCTATGACTAATAATTTCCACATACTAGAGTGCAAATATAGTCAAGATGTTTCCTTTAAAGTGAGTTGGATGAGAAATCTGGATGTGGAAGTAGTGATTCCTTAGGTAGCGTTTTCTTATCAAGCGTTAGAGCCATTTTACTAATAAATTTGCTTACTTAATTAAAAGAAAACACGATTATCTATTCGATAACACTGGGTTTTGTACACAAATGCTGCGCCAATTTGCGGCCATGTTGCTGTGATACCAGCGCTGTGGTGGTAAATTCTAAACTCAATAGTTGTTGAATAGGGAAAGCGATCTTATACTTCACATTTGCTTTGTTTTTTAATTTTCCTTCACGGAATTTTATCTACTTTTTAATGGTTCGATGATAAATTGTAAGTAATTATAAAATAAACAACTTGTTGTGCCAAAACGGCATAAAACATAATACAATGTAAATCAAAAGGCTTCAGATATTCTGGAGCACCAAAGAAACCATGGTGCAAAGTTTCGTCCAAATATGTTCAGTAGTTTCGCCGCTATCGTGCTAACACACATAAGTCCTGGGAAATCAAAACATAAAGATTTGATGTTATCTTAATTTTGGATTTCGGAGCAATTTTAGTAACCTCCACAATTCTTTTTTTTCATTTCATTACTAAATTACTGTTTACAACTAAAGACAATAATTACTACTTTAGTAAGAGGCAAGTTCGATCCTAAAATAAGAACTATTCAGAATCATTTTAATCGTAGGCTCTAGGCAATGCAAAATAAAAGTTATTTTACATTAAAACGTACAAGTTAATAAAGCTTCCCTATTTAACAAAGCTCGGCGCTGCAAATAATTAAAACTCACACGTGCCCTTAATGGATAAAGAGCATCGCTTTTCAGGTAAGGCTGTCAAAGTTATGATGGATTACATATCCCCCATATTCCAAGCCCGTGCTGAATGTTACGGAAAACTTTTTTATTATTCGGTGAAATTAAGGAAACTTTCGCATTCAAAATGAAATTTTGTTATAATGGGAAGTTATTATTAAATATTTGTTGTCATAATATTAAAAAATATAATAAATTCCTTTTTCGAGAAATGACATAAATGAAAATATATAAATAATAGTACTTATGATATATTTAATGTGCTACAAAAGTAAATAAGAATTCCATACACATTGTAATCGACAATGGCATCGCTATGGAAGATGAGATTTAGTTAAATATACTAAAAGCTTTCGTAAAATATACTACAGGAGTGTTACAATACATAATTAACTTAAGTTTGAAGTAAGGGTAATAACCAGAAACATTTAAAGGAATGATAGTAGTTTCATTCTTGAAATAAAGATATTATCTGGGGTAAGTCAAAATTAACTCATTATTAATCAAAAGAATCTCTGTTATGGAAAAGCATATAATCAATAGTATTGCAGTACCTTGATATACCAGTTCCAGTTGATATAAGTGAAATAATTAAAATGATTCTAATATTTCCAATTAGGTAATAGAACTATTGGTTATTCTGGTTAATTGAGTTGTGCCGAGTGTTTGTATATTACAATATTTTAACCAATTACCTGTTACTTTATTGACAAGAATTGTGGAATATTATACTTAGTTGCTTTAATGAAACGTGAACAAGTTTGTGAGAACCATCTAAACGTATGTCTGTGGTTGCATGCGCCTAAAAGTCAGTAATAGGTGACATGAGTGAGAAAAAACAGTTATTGTTAATAGAGTTCACTTTCATCTACGCACCTTGCAAAATTGTCAATTAACTTTTCTATTTTGTATTTTTTAATACACTAAATATATCAAGAAAGTGCTTTAATAACTCATGCTGCTCATGCATGTTTTCTAAATATTGTTTACACAGGGTCCAACAATGTTAAGAAAATATATATTTATTGTTAACACCCATGTCTAATGATGGTATTATTGATGTCAGCTGAAGATTCCACCTTGCCACTTTATTCTGAGCCTTGAGGAAGTTTACGCCGAGTAAAAGAAAGGTTGATGAAATAATAGAGTCGATTTATTGTCTTGAACCGACGATGGTTTCTTTCCAATTTCATATTTAAGGATACAGTTTTCCTGTTAACATTATGTTGTAAAGTTTGATTTGAAATAAATCTTGCCCCAGTTGAATTAAAGGAAATGTAAAGACACAGTTAACGGAGTCATTTAGTCAAATTTTATATTGCATTTTTTGGTAACTCATAGTTTTCAGACAAATCGGACAATAAATGACAAAATGTGTCCGGCCAATCATGTCACAGCTTTTAATTTACTATTTCGATTTCATATTCGTAACCTGCTACTTGAATAACCCCCACATACCTATTTTCAGCGGAATCGGACCATGAATGATAAAAATCATTTTAAATTTCTCACTAGAGCACTAGCAGTGACGTCACAGTTTTTCCAGCTGTCAGTTACCTGGTTGAAAATTTCGAAATTTAACTTAAGAGTAGCTGTCAGTTTTCGTGCGATATAAATTAAAGTGGATGATTTCTGAGTATAAGATATGTGTAGTGATGTTTATTAATGTTTTGTGAAAAGCCCAGTGTGAGAAAGAATTTTATATATACTTTATTAGTGCTGTTTTTAAAATTTAATGTCATGTAAGGAACCCATAAAATAGTGAAAATAAAGGCTATATTGGATTTTTGACTTTTTTTGTACATATATAATATGACGACATATTTCAGTAAATGTTTAATTAATATAGGCTCAGTTAGAGCTAAGCAATGATGTAGGTTAAGTAGTATTATTACACTAGGTTAAAAGTTGTCACAATATTCATTGATTTATGCCAATAAATCGATCATATATTAATGGTTGTATAGACCTGTTATGAAACTTATGTTTTAGAGAATTTAAAATATTTCTCATCAACTTCTTGTTGATTATATCTTACTTTCATTAGGCTCAAAATAATAAGTTTAAGTGTTTACAACATTAATAACAATAATCAGAGGTTTGTATTGTGAAACGCGTGTGTAATAGTAAATCTAATATAAAGATAGGACTGTAAGACCGTTTAAGTTTCCTTTTAATTAAAATTATAGGCAAATATGTAACGTAATATACTCGATATACTTTATAGGTATATACCTAATTTGGTGTCTGTTTTGATTCTTAGAATTATTATCACAGATGTTCAAAATATTGATAATATATACAAAAAATAAAATATCAGTGAAGGTAAGTGAGCTAGAACACGACAGAGCTTAACAAATAACACACTATTAACAGCATTGTCTACCATAATTCAATGTTTTCAATTGTACACATTAAACATAATTATAAAAGTAAGTATGAATGATAATAGTCTTATAGTTTAGATATTATCAATTTTATTTCCAAGAAGGTTCACAACGGTTCATTAATTCAACACTATGTTATGTTATATCATCCAATGATGCAATTTGAATCTCCCTCTTTTAAACCATATTTGTTAACTCCATTAATATATTCCAGCTTAGAGAAGTGATGAGGGGACTCCTAAAATTAGAGATGTACCAACTAGGGTTCTTGCCGACTAGTCAGTAGCCGACTAATCGGCTTTTCATAAAGCCGACTAGTCGACCCAGCCGACTATTTTTAAATGTCAGCAAAATACGCGGCCAATTTCTTCGATAAACTTCGCGTGCCATCGCTCGCCGCCTGTCGCAGGCCGACGCGACGGACCTATCAACAGTCACCTACACGTATTTTCTGTTTTGTTGTTTACTTCACTTCACTTAGAACATTGTTTGGTATGTCGGTTGTTTTAAGGTTAGTTTTTGTGTGTATTGGATTGAATTTTAGCTGCAGAACTATTGGATATAAATATGTCGAAAACAAGTAAAAAAACGTCACGTGTTTGGTTATTCTTTGATGAAACTCAAGGAGACAATGGCAATAAAGTGAAGTGTAATCAATGCCAATCGTTAATTTCTCACGGTGGCCACGGAAAAGCAGCTAATACCTCAAATATGAACAATCATATAAAATTGTGGTATGTGATGTACTGTAATACATTACATACTTACTAATATATACTAGAAAAATGTTTTTTTTTATTTTGTTTCAATAGTTTCTATACTGTATCTGATCCCTCTTATTTTGTTCAGATTAAAATAATATTTAAAATGAATAATAGCATAAGTTCCTATGTTCCTGAGTTGGTTTTAAGTTTAATTTTTGTTTTTGCATTTGTTAAAACAAAAACGTTTGTTATCAATAACAAGATTATGTTTACTGTTTATTTTGTATCATGTAGTATGTACCATGCAGTGAAATATGTTTTAAAAAAATTTTGTTCCAACATTTTACACATGCGTTGTTTTACTTTGTTAAAATATTATTAAAAACGCCCTCTTAATTCAGCAAGGTATGTTTTATTTTTTTCGCCGACTAGTCGCCTAATAGTCACCGACTAGTCACCGACTAGTCGCCGACTACAAAATTGGCCGAATAGTCGGCTTTCCCGACTATTCGGCCACTAGTCGGTGCATCTCTACCTAAAATGTAGAATATAAATAAAATTATAACAAATTCACTAAAATTCACTTACCATATGGAGAAGAAATAACTTTTGACATGTGAACAAGATGATACACCTATTCGAATATATAAATAAAGCATTAGATAAAAGTCAGTTTAGCAAATCACGAAGTGTATAATAGATAAGGAATACTAACAATTAATTTTACACAAGAAAAACGTTTAAAAGAGCACTAAATACACTTTAAAAACTCAGATCATTTTACATTGACACAAATGCAAACTAGGCTATTGCCCACCAAGTAGCTGTGGCGGCCATATTGTGACGTCAGCTGCTACTGCTCTATTCCGATGTTAGATTAGTAATCAATGATGTCGAAAACCCCCGCATACCGATTTTCAACCGAATCGGGCGACAAATAAGGAAATTATTTTAATGTAATTTTCGCTAATTTTTTCACATCCTATATATGGTGTAAACGTGAAAGCTTTTCAGGACCCTGCCTTACCCAGCCAGTAATTTGAAAATTTTAAAACACGGATTTTTCAAACGTTCATAACCAAGTGAATAGGTTGAATGGCAGATTGTTTTGCATCTCCATGGAAAGAGGAGGATTGGCGTTTTATTCTGATATCAAACCGCAATAGTGGAACCGGAAATCCGGGTCAGCACGAACGAAAGAAAAGTGGCGCTTCTCACAACAATTGATAAACATGGATTCTTCAAGAATTCATAACTAAATAAATACGTCGAGTATGAGGGCGCGCGATGTCTCCAAAGGAAGAGGCGCCTTATCCTGTCATCAAGAATGGAATATTTGGACCTCTCAGGAAATGTTAAAATTTAACCAAAAAAGTTGAAAAACATGGAATTTCCAAACGCTCGTATCTAAATAAATATTTCTTCTGGAAATTAGTTCTATGTCTCTGTCGAAAGAGGAAGATCGGCAATGTATCGACATCGTAAATTGCAGGGGTCAAAATAGAAAATTCAGCTCGACTCGAACAAATAAATAGAAATTTTTTGACGTTTAGTGAATTTTGCACGGAGTGAAAGCGACTGAAAATGAACTTTCACCCCTTTAGCGACTCTTTGGGACTTTGCTGCAAGGAAAAAAGTTGTTTATTTTGATTGAAACTAAACATTTTTCATGAAATTAGCCATGTCGTGTTTACACGAAATTTTGGCCTATCGATAAAAATATTTGATCCATATTATGACAAGCAATGTCAAAGTTGTAAATGAATAAGATGTAAAAATAGTTCATTGAAATGTTACTTACACAGACCTTGCATTTTGGACAGCACAAAATTTTTTTCTTGAATATTTAGAGGGGATCAGTGTGAGTATAAAACTCGATTTTCGGGGTTGATAGCCCCTCATTTGGCCGCCATGAAAAAGGGGGTGTAAACAGTTTTTCTACGACATCTTGATCTCACAAAAAAATGCTTAGGACTTTTTTTTATAGAGAATTGAATTGTCCACATATTTTGCTCCAACCTTTTTTTCTCAGTGGGCCCCTTTCACCGGTAACGAGCTTCGGAAAATTGAATTTTCGGTGTTCCAAACATTTTCTGTCGTCAAACGATGGACTTTAGGGAAAAATTTCCAAAGATAAGACTTGTTTATTTTTCCACAAGGAGCACGTTCAAAATTTTTCCAGAGTTCTTTGGGCCAAAAAAAGTTATTTTAAGAAAAAAATTTGCTCCAAAAAATTCTGAAAAAATTCTAACGTGTTCCTTGTAAGAATAAAACAACTCTTGTCCGTGCATATTTTTTCTTAAAGTCCATCATTTTAAGACAAAAAATGTTTGAAAGCCCAGAAACGGCGAAAGGTACGTGCTGAGAAAAAAAGAGTTGGAACAAAAGATGTGGACAATTCAATTCTCTACAAAAGAAATACCAGAAAAAAATTTGTGAGACGATTCTCAAGATATCACGGAAAAACTGCTTACACCCCCTTTTCCAATATGTCGGCTGTCAACCCCGACTTTTCCTGTCCAAAATGCAAGGTTCGGCTATAATTTTGTAACATTTCAATGGACTAAAAGGCATTTATTTTATACAAAAAACACTAACATATGGAGAATGGAGAGAAAAGTAAATTTCGTAAGATAAGAACGTTTTAACGTCATTAAAATATATGTATATTAGTTCATATTATTCACACAATTAGTGTTACTTTATGTTAAATTTATATCAACTATTAGCAGAAGCACGCTTTGAGATAATATATTATATTACCATAGGAGTAAATGACGTCAGAAAGTCGTTAATATGAAAACGCGATATTACTCTAATTATAAAAGAGCGCGTTCTTGGTTAATTTTCAAGTCTATAGAGACTGTAGAAAATTATGGCTTTCTTGAATTTCGCACTAAAATCAAAAGTTCTCTCGTAAAATATAATAAAGAAAATGTCTAAATGAGCCCATTGATAGATTTTACTGTACATACAGGAACAAGATAAAGAAGATATTTTAATGTGATAATTTCTATTTGTTTAAACAAATCGTACAAAAAATTATGTTTGCTAGTGCATTAGTTTTTGTCTTTCTTCATGCCTTCGAAATATGGAAATATAGATTCGGAGACGTTTGTTGCTAATTCTTTAGAGCAGCCCATCGTATCAACAGCCCGAAATTTTAACAAGTATATGTAGTCCAAGATACTCCAATATCATATTCCCTTGCATCCTATCATCTTTTGGCGATATCAAGGGGAGACAAGATACTATAGAACTGTTAATAATTAATAAGACACCAAATAATTGGTGGCGAGGAGGATGTCCTCTATAAAATTGCTTTGATGTTACCAAAAAGTTGAAGACAAAAAGCGTTAAGGCCGCCACAGTTCGCGATTTGCCAATATTAGGAAGAAAATATTACAAGAGTGAATAACCAACACTCACAATAAATATATACTTTAATAACCAGGACATCAAAAACCAAGGAAATATTTGGTTTATGCCGTACGTGTTCAAAGTTGTGACCCTATAAAATATTTAGGTTGATCCACGGCAGGTTTACCACCGATACTAGTTCAAGCAAATTGTTAACTGCATTCGAGGATTTGAAACTATTATCGTGTGCTGTTAATGCCCGACTCCAGCTATCGAAAAAATATCACGAGGTATGTATACTATAGTACAGAATCACATTACCGATTTGTTTCGCGTAAGCCATATGCAGTTTTAAAAAAGTTTCAAAAAGTTTCACCGAAAGTGTAGTATCTTACATGTCAATATCTGTACTTTCAAACATGTACTGAAAGTTTACCAACTTGCACTTTTTTTATAATACATGGTGTTTCAAAAGTAAGCGTAAACCTTCTGTGGGCGTAACCCTCGGATAGGTGAAACCTGAAGACGGTTATTCCGTAATATTTCCGAAACCCTTAACAATTAAAAACCGAGAATATAACATTGTATAAACTTTTGACACTTAACTTGATTCTGAATTCAGAATTTGAAAATTTTAGTCAGGGGCGTCACATACCGGGAAGGTTAAGGGCTAAAATAACCCCATTATTTTGACGTTTCAGTTTATTAAGGTTTTCGTTCAAAATTATGAAATATCAAAGTTCTCTACGTAAAAAAGTTACTCTTAGTTCATCTCGATAAAATGAACCGTTTCATGACGTTTCATGACATTCTAAACCTAACTCAAGAAGAAAAATTTTTGAAGTTTTTTGCGATTACTATACTTCCAATCCACTACGTGGATGTGGAAGTAAAAAAAAATGAGCCCTGTCCAAACTCTGTCGGACAAGTAATTTTATGAGGAATCGCAGTTGAAAGTATCACTTTTTCTTAATAAAAATTTAATTAACAACAACCAATGAATATTTTGATCCACAAAAATAGAGCTTATGTGAGATCCCAAGAGGTATACTTTCAGCAAGTTTGAGCTAAATCGAATTATTTTTGTAGAATAAAAAACCGCCGCCTAAGGAATCAATACTTCCACATCCAGATTTTTCATACAAGTCACTTTAAAGAAAACATCTTGACAACATTTGCACTCTAGTATGTGGAAATTATTGGTCAAAGAATTTTAACAATATTTGGGCCAGATGTCATAGAAAAGTTTGAGGCGTTGGTTTCTACCATATACGTTAAGAATAAACTTTGTAGTTTATCCTACTTAGCTTCTCCTATTCACAACCTACCACCTCCCACCGTTCAATGGAATCATCTCAATCAGATCTCATTACAATGCATATATGTAACTTTCAAGTGAATATCTCAATTTTATGTTATCAATCCCATTAATAATGGAGCGGAGGTGGTGGGGTTTGAAAAATATTAAAAAGAAATCTGAGCCCTCGGTTTCTAGCATATACACCAAATCCCAAATTTCTGTACTCTTACCAGCTTGGTTTACTTATTTTCCCCTATTTACTCCTATTTAACCCCCAACCCTTCAACGGAATCATCTCAAAATATAATCTAGTTCCGGATGTCGTGATAATACATGCGTCTACCAAATTTCAAGTAAATATCTCAATTTCACTTTATCAACCCCTTTAATAATGGAATAAGGGTGGCGGGGGGTTGAAAAAATATTATTATAAAATTTGAGGCCTTAGCTTCTAGGACATACATCGAATATCAAGTTTCTGTACTCTTACCAGTTTGCTTTACTTCTTTTTCTCCATTTACCTGTACTTACTCCCCCACTCCTTCAACGTAATCGTATCAAAACATAATCTAGTTTCAGATATCATTATAATATATACCTGTACCAAATTTCAAGTGAAAATCTAAATTTAATTTTATCAATTCTTTTAATAAGGGAATGGGGATGGTGGGGGGATGGAAAATATCATGAAAAAACTTGAAGTCTTCGCTTCTAGTATATGCACCAAATCGCAAATTTCTGTACTCTTACCAGCTTGCTTTACTTATGTTCCCATATCTACCCCTATTTAATCCCCACCCCTTCAACGGAAGCATCTCAAAATATAATCTAGTTCCAGATGTCGTGATAATACATACGTATGCCAAAGTTCAAATGAATATCTCAATTTTATTTCATCAACTCCTTTAATAATGGAGTAGGGAAATTGGGGGGTTGAAAAATGTTATAAAAAATACGGGGCCTTGCTTTCTAGTACATACACCGAATTTCAAGTTTCTGTACTTTTACCAGCTTGCTTTACTTATTTTCCCCTATTTACCTCTATTTAACCCCCAACCATTCAACGGAATCATATCAAAATATAATCTGGATCCAAATGTCGTTATGATACATACGTGTACCAAATTTCAAATGAATATCTCAATTTTATTTTATCAGCCCCTTTAATAATGTAAGTAGTAAGTGGTGGGGAGTTGAATATTATAAATAATCTGAGACCTTGAGTTCTAGTACATACAACGAATTTTACGTTTCTGTACTCTTACCAACTTGCTTCACTTTTTTTGCCCTATTTACCCCTATTTAGCCCCCAACCCTTCAACGGAACCATCTCAAAATATAATCTAGTTGCAGATGTCGTTATAATACATACGTGTACCTTTCAAGTGAATATCTCAATTTTATTTTATCAGCCCCTTTAATAATGGAGTTGGAGTGGTGCGGGTAGAAAAATATTATAATTAATCTGAAACCTTGACTTCTAGTATATACACCGAATTTCAAGTTTTATGTACTCTTACCAGCTTGCTTTACTTATTTTGCCCTATTTACCCCTATTTAACCCCCAACCCACAAGATATAATCTAGTTCCAGACGTCGTTGTAATACATACGTGTACCAAATTTCAAGTGAATATCTCAATTTTATTTTATCAACCCCTTTAATAATAGAGTAGGGTTGGAAAATATTATAAATAATCTGAGACCTTGGTTTGTAGTACATACACAGAATTTCAAGTTTCCGTACTCTTGTCAGCTTTCTTTACGTATTTTCCCTTATTTACCCCTACTTAACCCCCAACCCCTCAACGGAACCATCTCAAAATATAATCTTTCCAAATGTCGTTATAATTTATACGTGTACCAATTTCAAGTGAATATCTCAATTTTATTTTATCAACCCCTTTAATAATGGTGTGGGGTGGTGGTGGTAGTGGTGGGAAGATGAAAAATTTTATAAACAATTTTGAGGCCTTGGCTTGTAGTACATACGTCAAATTTCTAGTTTCTGTAGTCTTACCAGCTTGCTCTACATATTTCCCCCTATTTACTCCCCAACCCTTCACCCGATATCTTCAAAAAACAATCCAGTTCCAGATCTCGTTATGATATATGCGTGTACAAAATTTCAAGTCAATATCTTAAACCGTTCCGGAGGTAACGTGCGGACAAAAAAAAGTTACAGACAGACAGACCGACAGACAGAATTTTTTTTTTGCTCCAATTTAAAATCTCGACGTTTCATGACATTCTAAACCTATTTCAAGAAGAAAAATTTTTGAAAATTTTTTTGCGATTACTATACTTCCAATCCACTACGTGGATGTGGAAGTAAAAATAAATAACCGAAAATGCGGTTTTTTGAGTATTTCTCGAAAAACTTTAGGATAGTATAAAATTGCTTTCTACAAAAGTTGTAGATCTCTTTATTACCTACAACTTTTACGTTCAACTTTTTTCCATAGAATGCGTAGTTTAGCCATAAATCGCAAAAACCCGTTTTTCGCCCCTTAAAATCCACCCCATTTTAGCCCAGAAAATCGGCTGTGGTTCGGATTATTTTTCCTTCCTTAGTTATGATATGTTCTATATATTCCACTATTAGTTTGGTGTAACGACTTATTTTATTGTTCAACCCTTATCTAGCCTGGTCTATTTAGCCATCGAGCTACTCTTACTATATCTCAGCTACTTATATTATGTTTCTGTAAGCAGCAATCAGCTGTTCCTGTTTTGTAACTGTTTGATGCCTAAGTATCACCAGGTATCATTGTAAACGGAAAAGGTAAATATTGCTATGGAAACTGTATTTATATCCTACATTTAATACAGAATATATTTTATCTATATTGAGATAACTCAATAGAATTATATGGGATAGACCTATATAAAATTGGATATTTTTATTTTCACACCTACTTAATACAATAGTAATGGCACGACGCTGTTCATAATCTCTACTCATCACACTCATAACCTTGTCGCAAAATTGTCTAAAAACATACTCGGTTTTACACTAATTGATATTCAGCATCATTATTCAGTGAAAATGGTAAAAGCAAAGGTATATATTTTTGATAAACAATTCGACGGACTGCCAAAAGCAGGTGATTTAAAACTAATTGAAGAAGACCTGCCCTCACTAAAAGATGGAGGTCAGTATTATTTTTATAAATCTGCCTAGTCATGTAGTCGCGTAATAGTTTATGCTAATTGATATCAATTCATTTTAATGTACAAAGTTTTGATATTCACATTACTAATGAATGAATGTGTTTTTTTCTACGTTCATACAACAAAGATAATAGCAAGAATTAATAAAAATACTTTACCCACTTACAACCCTACGACGGTGGCTAGAATAATTATTGTTCTCGATACTGAGAAAAACATAGTTTGTAAATTTTAAATAGTGTTTAGTGCGCTGGTAATAATAGTTAAAGAGACGGCGACCATAATGGCTGTAGCATTAGCAATGCCTGAAATATTTTTTTTTCATGGAATTTAGGTCCCCCGCTACAACTTTGTTCTCTGAAGTAATGTTCTAGCGCTTTGCTGGGAGGCGCTGAAGTGCCTTATATTAGAAAATTTTGATTAATTCAAAAATATTTTTAGTCATGTCTGAAAATGATTCCACAGCCCAAAGTCACAGGAAACCTATTTTCGGACAAGTCACCCTTTGCAAAAAAATTTCCCAACATATCAAAAAAAGGAAATGGAAAAATTCTGAACCATTAAGTGACATGAGTCCAAGTGTGCTTGATCGATTCGTATTAGTAATCGTAAAAAAAATTTCAAATTAATTTTTTTTTTCTTGAAATAGGTTTAGAATGTCATGAAACGTCGAGATTTTAATTTGAGCGAAAAAAATTTTCTGTCTGTCTGTCGGTCGGTCTGTCTGTCGGTCGGTCTGTCTGTAACTTTTTTTTGTCCGCACGCTTTCTCCGGAACGGCTTAAGATGTTGACTTGCAATTTTGTATATGTATATGTTATAACGATATCTGGAACTGGATATCCGGTGAAGGGTTGGGGAGTAAATAGGCGTAAATATGGGGAAATATGTAAAGCAATCTGGTAAGAGTACAGAAACTTGAAGTTTGATGTGTGTACTACAAGCCAAGGCCTCAGATTTTTTTATAATATTTTTCAACTCTACGCTACCCCTAGTCTATTATTAAAGGGGTTGATACAATGAAATTGGGATACTCATTTGAAATTTTTTACACGTATGTATTATAACGGCATCTCTAACTGAATTATATTTTGAGATGATTCCGTTGAAGAGTTGGGAGTTAAATAGGGGTTAATAGGGGAAAATAAGTAAAGCAAGCTGGTACGAATACAGAAACTTCAAATTCGGTGTATATACTAGAAGCCAAAGCCTTAAATATTTTCATAGTATTTTTCAAGCCCCACCACCCCTACTCCATTATTAAAGGGGTTGATAAAATAGAATTGAGATATACATTTGAAATTTGGTACACGTATGTATTATAACGACATCTGGAACTAGATTATAATTTGAGATGATTCCGTTGAAGGGTTGGGGGTTGAATAGGGATAAATATGGAAAAAGTAAAGCAAGCTGGTAAGAGTACAGAAACTTGAAATTCGGTGTATGTACTATAAACCAAGGTCTCAGATAATTTATAATATCTTTCAACCCCCACCACCTCTACTCCATTATTGAAGGGGTTGATAAAATAAAATTGAAATATTCACCTAAAATTTGGTACAGGTATGTATTATAACGACATCTGGAACTAGATTATATTTTGAGAAGCTTCCGTCGAAGGGTTGTAAGTTAAATAGTGTTAAATAGGGGAAAATAAGTAAAGCAAGCTGGTATGAGTATAGAAACTTGAAATTCGGTGCATGTACTAAGAGCCAAGGCCCCAAATTTTTTTGTAATATTTTTCAAGCACCTACTCCATTATTAAAGGTTTTGATAAAATGAAATTGAAATATTCACTTAAAATTTGGTACACGTATGCATTATAACGACATCTGAAACTAGATTATATTTTGAGATGATTCCGTTGAAAAGTTGAGGGTTAAATAGTGGTAGATAGGGAAAAATAAGTAAATCAAGCTGGTAAGTGTATAGAAATTTGGGATTTGGTGTATAGAAGTGATGGCCTCAGGTTTTTTATAACATTTTCCATCCCCCCACCACCACCACTCCCTTATTAAAAGAGTTGATAAAATTAAATTTCGATTTTCACTTGAAATTTTTTACGCGTATAACGATTATATTTTGATATGATTACGTTGAACGAGTGGGGGTAATTGGTAAATAGGGAAAAATCTCTTTTTAATATTTTTCAAACATCACCAACTCCGCTCCATTATTAATGGGTTTGATAACATAAAACTGAGATATTTACTTGAAAGTTACTACACGTATGTATTGTAATGACATCTGATTAAGATGATTCCATTGAAGGTTTGAGGCGTGGCAGGTTATGAATAGGGGAAAATAAGTAGGGTAAACTAAAAACTTAATTTTTAAGGTATATGGTACAAAGCAACGCCTCAAATTTTTCTATGATATCTGATTAGATTTTATTACAGACATTAATACAGTATAAATACGTCAAAAGCCAGCATTTGTTCTCAAAACTTACTTGATTACATAGCGGAAGTTATTAAATAAATTCGTATTATTCACTTTTGATGCTTTTGAAGTAAATTTAAATAGGAATTTTGAGTTTTATTTATGTAATTTAAATTTGATTTAAATGAACAATGGTTTCTTTAATGTTTAATCCGATTGCCTTGCAAAATTTCACAGTAAGGGTTCAAAATTATTGGGGGTGATTTTTAGCCAATGGGTGTGAATCTAGGGACCGGGGAGGGTTGAGACCCATCCCAATCGATTTAGAGACCCAAGAAACGTAGGGGGGTCGTGTCTTGCTCGTCTTGATTACTACTTGTCAATTTTCCGGTCATTTGAATTTACGATACCTACCTGCCTCTCGGCAGCGCTGAATCATGTCAGAATTTAAACTAGCAATCTCCCATTTTTCTGATATTTGTTTTTCCATAATGTTTTGGTATTTAAAACAGTATGGTTAGAATTTCAGACGTAGCACAAACGTTTTACGAATTTGGGCCCAACGAATTTTTAAATTATAGTAATAATAAAATGGCAAGACCTGGAGCGACAATTTTTTTTTCACGCAATCTTTGATATATAATGTGCCATCTTGACAAGTTTCAACTTGAAAATCTCTTTTTTCTTTTTTCCAAATTTGCTTTTTTTCTCAAATTTTTTGATGTGCTGGGAATTTTTTTGCAAAGGGTGACTTGTCTGAAAATGGGTTTCCCATAACTTTGGGGTCTTACAGATGCTGTGGAATCATTTTCAGACATGACTAAAGATACTTTTGAATTAATTTAATTTTTTTAATCTAAGGCGCTCCAGCGCCTCCCAGCAAAGCGCTAGAGTTTTACTTCAGAGAACAATGTTGTAGAGGGGGGCCTAAACTCCACGAAAAATAAAATTTCATACATTTCTAATGCTGCAGCTATTATGGTCACCGTCTCTCTAATTATAATATGTTGAAAAGAAATGAGAAAATATATCTATAATGCAAGGAGTAGCAACACAAACAAAAATATGAAAACTGTAATAAAGATGCAAAATGTAAGTACTTGCATATTCCAGGGGATTAATTTTTAGTAATTTTTACAAAGTTTTGATTCTTGTTTAAATATTTTTACAAGTTTCATATTTCTTGACAGTAAATTATAAAATTTTGGATCTAAGTATGTAATAAAAATTTGATTTATGAATTTTTTAATGAAAGGAATTTGCATCTACTGTTGTTTTACGATTCAGGTGTTGTATTTATTATCATGTTGTACTTTTAGTTCATCATTATACTCTTCGCAAATGCAAAACGAAAAGTATATTGCATGTGACCGGCACATTTTTAAAACCGATAATATCGCTCGTAGAGATAATTCATTACTGTGTTGGTGATCGAATCCTGAACAACTTTCAAAATGTTCGTCCATCTGTCTGTTCGTCCGTCCGTCCGTTTGTCCGTCACATTTCTTGTAAGCACGAAACCTTAAGAGTGAAAAGTTCGACTGTATTCAAATTAGGACGGTAGGTTAATGGGTTAGTAAAGGAAGAACCCCATTGTTTTTTAACAAATTCGATCAATAAATAAAAAAGTTATTAATTATTTAATTTGCGAAATTAATTTTGGGACACACACAGGCAATGCTTTTATACATTGTAATATTAGTAATAACTTGAAAATCTAGCATTGTTAACCAGGTGTTAGATCCAGAGTTAATAACATTACTTTCATAGGTAACCCTAGATTATTGAACAAATTTAAAGTATTTGAAGTATTTTGCTCAATTACATTTTATCCCATAGAGCCTTCAAAATAGTCGCAAATATTTCGAGTCATTTGCTATAAAACTATTACGAGTTGCTGCACAGGTTTCAACAGAAATAGTCAGACACTACCTGACTGATTTTTTGTAAATTAACGCTGCGTTTTCTTTTAGTCAGTCTCATCGAACACTCAGGCATACATAAAGATTAGGATAAATAACAAATTAACAAAAGTATGATGATTCGGCACATTTTTATCTTTCAGATAAAAACATATACAGAACGTAGACATCAATTCTACAGATAGGATTCTATCAGATAAAAGCAAATAAAAAATGTACATAGGAATTCCAGTAGAAGTTGATTATCACGTTATTTAAATTCAATTATTCAAGTCTGTAATGTTTTCTTATGTTCTTATGCCTAAGTAAAAAAATCGGTAAAGTTATTTACACAGAACTTCCCTCGTTATTGGGAATAATAATCGGAATATAATTATTGGTATTATTACAAAGAAAACCTGATAACTTTTGGTCAAAAAAATATACAGAGTGTTCATCCAACAGCAAAAGTTCAATATAACAGGTGCCAAATATGGAAGGCTTGCGCAAATACCTTTATAAATGTCCACCATGACTCAATTATTTCTTGGGATGCCATTATTTAATAAAAGTATATAATAGGATATGCCAAATATTATTGCCATCTCTCACATTCTCAATCCCACATTCACGTAATGGAGTGGAAGCATAGTGGTGATTAAAATATAGAACCAATTTTCAAAAATGTTTTCTGTCCATTCCAGTGTTAAATTTTTTTCCAAATTGGTGAAAATATGTTGCAAATTTTTTTTTCCGAAATAGGTTTAGAATGTTATGTAACGTGGAAATTTTAAATTTGAGCAAAAAAAATATTTCGTCTATTCTATAATGATGATAAATAGATTACATAAACATGTTTTCATTTTTTTTAAATTTTTCTAAAACATTTTTAAATTTGTTTTAATAAATTTGGAATGCCATGGAAACGTGGAAATTTTAAATCTGAAAAAAAATTTGATCTATTTGTGGTAAAATTTTTTCAAAAATTTTTAATTTTTTTTTATTTTTCTTTAAATAGATTTAGAACGCTATAAAACATGGAAATTTTAAATTTTGAGAAAAAAAAAATTCATCTATATTGGTGGTAAAAATTTTTTCAAAAATGTTGGTAAAAAATTTTCACAATTTTTTTTTCTTTTAAATAGGTTTAGAATGCCATGAAACGTGGAAATTTTAAATTTTAACAAAGGAAAAAATTTTTTTTAGTGGTAAAAATTTTTTCAAAAATGATTGAAAAAAATTTTCAAAAATTTTTTTTTCCTGACATAGGTTTAGCTCGTCATGAAACGTGGAAATTTTAAATTTGAGCAAAAAAAAAATGTTTCACTATTTATTCCGTTTAGACGGTCCACCCTGTATATTTTTCAGTGAAAATTCTACCAGTTCTTCGCTGACAGTAGGGTTAACTACCTACCAAATTTGACTGCTCTCCGTCAAGTAGTTTTTTAGTTAATGCACCAACAGACAGACAGACAGACAGACAGACAGACAGACTGACGGAATTGAAAAACCTATATTTTCGGAATCTACGTGTTCTGAAACGTCAGAATCCGAAAAAATCTCGGAGGGTGATTTTTTCTCGAATACAATACTTCCCTTCGGTATGCCAGGGAAGTAAAAGTATTTTTTTTCAATTGAGGGATATTAACTAATATACCTATTTGCTTCAAATTCATTCTGGTCTTTTTCTCATGATGCCTGTCCATCTGTCCATATGTATGCTTGTACGCTTGAGATTTTTCTCTAGAAATAAAAATTATGCATACGCATATTCTACATACATTCAAGAAAATAACACTGCAAGCATTTTGAAATAATTTTTGATGTATTCAAAAAATATCAAAGAGGCTTGTTTGTTTGTTTTTCGAGTCTAATTCGGTCAATCTACATTCCACAGAAATTAAAATGAATAACTAATTTTCTCAACTTTAAGTTAATTAAGAACGGACATTTTTATAATCCTTTTTGAGTCAATAAATGTCACAATTAGTAAAGTTATTGCCTCACCTTCCTCCATCTTCCTTTTTGAATGATGAAAAATCTCAAGCGTACAATCATAGGTACATATGGACAGACGGGCAGGAATCATGATAAAAAGACCAGAATGAATTTAAAGCTAGTATATTAGTTAATATCCCACAATTGAAAAAAGAATACTTTTTTGCTTAGGCATAAGAACGCAAGAAAACATTACAGGGCTCTCTGTCAACCCTAGCAAGACGGAGCTAATGCTGTTCACTAAAAGGAGAAAAATAAGCGACTTCCAGCTTCCTTCTCTTATGGGCACATGTTTTTGAAAAAATTTTTTTAAGACAAAGTAGATAAATAAATTCATTTTAGGTCTTTGTTCTCATTTTTAACTGAATCTTCATAATCGTAGGGGGTTATGAGGATACTAGTTTAATCAGCATGGCCGTAGGGGACTGTGTGGATGCTAGTGTTAGAATGAGAATTGTCAAATAAGAAATTAGACAAATTCATTTTAGGATTTTAATTTGCTAGCATAACCAGAATTCAGGTTATCGAAAGAATGCAAAGATTTCATTAATATTTCTACACAAAGTTTTTCTTTTATAGATAGTTATCTTTTCTGCTGTTTGCAAAATCCTATAAAGAATGTTTCAATATGTTTGTGTCTTTCCCGCACAGTAAGGTATCTCGGGGTAACCTTGGACTCCAAGCTGTCATGGAAGGAACACGTTGAAGCTCAAACGAGGAAAGCGTGCGCCTACTTATGGATGTGCAAACGCATCTTCAGTCCAAAATGGGGAATAAGTCCGAAGATTGCTCTTTGGACATACACCACCATGGTGAAACCCCTAATAATATATGCGGCACTAGTGTGGTGGCGCTGCCAGGAGCGCTCCACAATTAAGGCTCACCTATGTCAAGTTCAAAGGCTAATTTGCCTTGGAATTACAGAAGCTATCAGAACCACTCCTACGATAGCAATGGAGGCCATTCTTGGACTCACTCCCTTGCATATCGAGGTGGAACTGGAAGCTAAAAAAGCAGCAAATAGACTGTTCAAAAATGGAATGTGGAATGGGACTGGCCGGGGATGGGGGCACACAAAGGCCCTGGATCTGCCGGTAAGGGACCGGGTCATCACCCAAGCGGAGGATGACCGGTGTCTCCCTGTCTATAACTTCAATATTCCATTCTCACTGTTTCATAGTCTAGAGGACTGGGAGCGCGATAAAAACCGTCTTCTGAGTCCCAAAGTTCTCGAGTGGTACACAGGCGGATCTAAGACTCAGGAGGGAACAGGTGCTGGCATACACGGCTGCAAACCAAGGGCTCTTATATCGGTGCCACTTGGAAGGTATCCTAGTGTATTCCAAGCAGAAGTATATGCCATATTGGTGTGCGTAAGCGAGAATCTCAGGAGAGGTATCGCCAACAAAGATATTTATATATGTAGCGACAGCTAAGCAGCCTTGAGGGCTCTTGTGTCAAACAAAGTGACCTCAAGACTAGTTTTAAACTGTCGGAATATTTTGACAGAACTGTGCGAACACAACTCTGTCAAACTCATATGGGTGCCCGGTCACAGATGTGTGGAGGGCAACGAAGAAGTAGACCGATTAGCGGGAGAAGGAGCAATAACTCCGTTCCCTGGCCCTGAGCCAGCCTTCGGTTTGCCAAGAAGTCTGATTCAATCAGAGTTACGAGACTGGGCCACTGCAAGGTTCAGCAACTATTGGACTCAGGCCCCTGGAATGAGGCAGTCGAGCAACGTCCGCAACCCCCTGAAACGGTCAAAACCCATCACTGTCATAGATGATTCCTGTATGTCTTTATATATAAACGGGTCTGGGGAGTGACTTATCGATGGGTTATATTTGAAATAACATGAAAGGGGGCTATAGAGTAAGTGGAATCCAGACAGCAGGCCCAGGGGTTTGATTAAACCCTCCCAAGTGGTGGAAAATCATTTATTTTCAAATGGTTCAGTTCAAACGCGTATTCCACCATTTCCGGTGACGCTGATCACGAGAAAAATAGTTATATGTAGTTCCAAGCCCTCCTCATCTCTCAAACGGGCAGAAACCACCCCTCACTCACCAGAAAGCATGCTATCCAGGATTTACAGATTTTTCGGCACATGATCGTTATTTCTATGCATATCCCTTCAGTTTTTATGGAAGGGAAGGTGGTAGCGACCTCGGAGGTTTCTGCAACCCTTCCAAGGGGTGTAAAATTCATATGAAAAACACGTATGTACGGAAAAGAGATAAGATGGCGATGATGATTTTTATTTTATTTTAATCCATGAAATTGGTTTTAGCGATTCCAATTCAGTTTCGCTCACGAAAACGGCGGATGAAGAAGAAGAAGAGATCGCGTGCGACGTACATTTTGAGGAATGTGAGGATGCTATTTGTAAACGACTTAGGTTTTTAAACTAATTGTAAGCAAATAATTTGTTTTGTCATAGAAATAATTTCATGTAATTCTTTGAATAAACAACATTGCCGTTGACCACAAAATTTATTTTTCATTACTCTCCAATGAAGAGGTCATTATACTCTACTCAGCAACATACACAATCATCGTCCCAGCGATAGGTGGATGAGGGTAAGTCCCCGTCCACTATGGGGGTTGAGGAGAGTCGGGGATGATGGTAAATATTTGTGTCCCAATCAGCGCCTGTGAAAACGGGGGAGGGTGTATTGACATTTCAAAGTGTAATTAATGATTTTTATACCTTTTGGAAGGGTTGAAGCAACCTCCGAGGTCGCTACCACGTTCTCTTCCATGAATACTGAAGGAATATGTGCAGGCACGATCATATGCCGAAAAACCTGTAAATTCTGGATAGCATGTTTTCTGGTGAGTGAGGTGTGGTTTATGCCTGTTTGAGGGTTGTGGAGGGGTTTGAGCTATAAACTAATAAAATTTTTCCCTGATCAGTGACCCCGGAAACGGAGGATACGCGTTTGAACCGCACTTTTTGAAACAAATAAATTTTCCACTTCTCGCCTCGGGATGGTATAATCAACCCCCAGGCCTGTTGTCTGTATTCTAGTTACTCTAGAGCCTCCTTCCATGTTATTTCAAATATAATCCATCGATGAATCACTCCCCAGACCCGATTATATATGAAAACATACAGGGATTATCCATAATAGGGGTAGTGTTTGGTCGTTTCAGGGATTTGCGGAGGTCAAAAATTTCTCCCACCACTTGTATCGTATTCAGCACCCTCGAATAGGGAGCGAGAAGTAACCTCGTCTTTGCATCAAATATTTACACTCTATCTGTCTTCATTTCATAGACTAAGAGGCCTGAAATTAATTGTAAGAATACTTCAGGTAAAAAGCCATAATTAAAAGGTTAAAACATAACCATTAATGGACATCAGTGCATTTTTCATATGCCAAATCGGCTAGATCCTTTCTATTTAAAGCTCGAGAATAAAATGATAAATATTTGGTACCCGTTACAAAATAATCAACAATCTTAGCCGCTCGCTTTTTGTGTTTTATTGTGTGGAGCAGGGATTTTCACTGAGTTGATTTCCTATCTCGACAACCCAAATATTAAATTGTGCATTTTCTTTAGGACAAGTTATATTTTGTTACCGCAATTCAGTTATGCGTTAAGTTTTCCGACATTAAATATCTTGAAATGGAAGCAGGTTATGTAGAAGTTATAATAATCATATTTTAAATAGTACTAATTATTTTTCAGAATTTTTGGCTGAAGCTGTCTACCTCAGCGTTGATCCTTACATGAGATCTCGTGCACCGACGCTAACTCTGGGAACCACTTTTATTGGATCACAAGTTGCAAAGTAAGAATTTGTATACAAATAATTTGAATATCGTGAAATCAATATATATTGTGTTATAAATAAATTCTAGTTCTGTAAATTTAGGCGATGTTTTCTCAAAAAAAATTTGACCAGTCAATTGATTTAGACCAAATTTACGCAGACATTTTTCAAATAAATAACAACGAAATGATGATAACCAGTGTAGGTCCAAAAAACGTAAATATTTCCCTCTATTCTCTACACCAATGAAGTTTTCAAAAAATATATATAATTCTTACATTAAAGTTCATTGCAGAAGGGAACGATACTCGCGACACAAATTTATGATTTGTTGTTTCTTTATTTTTGAGACATGCAAAGTTCAAGAACTTATTGTACTTGCTTACAAAAAGTAAATGAAATAAAACTGGTAAATATGCTATGAAGGACAAAAATAGTACTTATCTTGTCTTATCAATAATGAGTTCAAATTTGGTTAGAGTAAGTTGATGGGTAAACAAAATTTTAAGAATCTGTTTTCACATAACTTCGTTCATAAGGATTTTTTACTTACGTTTGCGGAAGCTCTGTAACATTAATTTATTCATCAAAAACACCTATTAAATTATTACCCTAAAATTTCACCCATAGAGTGGAACGACGATGCGACGACAATGGCACCAGTTACAGTGTGGCATTTGATAGGGCACGTTTATCCCACTAAATCGTCACAATAATAAGTATACTAAAATAGATGGTCGGTTAGTATAGACAGACTGACTTTCGCAATACCTACAGTTTCTCGTGGCTATACGGGCTACATTCCCAAAGCCATTTCCTTAGGGGAAAAAACGGATGTTCCGACACAACTCGAACTAATTTTCTCATATACAAGTAGGACGGGTAGGACGATATAGTTTATAATTAATGTTTTAGAGTTTTAGGCCTTACGTCCACAGCCTTTCTAAACCTTTAAACCCATTGGAGCCAGAATGCAACACAACGGTATATGAAAACAGCCTAACAAATTGTAGAAAAGTATGCACAATAGAATGAACTCCGAAAATTGGCCTGAGGTTCTTGTGACTATTGAAGACTTTTTCCGGAGGTCTCGGATAATTATCGTGCTTTATACTTGTTGTGCATCCTCGTTTCATCTTTGTTGCAAACTCTTTTGTAATGGTCAAAGGCGAAAAGTTCTTTTTTGTGGGTACTTGCCCCATAACCCACTATGTATTTTTCTGTAAGACGTTATGTTGTATTTTGACATCAGTGACCAGAGATCAATAGCTTACTCTATTGAGAAAGCTTTCATACGCTGTCAAATTGTCTTTTGTAAGCCCTCACATTCTTCTTTCTGGCATTTATGACCGAAGGCTGCTATAGGAAGTTTGAGGTACGTTACTCCTTAAGCGATACAATTGACAAGGAGCTAAGAACCTTCTCACTTTCATTCTGTTTCCTAATGGGCAATGGTCACATGTCATCTTACATCTCATTCTGATTCTTTGGTTCGTGAAACCTATTTCAGTGCAATTATTTTGTAATAATTTTTAAACAGTATTGTAATAACTGCAATACACTGAGTAGCAGACTGAGCAGGTACAGTAAAAAAATATTGTATAGGATGGTGATTAGGACGGGCATCACACATGTGGCGCCGATGTGGTGCAGCATCCCGGCAATGACAACCAGAAGGCTCCAAGTCCTGGAGCACAAATGCGCCTCATATTTGATTCCGACAGGTACACCTCCCTCAGAGATTTATTGATCATTGCAACGACATAACGCCACTAGAAGACTTCTTCCTGGAAACATCACTAAAATTCTACGCCTTTCGACTGGGCGATAGTCCTCTAACGCGCAACATAATCCAAATCAATATTTATAATGCCCCCTTTCAGACAAAACACCCCCTACCATACCAGGCGTTGCCTATCTTTCGGCAACCTCTCTTGCCAAACTTTCCCTTACGAAAACTTTTCCTTTAACATCTTTTATACTGTACCTATCCTTTCACCGTTACCATTTGTTTGTCCTCTGTTTGTCTTTTTGTATTCTTGTCACTTTGTCCTTTTTTGTTCCAAATTCACTCTAGGCCGATAAACTTCGTAAAAATTCAAACTATTTTAAAACTCTAACTTTCCTTTTCACATCTTCCTAACGACGGGCAGACTGTTAGGATTCAATTGCCTGGAATAGGTTTTTCCGTTGAGTTTTTTCCGTCAAAATTTAAACAATTCATTGCTCCCAAGTTATAGTTAGTTTCAGTGTTTTAAATCTACATTGAAGATATGCTTAGTTTTAACGTTAATTTTAAGACGCCACAGGCGGCAGGAGTATTAACTGTTCTTTTCAATTTATTGAGCTGAGCTGGTTGAAATCCGCTCAACCATGCATGAACTGTGACGTGGTTATCTGGTTGGCTCCGTATTACGATCCGGAGAAGCAATGATTGTATACTTTAAATGTTAATAAATTTGTTTTGATTGATTGATTTGATGTTAGGTATAATGATGTTTAACTTTTTAGAGTATTAGAAAGTAGAAATCCCAAGTATCCAGTCGGTGCATATGTGGTGGGTCAGTTTGGTTGGAGATCTCATACGGTAACAGATGGAAGACCTGATGGAGGATTTATAGGAGCCCTTGTATTACCAGATTTTGGTCATCTGCCTCTATCATACGCTCTTGGTATCTTAGGAATGCCAGGGTAAGTACTACTATTCCATAACGTTTGAAATAATTATAATGATCAATGTTCTTACTAAATCACTTAATGTGAGCCTGTCTCTATTTGATCAATTTAATAAAACTTGAATCAAAGACTGGCACTGATATTCGTAATCGGGAACATAAGACCTTGTAAATTAGAAATTGTGTCCCTGAACGGTATGATTGAAAAAAAGATCATCGATTCATGACCATAAAGCAGCTGTATTTCTTTACCAACATTTCGTTTCCTATCCGTAAACTTCTTCAGGGCTACAAATTACAACCTAATTTTATTATTACTGAATAATATATTTCAGTAATTCTTGTTCTTAATAATAGGTATCACTACTAACTATATTCAATCATTATCATGTGGCCAACAATTAATATTTCGATATTAGTAAGTCAGTCTTTTGTAAAATTTCGCAATTATATTTATTGCTCGCCATAGAATTAATACAGTAATCAATCAACGAAATGATAATTTTTTATCCTTTATTGAAGATAACAGTAATATGAGATAATGAAAATAAATCTTAAGTTATATAAGTAAATTATACGTTTTCATTTCTTGAACACAGCGATAAAAATTTCCAAAAAAGATTGGCAGCTCTGGAAGCGGCGAACCTCCCCATTCGTTGCCATATTGGCACTAAACGTAATCTGATCTCAACCATAACCTTTTCAAATCTTTTGGAGCACTAAAGAAATCATCATGCAAACTTCTGCACTTTTTTCTCACTTGTACCACATAATATCACCTCACATATTGAAAATTAATTGCTGTTCTCTCATGTTTCGGAACATAGGATTGCACTGCACGTATAATGATGCGAGTAGAATACTATATATACTTGGTCCACGATTATTAAATATTTAATATTTATTTAATTCATATTCATTTGATCCCTCAAATTTAAGAAAGATTCATACGCCATCATATATATAAATTTCTCGATTTTTCGGGCAACAAGTTTAATGAGGAGATTTCTAGCTACCCATACCTTTGACGGTGTCAAAGAAATCTCGTTCTCACTGTGCGTTTATTTAAGCAATATGTAAAATTATTATAAATCGCACAAATTTTGACGTTTCAAATCACAGAATTACATTTTGACCAATAAAATAATGCAATTTTCAGACACGTAGGTAAATAGTTTCAACAACAATGTTGAAGATTGCACACAATATGTGGCTCATAATTTTATCGAGCCTTACAGCCGTTTTATTAATAAATTTGCTTATTTGACTTTAGAAAGAAACACGATTATCAATTCGATAACACTGTGTTTTGTAAACAGGGCACGAGCATTGTATGATTAGCATAACTTCAAGTATTACATTTTTGTAAGTTTATACTAATTTTTAATGTTTTTATCCGCATTTCTAGATTGGTATCTGTGTAACATTAATGAACTCCCTCGGATAGGATGCATATATTTTTTTTAAATCATTGATTTTTAAAATATACTGATATTTATAGGTTGGAAATCCAACCTATAATTATCGGTCTATTTTTAATATACCAACCGCTGTGGCAAATCCTGAATTCAATAGTTGTTGAATGGAAATGCACGTGACGTGTGACGAAAAGGGATCTTATGCTTCACATTTGCTTTGTTTTTTTTTTTAGTTTTTTTCACGGAAACCAAATCGACAGGGTGTAAGTGTGATATATCGTTGAAATCGGAATTTTAACTACTTTTAATGGTTCGACTACAAATTGTAAGTAATTATAAGATAAACAAATTATCGTGCCAGAACGGCACAAAACGTAATCCGATCTTAACCAAAACCTTTTTAGATCTTCTGGAGCAATAAACAAACCCTCATGCAAAGTTTCATCCAAATCTGTTCAATAGTTTCGCCGCTATCGTGCTAACACATATACACACTCACAGACATTTTTCAAAAATCAATTTCTTGTGTTCCTGGAACCTCAAAACATAAAGATTCAATGTTATCTCAATTTTCGATTTCGAATCAATTTTAGAAACCTCCACAACAAGTTTATTTGGGGAGGTTAAAATACTTTTGACCTGAATTGAATAATTTATCACAAGACATATTAGAAAAAACTTTTTCAAATATAAACCAGGACAAGGTGTAACAATTAGATAATTTATTGAAACCACATACCGAATATTATAAAATGAAATACGAAAATATTTAAGAAAGAATATAAAAACGCCTTAAAAATTTACCGGCAAAGTATACACTTCCAGATATTACTTTTAAAGTCGAATATAAAGAGGATATTTATACGTTTTAATTTCTGAATTTAGAAATACGGCCTATTTTGGTTTCTTAGAAGTATTGGATCCGAAAAAAGGAGAAACCGTTATTGTGACTGGTGCAGCAGGAGCAGTTGGGTCAATTGTAGGACAACTTGCTAAAATTAGAGGATGCACAGTTATAGGAGTGGCAGGCTCAGACGAAAAGGGAAAGTGGTTGGTGGACGAATTAGGATTTGATCATTTTATCAACTATAAGACAGCTGATTTAGATAAAGTTATTCCTGAGATTGCACCCCAGGGAATTGATTTGTTTTTTGATAACGTAAGTGAAATTGAATATCATTCACAGATTAAGATTTCTATGGCACTTATTGTCTTGATTCTAAAAGTCAAGTAATATGTTTTCTGTACCTATGGCTTTGAGAATACTATGTAGTTTTGAAAAGTAGTTCTCTGAGCATTGAAATTCTCCATCCAACCGCCAGATGTATAAATATTGTAAATCAGGATAATTCAATATTTCAAAGTAGCCCCAAAATTATTAGTCCGATAATAATTTTTAAAATTCTCTTCACGGCTTACGGTTAATGTATTACTGCTAAATTTTACTTTGTTCTATGAAAAATTCCCATATGTCACAGTTGTCTACTAGGTGAACGGTCTCGCCAAATTTCTTTCCCATATATTCCTTGATGACGCCAACTGAAAATATCGGAGGGCTACTTCTTCTGGGCTTACTACTGATTTTCTCTTAATGTAACCACTGAATATGAAAAAGAAAAGATGATAACTGAAAGTTATTTTGGAAAAGGATTTTCTGGAAAATCAAGCTACTGGTACCATTAGTTATTTAAGGGATTTATAACAAATAGCCCGCGGATAGACATCTCGAAGTATCAATTCACCATATATCTATCTTAGGTCCAGGTACAAATCACCCTCTTTGATGCAAAGAGACACTTTCCAAAAGATTTTCGCAAACTTGCTGCCAGACCTTGACAATCTGATCCATTTCAGTTTCAAACATATAATTGGAATCCTTAATTAACTACTTCTATTCTACCAATCTAATGTACAAATTAAACTTGTGAAATATCAAACACATTCGCTTCAAATTTCATGACGGTGTGTTGCTGGTCGACTGTCATTTTCTACAGACGTTCCCATAAATTGAATGTGGATTCGTCAGAAAATACAATATAATATCATTGTATATTCCACTGATATTGACAACTACATCACCTAAGATAAATTTCTCGTTAGTTTAGGGTAATTCCCCCATAACTGAGGTGTTGAGAGTGTCCAAGACAAATATTTTAAACGGTCTTTAGCTAATCTATCGGGTGCCCACGAGACCCCTACTTTTTCCTTTATTTTTAAGATGAGGATTTTTAATTATGGTACAGAATAATTGGAATAAAAATACATTTTTAGACACAATCAGATTCAAAGGAACAGTTCTAATTTAACCGAAAATCGTACTAACATCTTTATTTTAAATAGCACCCTGTACATTTTTTAATCTTATCTGACAGAGATTTAAAGTATCCTTACAACTGTTTTTTCAAAATAAATATCCAGACAGAAACATCTCCAGACTTATATATCGAAAGCATCAATACGCCACGCGTCGTCTGTTCCCCTGCCCAATAATCCACGTCTTAGAGTCATAAAGAAACAAAAAACTAAAGCCTTAGCAAGTCTGACCTTTTTGTGCTTCGTGATGTTTCTGTCATGCCAAATTTTACTCAGCTGGGAAGTTTAATTAGTGATTTACCATATGTTTGTTATTGTCATTTATTTATTTCCCTCGTTTCTTTTGGATATTTTCGATGGTTTAACCTCCTACCCCTCTGCGAAGAGAACTTCTTTCATGTATATCTCCCAACTTTTCTAGAGATTGCTTTAATTAATTTTTTTCTTCGCCGCTTCTTCAAATTCTCACTGATTAATAGATTGCTATAATTTTGGTATAACGGAAACTATAAAAGACATACTAAATATTAATTAACTTAGAAATTACAATTTATGACATAACACCTTTATCCACCTTTATTTCGGTATGTTGCTCAACATTATTAAACACATTTATACCAATTTTTTGTACATTATTTTAGGTAGGTGGAGAAATATGCAGCACTATTTTAAGACACATGAATCATTTTGGCCGAGTTTCTCTCTGTGGATCCATTTCAGCATACAATGTGAAGAACCCTAAAGGTACGATATTTTCTCTACGTTCTAGTACAAATGTTAAAGAAGCAAATCCCAAAATTGGTTTACAAAATGTCTTTTGCAACACACATTGTATTGCTTGCCACACTTTCGATTAAGAGACTGTTTTGATTTTGATTATTTGATCTAATTTATTTTGTGTTCCAATTATTCGATTTTAATAAATATGGGTTCATAACTGTAGAGAAGATAGCATATAATAAACGTGTGGAAGGAGTCACAAGTCTAGTGGAATATACTAAAAGTACTGTAGGTAGACTTTTCGCTTTTATCGTCAGAAATAATAATTTAAATTTACCTTTGTTTGTTAACCAGCCCTTAGGGCGCAAATGAAACAACTCTTTAGACAATATGTTTTCATTCTTGGATAATCCAGAATAAAATAGAATATTACAACTATCAAAAAAATGCTCAAAATCATAATAATATTTTCTTTACCCAAACAGCAAATGCCTACCAAATTTGCCGCCAACTCTGAACAATTCTTACACAACAACCTTAACTTAAATAAAACTATTTTGAAATCGCACATATTATATACCATCACAGACTAATAAAAGACGCAGATAAAGAATACTGTAGAAATAGTATATACTGTGTTTGAAAACAAAGTAAACAATAAAGTGAAGGGGTAAGGAGGGGTTATGTTTACATTCGTCCTCCTACATAGGCGCATCGTTTGAAGAGGGTTAATTACGAGCTAAGGATTCTTATTAATTTTCTATACTATGATACTCTTGAAACAGTTATATTACACTGGGTATATTACATAAATGATTCTAATTCATCTAAGATATTAAAATAAAAAACTGAGAAAGATGAAAATACATATTTTGATTAAAATAATAATAATTTTATGATCTTAAAATAAATATGGTTACCTGATCCGCCCTCTATGCCTATGCATCTGTTGTTTTACTTATAAAAATATGGCATGTTTTCTTTCATTTGATACGCATTGCACACAAAGCACTTTTTAGGCATTGTTAAAATTGTATATATACCAATAAACAATAGTTAAACACTTTACAACTCACATAGTACAAAGACACAAACTTTAAAACAAACCACAGAACAGATTGCCTTTGTTGATATATCAATTTTCATCAAGTACGTTGATCGGGTGGTTCAAATTGTCCAATCATAAGCCGGCGCAATGTAAACAAAATAATAAGCACAACAAATAACATTTTGGTTTCAGACATTACTTGTTGTTTTCAATATCTATGTTTATTTCTTGACCTGTGTATACTATTACTACTAGCTACATTATTCTGGTACTAGTATCGCTTTAAACATGATAATGTGAAAAATAAACGGTAATAGTATCGCAAATTGTAATGAAGTAAATCTAAGGGTTCAATTGGCCTAAAATGGCATTGCCTCATAATTGCAATTTTTATTGGAACTTACTTTAAATATTGCGAGAAGTCTATCAAAAAGTTTTGTAATAAATCCGAATTCCGAAGAACACTTATTTCGATAGAAATGTTTTCAAAATAAAATGTTTTCGTCGTTTCTCTTAAATAATTGGTTGTTTTACTCATATCGCAATAAAAAAGGCAAATTATTTGTCATGAAATTTTCGGTCAATTTCTTAGGTTCCAAAGAATTAAACCAATTGGGATTGACCATTTTGAAATAGTTGAAAGTAACTTAAATAGTAACGAATATATGTTAACAAAACTTGAGATAAACATCCGTTTGATGGTGATGAATTGTTATTCCATATTTCAAGCTGAAATATTATATGCCTAAAACATAATTACAAAATATAAAACTGAATTGTTGATTATTCAAGTAGATCAACATTTCTTTGTATGCAGATTTCCTAAAATAGTTATACTTATGCCATAAAGTTTTGACAGTTTAATCGTTTAAGAAGAATTTGTTAGCAATGTCGTATTCACGATTTCCAATAACAATTTGTTACAGTCTATTTTCGTATCTGTACAATTAAATTTGAATATCGTAATATGTTATCGTTTTAGTCTAATCTATATATAGTATAACTGGTTGCCTACCGTTCGTGCTCCATGTAAGCCACGCATAATGTTGCTGGTCCTGGCAACGCGTTGCTAGCAACGCACAGTAACTGTACCTAATTTCTTAGGAAGCGAGTTTCGAACATCTCGATTATAACCTTTTCAAGACCGTTATTGTCAATTAAACTTATTGTTTTGTTAACGGAATTACGAAATATTGTATTATGTGTGGAATATAGACGTCATTAAGGCAGATTTATCAGATTTGTGGGTTATGTTGTATAGTGTTCATTCGGAACGTACCCATGGACAGAGTTTTAATCATTCTCGGATTTTGACAGAGGTTTCCGTCTTGGCCATTTTTGGGGATTTCTTCCGTTTGCCTGCCGAAGATAAGTTATGTCACTGAGCACGTGGATAGAATTTTGTGAATTTGCTCCTTTAATGGGATATGGTGCTGTAGTGACAAATTTAGCAGTAATTTATTTTGATATTTTTATTATTTTCTGTTGGGAAGTGCTGCTACGGAATTTTCCGGATAAATCAACTTGCTGGAAGCACATGGCAAGGGAATTCTGTAAGCCCACTCAACATCTAAGGTATGCCTCTGAAATCTCTTTAGAAAATAGATTTGTAATGTTCGTTATTTTTTTATTGCAGGGCTTTTTGTTCTTTTTGTTCTTTTTGTTCGTTTTAGTTTCATTTTCACTTCTACCTTTACCTTAATTTTATCTGGGACTTTTACTGGTATCGCATCATGTATGTTTGACCCCACATCTTACCTGTTGGATGTCTGTACATCTGTATGTGAACTTTAGGTTTGCTAAAACTTGGCTGGCAAGCTGTTCGCTGAATTTGGAATCCTGAGTTGTACCGGTGAGACTCTCCTGCCTGGTTCCATTGGAAGCTGCGCTCCCCTGGTAGGCCTAGTGGTTACATTGTGAAAGCTGCTGGAGGTAAGCGTCTTTAAATAGCCTACCAAGGGACCTGATATCCCATCCCACCTTCTACGTGAGGCATAGAGAGCCCGTCAGTTTTCTTACGGTACTAAATTGCTGTCATTCTACCCACCTAACTACAGGTTTTTCCACATATTGCACCTAATATTTTACACGTTAAATTTAAATTATCGGTACATATTTTGCACATGACCAATTAAATTTTTAGTAGTTTTGAACACCACGCTTGCAACTTTTTAACGTTAGTCAATTTAACCTATCGTCACTTACCTAGTTTACATTATTTTGTTCATTTTATGTTATTATTCAGTATTTTAATGTAACCGTCTAAGCCAGTATATTTTGGGGGATCCTATTTTGCCTATTATTAGTTAAGATTTTATTAGTTTTAAGTTGTCGTATATTTTGTGTTAGGTTAAGTGTGGGCCACACATCTAAGTATACTGATTGTGTGTAATGTTATTTCTGTGGGATTTGGCTGTAAGCGTACCTAAATATAATCATTAAATCTGTTATATTAAGACGCGTATTTGTTTTCACCAGCACACATCCAAGGTCCAATTCGTCGAATCCACTCCCCAGGGACTTGTCTAGTCGACCGTGTGACCCTCTTTCGCCACCAATTAAATGCAGAGAGGGTACTGCACATAAAACATAAAAATTTTGTTCAGGGCACAGGGTGACCACCCTATCCTGCTGTATTGCTGATACATCAAACTCTAAAGTGAAATTTTTTTACATATTCCCCTTTTATCTGGCAGCCCTGCAACAAATTCTAATGGAGTATCCTTTGAACTCGGACTCGAACTAAATAATTATCTCACAACTTTCTCAAACATTTTACCCTTAGGTAACAGCCCTCTGCCTATAGTGTTATCCAGCACCAGCTCAGGCGTTAGCAATGTCGGTAGGTAAGGGCTATTTTCTGCGTTTTTTCAAATGTGTAATCCATTCACAGGCAGGGGCCGCTCTAGCTCTTTTGCCGCCCTGGGCGAAATGGCATTTTTTTCGCCTCTTCTCCTCCCTAAAATATTCGTATCTCTATGCGAAAATGCCGCCCTTACAATTCTGGCTCCCTGGGTGGCCGGCCGTCCACTATGCCCACCGTCTGGAGTGGCCCCTGATCACAGGCAGCCTTAGATTTAGTTTTGGTATTGTCTACTATCTGTGGTATGTTATATCATATAAACTTTCGGTGATAAGCCGAACATCACGAACTGACATATTTTTGCTGAGGAGGATAGTTCCAAACACTCTGTAATAATTACAATAAATAAGAACTAAATAAAACACCAAACTAAACAAAGTAAAAGCTTACCTCACATAGAGAGTATTACATAACCTCGCGAAACATGTGGCGTCAAAATTCCGGCAACCAAAAAGATTCCTTCCTGGAATTTACAGAACGCTTGCGGCAAGACGGTGAAGAATTTATGAGGCCGTCTATGCAAATCCACAGCTGTGATAACGATGTAGAACCCCAAAACCTCCACAAAAATCACGACCGCCGTCCGCCTACTTCGTGTCTCTGTCAAACGGGTACCCGGAAATCTGCCAAAATTTTCTCAGTGTTGCCAACTTGCGCACTCTTAGAACATTTTCTCTAGCCAATGATAATGTACCAACAAAGGACTCAATAATCAAAATACTGAATTTCACAATTATGTAATACCTCAACTACAAGAATATACATTAACACCACTAACTCAAATTATACTTAAAGAAAACGTTTACTTTCTGAATGTTAAGACTTTGCAGACATGCGACACGCTATGCCCCTTAGAGTAACAGTGGTTGCATACATCTCTACTCCAATAAGTGAATTAATTTACTAGAAATAAGTATGAAGTTATTCATGTAGCTTTTTCAAATGCTGCACACTTAATGTATTAACTTTGTCTTCCGAAATTATTTGTTTTAATTTACTTCACATAGAGAAGAATTTGAGCGAATATGCAAGAAGTGGCGACAATCATGAATATAATACTCGAAATCGCAATGATATACAAACACCGTATCAGTGATTAGAGTCAACAAAAAGAAACAATTTTGGTATTGTTCTATTTAACTCTTTGCCTCAAGAATTGAAATCTTTACCAAACATACAATTCAAAGTAAAGTTAGGAAAGCATATTTTGGTCAATGCTTACTACAATGTGTCAGATTTTAAATATGTACAAATTTAAATTAATGTTTGTTCTGTACCACCAACTTCTGCCCCCAGCAGGTTAGGAAGTTGAGGTTGCCCGGTTCTCGTTTTGTTTATGGAGACTGGGTCGTGGTTCGGAAATTATTCAGAAAAAAAAAATTATTTTAGGTTAGGCGCCAGTAGTCATATAAAAAAAGCATCTACAACGTACTTGTCTAACTGTACGACTGTGACTACTCAGAGATAATTAATATGTGATAGATACTCATAAAATCCTCAACACTATGTTAAATATATCTGGTCTATTGACTCTTACAAATTTTGAAATGATTTAATTTTGATTTTACACCTTATGGATCGGATGTAGCTACTTCCTTACAGAAAGTTTATATATTTAATAAATAAGTATGATAAGGTCGAAGACCAAAAAAATTACAAAATCTGACAATTTATCGTTAAGCTGTGATTAAATAATTAAATGGAAAAGAATTAATAAATAGCTGAAGGCAATATAAAACATAAAACAATGGTAAAAATTTAGAACTGTTTGAAAGTTTATCGAAAGTTGAATAATGTAGTTGAATGTTGAAAGTTGAATGTTGAAAAGAAATTCAGTTGATACTATATTACCACCGGTTGTGTTCTGCAGTAACCAACCCTAGTCCTCGCCTCACTGAATCTTCCCTGTGTATCACCACCACTCGATCATTGACTTCTGGCAGAGATCCTAAGACTTTTCAAAATTTAGACGTCTGTGAACGGTTACCAAACCCAACAACTTGGTGCTCTCATCCAGCTCTCATCCCTATTCTATACCAAGACACTCCAAACTTGGATTACAAAGACTCCTTCTTGGCAAATAATCTGGTTCTCCTGGATTAATAGCAGCAACCCAATTTTTTCTGGCACACGGTTAAGCCAAATTTATGGTAAGATTCCCAATTTTAAGGGTTAACTTAACATCCAATCTTAAGGGTCAACTTAACACCTCATTCCATCCAGATGAGGTGTTACACGGTCAGACACACGTCTGTATCGCTCGAAGTCGACAGGAAAATGGCTGTTTTCGGTCCCGTGTAATATCTGATATGGTATAGTTACCCTTAAATACGCGAGATGTCGCTGGTACTGGTAACGTAAATAATTCTTTAAATACAATACAAATCTACACAACTACTCTACTGTATCATTTATATGAATTCATGAGTTCTAATTTAATCAGAATTATCGATTTATAATTTTGTTTGTTGATTTGGGATTTATTCACTTAATATAGATTTCTTCTTTTAAATATTTGTTGTACCAGATGACTTGTAGGTGTATTGCAAGAGAAGTAACAGATGGCGCTAGTATGCTAATTTCTAATTTAAAGTTGGGTTGATGAACACAAATTCTTCCAGATTCAGTAAGACAAGGACGGCTTCAGGATTGAACTGCAAAATTATTTAATGAGTTTAGTGAATTGTAGTTTCAGACTACAAAAACTCATTGCTATTAAAATAAAAATTAACAGGTGGCATTCAGGTAATTTTGAATGTCCCAGTTCTTTCTTAGTGTACTTGAATTGTGCTGTACTATATTACACAAACCATATTAGGATTATGTCATTTACATTGGCTACACTAGGATTATGTCCTAGTGTTTGGTACAGTTAAATTTTTGTCTATTATTCTTATTTACATTCATATATTTTGTTTTTACGTACTTTTATAGATATTTATGTTGACGTGTCAAAACACTGTATTTTTAAATGACCAATAAATTATTAATATTCGTATGTAAATTTCCGCCCGAAAAAGTTGAATGTGGAGTTCCTCAATTTGGACCTCGAATTCTTGATCAGTGACCCAAAAAACCCCTAGAGCCCATTTCCGAGGCAAAATATTAATTTTATAAATTTCTTTTTTCATTTTCGGAGGTAATGCAGGGGTTAATGCCGACGAATGTTTCTGGGGTTCTAGAGAACACGTGCAAAAAGGAATTTTTCAAATCGGCACTGTTCCACCACTTTTCCACATTTTACGCTTTTTTCCGGCATTTTCTTCCGGCTTTTACACTTTTTTCCGGCTTTTTCCACGTAGTGGATGTGGAAGTAAAAATGAAGTTTCCGGAATCTTATTAGCTTGCTCTACTCATTTTCCCAGCTTACACCCCACTCCCCCTTTAACGGAATCACCTCAATCAGATGTCATTATTTCAAGTGAACAACCCCTTTAATAATGGAGTGGAGGTGGTGGGGGGTTTGAAAAATATGATAAAGAAATCTGACACCCTGGCTCCTAGTATATACGCTAAATCTCAAGTTTCTTGCTTGCTTTGCTCATTCTCCCCTATTTATCTCTACTTCCCCCCACTCCTTCAAGGGACTCATCTCAAAATATAATTTAGTTCCAGATGTCATTAGAATACATATGTGTACCAAATTTCAGCTGAATATCTCAATTTAATTATATCAGCCCCTTTAATAATGGAGTAGGGGTGGCGGAGGAGTTGAAAAATGTTTTAAAAAATATTAGGCTTTCACTTCTAGTAATTCCACCGAATCCAATTTTCTGAACTCTTACCAGCTAAGTTTACTTATTTTCAGCTATTTACCCGTACTTACCCCCGAGCTCTTCGCCGGAATCATCAGAAGATATAATCTAATTACAGATGTGGTTATAATACATACATGTGCCATATTTCAAGTGAACCCCTTTAATAATGGAGTGGGGCTAGTGGGGGAGTTGAAAAATATATAAATCTGAGACCTTGACTTCTGGTATATACATCAAATCCCAGGTTTCTGTACTCTTACCAGTTTGCTTTTCTCATTTTCCCTTATTTACCCCTATTTACCCAACAACCCTTCAACGGAGATGTTCATAAAATAATCCAGTTCCACATCTCGTTATAATATGTGTATACAATTTTTCAAGTCAATATCTTGAACCGTTCCAGAGAAAACATGCGGATAAAAGAATTTACAGACAGACAGATCGATCGGCAGACAGACAGACTAACCGACAGACAGACAGAGAAAATTTTTTTGCTAAAATTTAAAATCTCGAATTTTCCTGACATTCTAAACCTGTTTCAACAACAAAAATGTTTGAATTTTTTTTTTACGATTACTATACTTACTTTCAATCCACTACGTTGATGTGGAAGTAAAAAATAGAGTGAATATTCGCAAAACTATTTCACACTTTAATAGGCAAAACTCCCAAATACAATTTCGTAATGTTCTGAATTCTGTTTAAGAATAGTTAATTTATTTAAAAGACTTTTCTATTGTTACCTATGTTTTACTTCCACATCCACGTAGTGGATTGGAAGTATAGTAATCGTAAAAAAAATTTCAAATTTTTTTTTCTTCTTGAAATCGGTTTAGAATGTCATGAAACGTCGAGATTTTAAATTTGAGCGAAAAAAAAAAATGTCTGTCTGTCGGTCTGTCGGTCTGTCTGTCTGTCTGTAACTTTTTTTTTTTGTCCGCACTCTTTCTCCGGAACGGTTTAAGATATTGACTTGAAATTTTGTGCACGTATATATTATAATGAGATCTGGAACTGGATTGTTTTTTGAAGATATCCGGTGAAGGGTTGAGGGGTAAATAGGGGTAAATAGGGGTAAATATGGGGAAATATGTAAAGCAAGCTATTAAGAGTACAGAAACTTGAAATTTGATGTATGTACTACAGGCCAAGGCCTCAGATTTTTTTATAATGTTTTTCAACCCTTCTTCATTATTAAAGGGGTTGCTAAAATAAAATTGAGATATTCATTTGAAATTTGGTACACGTATGTATTATAACGACATCTGGAACTAGATTCTACTTTGAGATGATTCCGTTGAAGGGTTGGGGATTAAATAGGGGTAAATAGGGGAAAATAAGTAACGCAAGCTGATAAGAGTACAAAAGGTTTAAATTCGGTGTATGTACTAGAAGCCAAGGTCTCTTATTTATATTATTTTTTCAACTCCCACCACCCTTACTCCATTATTAAAGGGGTTGATGAAATGAAATTGAAATATTCATTTGAAATTTGGTACACGTATGTATCATAACGACATCTGGAGCTAGATTATATTTTGAAAAGCTTCCGTCTAAGGGTTGGGGGTTAAATAGGGGAAATTAAGTAAAGCAAGCTGGTATGAGTACAGAAACTTGAAATTCAGTGTATGTACTAGAAGCTAAAGACTCAAATTTTTTATAATACTTTTCAACCCACCCACCACCCCTCCATTATTAAAGGGTTTGATAAAATAAAATTGATATATTCATTTGAAATTTCTTACGCTTATGTATTATAACGACATCTGGAGCTAGATTATATTTTGAGATGATTCCGTTGAAGGGTTGCGTGCCAAATAGGGATAAATAGGGGAAAATAAGTAAAGCAAGCTGGTGAGAGTACAGAAACTTGAAATTCCGTGTATGTACTAGAAGCCAAGTTCTCGGATTATTTATATTATTTTTCAACCCCCACCATCCCTACTCCATTATTAAAGAAGTTGATAAAATAAAATTGGTATATTCACTTGAAATTTGGTAGGCGTATATGTTATAACGACATCTGGAACTAGATTATATTTTGAGATAATTCCGTTGATGGGTTGGGGGTTAAATAGTGGTAGATAGGGGAAACTAAGTAAAGCAAGAGTATAGAAATTTGTGATTTGGTGTATATACTAGAGGCGATGGCCTCAGATTTTTCCATAATATTTTCCATCCCCCATCACCCCCACTCCCTTATTAAAAGAGTTGATAAAATTAAATTGGATTTTTACTTGAAATTTGTTACACGTATAACGATAACTTAAACTGGATTATATTTTGACATGATTGCGTTGAACGAGTGGGGGTAATTGGTGGTATATAGGGAAAAATAAGTAAAGCAAGTTGGTAAATGTACAGAAACTTGAAATTCGGCGTATGTCCTAGAAACCAAGGCCTCATATTTTTTAGTAATATTTTTCAACCCCCACCACCCTTAATCCGTTATTAAACGGGTTGATAAAATGAAATCGCTATATTCACTTGAAATTTGGGACACATATGTATCATAACGACATCTGGAACTAGATTATCTTTTAAGATGATTCCGTTGAAGGGTTGAGGGTTAAATAGGAGTAAATAGGGGAAAATAAGTAAATCATGCTGGTAAGAGTACATAAATATGGTATTTGGTGTATAGGTATACTAGAAACCAAGGCCCCAGATTTCTTTCTAATATTATTCAAACATCACCATCTCCGCTCCATTTTTAATGGGTTTGATAATATAAAATTGAGATATTTACTTGATAGTTAGTACACGGATGTATTTTAATGACATCTGATTGAGAAGATTCCATTGAAGGGGTGAGTCGTGGTAGGTCGTGAATAGGGGAACATAAGTAGGGTAAACTAAAAACTTCATTTTTAACGTATTTGGTAGAAACCAACGCCTCAAACTTTTCTATGACATCTGCTCCAAATATTATTAAAATTTTATGACCAATAATTTTCACATACTAGACTGTAAATTTAGTCAAGATGTTTCCTTTAAAGTGACTTTGATGAAAAATGTGGATGTGGAAGTAGTGATTCCTTAGGCAGCGGTTTTTCATATATCGTCACTCCGGTAGAAAAGTGACACAACTCAAAAAACACAGTTTTGCAGAAAAGACAATTCAAAATAGTTTTAAACATTTTAAAAGCTTTGCTGAATGAGCTGTAACGGGAGAGATGTAACTATTAGTTTTTATTATTTTATATCACTGCTATTAAAGCAAATCTATTGATTTAATGGAGTGCATTCAGTTCAGACACACGACTCGACTAAACTTATGACATTTTTCAAGGTTGACAACACTATAATCGCGATTGGGAATAACAACGCTGCTAAGTTGCGAAATTGAGGCATTTTATTTATGATCTTTTCCTAGGGACATCTCCATCGTATTTGCAAGAAAGCCAAAACATATAAATTTTGAGTTTTGTCATTTTTCTTCCGATGCGACGAATATTCAACTTGTCAGAGTTTATTTAAAAAATCATTATTTTGCAGCATCTTTCGTACAATTTCCAACCCTTATAAATGAACTGAACATTGAAGGTATCCATGTAACCAGATGGAATGATAGATGGTTGGAAGGTATTCTTCAACATTTAGAATGGATCAAGGATGGAAAACTGAAATACCGAGAGACCATAACGGAAGGTTTTGAAAATATGTTATTTGCGTTTGTTGATATGTTAAAAGGTGGAAACTTTGGTAAAGCTGTCGTCAAAGTTTAAGAAAATTCTTAAATAAATTTTTCGCAATTCATACTGCTTTTATTTTAGTTTTGAAATTTATTACAACATTCTGCATTTTTAAACGAAGTAGGCGATGTTTGCGAAGTGAATTCATTTTTACCGCTAGCTGCGTTTTTCTCTCGCCATGATTTTTTATAATTGAAGAAACAAACGCAATGTTTCTTTTATATTGTCCACTTATTATGGTGGAAAAATTTATATTAACATTGTGTACAAAAATATTATAAAGTTTTCTCTATACTAGAATTTTAAACTTACAGTGCAGTATAGTCGTCGTTAACTGAATTCTTTTCTCTAACTTTCACATTTTTTCTCCGAATTTTGTTCCACTTTATGTCATCTGTCTTCCGTATACAGAAGTAGTCCGCCATCAACATTAATATTTCTTCATTCTTAATACCTCTCCTACTTCATTATCATGTTCATAAACTTCACCTTGTTCCCCGCTCATACCTCTTATATTATCCAGAAATACTCAATGTGCAAATAATTAACTCATTGTACTACACTTTACTACGCAAATCTTCTGGAATTTTTTAGCATGGTCTCAATACTTCTCGTTCCTTCATCAGCTTGTGAATATGTTTATTAAAGATACTTAAATATTTAAAGATAAAAGACTTACAAAGAGCGAGGACTTTTATTAGGCAAAACGTTAGGAAATTTCTTAGTTGGATGTGAATGTGGGGGGGGGGAGTAACGCTTCCTCTGGGCTATTAGGGTTGCATGTTGTGCTATAACCATATTATCTTAGATTTTCGAAGGTTGCGACAGATTTCATAAGAAATTATTTAAGTGGAATAAGACCCTATGGTTATATAGTGTCCGCCAAAAAATCTGCACCACATGGAAATTTTTTTTATTCAGTTGTTTTTGTTTAAAGGGTTCCAGCATTAATTTCAGCTTGATTAATAAACACAAAATTGCCAAAAATATTTGTCATGTCACAACTGTGACATCTCCAAAATGTTATTAGAAATTTTGAAATGGCCTAAAGTGCTCTTATTTATAAAAATATGGAAAGTACCATAAGGAAAAGTTGTTTGTAATTACATTAAGAATCTAAATGATATGGTTAGTTTGAAAACTTCAATGTTTTTAGTTTTTTCATTTTTTTCCAAAATTATATATTAACATAATATTAATCGTTATTTTTTTTTCAGTTGAGTTACTTTGAAATCTTCCAACGCAAAAAATACATAAATGTTGCATTAATGACAAAAAATATTGTTTTACAAAAAACAACAGGACAATGATGGACTATTTTCTGTAATTCTGAACCCTTACTGTGGAATTTTACATGATAGTCGGCTTAAATATTACAGAAACGATCGTTCATTTAAATCAAGTTTAGATCACATAAAATAAATTCGAAATTCCTATTAAACTTTATCTTAAAAAACTTAAAAGTGAATAATACGAAGTTGCTTAATAACTCTCGCTAGATAATCAAGTAAGTTTTGATGCAAATGCTTAGCTATTGACGTATCGATGTTAATGTCTACAACAAACTGCAATTTCTCTGTTGATCGTTTAAAAAATGCTTATTAAAGAAATAAAAATGAAAATTATAGGACAAAAATATGTATGGAAAAAGAAGGAAGACATACGGAAATGTAGTATTTAATTTAAGAGACTATAGATGGTTTAAAGTTTGTAAATAAATCTACATTATTCACTTTTAAGGTTTTTCAAGTAAATTTTAATAAGAATTTTTAATTTTATTTATGTGATCTACATTTGATTTAAATGAACAATCGTTTCTTTAATATTTAAGCCAATTATCATGCAAAATTATACAGTAAGGATTCAGAATTAGTGAAAATACCTAGTACACGATTATCCTGTTGTTTTCTGTAAAGAATGTTTTTTTTCTCATTTTTAAATACATTTAAAAAAGAAGCAGCACGTGTGTATTTTTCGTATTGTAATATTTAAAATTTATTCAACTGTAAACAAAAAAATTTAAAACAGTATTAACTGTTACATATTTTTGAAAAAAAAAAAGAAAAAAGTAAAACATTCAAATTTTCAAACCAAGCCCCACATTTAGATTCTTAATGTAATTACAAACAACTTTTGCTTATCGTACTTTCTCATATTTTGATAAAAGGGGCATTTCAGGAAGTTTTAAAATTTCTATTGACATTTTGGAGATATAGTTGCGGCATGATGCATATTTTTGGCAATTTTGTGATTATTAATCATGCTGGAACTAATGCTCAAACCCGTTAAAAAAAACAATTGAATAACAAAGTTTTTCATATGGTGCATACATTTTGGCGGACACTGTAGATGATCATGGTACTCATATTATATCACATTTACGGAATTTAAATAAAGGTGTACCCCAAGGTTACTTTTTGGAACCACAGATGTTTACCTTACACGTTTCAGATATTTTAGATGTAGTCACTAGTTGTCAACTACGTCAGTCAACTTGCAAATATACTAATTATTTGAGTCCTAGGAGCAGCAAAATACTTTAACATTAATAACCTAGGACTTAAATAAATTTTCCTAGTATACGTCCAACTATAATTTAAATCTAAACCATTAAAATCGCAAGTAAGGCAAATTCGTACGTTTATCACACTGAAAATGTTATCAGATATTTCTTTAGATGTTATGCGGATAATAGCATACTTCCTATTGTAAACGAGACAAAGAATTTAGGGCTTTAGTTAGACTTTAAACTTTAATAAGTTTTATTTAAATTAAAATTGGCATATAGTTGATCGAAAGAACTATACAATTTTGCGAAAGGTGTGTCGATTCGTACAAATTTCCCTGTCAGTTATGATAGGCAAGTCCTAGATAAGTGTGACATCAGTGGTGTTAACAACTTTTCCAGGGATATACTCATAATACCGGTATATAGTACTACTTACGCATGACCCAATGGAGATTACTGGCCACACTGCTATGTCGGTGAGTGTAATTCGATGGTGCCAAAGTAGAACATTCCTTCACCAAGTGACTGAGATGTTTCTCTGTTGGGCCGCACAGCCTGCACTTGCTGTCAGCGGGCTGTTTCAGGATCAGCTTATGGTGGTACCTGGTATTTTAGCGCTTGGTCCTTTCCATTTCTCCTTTAAAACCTGAGTAACTCAATCACTTTGCAGACACCTCCTGGTATACTGCTGATCAGTCAAGGTCGCAGAGGAATTGTCGATGCATCGGCTTTTCAATGCAGCATTTAATTTTTTGCCTGGCATCCTCATCAGTGGTTTTGTTTCCAAGATATTCTTCCTGGATTTTACGCGCTTCTTTCTGAATAGAGTACAAGTTTTCCTCCCTATCATATTCTTTAATTAGCCACGTAAATGTATACTTTCCTTGTCGGTTATACACCCAGTCCAATAATAGGGAGGTCATAAGCAGATTACAGCTGTATTAACCAGCGACCGCTTGATTATACGACTGGTTTCGGATAGTGAATTCCGCCCATTATTATTACTATTACATATTTATTCTCTTATAACGAGACAAGGAATATTTGGACTACATCGCTTGTAGTGCATATTTATAAATATTTGAAAAACGTGTTATGATGGTTTGTGAAAGAACGTAGGTGACAATCAAGGAAAGTAACTCATTAACAATTGGAATCACAATACTAACGATCATATAAACCAAGGCGAGAATCCACCTACCTATTCACTTTGGTATCTGTATATTCTTCATTTTATGATTCGCATTTACAAAATGTTGATATGTTATCAGAAAAAGTTAAGGAACGTTTTTAATAACTCTGACAGATTCTTAATGCCATCATTACCAGAGGTAGCGGGATCATTGAAACTACATCAAATTTGAATTCGCAACGATGATATTGAGATTTTGATAAATTTTGAGAAACAGTGTTGTCCAAATTTAATCAAATTCTGACAACGTTTGCCTGTAGCTACTGCTGAACGCTCTTTCCAAGCTGATAAAAGATTATATGACACAATTGTGCCATATATGGTGTCTTGTAAAAGATATAGAAATAAATGTTATACCATGTCACTAACCCAGAATATCTAACCAAGTACGCCAAATATAATGATTTAAAAAAAATGTGTTTCTTTTTGCGAAAACACTTTTCTATTTTTAAAAATGAATTTTTACTTGTTTGCATATAATTGTAATGAAACATATTCTTTACAGGATTTTGCAAACAGGAGAGAAAATCACTATCTATAACTAAAAGAAAAACTTTCTGTAAAAATATTAATGAAATCTTTGCATTCTTTCGATAACCTGAAGTCTGGTTATGCTAGCAAATTAAAATCCTAAAATGAATTTGTCTAATTTTTTATTTGACAATTCTCATTCTAACACTAGCATCCATACAGTTCCCTACGGCCATGCAGATTAAACTAGCATCAACATAACCCCCTACGATCATGAAGATTCAGTTAAAAATGAGAACAAAGACCTAAAATGAATTTATCTACCTTGTCTTCAAAATTTTTCATTCTAATGGATTACATTTTCTATCATTCTGTTTCTTGGAAATGCTTAGCCTTTGAAACGTTTTTCGCTCTTATTCTGGAGCTCATCAGAAAGACATAAAGCCACTCATGTGATGTTTCATGCAATACCAAGACAATTTTTATGACTAAGTGTGAAATAACTATAATTGACATTGACTGATAAAAACAACCTCATCTATCTATTAGCTAACTAGTATTGGAGCCTATATACTCTATGCATCTTTAAAAATGAATTATTACTTCAAAGGCTAAGCATTTCCAAGAAACAGAATGATAGATTTCATGAAAATGTAATCCATTAGAACGAACATTTTTTTAAGACAAGGTAGATAAATTCATTTTAGGCCTTTGTTCTCATTTTGAACTGAATCTTCATGATCGTAGGGGGTTATGTTGATACTAGTTTAATCTGCATGGCCGTAGGGGACTGTGTGGATGCTAGTGTTAGAATGAGAATTGCCAAATAAGAAATTAGACAAATTCATTTTAGGATTTTAATTTGCTAGCATTACCAGAATTCAGGTTATCGAAAGAATGCAAAGATTTCATTAATATTTTTACAGAAAGTTTTTCTTTTAGTTATAGATAGTTATTTTTTCTGCTGTTTGCAAAATCCTATAAAGAATATGTTTCATTACTTTTCTATTATACTGTTTGCTTGTTAAAGCAATATAATTATTTAAAAATATATATTTTGCAGCATCTCTGATTCAATTTACAATTGCCGTGAAAGGACTGACTCTTCAAGGTTTCCACGTATTGAGATGGAATGATAGATGGTTGGAAGGTATTCTTCAACTTTTGGAATGGATCAAGGAAGGAAAACTGAAATACCGTGAAACCATAACTGAAGGTTTCGAAAATATGCTAAGTGCGTTTATTGATATGTTAGATGGCGGAAACATTGGTAAAGCTGTTATCAAAATTTAAGTTAATCGTTACTAAAATATTTGCAATTTACTTTGCTTCTATTGTATTAATTTGGCATATACACTAGAACAGAAAGTCTCAATTTTGTTTATCACATCTACCACTCCCCACCGCCAACATTACTCCATTATTAAAGGAGTTAACAAAATTAAATAAATATATTGTTTCGTAATTTTATACACGTATGTATTATAGTGACTAGATTCCATTTGAGCCTAATCTGTTGAACAGTTGAGGGCAAAATGGGGATAAATAAGTATATCAAGCTAGTAAGAGTTCAGAAATTTGGGTTTTGGTGTATATACTAAAAGCAAAAATCTCAAGTTTCTTTATGATATCCTCCACTCCCACTACCGCCCCAACTCTTTTATTATAGTAGTTAATAAAATAAAAGGGCCATCTCATACCTCTTAGGAGCACAGACGCGCACAGACAGAATTTCTTGAAATTTTAATTGGCTGTTGGAGTTGTCAAAAGTGATCATTTTGTTCAGTTGCACCAGCGTATCTATACGTCGGTAGGGCGATATAAAAAATTCAGTTCAAAGAATGAGTTATCAGTTATGAGATCTCATATTCTAAATCCAGTTGGCGTAACACTTTCAAGGAAAACAAATCTATCATTATATTGTGTCTATAAAATGCACATATTATTTGAGACAATGGCGGTTTCTTTCAATGGTTGGAGCGGAGGGGTAGATCACTTTCTCTAATTTTTTTTAAACAACTTAAAATCCATGCAGTATTATTTTCATCTGGTCTACTTTTTAGAAATAGTTTGTACTTTTATAAATGCATTTAGAGGCTTAATCAATTGCAGGATGCCAATGAAGTACTTGCTGAAATAATGTTAGCTATGGCACGTAACCCTGAAAATCCGTTGTAGGCAAGAATTGAAATTGGAAACTTCAACTTACGTCATGGTGATGGAAGAGTATGGATAATATTTCAGTTCTTATTTTATCTTTACAGTAGGTAATTTCTAAATAATTTGGCATATCCCAAGTAAAACTAGTTGCAACAGTTTGAACCCGGTTTGTTTAAAGCAGATGTAAAATATTCTCTCACTGGTACCTATAATACCTGTAAAGTGGGTCCAAGAACTCTTAATGTATATGCTAATGTTGCTAGTATAATATGGTATCGTATTTCTATTATTAATGTAGAAATTCAGTATAAAGCGTCACTACAAGAATAAGTCATTACTACTAATTTCAAAGCCTTTTTGTAATGGAATAACATTCGAGACCGAGTATTGAATATTGCAAACGATATCTGTATACGAATGTAGATCGTCAGATATGTTATGTGCTTATTTCAAACGAAAGTAGTCGATTGTTTACCTGACACACCAGTACAAGCCCGCTGCCTGATTTGGTTTATTCATATAATTTCCGGTAGCATAGCCGTAGGCTAAATTATATGTATTTTCTGTTATTGAATCATTTATGAAGTTGTTCATGAAACTAACATTATTCATTATAAATAAATAATTTACAACATCAATGATTCACCTACCAATTAATATAAAATTGTAACTGCCACTTAGAACGAGAGGTAGGTCACTAGACAATAGACGTAGCCTTAATATATCATTTATGTGACTTATCAAATGTGATAAACATATTCTTTCATCAACCACTTATATCGAATAAAGGTATATAGAAATCCCTTTCTTTAACAATTAAAAAATTATTATTTATTATTTAAAGCATGTTTACATGTCTACCGGCGCCGCCTATGTCCCATATAGAGATGCCGACTTTACTCCGAGTTTTCGTTTTTATGCTGTCCCAATTGAGATCATAAACAGTGTGTCCCAGGATAGATGTAACAAGAGGTATAATGGACCAAAAATTTTGGAATTTTGGAATGGCATTTAGGGATTGAGTCCTGCTTGTTGTAAAACTAAAGCATACCAAAAATGACTTGATTTGGTGTTTTACAGGGTGTTTTATAAGCAAAGTTGTAAAAATCACCCCTAATAAAGTACCTTTATTTTTCAAAATATGAAAAAATTCCACTAATAAAAGTTATTTAGAATTCAGTTTTATACCTCTGTACCAAATTTCAGGAATATAATATTATTTAAATAAAGAATCAATTATTAGATCATGTAAATTCAAATAATATTTTAACTGAAAATCAGTCAGGATTTCGCGATAAGCACTCATGTGAGACATCAATTCAGTTAGTCGTATCAAAGTGGAATGAATTGTTGGACTATGGTAAGACTGTTATAACTGTTTTCATCCACCTCAAAAGGGCTTTTGAGACCATAAACAGAGATATTTTGATATTAAAACTAAGGAAGTATGGAAAAAACGATAATGCTAATAAGTGGCTGATGAGCTATTTAACAGAGCGTTACCAACAAACTAAAATAGGAGACATTATTTTTGGTAAGAGAGTAGTTAAATTAGGAGTGCCTCAGGGAACTGGTTTAGGACCGTTATTGTTTACATACTATAACCATACCATAATAAATTTATTTTCTGACGATACAGCTATTACAGTGTATGGTGATGGAGTAGAAGAGGTGCTGATTGAAATGCAAGGGGAGATAGAAAAGTTAGAAACATGGTTACTATCTAACAGTTTAATTGTAAATACGCAAAAAACTAAAGTTATGTTGTTTAATAAAAGTGATACTCAAGACATTAATAAACTACAGTTATTTGGTAAACTTTTACAATATGTAAATGAGTGTAAATATTTAGGACTAGTAACTGGCAATGATTTTAAATTTAACAAACATGCTAGTTATGTGATTGACAAAGTAAATAAAAGATCAACTATTTTAGAAGAATAAGTAATAATTTGTCTATGTATTCAAGAGTGACTGTATATAAAACCATCATTGCTCCTCATTTCGAATACTGCCCTACTATTATGTATTATTTAAACGAAACTGAAAAGAATGCTTTACAGAAACTTCAGAACCGAGCTATGCGTACTATTCTATAAGTCAATTGTGATACAAGAATTAGTGATATGTTGTGACTGTTTACAATTTATGAGTATAAACCAGAGGTTGATATACCATAATCTATTATTTATTTTTAAAATGGTCCATAAGCTGTTACCTACATACATGTGTGACAAAATTACTTTTGTGAAGGTGATCCACAATTATATTACAAGAAATGCTCGTAATATTTACGTTTTAATAGCAAAGTGGCCTAGGACACAAAATTCATTGTTTTATAGGGAACTAATTTTATATAATTCTCTTCCTTAAAGAGATTAATAATGTTAACATATTAAAGAAAAATATCGTAAATTATGTTAAGTCTTGTTTGTAAAGGTTCTGCTATTATGTGTTTGTTTAGTACGTAAGTATGTATTGTATATAAATAATTTTAGTCTGTAAGATTTGATTGTCTTTGTATAGCAACAAATGCTAATAAATTATCTCTCTCTCCCTATTTTAAAAGTAGTTTTCAACTTGAAAATAAAATACGGGTTTAATTAAACACATTTTATTAATGGTTAATTTAAACTTTAACAATGGCTTTACCAAAGTTACCACCTTTTAGCATATCGACAAACGCATCAAGCATGTTCTCAAAACCTTCAGTTATAGTTTCTCGGTATTTCAGTTTTCCTTCCTTGATCCATTTCAGATTTTGTAGAACACCATCCATTCTATCATTCCACCTGGTTACATGAAATCCTTTCATTTCCAGTTCTTTCATATTCATCGTAAATTGAATAGGAGTTGCTGCTAAAATATATAAGAATATCATATTGTTGGTTGGATAACTACTGAAGAAATAATAATAAGATAATATATACTTCATAGGTAAATATATACCTTTATTTTGGCATTCTGAAGGAAGGCATCTCGTGCCTGCGTCGTAAGATATTCAAAATCAACGTTCACGAAAATCAGTGTTTCGCAACTATCTCGTTTGCTATGCGAAATGCGTTATTTCAGGTTATTGTAGAACTTATAGATCATAAAATTATCTACAATTCTTCTGTCCCAAGTAGAAACACAGTAATTGTAGTCGGGCTAAATATCGGCAAAATTGATTTTTAATAAATTATGTTAGCCTCACAACATTTGAAGATATATTGACATATATTTTCACAGAAGTTTCGTAAATGACTTGATTTATCATTCTCCATTATCAGAGTAGAAATACATTTAAAAATGTTTGATTAGCAGCCTATAGTTTGTTTTTAAGTAGCTTTGCAACTTGTACATACATAATTGTTTATATGCAAAACACAGTAACTGCATTTACTGTATTTGTAACTGGTAGATACTTAAAAAGTAAACATTAGATATGCTGTAAGTGTGTTTGGGTGTAGGAAATTGACAGTTGAGACACACGTAGGTATTTAAATAGAAATGAAGGTCTCTTAAATAACTGAATCGAATGCTGCCTATCATTGCACTTGACACAGTAAATGGTGGTAATTATGGCAGGAGGGATCTGACCACCATTTTCAAGACAAAGTAACTACTCAGACCATGCAAAAACATAGTAATGTCAAAGCACTTACTGTGTTTTCCAATGGTATTTAGCTAATACTGTGTTTTGTTCTGGTACAGCTACTCATTCAGGGTCACTTACTGTGTTTTGTGCACATAATAACTCTTAAATATTCATTATTTAGTCAATTATAAGTGTTCCACAAAATGTGTTGGGACACAGTAAGTCCAATACTTTAGAAAACTAAATTTTTATAAATTTGTCAATTACTGTGTTTCTGCTTCGGACAGCCGAATTTTCGTAAAACATGTTTTCGTATCATCAACCATTCTCGAGATACAGCGCGGAGAGTGGTAAGCGCGCATGAGTATACAGGATAACGCAATGTAAACTGCGGTGCCAGGTATTAGTGGAGTCGGTTAAGAAAACAAAAATAGTGAGGTTGAAAAATTTCTTAAGATGGATGTAGAGTATAGCAAACCTAGAAATTTCTATTTCCAAAAAGGGGTGGAACTGTGTTTTTTGGCCGAAAGGGGGTATTTCGGACATTATAAGGCTCAAATCTGCAGTTTTAATTTTTTTTACCACTTAAACAATTAGTTAAAGAACGAAAATGGTATCCTCTTATTCTCATTATTAAAGATAACTTCAGGGAAGATTCGACCATCACCCTCCTGATATACAGGGTGCGCCAAAGTTCTGATTTTGGTCGATTACGGCTGTATTTGAAATGGTGGAAATATATTGTCTATAGATTATTTTCTTGATTTTCAATTCTGAATAACCAGAAAATATGTACAATTATACAGGGTACTCCGTTTTCGTTGTCCGAGCAACAACTTCGTTATTTTAAATGGAACACCCTATATTTTTTTCCTTTATCGAGTTACCCATCTAATTATATTCATAATTCTATTAAGGTGGTAGGTACTTAAAATGAACCGTTTACGATATAAAAAAGATTTTTTGACAAAAAGTGAGGTTTGCGGATAAGTTTTTGAGTACCTCTGATTTCATAGACAAGAGAGTTTTCAAAATTCTGCTTATACTGTTATGTTGAGCATATTAAGGGCTAGTAGGGCAGAAACATTATTAATATTAATCTTATACAGAGTGCTGAAAAAATTGAGTTTAATGTTTCGCTAATAAAAAAGGCCGTAATTCAATTTTTTCAAATGGGACGTACTATTTTCAGTTCTGTCATCTAATGAAGTGTTAAATTATCTTTCCATTGATATATCATAGTAGGTATTTATCTTTAGGAGTTGCATAGATATTAAGGTTAATTGTCTGGATCAGTCATTTTTCTTGCTGGAACTTCATGAGGTTTGTACTGCACTTCACCAGTTTCGATAAATCTGTCTCTAAGATTACTAAATGCAGGTTCTAAAGGGTGTCTCCTTTCAGGATATCTGGTTTTATAGACTCGGGATGCTAAGAGGCTGTTCCTTGAGCACTCCCCCAGAATAAAAATCATGTCAACCATTTCTTCCCGCGAATAATTCATATTTAATATAATTATATGCAAATGCAACTTGGAAATGGAACTGTAAAAGCTACTAGTATTTTATTAAAGACAATCAAAACAAAAGCACTTACCGATATAGCAGTAACACAAAACTTTAGAACATCCACAGACACGTGTTTTGACATCTATGTCTCTTCGGTGCGGCTTTTTCTAAAGTTCACAATCAACTGAAATATGTAAGCAAATACTCGTGTTATAACTATCAAAGGATTACCAGAACAGGATATTAAAAATTAAAATTAGATTATAGGAAATTCCCCGTAAAGGGATAATTATCAATATAATTATATGCAAATGCAACTTCCTGGAACTGTAAAAGCTACTAGTATTTTATTAATTATTTTTATATTTTATTATCAATATAATTATATGCAAATGCAACTTCCTGGAACTGTAAAAGCTACTAGTATTTTATTAGCTAATAAAATACTAGTAGCTTTTACAGTTCCAGGAAGTTGCATTTGCATATAATTATATTGATAATAAAATATAAAAATAATTAATAAAATACTAGTAGCTTTTACAGTTCCAGGAAGTTGCATTTGCATATAATTATATTGATAATTATCCCTTTACGGGGAATTTCCTATAATCTAATTTTAATTTTTAATATCCTGTTCTGGTAATCCTTTGATAGTTATAACACGAGTATTTGCTTACATATTTCAGTTGATTGTGAACTTTAGAAAAAGCCGCACCGAAGAGACATAGATGTCAAAACACGTGTCTGTGGATGTTCTAAAGTTTTGTGTTACTGCTATATCGGTAAGTGCTTTTGTTTTGATTGTCTTTAATAAAATACTAGTAGCTTTTACAGTTCCATTTCCAAGTTGCATTTGCATATAATTATATTAAATATGAATTATTCGCGGGAAGAAATGGTTGACATGATTTTTATTCTGGGGGAGTGCTCAAGGAACAGCCTCTTAGCATCCCGAGTCTATAAAACCAGATATCCTGAAAGGAGACACCCTTTAGAACCTGCATTTAGTAATCTTAGAGACAGATTTATCGAAACTGGTGAAGTGCAGTACAAACCTCATGAAGTTCCAGCAAGAAAAATGACTGATCCAGACAATTAACCTTAATATCTATGCAACTCCTAAAGATAAATACCTACTATGATATATCAATGGAAAGATAATTTAACACTTCATTAGATGACAGAACTGAAAATAGTACGTCCCATTTGAAAAAATTGAATTACGGCCTTTTTTATTAGCGAAACATTAAACTCAATTTTTTCAGCACTCTGTATAAGATTAATATTAATAATGTTTCTGCCCTACTAGCCCTTAATATGCTCAACATAACAGTATAAGCAGAATTTTGAAAACTCTCTTGTCTATGAAATCAGAGGTACTCAAAAACTTATCCGCAAACCTCACTTTTTGTCAAAAAATCTTTTTTATATCGTAAACGGTTCATTTTAAGTACCTACCACCTTAATAGAATTATGAATATAATTAGATGGGTAACTCGATAAAGGAAAAAAATATAGGGTGTTCTATTTAAAATAACGAAGTTGTTGCTCGGACAACGAAAGCGGAGTACCCTGTATAATTGTACATATTTTCTGGTTATTCAGAATTGAAAATCAAGAAAATAATCTATAGACAATATATTTCCACCATTTCAAATACAGCCGTAATCGACCAAAATCAGAACTTTGGCGCACCCTGTAGATATATAATAAGCGAAAAAAAAAATGAAAAAATCAAATTTCGGCTATCTTGTTGAGATCTCAACCGATTTGGCTGAAATTTGGAATGGAAGCAGACACGCAAAGACTGTTTAACATTTCATAGTTTAGCTGAAATAGCAGTTTCAGTCAAATTTTCTGAAATTTTCAAATCGAAATATCTTCGGACCTAAAAGTCGGATCAAAATTTTCTTTGTGGCAGCAGGTAGGATATTTTATGTACTTTTACGTGATATCAGTATGAAAAAGATTCAATTCCTTTTTATATTTGATCGTTTTTTAGCTATTTGCGCTATATACAATGTGTCAACGGAAAAGCGATATTGTAGTTGTATATAACCATTTTTTTTTACTATGAACACAATTTTCTGTATTCTGCTCTTGCTTGACACAACACCTATTTTCAGTTCGCTAGAATTTTAAAAATGTATAGAGGGCCCTTGTGGCAGCTTAAAAATGAAATTCGCTCGTTTTTACTATGAACACAGTGTTATGTATTCTGCTCTTGCTTGACCCAAAACCCATTTTTAGTAAGTTAGAATTTCAAAATTGCATAGAGGGCGCTGGTGGTAGCTTAAAAATAAAATCTGTTTCAGATAAACTCCTATTTCTCTAGATATTGAAAAATTTTATAAGAAAATTTGCACAAAATTAAAAATTATGACTTTGTACTATATGCATATTTCTGTATTTATTTGTTTTTTTAATCAGTCTGTCATGGAACCTAAAATAGAACGTGAATCACCATGTAAAATCCACCCCCATTCCTCAGGTTGTTAATCTTTTACCACTCTTCACGCTGTATCTCGAGAATAGTCGATGATACGAGAAAATGCTTAAAATGAAAATCGTAGATCATTTTATGTTCTATAAGTTTTATAACGACCTTAAACGACGATCTTCGCATAGAAAACGAGATAACTGTGGAAAACCAATTTTTGTGAGTTTTGACCTTGAATATCTTGCGATGTAGACGCAGGATTATATATGAATTTTCTGTCAGTCATCAGAATGCCAAAACAAAAGTTTATACAAATTAACAAGGGAATAAGCTATAAATTTTATAGCTTATTCCCTTGCATTCCGAGGTTTGTCCTTTATTTTGCCTTATTTAACTGAAGTATGTGTTAATGGTGCCAGAACGTATTTTACATAAGAATAGTGATGTTCTACTATATAGTCTAGAAAAATCAAGCACGCTCAGTCTCCGCTTAATTCCGTCAGCAGCTCTGAGTTTGTTATGTGCCGTATAAAAATGGATTAAACTGTATCATTTAGAAGGTCTCCTGATAAGCGTCATTGCTCCGTATGACGACATACAGGGTGATTCACGTAGGCCATTCATTAGAAGTTTTTCAACTTGCAGTTGGATTAGAAACTTGAAATTTGGTATGCAGCCATAATCGATCATGCCCGTTCTACCTAAAATATTTTCAGTCCTCCAACTATACAGGGTGTGCCAAAAATTGGTGCCAAGTTTCTTATTTTAAAATGGAAACCTATATTTTTCTTTACATGATTCGATTGGTCTTCTAATTCTGAGTTTAGAGAACCTAAGTTATGTTAACTTATCTATTACAATTTTTGACATGTGTCCAATTTTTTGAAAAAAATTGCCGCTGTAGTAGTTTACGAACAAATTTGTATCTCGCAAACCTTTCAAAATTATGAAACCACATTTGTGAAGCAGTTAGCTGAAAGTTCAGGCTAACTTTTGATGTCCCATCGGTGGTCCCATTTTGTACCATATGGGCGCAGTCGATTTTCAAATGTCGCAATCAAAAATTGTCAAAAAGTCAATTTTTGCAAATGGCACCTACTATTTTTTTTCACACCATTCGAAAGAAAATTGAATTTTGGGGTGAGTTACTTAAGCATTCCCTATACCTAACTTCACCCCATATCGAGTTATTCAATAAAAATCAAGAAATACCTTATCTTGCCGAGAGATTCCTTACTTCATCAAGTATGCCATGGAAACAAAAGACAGTTGTAATAATTTTTAAAGAAAAATATGGATTCTTATTTAATTACACACAACACCAACAAATTATTATTAACGAACAAGAACAATGTTGTCGAAATTCTGTCAGTGAAAGCGGTGCACACATTGAGCATTTGTATTGAAATAATTATTTTGTTAATCTCTTTATTTGTTGTTATTTTGTTGTTATTATTTATTATTGCAATACGATTTTTGAATAAAAATTAAAATGAAATGATTGTTTCCAAAGCCTACTACCCTTGAGAAAAAAAACAATATTTTTTTCAAAAAATGCCAATAACTCAAAAACGACTGTAGATAGACATACACAATGTTAAGAAAAGTGGCCGTAAAATTCAATTTTGCATTGATTTCTGGCGTCAGAAATGGTAGGCGCAAAGATGTGCTACGCAATCTGTTGAAAGTAGAATAATAGAATATTTGAACGAAAATATGGTGGTCACATTGAACATTTACGTCAGAATTTCGTCAACATTGTTCTTGTTCGTTAATAATAATTTGTTGGTGTTATGTGTAGTTAAATAAGAATCCATATTTTTCTTTAAAAATTATTACAACTGTCTTTTGTTTCCATGGCATACTTGATGAAGTAAGGAATCTCTTCATTTTTATTGAATAACTCGATATGGGGTAAAGTTAGATATAGGGAATGCTTAAATAACTCACCCTAAAATTCAATTTTCTTTCGATTGGTGTGAAAAAAAATAGTAGGTGCCATTTGAAAAAATTGACTTTTTGACAATTTTTGATTGCGACATTTGAAAATCGACTGCGCCCATATGGTACAAAATGAGACCACCGATGGGACATCAAAAGTTAGCCTGGACTTCCAGCTAACTGCTTCACAAATTTGGTTTCATAATTTTGAAAGGTTTGCGAGATACAAATTTGTTCGTAAACGACAACAGCGGCAATTTTTTTCAAAAAATTGGACATATGTCAAAAATTGTAATAGATAAGTTAACATAACTTAGGTTCTCTAAACTCAGAATTAGAAGGTCAATCGAATCATGTAAAGAAAAATATAGGTTTCTATTTAAAATAAGAAAGTTGGTACCAATTTTTGGCACACCCTCTATAGTTGGAGGACTGAAAATATTTTAGATAGAACGGGCATGATCGATTATGGCTGCGTACCAAATTTCAAGTTTCTAATCCAACTGCAAGTTGAAAAACTTCTAATGAATGGCCTACGCTGTATAGGTATCTAAGCTACCGGAGAAGTGAGCTATCTGCATCTTTCGGTACTCTAAAAATGCATTTATTTTTATTTTCTACTTGTACTTGTACTTGAGGCCTAGAAATATCGTAAAAACGACTTATATTTAAATAAAATAACAGATGAACGTTCCAGATAAAGAAAACAAGTTAATTCCAATAATACAAAAATACGATCATTCCAGACTTAATGCTGACAATGGTATACATTTTTATTCTAGGTAGTACAGACTTTATTCAAATTATTAAATACACAGCCGATGGCCGTATGGTTAAAGCTGTCAGACTGAAGCAACCAATCACCACCAACTATCACCGACTGTCATCAACCAACTGTAGTTACCATCGTCAACCGTCAATTGTTTTGAATTTTATGCTTAAGCCTAAAGCTTAAATACAATTTCAACCGTTCTCGCAATGTCTTCTGTATTATCATTATTAGAGTGAAGCGATAGCGATGGGAAACCCGAAATTCTATATAATTTTTGGCAACATACGAAAACCACGATTAGATCTCAGACATATGGCTGCTCCGACACGAAATGCGCATGTGTGCTACGACTAACCGCCAAAATATTCCAACTTGTTAAAAAATTCAAACACGATCATTTCAATCGATTGCGCGATAGTAGTCCATGGTTGCAGTGTTACCAAACGCACAGTTTGCCCTATGTTAGAAATTAGGTCCCTGATTGTGGGTGGTTAGTAATGGAATAGTCTAACTGCAGCCTAATGAGCACACAAACAAGAAATCCAAATTACCAGTAGGTTATCTAAAGTCAGTATAGAAGTCCATGGACAAAAAGTCGCAATTAACTGTTGATACGGAAAATATGACGTAGGCAAGTAACGAAGCAATAACGACTGTCTATGTTGAGCTAGCACAAATACAATTTCGAGCTGGACAGTGAGGTCTAAAAATAAAACATTCGACTGTCTCTTTCACTAAAGCAGTTCTTCTCTTAAGGTGACCATTCCCTAGACAGAGACATCCGATAGGGAAATATTATCTATTTTTGGCCATAACTTTTTTCTCTTAGTACGTATATTTTAAAAAACTATAAGACTACCTAAGCAGAACCTTAGCAAGACTACTACTATGAATTATCACTCAATAATTTCAGTGGCTTGCAAAAAAGTTAGATTTAAATTTAAAAATTACGCTAATCTTCCTATTTCGTACTTTTAAATTAAACTATTTTGCAAACTATTGGAATTATTGAGAGAAAATTCATATAATAGTCTTATTATGGTTCTAGTTAGGTAGTCTTATAGTTTTTTTTCAATATACGTACTAATAAAAAAAAGTTATGTCCAAAAATAATGAATATTTCCCTATCTGATGTCTCTTTCTAGGGAATGGCCACCTTAATGCTTGTACGAGCAAATTATAATGTTTTTATCTTGCTCGCTTAAGTGCCCAACTAGCAAATTTGTTTTATAATTTAAATGTTCTACGATTATTTTGTTTTATTGTTATTTTATTAATGCTTCTGAATGCTGATTGATTATGTTAGAGTTCCAGAAAATACTATTTTGCTGTCTGCAACTGAACTATTTTATAAATCTATCATTAAAACGCTTCTACAGCAAAATTATAAAATATCTTATAATGGAGTTAAGAAATTATTTTATAAACGTTTTCGTGACTAAGTTAGACTAATATTTCATCTTGTAAAACTGTATCGTTTTATAACGATTTTTTAGTATCGTTCAGCAGCATTTTTAGCACCGTTATAAATATACATTCGAATTATTTTATAGTTATTTCTTATCATCTTACAAAACAGTTATATTGAAAGATTTATTTGTAACAATTTTGCTTTTAAGAATAACTGTTGTTCCAAAGCATGTTATATAATTGTTATATAGCACTGTATTTGCTGTAATATGGAAACAGCAACACAGTCATTACAAAACCAAATTGTTTACTTAAGTATAAAAATGTGGTGGCTAAAAACATATTTGAGAAAATTGATTTCCTGCGTTAGCTGTGTATTTATATTTAGTCATAATTAAAGTCTGCCTTTTAATGAAAATTTGTCATGATTATAGTTTATACAAAATTATTCTCCCAACATTCTGGTTACCAACATTGACAAGAGCGTTGCAGATCTTAACAGATCATATAATTAAAAACAGCAGATTTAGGACAATGGAGAAACTTAAAAAGAGGGTTTAAAAATATTAGGTATATGTATTAACGGCGTAGTGGTTTTGGCAATAAGACATAGTTTATACTGCTGTAAAATGAAACGACGCATTTCACTCACTGCATTGTTAACGTATCAGGTCATATGCCAAAGCACTGTTGTTTCCACTAGTAAAAGTAACGACGTGTTTTTGGCAATAAATAAACCATGAATAAACAGCTCTCTAAATGAGGTGATTTACTGCTACTAATTTCTAGGTTATATTTATGCAAATTGAATAAACTCTGTTTCCATGGTTGCATTTCCAACTCAGTCCTAACACATTTATTATAAGAGCTACAAAAGTATCGCGAAAGTAAGTGATCTAATTTATAAGATTCACGAAAAAGTTACACTAAGGTGCGTTATTTTATAGATGTTTTATAAGAATCGTCTAATAATTTAAATATCGTGAAATTATTGCTACCAACACAAAAATATTTTATAGAGGGAGGCCATCTTCAAAGGCCAGTGTTCGTGATGGTAAATATGACAAGATATGAAAATTTAAAATATCAAATGTTTATTAGAATTTTTGGAGTCTGAAACGTGCTAACTATACAGTTATGACTACTAAAACAAAGTAGTGTAAGTTACAGTGTAAAAAAATCTCAAATTCATAAAGTCGATATTTATAAAATTTCAAAAATTATTAGAAATCATCAATAAATGTGAGGCCCGTTAAAAATGTGTTAAAATATGGCCATAGTTCACGGCAAAATTTTCTCCGCATCAAAAATTGCAGTCATTGTAAGCCAGAACAAATCTCTTAAATAATTATTATAGGTTATTAGGTACCTAGTATTAAATCACAGTGCCATATGCTTTTAGTGTCAAGAATACTTCCTAAACTTTTAGGATACATTTTAGAAATCATTTTATTTTATTAGTGTGTATAAAGCAGCATTTTTTTAAACTGTGAAGTGTGTTTTATAATACAATTAAATGAAGCTTTAATAAAACTACTATATAGTGATGGTACTAAATTTTCATAAAGCTTCTGGAAATGTTTATACAATTATTTTGTAATGGTTCCAATAGGCGTTACAAAATATCAACAGCGACTGAAATATTTTATAAGATGGTGCCAATTTTGCATTTATAGCTGCTGTGAAAACGTTATGAAAGTGTTTCTGAGAGTAACGTTATTTTATAAAATTTGTATCAGAAACATTCCTACAACTTTTATAAAATATAAAATTGCTAGTTGGGTGGTAGGGTACCAACTCTTCAACGTAATCATCTCAAAATATAATTAAATTTCAGGTGTCGTTATAGTACATACATATATCAAGTTTCAAGGGAAAATGTCAATTTTATTTTACCAAATGCTTTTAATAATGGAGTGGAGGTGGTGGAGGGATAGAAAATATTCTAAAAAATGTTGAGGCCTTGGTTTCTAGTAATGCACCAAATATAAATTTGTGTACTCTTACCAGCTTGTTTTACTCCCCACCCCATCAACGGAGTCATCTGAAAATATGATCTAGTTGCATATGTTGTTATAATACACACATGTACCAAATTTCAAGTGAATATCTTAATTTAATTTTATCAGCACTTTTAATAATGGAGTAGTGGTGGTGAAAGGGTTGAAAAATGTGATAAAAAATCCGACGCCTTCGTTTCTAGTATATACAACAAATTCCTAGTTCTTGTACACTTACCAGCTTGCTTTACTTATTTTCTCCTATTTACCCCCCAACTTCTTCACCGGATATTTTGAAACAGCAATCCGGTTCCAGATCTCATTATAATATATACGTGTATAAAATTTAAAGTCAATATCTTAAGCCGTTGTGCGCACTCGTTACAGATCGACAGACAGACAGAGAGAACAACAGCACTATATAAATTATGAAGTCATTCTAAACAAAGCAAACGAAAATTGTCTTATTTAACGTCGCCCCATTTTCCGCTACTGAGACCAATCAGTGACGCCAGGAAACGAGTTACTCCTAACCTGCAAATGTTATCGAATTTCTTCTCTATCAAAGAGTAGAAACTTTTTAGTTGCCTATTATTTAGTAGACAAGATAGCGATTGCCTTCCGTTCTCTTCCAATGATGGTATATGTCTATGCAGTTCCTAAAATTACATAGCTTCTACAAAGGCGTTTGCTATACAAGCCATTAGGAGGTAAGGCGAGATTGCTGTATTTCCTTAAATGTTCACCCATCCAAGTAATAGGGTGTGTGCACTATATAACAATTCACTTCAAATGATGCATTTCAAGTAATACATAAATATGAAAGCCTAAACACATTCATGTTAACTATATCATGAGATTGAAATAAATATTTAATACACAAATCGACCTGAAATTCAAATATTTGAATGATTTCGAAAACATCATGTGACGTCATACATCTTATGTGTGAAGTTGGCAACGCTTTACTGGCAACGCGTTGCTAACTTTACACACATTGATATAGATGATGTCACGTGGCGTCAACGGGAGACAACGGAAATAAGTTTTGAGCCAATGTTAAAAGCAATATGTCAGATATTATTAATGTCATTAATATAAGTCAGAAATATGAGTGGAGTAGCAAGTAAGTGGTGTTTTGTGCCAACATGCAGAAATACTTCTGTAAATGCCCCAAATAATAACTTTACAAGTGTTCCTAAAACCAATTATTCACGAAGAATGAAATGAATCGAAGCAGAGAATCGTAATGTTCCCAAATCGAAATGGACATTTTATTGTTGTGAAGATCATTTTAATATAAGTACAATTTATTTGTTATTATCATGGTAGAAACTAATCGACAATAGCTAAATGACTCATTACCCTTAATACTGTAAATAGATCATACTAGGTATATACTTCCCTTAGAATTATGCTTGTAATGATAAACTAATAATCTAATTACTTAGTTATATTTAACCCTATGAACTCCCATCTATGTTATATATTATTACAAGATATAAATATACTTCTTTATTATTTTCAGCTTGAGGAAGACATAAAAAATTACATGCGATACAAACTTATGGGAGGATATATTATTTTGAAGAAGGATGTAGTTCCACGCATATTTGCCTACCAACCAGAAACAAAAAGTGATGCGTCTGCACCAGAACGATCTCTCCCTTTAAAACGGCAAAAAGAACAGTTAGTTGAGTAGGCTTTAATGTAGGACATGAATTCCATTATATTTGAATCATAAGATGTATCACCCGTTACAGATTGTCATCAATCCAAAAGCACTGAGCAGGTCAGATTAAACGAACATGTGATGAAACATGTTTATCAACAAGATGATATTCAAATTGTGCCGGCTAAAAATATGGAAACGATGTATAATGAACAGGAATATTTATCACCAGTTGTAAATTTTGATCAACCCAGTACCAGCACTGATCAGGCCAGATTAGATGCAGACGAACATGTGTTAGAACAATTTTATCAACAAAACATCAAATTATACAGTCTAAAAGTGTGGGAGTGCAGGCCAAACCATTCTTTCGCAGTAAATATGTGACATGTAAAATAAAAATTGATGTGAGACACAGAGCTTCCTCAACAGGAAAATGTTTAGTATCCAATGATGTTGTTAACTTCACCAATAAAAAATATTAGTCCAACCAAAAAGTTTTCATTCAATCAAGTTCAGTTCAGCTCAGTGACATCATCAAATTCAAAATTTATTTCAATTGCCAAGTTAAATTGAAAGGGTGAAGTTGGTAATGCGTTGCTGGCAACGCGTTGCTGACTTCACTCAAGTCGAAGAACGTGTTTTTGACAGATTGTAGATGATAAGTAAACTCAATACTGCTACATCTATATGATGAGTGACGTCACATATGTATAGGATATAGATTTGCCCTTTTTGGTGGCGAATATTTAATTCAAAACTAAATATCTTTTAAAATTACTTAAAAACTTTTTTTTGCCGAAAAATTGTTTCAGCTATACTATATACCATGAGTACTTTATAATTTTCGATTAAAAAAAAATAGTACACACACCCTATTGCCATACCCTAACATTTCGTATCGACGTACACGCATGGTCAAGACGCGTCTTCGCACACCCCTATTTTAAAAGTAGTTTTCAGAATGAAAATAAAATACGGTTTTAGTTAAACACATTTTATTAAGGGTTAATTTAAACTTTAACAATCGCTTTACCAAAGTTTACACCTTTTAGCATATCGACAAACGCATCAAGCATGTTCTCAAAACCTTCAGTTATAGTTTCTCGGTATTTCAGTTTTCCTTCCTTGATCCATTTCTTATTTTGTAGAACACCATCCAATTTATCATTCCACCTAGTTACATGGAATCCTTTCATTTCCAGTTCTTTATTATTCATCATATATTGTACAGGCGTCGCTGCTGAAATGTATAACAACAGCATATTGTTAGTTAGATAATTACTGAAGAAATAATATTAAGAAGGTCCTAACGGAAGCCAAAAGTAATAAAAGATAACTCTAAAAAGAGTATTTTAGAACACTGGCCTGGTAATGTATGCTAACCAAAGTATATAGTTGTCTCCATTTGATTAGTACTCATAAAAAAGACCATAAAAACCGGTCATCAAATATCAAAGTCGGTACTATTATCTGCTGACAAGGTGCTACAGAGCCGTACTTCAAACATTTAGTATCAAAATGAAGAATAATATAATATTAGCGATTTAAAAATCCCGTTCTCGGTAGAAACTTAATGGCTGATCAATTCAAGAAATCTTACTCTATTTTGCGTCAATATGGGAGTATGTTACGCATTAGTGGACGCATTGCCCGTCTTTTGCGACATTGACATTTAAATTCGAAATACAGCTCTATTTATCTATTTCCTGGGAATGACATGCTAGTTAGGAGTGATTCGAGGAACTATATCACAAGCGTTAGAAATCTTAAGTTTCTTATGTGCCATATATACATATGGAGTGAACTATACCATTTCGAGGATATCCTGAAAACCTTCGTTGTTTCCTATAGCGACATATGTTTAATCATGAATTTTGAATTATCGTTAGTGTGTATTCCAATCTGTGTATAAATACATATTCATTTTCTCCATTCTCAATTACCAGGCGTTGATGATTACGTTGTTTTGGTCCTGGAAAATAATATATTCTTTGACCTAACGCTTTCTTCAGAAAAGGTAAGTAACTGTCACCTCTCTCTCTCTCTGTTAATTATGTATGGTTCTTCTTATGTATAACCTACTTCAATGCTGTTCTATAATGCATTCTAGTTAAGTGGACCCATTTAACTATTTATTCTACATCCACTGGAAGTATAGTGATCGTTTAAGGGATGGGAGTTAAGTAAGGGTAAAAAGGTGAAAATAAATAAAGCAATCAACAGAAACTTTAGATTTGGTCTATATACTAGAGTAAAGCCCTCAGATGTTTTAAAAATACTTTTCAAGTCCCCACAACCTTCACTACATTATTTTTATAGTTGATAAAATAAAATTAAGATTTTTACTTGAGATTTAGTATATTATGTATTATAACGACATCTGTATTTAGATTATATTTATTTGCCGAGTGCGTGCTTTCTTGCTCTTTAGGAGACTATTCACTCGTGCCGGATGACTTTTGATCCCAAGAGGGAAACTTGTTACTAAAGAAGGTGGTCTTTGGGCCCCAGGGGGTCAACCCAACGGGGTTGTTCCCAGGGGAGTGTCATTTGCCCCAGGGGTTGCTTAAGCTTTAAAAGCTATTCCTCCTATCTAACTAACGTGAGATATCGTCAAAAAAAATGAATTTTGGGCCTGACGCACGGGGTTTGGAAATATCTAAATTGTCTTAAAAATGGCGTTATTTGGTCACAAATAATGTAATGAAATTGAATTTTCCGCACCTCTTTATCATAACAAGAATTTAAAAATATTTTTAAGGGCCTTAGTGGAGCCCAATAGAGCCCCAAGAAATCGAGGCTATAGGTCTTTGGAATTACTGGACGCATGATTTTTTTCAGAATTTTAAATTGAATCCATTTTTGTAAAAAAAAATAAAAACTGAAGTGGGTCCTTTCTTGGGCAGGGGGGCAATATTGAAGTACGGACCCTGTTGATCTTATTTTTCAGGCCCAAGGAACGATTCCATCAGGTTTATTTCAAAATCCATGTCAAGGGGCATTTCACTTATTTTATACCTAGGTACCCTTTTCAAGATTCGAATTGATTTGTTTCAATGCAGCGCTCTCTATAGAAATGAAATCATTTTTGTTTCTTATATAGTATGCCTTGAAAAAATTGTGTGCCAAAAATTAGCCGTTCAAATTTTAATTCCAATGTCAAGACCTTTGGCAATTGAAACATAAAGAATTGAGTTTTTGCTTCCAGATACGTTCATGGCATTTTCTCGCGTTTGCTAACCTATTTTCAATCTCAATTCCATCACTTGTGTCACATAAATTATTTGCAAGCCACTTATTTAGTGAACAATAATATATAGGTATAAAAACTTAACAATTGCAGCCAGAAACTCAACAGCCTGCGAAATAGCCACATTTTAAATACAATGTAGTGACTGACCTGACAGACCAGAGAAAGCCATAGGTATGCACTGTATTAGATTGACCTGTAGTTGAAATATTTACTGTAAAGACTTGTTAAACACAATTCGACCAATCACATGATAAGTAAAGACATAAGTACCTTGTCTAATATCCCGCCTATACACATTATGTACTCGTGGTATTATGCATGTAGTAGCGGCGCCATTTAGCACTGCGATTATGTACTTACATAATCCAGACAGAACTTGCGACAGTACATGATGCAATAATTAAGTTTATTAATAATATACTTACCTATTTAATCTCTATTTTTAACTTGAGAAGCTTAATCATTAAGTTAAGGTTATTTAGTAAAACAAAGAACACTTTCTGAACAACTGGATAAGTGCTATATGCTGCGAATAATTGCAATGAACAGGGCAAATTTTGTTTTTCAATTTACTAGTGTAGTTATTTTGGAACATACTGTAAGCTTGCAACGTAGGTGCGGTATATTAACTTTGGGCATAAAATCGAGGAAATATTTATAAAAAAAAAAAAAATAAAATCACAGGAAATATTTGCGGAAAATATTTTCGAAATAACCTTGGCATATGTCAGTGTCACATAGTATAATTACAGTGATGTTGCTACAGAATAATTACATTGACAATACTTCCCCGAACAGTAAATTTACTACTAATAATGGTATTTCATTGATGTAGTGATCCCAAAATATTGCACTTCATCAGGCTCTTTGCTAGATAGTGTAATAGTCTAACTATTTTCCGTGATATGTTAAAATTTTGTACCTTACGTTGTATTTAATATATTATTGAGAAGTCGTAATAACATTTTGTTCCAAAATTAACAATCAGTTAAATTTCTCAAATTACAAAAGTTACCTACTCCCATCTAGAACATTACATACATACACCTTCATAATTTTTTTGTTTATTTCCATGTAGGATTTTTAGACGTATTTCTAATGAGTTATGTAGCTTCTCTTAATAGTTCATTCATTGTTATCGAATTATTTCCAATCGCCTTAAAATTCAAATTTTTTACACGACAGTTGGACCAGACCAGTGCCAATAATTTTTGAAGAAAAAAAATTCTTAGCAGTATATGGGTGGTGGAAAAATTTTATATTAATGGTACCTATATAAATGGGGAAAAACCGATTGGACCGCAACAGATAACCGGAAATGGGGTGGGGGTGCGAGAAAGTGTGTTCTTAGGGGTAAATCGTGGTGTTTTACGATATCTGGCAAAAGTAGATCTGCTATCGAAAAAAGTTTAATGTAAAAGTTATAGATAATTGAGAGATCTACAACTTATATTCGAACCACTTTTTTACATAACATCAAAAATATTGAGAAAAACGTCTAGAATCAAATATTTGGTTTTTTATTTTTATCTTCCACAAAAATAATTCGATTTTAATGAAATTCGGTGAAAATGTACATTTTTATGCCTCAAAAAAGCTGAATTTTTTTTAATGCGTAATATTCATTTTTTGATTTTTTTACGAATTTAATTTTAAAAAAGGCCTAATCTTCAATCAAAAAAGTTGATTAACAAAGTTTTGATTTTTGAAAATTTCAGGACGGTGTTTTATTCCTTGAAACCTCTACTTTAAGATGGTGTAAAGAATGTTATTGTTACTGTGGAAAAACATTGTCAAAAATGGAAAAAACTAAAAAGACACTTTTTTCATACCGATTTTTCCGTGAATGTCACTAATTCTTCATTGTTCATTTAAATGAAGTGGTGCAAAACGGTAATTTTAATGTAATATGTATTAAGGAAACTTTAATTATCCGTTTAAGGTTCAGACTGCTGAAAACCAAAATGTTTAAAGAATAATTTTAATGAAGAAATTGCTAAAATTGACCATTTTTAGCCAAGTAACAATTTTCTTTATGCTTCATGGGCACTCTCACATTAAATATAAGTTTGTTACGTATTTTACATTAAATAACTTCACAAAGTAGATATAGGTACATAATTAAAATTTATAATAATTTCATTTTTTTGGGAAGCTGCTCTACATCATCAGACTCAACACATTGCTTGGTCTCTTCAGGATCGTCGATAAGGTCTTCGACTTTGTCAAGGTTCTCAAGTTCATCAAGATCTTTATTTTCAATATTATTTTGAACATTTCTTGTTGCTTCGTCATGCATCTCCTCCGAATCGCTGATTTCTTCTAATGGTTGTATTTCAGAGTTAGAACAGTTTTCGGCCTCGTGACAATTGGAGCATAGAATGGAGCATTTTACTCCATGCTTTCGACAGCCGCATCTTTTACTGTCACAACCAATTTCACAGCTGTAGCAGATAGATTTCAGCAAACTTTCAGAAATGCATTCCTTTTCTGTCAATTCAGGCATTATTCCGGTTAGATAGTGTTTCCATCCCCAATCCGTAGCTGTAAGTTTGTTATCAAGCCAAGTTTGAAAATAAGCCCTATAGCAGTGTTGCTCAGCTGCTCCCTGAGTTGGTGGTAGTTTTTCTAAATTACTGTTTAAACATTTTGGTTTTCAGCAGTCCGAACCTTAAACGGTTAATTAAAGTTCCCTTATTACATATTACTTTAAAATTACGGTTTTGCACCACTTTCAACACTTCATTCAAATGAACAATGAAGAATTAGTGAGATTCACAAAAAAATCGATCTTGAAAAAAGTGTCTTTTTAGTTTTCTCCATTCTTGACAATGTTTTTCCACAGTAACAATATGATTTTTACACCGTCTTAAGGCAGAGGTTTCAACGAAAAAAACACCGTCCTGAAATTTTCTAAAATCAAAACTTTGTTAATCGACTTTTTTATTGAAAATTAGGTCTTTTTTTCAAAAAATTAAAAAATGAACAATACGTTTCAAAGAGATTACAGCTTGTTTAAGGTATAAATATATACATTTTCACCGAATTGCATTAAAATCGAATTATTTTTGTGGAAGATAAAACTAAAATACCAATAAATTGGTTTTTGGCGTCTTTCTCGATATTTTTGTGGTTATGTAAAAATAGTTGAAGTAAAAGTTGTAGATCTCTCAATTCTCTACATTTCTTATATTAAACTTTTTTCGATAGGATCGTCACTTTTGCCAGAAATCGTAAAAACCACGTTTTACCCATAAAGACACACCTTCTCACACCCGCACTCCACTTCCGGTTATGTGTTGCGATCCAATCGATTTCTTCCCATTTATATACTATTAATCCTAAATTCTCCCACCACCTGCTAAGAATTTTTCAGATTTTTGGCCACTGAAAACCGGTTTGGCACTGGTCTAAATTTTCAGTATTAAAATAAAATTCAGTTGAAGTTGCGAATATTTTATTAATAATCAATTTAAACTTTAACAACGGCTTTACCAAAGTTTCCACCGTTTAACATATCAACAAATGCGTTGAACATATTATCAAAACCTTCAGTTACAGTTTCCCGGTATTTCAGTTTTCCTTCCTTAATCCATTCTAAATGCTGATAAATACCTTCCAACCATCTATCATTCCATCTCATTACGTGAAAACCTTGCATTTTTAGTTCTTTTCCAACCATAGAAAATTGTACAAGACGTGCTGCAAATTTTCGTTCATGAATATTGATATGCCTGGTGTATACTTATACATATTTTTCATAATAATATATCGACCCAAAATAAGGAAAAAAAATCGAAAAATGTTATTATTCCAACGGATTTTCTTAAATTAGTTATTTTCTAAAAGCGCCATAATTTCACTCCTGATAGAAGTACTGATAATGTTGACTAGGTCAGTAATGCAGACCAAATTAGGCCAAGTTCAAGGTGTATTTACGATCTGTATCTACCTTTTTATTATGGTCATTACGTACACAGGAAAATCCAAAAAACGTAAGAAAGGCCTGATAAGTGCCTGAGCCATTAGAATGTTGCTAGCTGCCTGTTATAAAAATGCCTCATACTCTGTCGACGTCGACACCTCAAAGAGATATTTGATGTGCTTTTCGGTCTTGCGTTATTATGCGTTGAAGGCTATACCGCCAGTCTAGTTCTTAGGTAGGTACATTTTTAGTAAATACTAACATAACTGGGTGTGATGAAAGAAGTGGTGAATTAAGTATTATTGAAATTAAATTAACCGTTATCTATTGGTTAAACAAATTTTCATTAAATTAAACAATAGGTTCCTCACCATTTAAATACATTTTTTTCAGTTAGGAAGAAATCTGTATTAACATTTGCTCTTTGACACATAGAAAGAACACAAGGTGAACTACAATCCACGTTAAAAATAAATTCCATAATAGTATACCAAGTGTTCCATTTTTCACGTTACATTTTGTCAAATTCAAACCTCAAGAACATTTTCAATTCAAATGGAACACTGTATAGTTTTACATCGTGTTATGTAAAATTAAATTCGCTTATCCCTAGTATAAGCATTGTAGGGTTAAAGTAACAACTTTTTGAGATATTCGCGATTTTCTTAAATAATGTTCTAGAATTTTTTGTAAAAATTATCAACTTAGAAACAAGTATCAATGTCAGTCACTCTATTATGTCAAGAAATGCTAGCACATTTAAATTACACCCACGGAGACTTTGTAAATTTGTTTATTATTAACATATGTAAACTTAAATTCTCTTTTCTCTAGTATAAGTATTGTAGGGGTTAAAGTTACAACTTTTTGAGATATCAGCGATTTTCTTAAATGTTCTAGAATCCTTAGTAAAAATTATCAACTTAGCCATGATTAGAAACAATCAGCAATGTCAGTCATTCTATTATGCCAAAAGATGCCAGCACGTCTAAATCTCACCCACGAGGACTGTTTAATTTTTTTTATTATTTGGGGAGATAAAGTAATATTAAGAACATGTAACACATTTGCTACTAGATACCCACAAAAACAAAAACCATCACCACACAGTGTATAGTGCATATTAGATAATTTTAGAATATCTGGGCTCTGTCAAGACAGAAAGTCAAAGGAGGAAGCCTATTGTTGATGACGAAAACATAGAAATAGCAATTCTTGGATATTTTCAGGCATTTCCAATGATGTCATTAAGGCAAGATGCTCTGGAATCGGAATTATGCAAGGATTCAATTCACAGAATCTTATCAAAACGTAAGTTTAATCCATTCTCGTTCCGTATGGTTCAAAAATTAAAAGAACCAGATTTCCTAACGAGAGAAAATTTTTGTTAATTTATTTTAATAAGGCATGAAGATGACAAATATTCTTTGAGAAATATTATATGGACAGATGAGGCTAAAATTACCAAAAAATTACTTTTTAATCGACACAATTCTCATTACTGGAGTAACTCGAATCCTCTTATATTCAGAAAACGAAATATTTAAGAACATTGGCAGTTTAATGTTTATTGTTCCATAAGACAATTTTAAATAGTAGATTAAAATGATTTTTTCAGCTAATGCGTAATTACAATGTTTGTGTTTGTAGGTGAAATATATCTAAATATTCTACAAATTTCGAAAATAATTATCTGAACAATTTACCTCTGGCCGAACATAGGCAAATTTTAGATAGTGCCCCTCCACATAACTCGTATTTGATCAATAATTTTTTACAAAAAGTTTTTTATAATCAATGGATTGCCAATAACGGACTTTTCCCATAGCCTCCTCGCTTGCCCGATTTATCAGTTCTGGATTTTTTTGTTTGCGGAACTATTAAAAATAAAGTTTATTAAAGTCCATTAACAACCTTTGAGGATTGTATGCAGAGGGTGAGAAATGCATTTTAAACCTTATCGCCGGATTCAGTTAGAAGAGAAAATGTCTGGAGGTTCGAAATTTTGAACATTTATTGAATTAAAATGAAAACACATTTTTAATTCATTTTATCTTTGCTATTTTAATTAATGCAGTTCGGATTTTGGACATATTTTATTTACATTAATAGTCTGTTCCTTTATAGGCTTCCTCCGTTGTATTTCTGCCTTAACGGAGCCAAACATTCTAAAAATTATCCAATATGTGTTTTACAGTGTTTGGTGATAGTTTCTGTTTTTGTGGGTATAGTGTAGTAAATGTGTTAGATGTTCCTGATATTACTTTGTCACATTCCTATAAACAATAAACAAATTTAAAGGGTCTCCGTGGGTGTAATTTAAACGAATATCTCAATAAGTTGTAACTTTAACCTCTATATTGCATACTAGAGGAAAAAGAATTTAATTTTGCATAGCAAGAAGTAAAAAGCACAGGGTGTTCCATTTGAAATAAAACAGTTTTTGAGTTTTGAGTTTGACAAACTAAAGCGAAAAATGGAACAGTTGGTATACTATTATAGAATTCGTTTCTAATGAAGAATGTAGCTCAATGTGTGTTCTTTCTACGTGCCAAAGAGAAAATGAGGATCTCCTGCACGAAGAAAGTTATAACGGTTCTTGTAAACCGTTCTATAGATAAACAAATGTGTTTATTATTACCATTATTATTATTATTATAATTATTATTAATAAACCTTCTACTAGTACAACTTTTCCTAATTTTTTTCTATATTCTTGTATATAGATAAGATTACATCTTCATATGTGGTTACAACAATATTCACAATTGTTTGCTTCGATAAACTTACGTTGTCTTCGAAATTGTGTATGTAAACTTTTTAACTCAAGTACTCCCAATAAGAAGTAATCTAACGGGGTCAGATCTAGCGACTGTGTTGGTAATATAGTGGCTAATAGCGGACGATCCACATGTCAAGGAAGGGATTATCTAATTGTCTAACTCGAATTGTGGAATGTGAACCTTCATTTGTTGTATTTTTCAAATTCTAAATTTTCGTTGTATAATTCGCCCGAAATAAAATTTCTAAATAAATATTTTTAGATCAATTTCGATCCATAAGATAAGAACCGATTAATCGGTGATGTATAATGATGCACCCAATATTTGCTTTTGAAAGTGGGATTTTCCAGTCCAGTACTTACAATTTTTAAAATAGACTCCCCTACTATTCGTAAAAGTTATTTCATTCATGAACTGAGCCCGGCGCAAAAGTAGTTATGCCAGAGACGGTCTTCACACACAGATAAATATAATGTTTTGTATGATTCACATAAGCAAATAAATTGATTATTTATAGGAAATAAATACCTACTTTTGCGATAAGAAATAAAAAGTATGGCATAAAACTCATAAAATAATAAATAAATAATTTATTATTGGTTTGGAGAAATTACTTATTCGGTATAGTTGAGCAAGTAGATATAAGAGATGTTTACTGAAACACCAGACTTCGGCCGCACATTATATACACCTGCAGCGTCGCGCGTCGGTCTGATTGTCTAATCGGAAACAAAAAACTCGACGCTTTAAACGGCATACGCTACTTAAATTTTTTATATCAGTCAAGGAAATGTAAACATCTCCCATATGTTTCTTCCCAACTGTATTAAACAATGTTCAATGTAAAATATAATTTCTATCTGTGCACATAATATAAGGCACTATAATTTTAAAAAATGTAAGGAGAATTTTCGACACCACAAAGTCACCGCCCCGCTTGTCACCCTCTTTCTGCTTTTTTACGACAGCAAATAGGATACGATAAACAATAATAACAGTAAAATAAACAGCAGATTGCGTTTTATATTTTGCAGAAGACTTCAAACATATAGAAAGCATTTGAAATAAAAAAGGTCCAACAATTATTATTAAATTATTACACAATGACCAATGCCATGTGAGATTGTTTCATATGCACATAAGCATTATGGAGTCAACACTTGCCACCACATTTGATAGAAGTAAATGTGCCGTGATGTGTTATGGCGTCGAGTGGCTTTCCATTAAATGAAACAGTACTTTCGTAGATTAAAGATTTTCTGGAACTGTGGTTTAACGGTGTAGAACTTTTCTGTGCTAGCTGTGAAAAACCACTTTCGTGGACATGCAATTCGAACATTTTAAAACAAGTTTCATTTGAACGTCATAAAAACTTAAATTTAGCATATTTACATGGATATTTTTCACGGATCCCTCTAGTTACACGCAACCTTCAACGTAAGCCGGAAACAGATCAGTACAGTAATTGATGCAATGAACATTATAGGAATTTGATCTACGTCAATATATTTTTAGAGTATCAGGGCATTAGGGGATATTGCTGAGTGAAATACAAATTGGATACATAACAATGTTAAGAAACAACCCCGGTTTGTCAACATTTTTGTGTGTGGCAAAGAAGTGGACTGTTCAATGCCGGACATAAATCTGCCATCTATAAGAAACTATACTTATTTTAAATATGCGCCGATTACATCGGTAGACGTTGAACGATTGAACGATCCTTTTTCACAACACAAGTGGGATATTCAGTGACAGGTGCCGGAGTTTTATTTCAGACCATTTAGAACAAGTACAAATAATATATTTTTATTATTCTAGTAAGGTATAGTTACTAGGATTTTGTGTTTGTGTATTCAACAATAAGTGCCAAAGTATGACTTATAATCGTTTCGGGGCCATTTACCTTTATATATTACGGAATTCACTAGATATAATTAAAAATATTGTATTATTGCGCATGAAAATGTTTATATAGTTCATATTGCGCAAAGCCGACTCTGGTTTTTACGTCATAACTACCTCGGGGCCGGGGTTTGTTCATGAAAAAAATATTTCGTTGAAATAATATGTCTGCTAAAATGTTATCACCCATTGTTAAATAAAGGTCCAAGCGATTAGAAAAATATGTAGTGGTACATCTCCATGTTGAACACTTCTCAATTTAATTGAATAGGTACATTTTTTTTTATGATTAAAATGTTATCTTTTATTAAAAAGTGATTTTCCTTATTTAAACTTTGTATATAAGCATATCCTCAGTTTTGAAAATGCTTTGCTAAAGAATATTTTACAAGAAAAAAAAGATTAAGGTAAGAATTTGCTTAAGGTTAATTTCATACTTTCTAATTTCAAAAATACCCTGTAAAGTTTATTGCTAAGTTTAACAACTATGTATAGCTTTCCAATGCAAGGAAAACTTTCTCTAACAAAATCAAAAATAGGACAGTTTGTTAGAAAGCGGTACACCATTACGAGTTACCTACATGTATATTCAAAAACTAAAAAGAAATAAAAATGTACAAAATATTCGGATTAATATTAATTTATGCATAAAACGAGGTAAAAGGTGTGTAATGTGTGTATGTTCTAGAAAGGTATTGAAGATTTTTTCTGTTAGTATTTGTTAACAGGTTATTGGTGGGTTTGCTGGTGTTCGCACAATTTAAATACAGCATACAGTTAATTAATTATCCGCATTATCTTAATTGTTATTTAATGTTCAATAAAGGTTATATCATTGCGAACTAGACAGATGTAAATAGAATGATAACGCCGCAATGAATTTGCACATTTTAATCACTGAGATAATAATATCAACATAATATTTAAGTACATTCTAGAAACAGGATCCAGTCTGATGAATTTATGAGTAATTTATAACAAATAACAGAAATAATATCCTTTTTACATATAGTTCAATGTTCTTGAAAATATGTTTTTCGTTTTAGTAAACCACTTATCTAAGATTCTTAACTGTACCGGCTCGATTTAATGCTAAGTTTGATAGTTGTAATTTACTTGCCTTCTAAGAACAATATCATATATTTTATTTGAGCAGATTTCAAGACGATTTTTCTATTCTTGTCCGTCGTAGTAATATTACTCTAATCTTGGTAATTAACGATGTAGCTGTAGCGTCTCAAGAAGCAACGCATTATTCAAATACCATTCAAGAACTTACGTCCTTTTAGTTAGACGACTGTTCTGAAGCATATTAAAAGTTTAAGTGTCAATCCTGTGAGCAGAGAGATATACCGCGGAGGAAATTTGGTGTACGTACAGAAGGAAATCCGAGGAAGTCTTTAGGAAATCTTAATCAAACCTCAAGGAAACTTGAGGAAATCTGAAAGAACTATGAGGAAGCTTGGAAGAAATCCGCAGAAGTTTGGAGAAAATCCGAGGAAGTTTAAACAAGATCCAAGAAAATTTTCATCAAAAAGGAAACCAAGCTTACAAAATTTTTGAGGCGCAGTTGATCCCTCGTAGTAATCATAATCCAATGGAAGAATAGAATTGGTGGCATAACAGTACCCTAGAACGACAAGGTTCTAAGTAAAATTTTTGTATAAAATAAGTTGGTTATGTGACAGGATTCAACGGGATATCATGAACTGTGTTACTGATATTATCCGAGACCTGAAAATTTTGTTTCAGTTTCTGTGAGGGGCATAATAATTAAATCTTTTCTTGAAATTCAATGCAAGATGGTTTTAACAGGTACTTAGAATCTTGTTCCACCAGAGAAGGATGTAAAAAGTTTGGACACAGTTCTATCAGCATTTTATGTAGTTTCATTTCACAGAAATTGGTTACAATAGTGGTACGAGTGAATAGGTGCAATAAAATATAAAGTTAAAATTTATAATAATTTTAATGTTAATATGATACTGGGCGGTTTTCTCTATACACACTATAAGATTATTTGCACAAATGGAACTTTATCATTTCAAAGTACGGATAACATATTTTTTAGATAACTTACTATTTAGTTAATGTTACATACGAATATCAAATAATTCATCCAATGGCCATAGAGGACGTTTTCAGTATAATAAAGCAAGTGTAACAATTTAAATTTGTTTGCTCTGATGTAGCATGTTATAATATCTTTTTTTTCTTTTTCCTTTTTCAATTCTTTGGGACTTCCTGCCACATGTATGTTTTCTTTTTAAGCGGTGCCAGGGGAATCTACAAAATATATCACAATTAACCAGTATGATACTGGTAAATAACCTCTACGCCTGTGACGTTTACGTCAAAGGATCAGTTAGAGACTGTTTTTTTTTTTTAATAAACAACACAAATAAGTATAAAAACTTGATTTTAAATATTTCGCTAACGTTTCGGAAACCTAATCTGTTTCCTTTTTCAAGGCTTTTTTAAAGAATCCTTTTTGCTGTGTATGACAAATACACAGCTCTAAGAATGTTTGTTGTTTCTTAGAGCTGTGTATTTGTCATACACAGCAAAAAAGATTGTTCAAAAAAGTCTTGAAAAATGAAACAGATTAGATTTCCGAAACATCGGGGAAATATTTAATTTCAAGTTTTTATACTTATTTTTGTCATTTATTAAAAAAAAAAAAAAACTTCTAACTGATCCTTTGACGTAAGCGTCACAGGCGTAGAGGTTACTTACCAGCATCATACTGGTTAATTGTGATATATTTTGTAGATTCCCCTAGCACCGCTTAAAAAGAAAACATACATGAGGCAGGAAGTCCCAAAGAATTAAAGAAGGAAAAAGAAAATTAAGATAATGCCACAAATAACATTTAGACAATATGTTATAATATATTATGTAGTTTTGATTGAATTAGCAGTCTGATGCAATTTAAGCAACTTGAGTTACCATCACAGCACTCTGTATACAATTATATCTCAATAAATTTGTATCAGATGTCAAACTTGCTGCGAAAATATACATAATCGTAAACATGAAATATTCAGCCTCAAGACTACACATCCATAATGATTGATGACAATTCGGCTAAAAAAACAAAATATAGAACTAAATTTTGATTCTCATTCTGACTCACACTGTGGAAGGAAAATTGTGCACAATCTAGTATAAAATGTGGCATTTGGGGCATTAAATTTACGCCAGAGAACGTATTAATAGCAGACTGCGCCGACCAGGCTATAACGTTAACTGACGGTAACTCCGAAGATGCAGATGGAACAAAACATGTTCTTCATAGGATTTAGCAAACAGAGAAAAAAAATCCGTGACAAAAAAAAATAAAAAGCATCTACAAAATTATTAATTTTCAATCGTTGCATAATATCGATAACCTACATTTTGGTTATACTGACAAATAAAAAATTGTAAAATGACAATTCCCATTTTAACACTACTATCCACATAGGCTATGAAGATTAAACTAGCATCAACATAGTCCCAACGACGCGATAGTGTGAATTGGCCACTTGTCTACTTTGGTGGAGTCCAAAAAATCTCCGCTTTAAATGTTAAATCTTTTTTCACGTTAGATTTTACCGTAATATAATTATAGTACTCAGAAGTACTCTGTTATTATAAAATGTATAAAATCGTATTTGAAATTCACAATGTCGCGATTGGATGGTTTCACTGTAATATCACTAAGGCTTTAAATATAAATCAGCTAATGTATGATATTGCACATACCAAGAAAAGATAGGATTCTTAAAAGTGATTGATCATCATGAAATTCTGCTGATAACTTATATCTGTTGACTTTCAATAAATGGACGACTGATGAGCTGACCAAAGAAGGCAGGCACGTCTAAGATTCTAGTAGGATCCAAACTCTTTCGCAATGTGGCTATCCATTGATAAGTGGGTAAAGACTAAATCTCTAAAATGATGAGAAAGTTTTTCACGGCAGAGGCAAGCAAAAGAGTTCATCAAAGAACGATCTGCCTTTACGAAGGACCCACTAAGCCAAAATGAAAAAGCCGAGGAGAAGAAGAAATCTCAGTCCATGCGTTATGCCACTGAGAAAGCCTAGCTAAACTGAGATTCCATCTACTTGCCGAGAAAAGCTAAGGGACAGATAGCTATGCTAAGGGACTCTTATCAAGAGGCGCCACAATAAATCCACAGGGGTCGCGGTGATCAACGCCATCTCCTTTCTGAATCTAAATCTAATCTAATAAGTGGATACTAGTTTATGTTTATTGTAATTGTTTTCTTATGTCGGGGATAAAATAGCAGATATTTCTGTCGTAACGATATTTGTGCTTACTTAACAGAAAATAAATCATATGGAAAAAGAAAATAGGTATATTTTGTCTAAGAATTAGTAAAGTTGTGGCAAAATTGCTAGAGTGAGTTCTAGCCGCAAGATGTGTCATCATGTTCTTCGTGACCTTAAGTGACATATAGTAAATGTAAACTCACATTTAATATCTATATCTATTCTAACCGTCACAAATTTACAAATTTAAGAATAATTTGAACGTTAGTGACTACGTTTCAGTACTGCCTAGTTCTTGAATTCATATTTATCCTTATCTGAATGATAACAATGTGCAAATTCATTAAAATGGTATTGATTTAATCAAATCTAACTAAATAATTGTGTATTTATTGTAAATAGAATAGGGTGTCTTTAGTATTCTGATTTCACCACATTGGAGTCGTCAATAAAAATTTTAAAATGATTAAAAGGAATATGAATAAATATTTCAATGATTTTAATAGTATCATCAAAAAAGTACTGTTTTCAACTACAGTGAATAAAATTATATTCTTTTTATTTATTTAGAATATTTGAGTTTTATTGAGAATTTTACCAATGAAAAAATTTCATGTACTCATAATGTACCTTCTTCAATATATCAATATAAAATTTTGTATGCAAGCAATTAGGTCACAGTTTGATGCTATGTGACAGACAGTCCACACATACAGGGTGATTCAGGTCTTTGATTATCGGAAATACGAACCCTTAAAATTAGGGTTGATGTCAGAAAACATAATTTAGAAAAACCGTCAAAGTTATAGCGTTACTGGGTGACTTTAGTTTAATTCGGAAGTCAGTAGTATTGCCCACCCTTTCTTTATGTCATGACATATATGAATAGCATCACATGGCTTCAGTTAGTTGAAATAGGAGCGTGCTGACTACCTAATAGTCGGTCAATTTAAAATTTTAAAATACTAAATATTGAAAATTAAATATTGTTTATTTGCGATATAACTTACGTTCAGTGTTAATCAGTTTTGTTTATGTGAATATTTTACGTTCGGCCGACCCAACTTTAAATAGATCATTAATTGTGTAATAAAATTGAATTATTTCAATACAGTCATCCAAATGCCAATTGTGTGCAAGTAATAATTCTTGTACTAATTTCTCTTGGAATAAAATTTGAATCAACCTGCATAAAATGGGGATGTCGTATCTATTGTATATCCACATTATGGACACTAAAGCAAAGCGATACGGAAATATCATACCTTTGGGAGTTTTTTCATTGTAACCTGATATGCTTCCACAGACAGATATACGTCCGAAATGATTCATATGCCTTAAAATAGTACTGCTGATTTCTCCACCAACCTGAAAATTTAAAAAAATAATGTTGAAAATTGATTATGTGGCAATGATATTAAAATTGTGAGTGGCAACATAAATAAAGAATTTAACTGACTGGATACATAAGTTATGTAATTTAAAACTTCTTTTAGTTTTTTCCTCTGAAAGTTAATGATTTGTAATATAATTTATGCCAATTGTAAGCAAGATTATGCGATTCATATTAAACCACGAACATGACGAGTCCGCGTAAATGCTGTTCCTCGCTCCTCGCTGTAAGAATGTTATTTTATTTTTATAATTTTTAGGAGTATTATCATATAATAAAACGACAAATTTATTCGCGATGTTACTTTATTTTGCTGATTAAAGAATGATGAACCACAGGGAACCTGAAATAAAATATTACAACGTTTCCCATTTTGCCTAAGCTCTGCCTCCCAAGCAACATTTATAACAAAGATATATGTAATATAAAAACATATGTGTAATATGAATGTAATATAAATCAACACGTATAATAATAGAAATTCAGCAGTCATTGAAGTGTGATTATTATTTAATCTGTGACAAAAATCCAGTCAATGCGGCGTAAGTAGGTCATCTGTGCATTTTGGGTAAGCAGCGATAATTTTTTCTATCGGTTTCATAGGGGAATTGTTGATGAGTCTAAAACTCAATATCTAGGCTAAAACTCCCCGCATTGGGCCGCGATATTGAATATAAAGTTGTTAGTAGTTTTTTTTTTATATGTCTGCGTAACCGTAAGTAGTGTAATTATCTAAGAAAATAATAATATTCTCTGCAACTTCTTTTAATATCTTTTCGCGTAGCATTGAAAATGAAAAAGTGATGAGCTTCAAAAATGCATGCCTTAATTTTGCATCTATTGAAGCTACAAGCCTCTTTTTATTAAAAAAAGAACACACGATTTTACTTACATTGTCAAAGTACAAATCAATTCCTTGGGGTGCGATCTCGGGAAGGACTTTATCTAAATCAGCTGTCTTGTAGTTAATAAAGTGATCATATCCAATTTCATCCACCAACCACTTTCCCTTTGCATCTGAGCCTGCAACTCCTATAACTTTGCATCCTCTAATTTTGGCGTGCTGTCCTACAATAACCCCTACTGCTCCTGCTGCACCAGTCACAATGACAGTTTCTCCTTTTTTTGGATCCAATAATTCCAAGAAACCAAAATAGGCAGTATTTCTAAATTTTAAAATAAATGTATGTAAATTAATGTGCATTATTTTTTTAATGAGAACATCTAGGAAAGGAATGTAAGAGTTGTTCTCGATTGCCATAGTGAATTGAATGTTAAGGTGTATGTGATTTATGTAAGATAGCAAGGTATTAGGGAACATCCATCATGCGACCAGATGAGGAAGATGTCGTTGAGTATCTTAACCAGGTGCGTGTTAGTACGGACGAGTTAGGGAAAAAATTTGAAAGTTTGCCATCCTGAATTATTTAAAAGTTTTAGATGCCTTCCGAATATGCCAACGTTGGTGAAACACACGTAGGGTTGGTATTCGAGTATTGAATTCAAGAATTTTGGTGTTTGTGAGAACCATATTAGAGAGGAAGCTATCCATGCGTTTTATGTTCTATTTCAACAAAAATGTTACACCTATCAGATATAGAGGCAAATTAAGGCTGAAAGCGCAACCAAATGGCTGTAAAATTAGATTATTAATTTCTAAATTATTTGATTGGGGCGTGAAAGTAAATAGATAATACATTTGAAGTCTATCATATTTGAGTTCGCAATAGATAGATAGACAATTTAATGAATAATCTTAAAGATTTATAACCGTTTATTAATTTTAGTTAAACAATATCTACTTGACAAATATTATAAAAACTTATGTTGGATATTTTCCGTTCAATTTATTGTGATATTGCATATTACAGGTTTCAACTTGATTGTTGATTTAGGATTCTTGAAACATTTGCACTTTCTTAATCTAAATTCAGCATTAGCTTAGTTATATTAATTATGCCATTTATATCTAGTTGAAGGAATAATTTTGTATCTAATATGATATCTAGGTTTTTAGTTTTACAGCTACCTAAGGGTGTTCGCTATATATACTATAATTAAACTTTGAGACAACATGTTTTTATTGTTATTAATAATATACTCCTCTGTATAGTTAATAATCACATAGTCTATTTAAATTCTTTTGATATTTTTAATAGTCCTCAATTGAATTTATTGAAAAGTACAGTTTTATGTCTTCATTGCACATGAAGAAATAATAGAAAAATTATTTATATCTTAGGGAATATATTAGGGAAGGTTACTCGACAGAAACAGCAACAACGGAAATTTACCAGTATATTGCCGACAAACTGGACAAGGGCGAATATGTTGTGGGTGTATTTTTTGACCTATCGAAGGCGTTTGACACTCTTGATCCCAGGTTCCTATCTAAAAAGCTGGAGAAACTGGGCATTAGGGGAAATGTAAACGAGTGGATTATCTCATTCATAACTCACAGGCAGTTAGTTGTAAATATCGAAAATACATACTCGGAGGAGTTTGAAGTGGAGCTAGGTACTCCACAAGGCAGTGTACTAGGGCCTCTACTCTTTTTGTAATATATAAATGATCTACCAAACCACATACAAGATGCAAAAGTGATCATGTACGCGGATGACACAACAATAATTATTGCAGATAAATGTAAAGATGCTCTAAATACCACTGTGAACAAAGTGATGGAGCAATTTCTTAATTGGTGTGCTTCTAATCACTTAATCATAAACGTTAATAAAACGGTATGTGTTGAATTCTCAGGAAAGTATAAATACCCCAACACAGAATGGAGATTTAAACTAAGCAACACAGTTCTTGAAATATCACTGGATACGAAGTTTCTTGGTACTTATCTAGATTATAGAACTAGTTGGAGCAATCACATAAATAAAGTTTGCGCTAAATTGAACAAGTCGTATTTTTCCATTGCTACATTAAAAAACACTCTAACTGAAGATGCACTTCTAAATGTGTATTATGCTAATGTATACTCTGCTATCGCCTATAATATAATATCTTGGGGGCAGGCGACTGAAATTGATCGAATTTTTATTATTCAAAAAAGGATAATTAGACTTATATTTAATTTGACTTATATGGAATCTTGCAGAGCCAGCTTCAAGAGCAAAAAGATATTAACTTTCACAGGGATATACTTATTAAAGTTATTATGCTACATACACGAGCATAAAAATCAATTTGTGAGTATAGTAGAGTGCAAATTAATTTCTATCTTTCCCCCCGTTGGCACTTTTAGAGTAAAATATATGACCTTACCAGATATGTTACTTATGTCCTGTAGATTATGAATCCACTTGTCGTCAAAAAATCGTCACGAATATAAGGGCACAAATCAAAATTTTCTAACTAACCACACCACGCGATAGAGTCAACCATGAAGCGTATTTTATCCAAAAATCATTATATTCTCTGTAGAATTTCTATTTTTAAAATAAATAAAGAAACGAACTTTTACATAGGCTTATATGGCAGTAAAAATCAAAAATCCTCATTTTCTCTGTTCGACTACGGCTGAAAATTAATTAATTTTCGTCTACTTTTCCATTCCCACGACGATATCTCCCAAACTATTATATTTATCAAAAAAATACATTCTTTATAAAATATTTGCCATATATTCCAGATTACAATGGTTTTTAAATCAGATTTTTTGAAAATTTAATAACCATGATATTTAATAATGTGTAGCGTGATACCAATTTTCGAAGCTTATCAGCGGCATGCGTTCGTTAAAGATTCTCGCTCTCCCACTCTTTAAAACTGTTTCAACACACCCCACTTCGCACCCGCTCTGGCCTACCGTTAGGTAGATTGGCGAATAGTAGCTCTCGTGGTTCATAATATTTTGAAATTTATATCTTGAAAATGATTATTACTACGAAATAAATGTCAGTATATTTGTCGAATATTAATTCAGTGTTACATGGACTTACATAAAAATTATGGCCTACCTAAAATTATTGTGTAATAGATTAACACATTATAAAAAACTCCCTATAGTTCACTGTTTGCAAGATACTTTCAGCTGGTATGTATTTTAAATTTTCTACCATATAGGTAACTGAAGAAGAAATGAAAATGGAAAGTACTACTGATAGCGCAAGTTCGGAAAGTGAGATTGAGACAAAAATAAAATTTAAAGAAAAATAGATTCGTAAAATATTATGCTTAAATTGTATGAAACCGGGCCCTGTAAACAAAGGTTTTGATAAATCGTTTGCAATATTTATTGATTGTTTAAAACTCCGTGAAAAAATAAGTACCTAACCAAAGAGAAGATGATGTATATTCTAGAACTATGCGATTTCGAAAAACGAATCATTTTGGTTGTTTGGTTTGGCACCGAAATTGCTGTTCTAGTTTTACTGGCAAAAGAAATATGGAACATTGAAGGAGAAAAATGGAGAAAGAGAAAAAAAATAAAAACAGTTCAGGTGGATGGAGTGCATGTCCAATATCTTCTTCAGGTGTGTCCTTGCGTAAAATGAATTTTTTTTCAATAAAATAGCTTTCTCAAGTAATGACCAGGAACACAGAACGAAAAATAAGACTATTAGCCCACCAAAATCCCATAATTTTCTAAAGAATTTGTGCTAACGATTTAAATGCTATAGAAACTAAATATCATGTTTAATATTTCCAAAGTCACAATAGAAAATGCAAAGTTTCATGCCTCGTTTTCTGAATTAACATATTTTTCGTTTCTCTTTGTAGATTTAACAATTTTGAATCCTTTGCCGGTAAATGTATTTATAAGTAATCTACTGATCTCTCTTTTAGACCTATATCTATCCATTCTAGATACTTCTCATCATAAATTGACGACATACCATACCCTTTTTGCTTTAAAAACCGTTTCTCAAGAATTTTACATATTTTAGTAGAACTCCCTCCGTTCGTTGTCTGTCCGTTTTCCACTTTTATTTTTATTCTTAGATAGACCTCTGCATTTTATATAGCGACTTTAGAAACATGAAATATGACATTCAATTTCTATAGGTATTAAATCGTTAGCACAATTTTTTTCGAAAATTATGGGATTCTGGTGGGCTAGTAGTCTTACTTTTCTTTCTGGTTCCGTGGTCATTACTTGAGAAAACTTTATTGTTGTACTTCTGACAAAAGCACATTTCTCTATTTAAAAAAATTATTTTACGAAAATACACATAGGAAAAAGTTGATGGACAGGCATTGGATCCATCTGAACTCTTTTCAATTTCTTTCTCTATTTATGTTCTTAAATGTTCTATATTTCTTTGGGTAGTAAAACTAGAATAGCAATTTCGGTGCCGAACCAGTCAAAATTGTTTGTTTTTTTGAATGACGTAATGCTAGGATATAGATCATCTTCTCCTTGGTTACTTATTTTTTCATAGATTTCTAAACAATCAGTAAATGTTGCAAACGATTTCTCAAAACCTTTGATTACAGGGCCCGGTTTCATACAAATTAAGCTAATATGTTTCGAATCTGGTTTACATTCAATTATATTTTTCTCAATCTCACTTTCAGAACTTGTGCTATCAGTAGTACTTTTCATTTTAATTTCTTCTAAAAAGCATATACATCAGTTACCTATATGGTAGAAAATTTAAAATACATACCAGCTGAAAGTATCTTGCAAACAGTGAAATATAGGGAGTTTTTTATAATGTGTTAATCTATTACACAATAATTTTAGGCAGGACATAATTTTTATTTAAGTCCATGTAACACTGAATTAATATTCTACAAATATACTACTTACATTTATTTCGTAGTAATAATCATTTTCAAGATATAAATTTCAAAATATTATGAACCACGAGAGCTACTATGTGTCAATCTATCCAACGGTAGGCCAGAGCGGGTGCGAAGTGGGGTGTGTTGAAACAGCTTTAAAGAGTGGGAGAGCGAGAATTTGCAACGAACGCATGCCGCTGATAAGCTTCGAAAATTGATATCACGCTACACATTATTAAATATTTTTCTTATTAAATTCTCAAAAAATCTGATTTAAAAACCATTGTAATCTGGAATATATGGCAAATATTTTATAAAGAATATATTTTTTTGATAAATATAATAGTTTGGGAGATATCGTCGTGGGAATGGAAAAGTAGACGAAAAATAATTAATTTTCAGCCGTAGTCGAACAGAGAAAATGAGGATTTTTGATTTTTACTGCCATATAAGCCTATGCAAAAGTTCGTTTTCTTATTTATTTTAAAAATAGAAATTCTACAGAGAATTTAATGATTTTTGGATGAAATACGCTTCAGGATTGACTCTATCGCGTGGTGTAGTTAATTAGAAAATTTTGATTTGCGCCCTTATATTCATGACGATTCTTTGACGACAAGTGGATTCGTAATCCACAGGGCATAAGTAACATATCTGGCAAGGTCATACATTTTACTCTGAAAGTGCCAACGGGATCGAAAACTAAGCGACTTTTGTCAACGCGAGCACTCTACTAGTAACAATCACATACATACATACCTCACTAGGAACAGTAATCACATACATATCAATCGCTTTAACCACAGCTACTTAAAAAAATCACCCATATATACTGGGTGCATATATTACAACCTATTATCAACAGATTATAAGAACTTAACAAACTTAAAATTTAAAAGTAAAATAAAGAAGTTGCTTATAGAAAACTGTTTCTATAATCTGAAAGAGTTTGAAACGTTTCTCAATAATAGCTGATAGACATCTAACAAAAAAAAATCATCTCTATTTTAATCCAGTGGTACACCTTTCTTTCAATAAGTAAATCGACAACAAATCAAAAATACTTAATTTTACTTCTCGGCACTGTTTGTAAATATCTATTGTATGTTGTCTTTTTATTGTCTATTCTTATTTTATGTTTTGTTAACAAAATTTTATATATTTATAATTCTGACCTACCTATTGTGGCAACAAGAGCAGAAAATAAAAATATTTATTAATAGGATTGATAACATATTACTTTATAAGGTAGATCATTGATATATATGACTTTATAGCTACATTTTATAATAGCTAGTGTTTTTTAATTATTTCATAAACTTTTATTTATAATTTTATACGAATTGTACTATTGACATACATTTCATGTATTCTACTGATGTTATGACCTGCTATATATACCTCGATGTATCCCAAATGGCCAATAAATGTTATTATTATTATTATTATTATCAATAACGTATATATTATAGAGAGGGTCTAAGGTAGCTGCCCTAAGGAACGACAGAAGGCGCATTAAATCAGTGGGGCAGTGCTAAAGGTATTTGGCTTACGACTACGGAGTTCCGAGTTCAAATCCTGGCCAGGGTATGGATGCTTAGTAGCATTTTTAATGAATTACCGACACGCTAGCAGTGTGCTAGATCACTGTTGAGTGGCACAACATGTCTAGTCGCTGTTATCTCTCCTAAGTTACAGTCTCGATAGATGGCAGATGGCAACATCGCAAGGAATGGTTGTTATCTTGATGTCCACGATGATGTTAATGATGTTGATGTCTATGTGTACGTATCCTGGTAGAGTGGAGAATATCAATAGCTAAACCCCATCAGGACGTTAATATAAATTAGACCATTTAAAAAATAGAGCAGACTTATGCCCAAGAACAGTCATAATTTGGATTTTATCAGAAATATATGATTAAACCCAATGTGGACTGAATTTTTAGATTATTATATTTCTTAGCAACAATTATTATATCGCTACTAATGTAATTCAAATATCGTGCAGAATAAACTAGGATAATATACATAAATTACATTTTTTTGTATTAAATATGTTAATCTTATTCGTTAATAGTACACTTTTAGACCTTCCGTAACAAGATTCACCCAGTTATTATTAATTGTTTATTAACTTTAGTTATGCATTTAACCATTTCTGTACATATTAATGTTTTTTTATTAGAGACTTAGAGAGCTTACATAGAACGCTAAGAAATTTTATATTTATTAATGGAAATTGTCAACTCACCCTGGCATTCCTAGGATACCAAGAGCATATGATAGAGGTAAGCCACCAAAGTCTGGCAATACAGTGGCTCCTGGAAACATCCCAACAGGTTTCCCATCTGTTACCGTATGAGTTCTCCAACCAAACTGACCAACTACATATACACCAACTGGGTATTTTGGATTTTTACTTTCCAATACTCTAAAATGATATTATATCTAGTAAATTATATGAAATATGCACATGTTCTGGAAGCCAAATTTGGACATCGAAAATTTACATGCAGAATAGTTGACTATTTGCAGTCACATCCGAGTACAACATGAGCAGTGTTTGCAAGACTATAACAGATCTATTACCTTTTCAGTAATTTTTTACCTTAGTCACTAACTTAATTACTATTTCGTTATTTATATCACACAGTTGTTCTTACTTCCGGTGTAAATCTATAGTCAACTAAATCAATAAGACGTTTATTTCTCATGATAGAAGTATGTATTTATTATCATATCTAACCCAACTGCCTCTTCAGGTTTACATTTTTTTTTTCTATTTCCTACTGTTGTAGTGAAATAATGTAGTGTGTTAAATCCTGTATTTCTTAAGCCGATCATCTATTACTGTCAATAAAAGTATTCTGACAGCGGTGCACATCAAATTTGGAAAACAGACCACGCTAGCGCAATAGTCCTTCGTTTTGAGATAAACAATAACCTAGTCAATAATAAAAATCTTTATTTAGCAACGTATCGGGACAAATTTTTTGAACTGCATTTACGACTTTAAACTTAAATTCTTCAAAATTATTAGCCGCACTCTCCAGAAAGCCCTAAATTTGAGATGTTATGTGTTCCCATAAATAGAACAATAGAAGTTATTTGAATCCAGATCGGGAGATCTAGTTGGCCATAAGATGGTTCACCGTCCACTCAATTAACGATCTAGGAGTGAATTAAGGTATTCAGGAGATTCTGAACTACGACACTGTCATGGGGACGACAACCATCTTGTTAAAATCCCACTAGCCATCTAATTTCGGGAACAATTTGTTGCGGCAAAAGATTCAAGTGGCGATTTAATGTGCCATCGACGAGAAAGAAAACTGAAGGTTATATAATCCTCCAGCATACCACCCCACACATTTAATTTTCGGAGATATTGAGTGAGCAAGGCAAGAAATCGATGCAAATGTTCCCGAGATCCATAACGAATGATTAACGGATTATGTCGACCATGTAATGCAAAGGACGATTCATCGGTGAAAACAAATTTTCTTCTCCGTCCGCCATGTCCCACTACATTTTCACAAAAGGTCATTCGTTTGATACTGTCCTAGGGAAATATATCAGGGATTTTTGTTACTTTGTATGAACGGTAACTATTTTTTTTGAGAATCCTGCTTACTCACTTGAATCTATCGTCTCTGTAGAAATAGTCGGATTTATTTAGCGGTAGCCAAAACCATTATTTCCTTCACTTCATTGTTATTTTTATTTTCCAAGACAGACTTTCTTTCATGGCTTCTGAGAAAAGCGCACCCATGTTCTTTGAATTTTCTTATGATTAGCTGAATTGAGTCTCTTACTGGAGAAGAACTATTTGGAAATGCAATTTCGAATATGTCTCATTGTCTCTACTTCCACGTATTGAGCATCCATCATAACACCACTTAATTATTTAATTTCTTTCGGTAACCTGATAAATATCCATTTTGTTAGATTAAAAATGTATTCTTTTGCAATATAAACGTCTATAGACTCAGGTTGCTCTAAACGAAATAAAATGTGCGTATATTCTACGTTGCCTGCCATCTTGTCGCGTCCCCTTGATCTATTAGGTCAACCCCTACCATTTTGCTCTGTGCCCTTGGACATGAATTCGTTTCGTGTCTGTATTTCGCTGCGGGCACCTGTAGATTTAAGCTATTACAACTTTTTTAATAATTATTACAAAACAATTGCATAGAAATGATGGGAAAAACTATTTATGGCTTAAAATGAAGCAGAAATATTATTCCTTAAGAGGAATCCTCGCATGCGGGAAATATACGTGAAATATAACAAACGCGCTGAGCTCTAGCAGCTTTATTTTTACAAGTATCACACTCATTTTTTTTTTCTAGAAGAAGTTAGCTACTAGTTCCACAATGTGACCATTGCTTTTTCAAATCCGGTGAACCAATCTTAAGAAAAAAAATCACAAACTTTTTCATTTGATTGTCTGATATTTATTTAATTTTCACATACTTCTAGATATCATTCTCAAAAAAGCATCGGTCAGATAATTCTATCATCTTTTGTTTACACATTCGTTTAATAATAATTCAAAAATGTCAATTTTTTAATGAGTTATACTTCAGGGCAATTACGCATGTAATTTAATAATTGTTTAGGCATGTTTTCCATCTCCACCTAGCCAGAGAGGCGGATCATATACGCATTGGCTCTTTGTCTAACTTGAGACTTCTCATTCTCTAGGCTTTGACTCTTACTACAGTAGAGAAATATATAAACTGAGCTTGTTGCGTACCTATTTTAATTCAATTTTTACCGGAACACATTTAATCGCGTAATGGGTATAAACAATAGTTAAAGGCGCAAAGTGTATCAATATGGTACAAGAAAAAAAAGAGGAATTACTTCCACATCCACGTAGTGGATTGGAAGTACAGCAATCGTAAAAAAATCAAATTTTATTTCTTGAAATAGGTTTAGAACTTCATGAAACGTCGAGATTTTAAATTTCAGCGAAAGAAAAATTTCTGTTTGTCGGTCTGTCTGTCTGTAATTTTTTTTTTGTCACCACATTTTCTCCGGAACGGTTTAAGACATTGTCTTGAAATTTTTTACACCTATATATTATAACGAGATCTGGACTAGATTGTTTTTTGAACATATCCGATGAAGGGTTGGGGGTAATTAGGGATAAATGGGGGGAAATAGGTAAAGCAAGCTGGTAAGAGTACAGAAACTTGAAATTTGGTGTATGTATACTAGCAGCCAAGGCCTCCAATTTTTTATATTTAGAAGCCGAGGCCTCAGATTTTTTAATAACAAATTTCAACCCCCCCACCACCCCTACTCCATTATTAAAGGGGTTGATAAAATAAAATTGACTTATTCACTTGAAATTTGGTACACGTATATATTATAATGACATCTGGAACTAAATTATATTTTTAGTTTATTCCGTTGAAGGGTTGGGGGTTAAATAGGGGTAAATAGGGGAAAATAATTAAAGCAAGCTGATAAGAGTACAGAAACTTGAAGTACGGTGTATGTATTTGGAGCCAAGGCCTGAGATTTTTTTATAATATTTTTTAACCCTCCACCCCCCCCTACTCCATTATTAAAGAGGTTGATACAATAAAATTGAGATATTCGCTTGAAATTTGGTACATCTGTATTATAACGACAATTGGAACTTAATCATATTTTGAGATGATTCCGTTGAAGGGGTGGCGATGTAAGTATAGGTATATGAATAGGGGAAAATGTGTAAAAGCAAGCTGTGTAGAGTATAAATACTTGAGGTTTGGTGCGCACCTATACGGGAAGCCAAGCTCTCAGATTTCTTTATAATATTTTTCATCTGATATCTGTTCTCGCATTTTTACGCCTCGACGCCGACCGACGCCTAGCGTCATTTTTGTAAAACTCGTGTATTTGATAAATTTTAATTGCTACATTCATATTCTTACGTCTCGACGCTGACTGATGCCTAACGTCGTTGTTGTAAAACTTGTGTATCTAAATCTATGTTCTTGCATTTTTACGTCTCGACACCGACCGACGCCTAGCGTCGTTTTTGTAAAACTCGTGTATTTGACAAATTTCGATTCCTAGATTCATTTTCTTGCATTTTTACGTCTCAGCGCCGACCGACGCCTAACGTCATTGTTGTGAACCTTCTGAATTTGATAAATTTTAATACTGAGAATCATATTCTTTCATTTTTTCGTTTCGACGTCGACCGACGTCTAGCGTCGTTTCTGTAATATTCTAATTTTAATAACAATAGGTATGGATATATTAAATACCATGTGACAATAAGACTACCTTATTTGATTTACCAATACTTTCATTTTAATGAAAATCAAACTAGAAATAACCTTAGAAAAATGCAATGGAATATAATTAGTCAACCGCCCAACCGCACTAACACTACGACGCTGCGCGACGTGGTTGCGCGGTTGGCTCCGGCAATGTATATTTTAATTATTGAATAAAATATGTTAAGGCAGTATTTTTTTGAGAGATATTTTTTAATATTTTTCACTAAATGCAAATGTGAGCATTGGCAATTTAAGTAATGTCCGGCGGCTTATTTAAAATATAAAAAACATTTAAGAAAACGGTAATAAATTGATTAAATTGCGAAAACTGACATTTGTTTTGGGTAAAAAGAATTTAAAAATACATTTGGGATAAAAATACTGGACATTTGCTAAGTACCTATTACACTTTTTTTTAACAAGATTACGAAAAAATGAATGTTTATTTAAATCAAATACGTCCTGTACGTAATTTCTTAAAAAATAAATGCATAAGTGAGGACGTCCCTGTTTTTGCTGCCACCTGTCCTGGTAGGTGTATAACTGTATAATATGTTGGTAGGAAAATGTTAACATTCTTTTTCATAACTATAAAAGCAAATTTCCGGGTAATTTGTAAAAATTTTGATATTCATGCAATAAAATATTTAAATGGGGGAATGCCACTCAATTCTGGTTTTTGTTCAATGATAGGTATAAAACAAACAAATATTTATAGAATGATGTATTTCAGGATACTGAATAAAATATAAAAGTTAGTATCTGGCAATACGGTAAACTTTCGTCAAATTTACTAAAAAAATTCTTTATAGTATTTTATATCTTACATAAATACCCATAATGTTTTTTTTATATATAAATGCCTATAACTTTTCTACAAACAAATAAGAAAAAAAGCAGAAGGCACTAGGTTTTGAACCCAGAACCCCGCGATTGAAAGTCTGATCATCATCAAACAAATTTATTCAAATATTTAAATACAATTTATGCCTCACCGGATCATGACCCGGAGCCAACCGTACAACCACGTCGCGTAGCGTCGTGGTAATAGTGCGGTTGGACGGGTCTTGACCGGTTCGGCTCAATAAAATTATAAAATGGATAAAACTCCTGCCGCCTGTGGCGGCTTAAAATTATCAATTTACTTAAAACATGTTAAAAACTTAACTAAAAACAATGGATATAAAACTTAAATCTATTTTGTGGGAAAAAACACTTTTTAAAATTTTGTTGCTTAGATGGAGACGAACTCAATTGGAAAAGCTCCATTTAAACAAGTTACCCCAACAGTCTGCTCGCCGCTGGGAAATTTTGGTTATGGGAAAGGAAGATTGAGTTTAAAATGATTAGAATTTTTACAAAGGTTTATCGGTCTAAATTGAATTTGTTAACAAAAACGTACAAAATGACAAAAATTACAAAAATACAAACATATAACAAACAAGAAGAAGGAAAGAGATAGATACAGAATAAAAGATATGGTGGTGAAAAGTGTATGATAGTTGGAAGTTTTGGTAGAATAGAGTGTGGCTATAGAGGCTGCCGAAAGATAGGCAACGCCTGGTATGGTAATGGGTGTTTAATTTGGAAAGGGGCATTATGCATTCTTATTTGGGTAATGTTGCGTGTAAGCGGACTTTCACCCAGTCGAAACTCGTAGAATTTTTGTGATGTGTCCCGGATGAAGTCCGCTAATGGTGTTATGTCGTTGCAACGATCATATAAATCTCTGAGGGAGGTGTATCTGCCCGAATCAGAGATGAGGCGCATAAATTTGTGCTCCAGAAAGTCTGATGCTACATCAGACCCACCACCTGTTCATGTCCAGTAGTTATCTGTTTACACGGTTTTCACTTCAAATGTGATCCGTATCATATAAATTATAGGTTCTCAGGTAATAATGCGATGAAATAAATCTCTTGCCCTCTTCTCACTGCGCCTGCGGTTGAAAGAGAAGACGTATCCGTTCTCTCTTCACTAGCAAATAAGATGTAAAGTTATTTCTCCTACAAATGGTGTTGCCGGGGGTAAACTAAACGGTAATCCTTGAAACTTCGCAGGGGAACTACTAAGGGCATTCCTCTTAAGAACTTACTTGTATTTTGCTTTATTATCTAAATAACGTTCATGTCTTTGTCTGGTCACTAAGTCGCTTTGGAAATAATTTACGATTTTTATTTTCTAAACTGTTTAGGGTTGCCATATTTTCAGAAGTAAAATAACGGAAGAATTTTCTTATGTATAGTTTAGAATGGACGGTTGTATATTAGCGCTAAAGAACCTTTTCACTAATGGAAGCAAAGGACTATGGGTGTACTAATTTTTGCTTAAAGCGTCGTACTTTTCGCAACTTACAAGGATTTAAAGAAGTCGTTACAGTTTATCTTGCCCTAGAAAGCGCACATTCTAAATTTCTATTAACTGTAATAGTTTCGTACTAATGATATAGATCACGGTAGATCTACCTCCTCTTCTGCTGAAAAAATTCCACATATACAAAATATAGGTATAATTGAGAATTTCCTTAATTTGCCATTTTATAATATAAATAGAGATAATTTTCAGAGAAATTTGACATTTGAAACGAACCGAATATACAGATATATTTTCAATAACATGTGATCCAATAGTAGAATGCAACATATGATACGTTATAAAAATGAACATTTGGCAGCCCTACATCATGGGAGTTATAAGGCGTAAACTACATCAAGCTCACGATATTAAAATAATTGTGATGATTTTTGTACATGTTCTTACTTAGCAACTTGTGATCCTATAAAGGTACTTCCAAGAGGTAGCGTCGGTGCATAGGCTCTCATGTAAGGGTCCACGCTGAGATAGACAGCTTCAGCCAAGAATTCTGAAAAATAAATAATATATTATAATTTCTGATTGTCACGACCTCTAAAACATATACAGAGCTTGGGACATGTTGTTGCCAGCAGCGAGAGTCACATGACACATACTGTAGGAACATAGGATGGGAAGTGTAAGTGTTTCTGAGATAGTTCTCTAGATATCTACTGACATATTATTCTTTTTAATATTCTGTTCCTTCTGTATCTAAATCTATCAATGTGTATATTCTTGATACTTCTTTATTTTGTTACTTCTTTTGAGTTCTTTGTTCGGTAGCAGGCAGATGTTTTAAGTGTCATTTGCTGTTTTGTTGTATCCTGCATGTACTTCCTGTTTCTTTACCTCTAGTTTTACATATAGTATTTTATAGCCTGTGTTGACTTTTGTTGTTCTCTTTGATATAATATTTTTAACCTTGTCTCATATTTTTCTATCCACTAGAATACATAACAGTCTATTTGAGAGTTGACATTTCTATTGCTCCACGTATCAAAGCTCTTGCTCTATGTGTTTCTTATTTTCAGATTGAATAGATGTGCTGAATGAAGTTTCTACCGAGCTTCGATTTTCGTTACGTGACAAGTTTTTCCTATGGTATTCTTATCCTCATGCACTTGGTATATGTTGTTGTTTTTCTGCGGCCTCTATCTTCGTTAGTTTCTCAGATTAGAACTACCTTCATACAACTATTGCAAAATGGTTGTATGAGAATTTTACTTATTTAAGAGTATGCATTTGATCGGTACATTCCATGAACCATAAATATAACTCCTAGAAAATAACTTTTAAAACAATTAATTCTACGCATGCAGTTTGGCACATTTCAGACTTATTTTCCCAATTTATTGTAGTTATAGTTCTATTTGTAAATTATGTATTATATTATTCATCATCAATTTGTTCGCCAACAAACTTATTGTGATAATCATCGAATTTTGAACACTTATATGTCCGCCAGTTCCTCAGATTTTCAGTCCTGTCTGTCTGTCTTTTAGGTTTCTAGTATGGCATAATGCACATTAACTGAAGACAGAAAAGTTCGACTCTATTTTTGAATAGTAAAGTAGTGTTAGCTAGTGGAGGAATCCTATTGTATTTAAGAAAAATCAATCAGTAAGCGAAAAAATAATGAAACATTTTAAGTAAAAATTCACGAGAGTGCAGTAATATTTCATAAGATTCTACAAATAAAAATATACTGTATAGTATACTGTCTAATGTTGCGGAAATCAAGATGGCATCGATGGGAGATATTTAAAATTACAAATGTAGCAATTATAACTAAAAACAGAAAAACTGCGAAAAGTAGACTAGAGAATGTTCAGTAATTATATAGAAAATTCAATAACTGTATGGTCAGTAATTATATAGAAAATTCAATAACTCAACGAAGAGTATAATGTTGATATCTATTTTAATTGTATTTTGAATTGCTTTAATATATTTTGGGGTTTTGGGAGCATAGAAGTTATCATAAGAGATAAAGAAAACATTTCTTATCTTATCTAGATTTACCGTTTGAATGTAATAAAGATTAGTAGGTATAACATCTAGTAATAAATCTTATATTTATGGCTACACTAATCAGCGAGATGTCATTTTATTATTTACATAAATTAAAACTTTGTAGAAATTTATCTCCATCTATGTATACTATGTATAGGTATTACTTCCACATCCATATAGTGGAGTGAAAGTATAGTAATCGTAAAAAAAATTTCAAAAGTTTTTTTGTTGAAATTTGTTTCGAATGTAATGGAAGGTTGAAATTTTAAATTTGAACTAAAAAAACATTCGTTTGTTGATCTGTCTGTCGGTCGGTCTGTCAACCCGTATGTTTAACTTTTTTAGAGCGCAGGTTCTCTCTGGAGCGATTTAAGATATTGAATTGAAATTTGGTACATCTCTGAACGTACTATAAGGACTTAAGGAACTAGATGATACTTTGAGATGATTCCGTTGAAGGGTTGGAGGTGAAATAGGAGTAACTATGGGTAAATAAGTAAAGCAAGCTAGTAAGAGTCCAGAAACTTCGAATTTGTTATATATACTAGAAGCAAGGTTCTCAAATTCTTTTATGACTTTTTGCACCTTCTTCCCCACCACCCTCACTCCATTATTGAAGGAGTTAACAAAATAAAGATATTGACTTGGAATTTGGTACACGTATGTATTAAAACGAGATCTGTGGGACCAGATTATATTTTGAGCTTATTCAAGTGAAGGGTTAGGGATGAAGTAGGGTATAAAAGTAAAGCAAGCTAGTAAAAGTTCAGAAACTTTTTTAGTGTATATACTAAAACTTAAAGGTCTCAAATTGTTTCATGCCGTTTTCCACCCTCAGCACCAGCTCCACTCCATTATTAATGGGGTGAAAAAATGAAACAATGATACTGACTTGAAATTTGGCACACGTATAACGGGATCTGGAACTAAATTTAAACTTATTCCTTTGGAGGGTTGACGGTGAAATAGGAGTAAATAAATGAAGTAAACTGGTAAGAGTCCACAAACTTGAGATTAGGCGTATATACTAGAAAGCTACTAACTATTCATGATATTTTCCACTCCCACTACCGCCTCCGGTACATTATTAAAGGTGTTAACAAAATTAAATTAAGACATTGATTTAAAAGTTGGTACACATACGCGTTATAACGAGATCTGGGACTGAAATATATTTTGAATTTATTCCAATGAAGGGTTGGGGAGTGAAATTGGGGTAAATAGGGGGAATAAGTAAAGCAAGTCAATATGAGTCCAGAAACTTGGTGTACAAGTGTACATATTAGGAAAAAAGGTCTCATTATTTTATTACATTTTTCGCCCCCACCACCATAATCACAATATTATTAGAGAGGTTTAGAAAATAAGATTAAAATTGTTTTTACTCTAACTGAGGTAAAATAATTTTTTATCAATTTTTGGTTATGTTACCAATTGGCACTTGTACCAATTCATTAATATAGTATAGATAAAGATCTTTTTAATTCGTTAAAAATATATTTATCTACGCTATAATCAAGTTGGCCTTTAAACTCCAAAATCTCGTACATTAAAATGTGCTAATATCAATTGTTATAAAACATAAAGGAGATGTATCCAAACATATATAATACTGACCTCCATTTTTTACTGCAGGTAATTCTTCCTCAATTAATTTTAAATCGCCTGGTTTTGGCAGTCCATCAAATTGTTTTTCAAAAACATACACCTTTGCTTTCACCATTTTCACTTGACGTTGATTCTGTATTGAACGAATTTATTATCTAATGTGTTTTTATTAGTTGACTCTTACAAAGTTTACTACGCAACGAATATATATATACAAACAGTAGCGTCTCATTATATTTATTAGATTAATAAAATAGATAAACAGTGGGAGAAAATCGTCGGTTCAGGACATAAAACAACTTTATTCTTTTGAAGATTCATTTTCTAATAGTACGGAAGCCCACCACCAAAATTTCGTGTCATCTCGACACGGACAAATTAATCAACAATGTTTAGTTGAAGGGAAAATAAGGAACATTGATATGTAAAGAAAAGCTCTGGGGCATTGCTGATGCGGTGGAAAAGCATTTTCCATCGGTAAAAAAAAAACCGCTGCCTAAGGAATCACTAATTCCACATCCAGATTTTCCATCCAAGTCTCTTTAAAGGAAAATGTTTTGACTATATTTGCACTCTAGTATGTGGAAATACTTCTTAAAAAATTTTTAAGTAATAATATTTGAGCCAGATGAAAAATTGAAATAGTGGTTTCTAGCATATACGCCAAAAATGAAGTTTCTAGACTATTAGTAACTATCTCAACATATATTCTAGTTCCAGATGTAAAATACATACGCGTATCAAGTTTCAAGTGAATGTGTCAATTATATTTTATCAATCCCTTTAACAATGATGTGCGGGTAGTGGAGGGGTTGAAAAATGTTATAAAAAAAACTGACGCCTTGGCTTCTAGTATATACATCAAATTCAAAGTTTCTATACTCTTACCAGCCTGTTTTACATATTTCCCCATATTCACCGGTATTTAACCCCCAACCCTTCAACGGAATCATCTTAAAATACAATCAAGTTCCAGGTGTCGTTATAATATATACTTGTACCAAATTTCAAGTGAATGTTTCAATTTTATTTTATCAACACCTTTAATATCTATTATTAAAGGGGTCGTGGGAGAGTTGAAAAATATTATACAAAAATCAGAGGCCTTGACTTCTAGTATATACACCAAATTCCAAGTTTCTGTACTCTTACTCCGATTTAACCCCCAACCCTTCAACGGAATCATTTCATAATATGATCTAATTATTCATGTCGTAACAATACATACATGTATCACATTTTAAATGAAAATCTCAACTTTATTTTATCAGCCCTTTTAATAATGGAGTGGGGGTTGATGGTGGTAGAAACTGAAAATATTTAAAAAAAAACGGATGCCTTGGCTTCTAGTATGTACACCAAATCTCATGTTTCTGTACTCTTACCAGCTTGTTTGACTTATTTTGTCATATTCGCCCCTATTTAACCCCCAACTCTTCAACGGAATCATCTCAAAAAATAATCTAGTTCCAGGTGTCGTTATAATACATACGTGTACTAAATTTCAAGTGAATATCTCAATTTTATTTTATCGACCCCTTTAATACTGTAATACTGTAGTGGGGGTGGTGGGAGAGTTGAAAAATATTATGAATTATTATAAATAATCTGAGACCTTGGCTTCTAGTATATACACCAAATTCCAAATTTCTATACTCTTACCAACCTGCTTTACTTATTTTCCCCTATTTACCCCTATTTAACCGCCAACCCATCAACGGAGTCATCCTAAAATATAATCTAGTTCTAGGTATCGTTATAATATACCCGTGTACCGAATTTCACGTGAATGTCTCAATTTTATTTTATCAACCCCTTTTATAATGGAGTGGGGGTGGTGCAGGGGGCGATGGAAATATTATAAAAAAATCTTAGGCCTTAGCTTCCTGTATATACACCGAATCCCAAATGTTTGTACTCTTACAAGCTTGCTTTACTGATTTTCTCCTATTTACCCCTATTTATCGCCAACCCTTCACCGGATAAGTTAAAAAAAAACCATCCTGTTCCAGTACATACGTGTATAAAATTTCAAGTCAATATATTAAACCTTTCCAGAATTATCGCGCGCACAAAAAAAGTTACAGACCGACTGAGAGAATTTTTTTTTTTTCAACAATAAAAATTCTTGAATTTTTTTTTACGATTACTATACTTCCACTCCACTAGTGGATGTGGAAGTAACATGTATTTTTTTTTATAGCGCCTCGCCCGGTTTTAATGGAATTCTATTTAAAATGTAAAAAAACACACCGACGCGTTTAGAAAGGAAATTTTTTGCCTTGCAGAAACCTGACAAATGCAGTATTAGTTGTTAAAAAAATAACTAGACTGTGTTACAGCGACATGGCTGAAACATTTTTTAGATGGCTTACCAGGGTCTTTACATCCCAAAAAAAAAGTCAATACGGACATTTTCAGTGTTGCACGGTTGTAAAAAATTAAATGGAGACGACTCGTTGCGGGTTCTGGCCATCAAGCGCTATATAGGTATGAAGATATCTGACTGTGGGAGAAAGATAAAAAATATCCAAGCGACGCACAGTGGGACAAAATTGTAGTGTTCCAACCAAATCAACTTTTAGATCGTAAAATTAAAGATATTGAGATGCTTTTTAAAAAAAAATGTTCGTTATGAAATTCTCTATCAATCCCTTCAGCCGGATTTTCGAATTACAAACACAAACAAGGAAAAACTAGGAGACAGTATAAACCAGTAAAGTATTTTTCGCCCTTCCCGCGCCATCTTGGATCCCTATACCTTACCGATTCGTAGCCAAGGTCGATGAATACCAAAATATAAAATATTGCTACAGAAAACTTCAGGTAAGATTCGCATATAGAGACAATGACAGAACGGACAGAAATAATGTTATCAAGTATATACTAAAAAAGTTCACGGGGGAAAAGTTTGAAGTTTGCGCCCAAAGGATTGTTCTCTTCCCTGCGTTACGTTAGGTAGATTTGCCTCTGTATTTCTCCTCCCTATCGTACGAAGGCGTGGAAGGGACATAGTAAAAATATTTTTATAATTGCTAGTTTAAACTTGCAACTATCCATAATTGCAACTTTAAACTTGATATTATACATAATTGCAACTTTAAACTTGCAATTATATATAATAGCAACTTTAATCTTGGAATTATCTATAATTGTCACTTTAAACTTGCAATTATCCATAATTGCAACTTTAAACTTGCAATTATACATAATTGCAACTTTAAGCTTGCAATTATACATAATTGCAACTTTAAACTTGCAATTAAGCATAATTGTCAGTTTTAACGTACCATTTGTTAGCTTGAGTATATGCATTTAGTAATACCGAGTGCCCCATTATATTTTGACCCTTTTTAAACCTATACAGGGTGTCCCAATAAAAACTCCCAGGCCGGATATGTTCTAAACTAATAGAGATGTTTTAGTTCTGTAAAAGACAATTTGTAGAGCATAAAGAAAGCTTCATTTTTGAATATAATTGTTTTTTAATATATCAGTATATAGACGGCGCTGTGCTCTAAAGAAATATTTCGATGGGAGAAACTTTAAAATGGGGTTTATGTGAAAGAAAATGCATTTCTAAGCAGATCATGTTCTAAAAAAAAATACCATTAAACTAACCGTTTTCGAGATATTTGAATCCAAATGTTGGCATTTGCCAATATTGAATAATTGTAATCTCTTCAACATTTCAATCATTTAAGTGGGACAATCTGTATTTAATTTACAAATTTTAGAAGAAAATATTTAAAGAAATTTTCATATAGTTGCTTTGTTATTAGGTTAGATTATAATTAAAAATATTTGATGTCTAGTGAGTATAATAACCCTTATACCTTATTAGATTAAATACAATTAAAGTTACCTTTGGAATAATAGTTTTGACATTTCTCAATTTCAATCACATTTTGTTTATTGGTGTGTCCGACCAATGAGATTCCATTACCGTACCCCAAACATTTTTGACGTGCTGAATACGATGCCGTAATCCATTTTGCGCCATCACGTCAGGATTTCGAGAAAACTTAACCTACCAGTGCTAAAAATACTTTTAGAACTTTGCGATTTTTCGACTCGAAAAGAAGAAGTTTAGACAAACATGCAAAAAAAGTTCGGAATCACCCGGGGAATATTCTCATTTTTTTCGGAATTGTCCATTTCCCCTTTCGACGCCCTTGAAAACCACAATGTTCTTTTCTGCAAAGGACATTGGACAATTCCAAAAATATTTGAGAATATCCCCGGAAGATTCAAAACTCCGAAATTTTTGTCCAAATTTCTTCTTTTTCGAGTAAAAAAATCGCAATATTCTGAAATTTTGATTTTTCCTCGCCGGATGTATAAAAAAAAGTGACAATTTTAGGAAAATATTTTCGAACAAAATTAGTGTATTTTTAGTCAGACAATCTGAATTTGCAATAATATACAGGCCAAAATATCGAATGAATTTATTTGTGCATGAACGAAGGCGAAAAAGTTATTTTTAGCACTTTTAGGTTCATTTTTCTCGAAATCCTGACATGATGCCGCAAAACGGACTACGGCATCGTGTTTAGCATAGCAAAAACCTTCGGGGTACGGTAATGAAGTCCCACTGGTCGGACACTTTTATTTTTGTAAACCTGTGTCAGTAATGGAAAAAGAGGTGACAGTTACTTACCTTTTACGTAGAAAGCTCTATGTCAAAGAATGCGTTATTTTATAGGATCAAAGCAATGTAATCATCAACCCCTCGCAATTGAGAATGCAAAACATGCATATGTATTTCCACAAGCAAAATTCATGATTAGATTTGATTGAGATAGAGTATACTCAATCTCATTCGTGTTTTAAATAGTGGTATTTCTAAGTATTCATGATTTTATTAAAACATCTACATTTCATAGATGTGTATATTCAATTTTTTCGATTCAAAGCTATCAGTTTCGAGTTTTAACTTTCTGGTTAAAACTTTAGCTGCTATTTTTATAAAGAGACTAAGAGTATAATATTAAGTATTGAAAATTTTAGTTTGCAATTCCGTATGTGGACGATATTTTAATATTCTTTCTTTCTAGATGTTCATCCATCCAAGTAATTAATCGCCATACCTTAACATTTCCTATCTTTAGTCAAGACGCATCTTCTCTCGCCCCTCGCCCCATATTATGAAAATTTAATTGATGCGAATAAAAATGATAGTAATAGTACAGTGCAAATCAATTTTTACTTTCCCCCCCATTGGCACTTTTAAAGTAAAATACTTTTCCATTCCCACGACGATATCTCTCAAATTATTATATTTATCAAAAAAATATATTCTTTATAAAATGTTTGCCATATCTTCCAGATTATAGTGGTTTTTAAATTACATTTTTTGAGAATTTAATAACCAAAATATTTAATAATGTGTAACGTGATATCAATTTTTGAAGCATGTCAGCGGCATACGTTCGTTATAGATTTTTGCTCTCCCACTCTTTAAAACTGTTTCAACACACACTTCGCACCCGCAGTGGCCTATCGTTAGATAGATTAGCCCATGGTAACTCTCGTGGTTCATGATATTAATGAAATTTATGTCTTGAACATGATTACTATGGAATAAATAATATAAGTATATTTGTTTAATATTAATTCAGTGTTATTTCGCCTTACATAAAATTTTTGTATAATAAATTAACACGTTATAAGAAACTCGGTAGTTCGCTGTTAGCAAGATACTTTCAGCTGGTATGTATTTTTTAAAAAGAATTTTCTATCATATAGGTAACTGAAGAAGAAATGAATATGGAAAGTACTACTGATAGCGCAAGTTCTGAAAGTGAGATTGAGACAAAAATAAAAAAAGAAAAACAGATTCGTAAGAAATTATGCTTAAATTGTATGAAACCGGGCCCTGTAAACAAAGGTTTTGATAAATCGTTTGTAATATTTATTGATTGTTTAAAACTCGGTGAAAAAATAAGTAACCAAAGAAAAGATGATGTATATTCATTTTGGCTGTTTGGTTTGGCACCGAAATCGCTATTTTAGTTTTACTGGCAAAAGAAATATGGAACATTTAAGGAGAAAAATCGAGAAAGAGAAAGAAATTAAAAACAGTTCAGATGGATGGAGTGCATGTCCTTGTGTAAAATCATTTTTTTTTTCAATAAAATAGCTTTTTCAAGTAATGACCACGAACATAGAAAAAAATAAGACTATTAGCCCACCAAAATCCCATAATTTTCTAAAGAATTTGTGCTAACGATTTAAATGCTATAGAAACAAAATATCATGTTTAATGTTTCTATAGTCACAATAGAAAATGCAAAGTTTCATGCCTCGTCTTCTGTTGGAATTAGTACATATTTTTCGCTTCTTTTTGTAGATTTAACAATTTCGAATCCTTTGCCGGTAAATGTATTTATAAGTAGTCTACTGATCTCTCTTTTAGACTTATATCTATCCATTCTAGATACTTCTATTAATAAATTGACGACATACCATACTCCATTTGCTTTAAAACCCGTTTCTCAAGAATTTTGCATATTTCAGTAAAACTCCGTTCGTTGTCTGTCCGTTTTCCACTTTTACTATTACTGTTAGATAGACCTCTGCATTTTATATAGCGACTTTAGACATATGAAATATGATAATCAATTTCCATAGGTATTAAATCGTTAGCACAAATTCTTTCGAAATTTATGGGATTCTGGTGTGCCAGTAGTCTTATTTTTCTTTCTGGGTCTGTGGTCATTACTAGAGAATGCTTTGTTGTTGATGCTTTCGACCAAAATATATTTCTCTATTAAAAAAAATTATTTTACGAAAAAACACATCGGAAGAAGTAGATGGACTGTCGTTCGATCCATCTGAACCCTTTTCAATTTCTTTCCTTATTTCTCTCCTCAAATGTTCTATTTTTCTTTGTAAACTAGTAAACCAGTAAAACTAAAATAGCAATTTCGGTACCAAACCAGTCAAAATTGTTTGTTTTTTGAATGACATAATGCTAGGATATAGATCATCTTCTCCTTGGTTACTTATTTTTTCACAGATTTTTAAACAATCAATAAAAGTTGCAAACGATTGCTCAAACCCTTTGATTACAGGGCCCGGTTTCATGCAAATTAAGCTAATATGTTACGAATCTGTTTTATATTAAATTGTTTCTCAATCTCACTTTCAGAACTTGTGCTATCAGTACTAATTTTCATTTCAATTTCTTCTAAAAAGCATATACATTAGTTACCTATATGGAAATTTAAAATACATACCAGCTGAAAGTATATTGCAAAAAGTGAACTATAGGGATCTTCTTATAACGTGTTAATCTATTATTACACAATAATTTTAGGCAGGCCATAATTTTTATCTAAGTCCATGTAACACTGAATTACTGTTCTACAAATATGCTTACATTTATTTCATAGTAATAATCATTTTCAAGGTATAAATTTCAAAATATTATGAACCACGAGAGTTACTATGCGCCAATCCATCTAACGATAGGCCATTGCGGGTGCGGCGAAGTGGGGTGTGTTGAAACAGTTTCAAAGAGCGGGAGAGCGAGAATCTGTAACGAACGCATGCCGCTGATAAGCTTCAAAAATTGATATCACGCTACACATTATTAAATATTTTGGTTTTTAAATTTTCAAAAAATCTTATTTAAAAACCATTGTAATCTGGAAAATATGGCAAATATTTTATGAAGAATATATTTTTTTGATAGATATAATAGTTTAGGAGATATCGTCATGGAAATGGAAAAGTAGACGAAGAATAATTAATTTTCAGCAGTAGTCGAACAGAGAAAATGAGGATTTTTTAATATTACTGCCACATAAGCATATGTAAAACTTAGTTTCTTTATTTATTTTAAAAATAGAAATTCTACAGAGAATTTAATGATTTTTGGATAAAATACGCTTCATGATTGACTCGCGTGGTGTGGTTAGTTAGAAAACTTTGATTTGTGCCCTTATATTCATGACGATTTTTTGACGACAAGTGGATTTGTAATCCACAGGGCATAAGTAACATATCTGACAAGGTCATATATTTTATTCTAAAAGTGCCAACGGGATCAAAAACTAAGCGACTTTTGTCAACGCGAGCACTCTACTATAAACTAATGTGGAAAGCGAAAAAAGAAGTTACAGGAAGACTAAACAAAGGTAATAAAATTAACAGGATATATTTTGGAGGTGTACTAGTCACGGATAGGAAGGAGATAGCTGAAAGATTTAACGAGTACTTTGTAGCTAGTGTAGAAGAAATAGTTGATAGTAATAATAATAATTATAATGAAAATGCTACTGATAGTGAAGATCATCAAATAGGAATCAACCAGCCCGGCTCCCAATTAACAACTTTTAAACTTATATCGCAGGCAGATGTTGAAAGAATTGTACTGACTCTAAAGAAAGATAACACTGTCGATGATATAGATAAGGAAATTGTGCAACTTGGTATGGCAGTAATAGGAAGGGAGTTAGCAAAAATTATAAACATATCAATAGATGGAGGTGAGGTTCCAAAGATATGGAAATGATCTATAGTAGTACCTGTTCCAAAAGTAGTAGCTAGTAAAAAGGGCGAAGAACATCGTCGAATCAACATGTTACCAATAAGTGAGAAAGTGATGGAAATATACATAAAGGATCAATTAGTAGATCATGTAAATTAAAATAATGTTTTAATTGAAAATCAGTCAGGATTTCGCGATAAACACTCATGTGAGACATCAATTCCGTTAGTCGTATCAAAGTGGAAAGAATTGTTGGATCAGGGTAAGACTGTTATAAGTATTTTCATCAGCTTCAAAAGGGCTTTTGGGACCATAAAAAGGGATATTTTGATATTAAAACTAAGGAAGTATGGAATAAACGATAATGCTAATAAGTGGCTGATGAGTTGTTTAACAGAGCGTTACCAACAAACTAAAATAGGAGAATTATTTCTGGTAAGAGTGTAGTTAAATTAGGAGTGCCTCAGGGAACTGTTTTAGGACCGTTACTGTTTAAATACTATAATAAATTTAGTTGCTAACGATACAGCTATTAAAAATAGTGTATGGTGATGGAGTAGAAGAGGTGCTGGTTGAAATGCAAGGGGAAATAGAAAAGTTAGAAAAATGGTTATTATCTAACAATTTAATTGTAAATACGCAAAAAAACTAAAGTTATGTTGTTTAATAAAAGTGATACTCAAGACATTAATAAACTACAGTTATTTGGTGAACATTTACAGTATGTAAATGAGTGTAAATATTTAGGACTAGTAATTGACAATGATCTTAAATATAACAAACATGCTAGTTATGTGATTGACAAAGTAAATAAAAAGATCAACTATTTTAGAAGAATAAGTAATAATTTATCTATGTATTCAAAAGTGACTGTATATAAAATCATCATTGCTCCTCATTTCCAATACTGTTAAGTATTATTTAAACGAAACTGAAAAGAATGCTTTACAGAAACTTCAGAGCCGAGCTATGCGTACTATTCTAAAGGTCAGTTGTTATACAAGAATTAGTGATATGTTATAATGATATGATGAGTATAAACCAGAGGTTGATATACCATAATCTATTATTTATTTTTAAAATGGTCCATAAACTGTTACCTACATATATATATGATAAAATTACTTTTATGAAGGAGATCCGCAATTATAATACAAGAAATGCTACTAATATTTACGATTTAACAGCAAAGAGGTCTAGGACACAAAATTCATTGTTCTATAGGGTACTAATTTTATATGATTCTCTTCCTTAAACAGATTAACAATGTTAACATATTAAAGAGAAATATCGCAAATTATGTTGTCGTGTTTGTAAAGGTTCTGTTATTATGTGTTTGTTTAGTACGTAAGTATGTATTGTATTTAAATAATTTTAGTCTGTAAGATTTGATTGTCTTTATATAGCAACAAATGCTAATAAATCAATAATAATAGGATAATACATATTTCATAGGTAGGTAAATATATACCTTTATTTTGGTATTCTGAAGGAAGGCATCTCGTGCCTGCGTCGTAAGATATTCAAAATCAACGTTCACGAAAAATCGGTGTTTCGCAATTATCTCGTTTTCTATGCGAAATGCGTTATTTCAGGTTATTGTAGAACTTATAGATCATAAAATTATCTACAATTTTCATATAACATGTTTTCGTATCATCAACCATTCTCGAGGTACAGCGCGGAGAGCAGTAAGCGCGCATCCGTATACAGGATAACGCAATGTAAACTGCGGTGCCAGGTATTAGTGGAGTCGGTTAAGACAAAGAAATGGCGAGGTCGGGAAATTTCTTAAGATGGATGCAGAGTACTTATACCAGAACCTAAAAATTTCTGTTTCCAAAAAAGGGGTGGAACTGTGTTTTTTGGCCATTATACCCCGAGAGCTAACGTCACAGAAATTTATACTATTTGCAAATGGACAGAATGTGTCTAATAGGTTGTCGATGTTCGTTCGTTGCCCGCACTGCTAGAGAGGGCAACTGGAGGCACCGTGAGATCTGCATCGCCACGGCGATTAATGTCAAGAACGCCTTCAACTCTGCTCCGTGGAGGCCTATAGTAGAAACACTGCACCACAGGGGGTACCAGCGTACCTCGTCCGCCTCATCATGAGTTATTTTGCGAACAGGAGTCGATGAAACGCCGAACGCGACAACGTCACCAGGATCCTCGAGCAAGAATTAAACGAAGGCAACTTAGTCACAACCATGCTCAGCTCAGAGCAACGATGGTTCGCGATCAGTGACCTATGCATAACCATAATGAGTGCTAAGGATCAAGATGAACGTGAAAGAGTGGCCTAACATCGTGACCGCACTGCACAGCACCTGAGGTAATGCTCACGCGGCTCCGGGCTGTCTGTGCTGAAGATGGAGGGGTTTTAGCCGGTAGAAGTCCGGCACTCCCCGGCGCGCTAGACCTCTTGCGCCGGGGGTCCATGAGGATTTTCCCTCCTTACCTAAAAAAAAAAAGTTGTTGATGATCCACTAAATACCCCCCCATCAGTCTGCCGGGCTGGGAGCGCTGCGTTTGGCGGCGAGCGAGAGGCGGTTCGGTCAATAACTTGACAGCGGTACTGTCACAAATGTCAGAAAAGCCGTTTATGATTATCTCTTGCCGAGCCGAATTTCCGATTTTGCCGTTGTAATTTACGACACCGACAAAATACCAATCTTTCTTTTTCCGTAGAGACATCCGTCGATCCTCCACTCGACGTATTTATTTACTTCTTAACGTTTGAAAAATTTATGTTTTTGCAGTTTTGCCTTCTCCAACGAGATTATAGTCAATTTTAAGCTTGGGATCCGCCGTAGCCTATCGTGCTAAGCGACGACTACTTTTGAAATTCTGATTTAATCAATCGATAGAAGCCAAATCTACAAAAGCTTGATGGATTTTTGCCAAAGAGTACATACAGGGTTCGTCAAAATGAAAAAAATTAATTATAACATTTTATCTTTATGGACTGATTCGACTGAAATTCGGTATGTGAGGATTATAATCCTCAATATTTACTTATGTGATATATAGGTAATATTTTAGTATCAGATTATGACCGAATATGTAAAAAAGTTTTAAAAATTCCCCGGTGCATGGATCGAACCCGGATTTTCTGTTTGGGAATCAAATCAAATCAAAAACATATTTATTAAAAATTAAGAATAATCTGTCCCACCCGAACACCCATGTCCGGAGCCAGCCGAACATCTACAGCGATAGATGCCATGACCATGAACTTGTAAAGCTGGACGGAGTGAGGTCAGGTAGGATTACAAAAAATTATTAACTAATACCAACTCCTTTTACAAAAGTAAATTAAAAGGCACGTAAAAATTAAGGCTTATCTAACTATGTATATTTAAAATAATTTGTAAATGTATAAGTAGTATAAAGGTATAAAATATTAATAAAATTGGTTTTACGGAAAAATTATTAACCAAAAAACCCGTTTCAGGAAATTGAACAAGAGCGAGGTATGGCCATGTTAAATCATTTCAAAATTAATCAAAAATATAATTAGGAAGAGCAAAATTTCGGCAAAAGACAAAAATTACAAAAAGGAACAACGAAGAAAGGAATAGGAAGGAATGAAGATTCAAAATTGTGTCAGATAGCAATTGATGAAGAAGAAAAAGAGTTGGGGCTACAACTCTTGCCGAAAAATGGGCAACTATTGGTATGGTAATTTGTGTTTAATGCGAAATGGTGCATTATGCTCTCTGACTTGTGTGATGTTGTTTGTAAGCGGTCTATCACCAAGCTTGAATAAATACAATTTCTGTGATGTAGTTTTGATGTAGTCCACTAGTGGTGTTATGTAGTTGCAACGCTCATGTAAATCTCTGATGGAGGTATATCTAGAAGAATTTGAGATGAGGCGTAAAAATTTGTTCTCTAAAACAGTAAGTTTTTTCATTGTCGTGGCCGACGCGCTGCACCACGCTGGCGCCGCGTATGTAAGAGCCGGCCTCATAATAACTGTATATAACATTTTTTATTTTGTCTGTTAAGTCTGCTATTCCTAGCCATGAGGGGGTACAGACTTCTGGACTTGGATTAGACTGTCCGTATAGTATCGTCAATGTGCTTATTAAATGTCAGTCTTTTGTCTAGTCGTACACCCAAGTACTTCACGCACTCCCTTTCCGGAATTTGGTGAACCCTTATCGAAATTGGCGATATGATTTTATTCTCGGTGAATCTGCGCGTGAAGACTATAGATTTGGACTTCTCAATCTCAACTGTTTGGGAATCAGAACTTCTAGCCGTTACGCCACCATAGCTACTCAAGAACGGAAGATAAACTAGAAAGGTTATTACTTCCACATCCACGTAGTGGATTGGAAGTATAGTAATCGCAAAAAAAATTTCAAAATTTTTTTCTGTCTGTCTGTCTGTCTGTAACTTTTTTTTGTCCGCACGTTTTCTCCGGAACGGTTTAAGATATTGACTTGAAATTTTGTACACGTATATATTATAACGAGATCTGGAACTGTTTGATTGTTTTTGAGGATATCCGATGAAGGGTTGGTGGTTAAATAGGGGTAAATAGGGGAAATAAGTAAAGCAAGCTTGTAAGAGTACAGAAATTTTAAATTCGGTATATGTAGTAGAAGTTAAGGCCTCACATTTTTTTATAATATTTTTCAACCCCCCTCCACCCCTACCCCATTAATGGGGTTGATAAAATAAAGTTGAGATATTCATTTGAAATTTCGTACACGTATGTATTATAACGACGCGCGACGTCTGAAATTAGATTATATTTTGAGATGATTCCGTTGAAGGGTTGAGAGTTAATTTGGGGTAAATAGGGGAAAATAAGTAAAGCAAGCTGGTAATACTACAGAAACTTGAAATTCGGTGTATGTACTAGAAGCCAAAGCGTCAGATTTTTTTATAATATTTTTCAACCCCCACCACCCCTATTCAAATATGAAAAGGGTTGATAAAATATAATTGAGATATTCATTTGAAATTTGGTACACGTAAGTACTATAACGACATCTGGAACTAGATTATACATTGAGATGATTCCGTTGAAGGGTTGGGGGTTAAATAGGGGTAAATAGGGGAAAATAAGTAAAGCAAGCTGGTAAGACTACAGAAACTTGAAATTCGGTGTATGTACTAGAAGCCAAGGTCTCAGATTATTTATAATATTTTTCAACCCTCACCACCCCTACTTCATTATTAAAAGGGTTGATAAAATAACATTGAGCTATTCATTTTAAATATGGTACACGTATGAATTATAACGACATATGGAACTAGATTATACTTTGAGATGATTCCGTTGAACGGTTGGTTGGGGGTTATTTAGGGGTAGATAGGGGGAAATAAGTAAAGCAAGCTGTTATGAGTACAGAAACTTGAAATTCGGACTATGTACTAGAAGCCAAGGCCTCAGAGTTTTTAATAATATATTTCAGCCCCCCACCACCCCTACTCCATTATTCAAGGGGTTGATAAAATGAAATTGAGATATTCACATGAAATTTAGTACGTACATGTATTATAACGACATCTGAAACTGGATTATATTTTGACATGATTCCGTTGAAGGGTTGGGGGTTGAATAGGGGAAAATAGGGAAAAATAAGTAAAGCAAGCTGGTAAGAGTACAGAAACTCTTTCTAGGGAATGGCCACCTTAATACTTGTAAAAGCAAATTATAATGTTATTATCTTACTCGCTTAAGTGGTAGGCTACCAACCCTTCAACCTAATCATCTGAAAATATAATTCAATTATAGGTGTCATTATAGTACATACATATACCAAGTTTTAAGTGAAAACCTCAATTTTATTTTATCAAATGCCTTTAATAACGGAGGGTGGTGGGGGGATGGATAATATTATAAAAAAATTTGAGGCCCTGGTTTCTAGTAATACACCAAATATAAATTTGTGCACTCTTACCAGCTTGTTTTACTCCCCACCCCATCGACGGAATCATCTGAGAATATAATCTAGTTGCATATGTCGTTATAATACGCACATGTACAAAATTTCAAGTGAATATCTTAATTTAATTTTATCAGCACCTTTAATAATGGTAGGGGTGGTGGAAGGGTTGAAAAATGTGTTAAAAAAATCTGACGCCTTCGTTTCTAGTATATACAACAAATTCCTACTTCCTGTACACTTACCAGCTTGCTTTACTTATTTTCCCCTATTTACCCTCCAACTTTTTCACCGGATATTTTGAAAAAGCAATCCAATTCCAGATCTCATTATAATACATGCGTACATAAAATTCAAGTCAATATCTTAAACCGTTGTGCTCACTCGTTACAGATCGACAGACAGACAGAGAGAACATTTCTTTCGCTCAAATTTAAAATCTCGCTCTTCATGATATTTAAAATCTATTTAAACAAGAAGGAAAATTTATGCCATTTCTTTTAGGATTACTATACTTCCACTCCACTACGTGGATGTGGAAGTAACTAGTTAAATGGACACACTTAACTCGACCACATTATAAAACAGCATTAAAGCATGTTATACATGAGAAGAAACATATATATATTAATTTAATAGAAAAAGAGGTGAGGGTTACTTACCTTTTCTGTAGAAAGCTTTAGGTCAAAGAATATGTTATTCTCTAGCATCAAAACAATGTAATTGGCAACCCCTGGCAATTGAGAATGCAAAAAATTCATATGTATTTAAACAAATTGAAATACACACAACGATCACTGAAAAATCATGATTAGATTTGATTGAGATAAAGTAAAATGAAATTCTTTCATGTTTTAAATTGTGGAATTTTTAAGTATTCATGACTTTATTAAAACATCTACATCTTATAGATGTGTGTATTCAATTACTTCAGTTCGCGAGTTTTAAATTTCGAGTTAAAGCTTCTGCAACTAGTCTTATCAAAGGACTGAGTATAATATTAGGCGATGTAAATTCTTGTTTGCAATTCCCTATTTGGACGATATTTTAATATTTTTCTTTGTGTCAGAGAACACTATATAAATTATGAAGTCATTATAAACAGAGGAAACAAAAATGTCTAATTTAATGTCGCCCTATTTCCGCGACTAAAACTAATCACCGACGCCAAGAGACGAGTTGCTCCTAACCTGCAAATTTTGTTGAATTTCCTCTCTATCAAGGAGTAGGACTTTTTTAGTTGCCTATTATTTACTAGATAAGGTAGCGATTGCTTTTCGTCCTCTTCGAATGATGGCATATCTACTATGCAGTTCCTAAAATTACATAGCTTCTACAAAGGCGTTGTTATACAAGCCATTAGGAGATAAGGCGAGATTTCTGTATTTCCCTAAATGTTCACCCTTCCAAGTAATAGGATGTGTGCACTATATAACAATTCACTTCAAATGATGCATTAATATCAAGTAATACATAAATATGAAAGCCTAAACGCATTCATATTAATCATATTATGAGATTAAAATAAATATTTAATAAACAAATCGACCTAAAATTCAAATATTTGAATGATTTCGAAAACATCACGTGACGTCATACATCTTATGTGTGAAGTTGGCAACGCTTTGCTGGCAACGCGTTGCTAACTTGACACACATTGATATAGAAGATGACGTCACGTGGCGTCAACGGGAGACAACGGAAATAAGTTTTTGAGCCAATGTTAAAAGCAATATGCCAGATATTATTAATGTCATTAATATAAGTCAGAAATATGAGTGGAGTAGCAAATAAGTGGGGTTTTGTGCCAACATGCAGAAATACTTCTGTAAATGCCCCAAATAATAACTTTATAAGTGTTCCTAAAACCAATTATTCACGAAGAATGAAATGATTTGAAGCAGAGAATCGCAATGTTCCCAAATCGAAATGGACATTTTATTGTTGTGAAGACCATTTTAATGTAAGTACAATTTATTTGTTATTATCATGGTAGAAACTAATCGACAATAGCTAAATGACTCATTACCCTTAATACTGTAAATAGATCATACTAAGTATATATGTTACATCACACACAACACAAAGAACTTTTTAAAAAGATTTATTTATTTAAATGGATAGTACGTACTATCCAGACATGAAGAAGTGAAAATAATGAAAATGAGTTTTACAACTTTTATAATTATAACTTCATGGTTTGAAGTGAGTATGATAACTGAGGAGCAAACGTTCCTTTACATATATTTATAAGTTTAAAAGTGCTGACTTGAAGAGTCTTAGAACAAAGGAATATTGTGAACGAGCCTGTGAATCAGGTGATGTTGAGTTAGCAAAAGGAGCAGCTGCCATATGAAATATGATACGCCTGATAAGGCTACTTTCATATGACTCTAAATCTTATAAGTTATTTGGTATAATTTTATATAACAACTTCCCCCTTATAGAAAAAGTTGGTGGTTATACAGCAACTTTTGAAATTGAAATTAAATGAAAAGGTATGAAATGCAAAGTACAGTAAAATGTGACAAAAATGTAAAAGGTGCAAAAATGTAAAATTGTAAAAGTATAAAATGTAAAAATATAGAATATAAAATAGCAAGCGTAAAAATGCAATACAGTGCATGTATAAAAAGCATAAAAATGTATAAAAATAAAATTGAATAAATTTTCACTGAAGAGTTTCAGCACAAAAGTTAGAAAGGCACAAAACTGTTTTAACTGAGTTCTATGTCTTCGGATTCTTCGTCTTCTCTTCTTAGTGGAGGTCGTCTTCGTTGAGGAAGTATGCTAGTAAATGTCCTGGAGAGTTTACTAGGTCTCGGAGGAGCTGGGGGCGATGTGGAGACATCGGTGGTTGAATTTCTTCGGTGTATTCTATATTTATAGAATAGGTACACAAATAATAGTCCAAAGATTAAAACAATTATGAAGTAAGTGAACCAAGAGACGTGTTTGGTGACGAAGGGTTCATTAATTAGGTCGTCTAAGTCTTTTGAATATTGGTCGAGTTTGTGTTTAGCAATCTCGAGATCTTCGGTGTTTAAATTGTTCAACTTCAAAGGTTTTAGATTGGGCACTCGAATGTTTTCGGGAATTTGGCCACAACACTCAAACGGGACTTGAATTGGGTGATTACTGTCTTTTACACTAGTAAAGTCACTTGTACTGGCTTGGATTTTTGTAATGCCTACAAAAGCGTAGCATTTTGGTTCTAGTTTAATGATCGAGTTTTTAGAGATTATGTCGGTCGAACTTATTTTGGGGCAATTAATCGTCACATGTAAGGGTTCCGCGTTTATCACTAACCACTTGTTCTCACCTAGTTCTTGCACGTTGTAGCCTTGACTGATGATGAGTGACGTCTGGCAGTTTTCAGGTAGTGTGTCGAGGTTCTTGAAGAGACGGGCTTCGCATATGGCATTGTTGTCAATTGGATATGCAAATAAATTTGAGCATAGCTTGGTATTAGGGTAGATTGGTTTGCATCTTTCGAGGTCTGCGATGGGTATGAACATCAAAGAATCATCATCTCTCGCGATATATTTTTGAGTTGATAAAATGTGAAATAGACCAGTTCTATTATCCAGAATAGGAATGGGATATAGTTTAAAAACAGAATATGTTTGAGGGTCTATTAGTGGTATGTCTAATACAAATATTAATTCTGAATTTACCTGAAAAGCTTTCAATTCAATAATATCTAAGTATTGTGAAACCTTTGATAATTTGATCGGGAGAGGCAAATTGTTCTTTTGTAAGTTTTGTGAAATCTCTTGTAGAGAGTTTACCAAGTCCTGAGGATTAATGATTGATGTGTGAATTATCTTAAGTCTCGCAAAAGTAATGGAATTTAAAATATCATTTAAATTGTCCTCGATAAATAAATAGCTTGCCATGAGTTGCTCGCAAATACTTAGGAATTTTAATTTTGTATAAGCTATCCGCGTTTCGCCTTCGATTTTTAAAATCTGTTTTTCGATTTCTTTTATGTCGTTATTGAACGTCTCTTCGTCAATTTCTAATTGTCGAACAGTTAGATTGAAATTCTTTATGACCGAAGTTGTAACTGATATTTGATTTTTGAGTAAGTTCTCCAATTGGTGTTCATCATTATTTAATTTGTTAATACAATTAAGGTAGTATTCGCCGTCTTCGGCATCTAGATTGCCGGTGATTGATTTAAATATTGAACCTATACCGTTCAAAAGTCCGCGTTTGTAACGTTTCGTATCGAACAATATTTCGTCGAATTTACTCTTTATGGTTTTAGAAATTTGCGTTAATAAGCTAAGATGTGTTTTAACTTCACTTGTGAAGGTTACCATGTCTAAATATGCCGGGTCAAGGGTGATGAAGATTTTGTCTAAAATTTTGTCGTTTCTGTCAATAGCTGTCTTGAGTGTTGATATATTTTTGTGCACTAGTAATGTCCATTTCTTGTGGGAAATTACAATGTCAGTGTCTCGGTGGTAATACACTCCGATAGTGTTGTTTATTGGCGTTATTGAATATTGGGATACTGCTGATCCGAACAGCAAGAGAAACCTGAAAATAAAGTTTAATTTTCAAAATAAGGTTTCATCCTGTCAAAGTTAACTTTAGTTGTCTGGTCTGTTTCTGGATTTGACAAAAGAGCTGAATTTTGGAAGATTTCTATAATTTTGAATGGGCCATTAAATTTGTTTTGTAGTTTGTCTTTGATCTGGGATTCCTTTACGTAGACTTTGTCTCCAATTTGGTAATCGGGTCGATTTCCGGGGACATGTTTATCGAAACGAATTTTGGCTTTTGCTTTTTGATCTAGCGTACGACTACGCGCTATTTTATAGTAGTGCGAGATTCTATTGTTAAGATCTCTAACATACTTAGTTATCAACTCTTTTTGATTGTATAACGTTTCGGGTGGTCTACAAGAAGTGTGTCCGAATACTAATTCGTATGGACTAAAACCATGGGTTTTATTGACTGAGTTATTATAGCATATTACTGCGTAGGGTAAAATAGTCAGTGGATGTTCGTCAGGATTTTCGGCTTTATGGACTCTAATCATTTCAGCTAGGGTAGCATGAAATCGTTCTATTGATCCATTAGATTGAGGGTGCCCTACACTTGAATAAGTTAATTTTATGTCGTATAGAGTACAGAGATCTTTTAGTAGTCTATTATCGAATTCGCCACCGTAGTCACAATGGACTCTCAAAGGGGTGCCATAGTGTTGGAAATATAGTAACAGGGTGTTTACTACAGATTTTGCGGATTTGTCTTGGATTGCGTATGCCTGGGTAAATTTAGTCAACTCGTCGCGAATGGTCAAAGCGTAATTTCGAGTTGGGGTCTGAAATATATCGATATTGATTCGTTCGAATGGCGTTCTTGGCGTTTCCGTAATTACCAAAGGACTAGTCATGTTTTTACGATACACTTTATTCTTTTGACAAATCTCGCAAGATTTGATAAAGTTTTCAACATCCTTAGATAATCCTTGCCAATTATATTTATTTTTAATTCTCCGCATTGTTTCATTTATTCCACGGTGAAGATTATTTTTACCGCAATGATGTTGGTCTAAAATGATAGGGATTTGATCTTCATCGGGGGTTTGAACGATGTTCTGGCATATTACGATTTTTAAGTCTTTTTCTGCGAAAATGAATGATAACATTTCTAGTATCGGGAGATCTAGATTGTTCTCGACATAATACGTTTTGGAAAGGTCTAAAATGTTTTTGTCTTTTATACAGTACCATGAACAAATGTTCTACTGTAGATTTAACGTCGAATGGCAAAGGGACTATAAAATACTTCCTATGTCGGACTGATTTACTCGAGACGATATTAATGGTGTTTTTGTAAAATTCAGGGTGTTCTTCGAAAATGTCTTCGATTATTTTATGATGTAGGTCTTGCAAGTTATCTTGCTGGAAAAAGGTTATGATATTTTTATGTTCTCTGTCCAAAAGTTGTTTGTTGGAAGTTTTGATTTTTGAATAGTCTATCAAAGATTTCGTTTTATACAAATTAACAAAAATATCGAATTCTTGAGCGACTTGCTCGTTAGTTATTTGGGCATTTTCGTTTGGGTTTTCGTCATCGTCTTGTTCGTCATATTCTGAATCGTCAGTTTCGTTTGCGGCTAGAATTTTTGAGTGGAGTTTAGAACATTCCGAAAAATGGTTGATCTTAATTCGGGATAGCGCGTCCGCGTTTTTGTTGATCTTGCCAGGTTTATATACGATCTCATAGTCGTATTCCTCTAGTTTTAATCGCCAACGTGCGAGTCTACTTCCTGGGTCCTTTATTGAAAATAACCAGGTAAGTGGTCGATGGTCTGTTACCAACTTGAATTTTCTGCCGAATAGGTATGGCCTAAAATGCTTTACTGACCATACTATGGCTAAAAGCTCGCGTTCGATCGTGGAATATTTGGTTTCCGCAGCGCATAAAGTTCTAGATGCGTATGCGATAGGCAAGTCTTTGCCTATGTTGCCTTGTGAAAGGACAGAACCAATGGCGAATGCACTTGCATCGGTGGTTAAAATGAATTCATCGTTAAAATTAGGGTAAATGAGAATCGGTGTTGTCGTTAAAGTTTGTTTTAAATTTTGAAAAGAATTTGAACAGTCATTGTCGAAGTTAAAAGGTACGTCCTTTTGTAGTAGCTTCGTTAATGGTTTGGTTATTTTAGACAAATTGGGGATAAATCGCCTATAATATCCTGCTAAGCCTAAAAATGACTTAATTTCTTTAGGATTTTTCGGTTGGGGAAAATTTAAAATTGCGTCGACTTTAGTTGGGTTCGGTTTTACACCGTCTTTAGTGATGAGATGGCCTAAATAAGCGACTTCTTTGCGAAGAAACTCGCATTTGTCGGGTTGAATTTTGAGGTTTGCTTTTTGTAGGCGTTTGAAAACTTCTGTTAGACGTGAAATATGGTCATGGATGGTAGGGGAGTAGACAATAATGTCGTCCATATAGACAAGACATCGTTCATTTTGGATACCCAATAAAATGTTGTCCATCACTCTTTGGAATGTTGATGGGGCATTTTTGAGTCCGAATGGCATTCTTACAAATTCGAAATGACCATTCTCAACTGTGAAAGCAGTTTTTTGGATATCTTTCGGGTCTACTTGTATCTGGTGAAATCCAGATGCAAGGTCTAGCGTTGTGAAATATTGGCATTTGCCTAGTTGATCAAGAAGGTCAGAGATGTTGGGAAGAGGATATTTATCGTCAATTGTGACTTCGTTGAGTTTGCGATAATCAACTACAACTCGCCACTTCTGTTTACCAGAGGCATCCAGTTTTTTGGGGACTACCCAAACAGGGGACGACCAGGGTGAAATCGAGGGTTGAATAATACCTTGATCTAACATTTTAGAGATTTGGGTTTTGACTTCTTCTTTATGGACTTGGGGGTAACGATAAGATTTTGTAAATATAGGTCGGGAATCATTCGTATCAATGGGGTGCTTAATTTCGTTCGTAAATGTCAAATTGTCACCTTCTAAATAGAAAATGTCTTGAAAATCTAAACAAAGCTGCGTTACTAATTCGGCATCTTCTTCATTTAGATGATCTAAACGTAATTGATTTTGGATTTCAAATGATCTGTCTGTCGGTATTTGGTTGTCAGAATTGTCAGTGTTGAAATTAAAAATCGATTTAAATTTTTGAATTGGTTCTAAGTCTAAATTGGAAAATTCGATTGATTTTGGGATGGCATTTGCATTAATTATTGTCGTGAGAAATTCTCCGTTTTCGTCTACCTTAACGAGGGCGTTGGGTAAGCGAACTTTCTCTTTTTCCTGGGCTAACAGTATAGCCTCAGTATTCCGCAAATTACATTTCAATTTAAATATCTTTTCCATACGTGGTTCTATAGAAATTTTGTTTTGATTTTTGTTTTCACGAGGAATCTTTGAAATGGGAATTTGAGAATTGCAAATATTTTTTAGTGGTGGTTCTGGTAGATCCTGATTTACCTCAAAAAGTGGGACAGTTTTAAAATTGGTAATTAATTGATTGTTGTTCATATCAATAACGCATTTATAATGTTTGAAAAAGTCGGCTCCTAATAATCCATCGAATTCGATGTCTAAATCGCAAATGTATACTTTATGCGGGTCATTAGCTGTAAAAGGTATAAGAACAGATTCGGTTATCGGAATTTTTTGTTCTGTTATGCCTTGTATGGCAACGTTCTCAGGAGATCTGCGTTTGTAATTTTCGGCAAGTTTTGGTTTGAATATTGATATACCTGCGCCGGTATCGAGTAACATTTTGTATGTCCGTGTTATGTCTTTGATGTAATATAAATTTCTTGAATTTACAGTTAATGATGGATAAGAAATTACATTATAATTTGTTCTGGGAAATTCAGGGACGGATTGAAATTGTCCTCTAGATTCATAGTTTGTAGTTGGCTGGACATTTGGTCGATTTGGAAATCCGGTTGCTGCGTTGGAGTATCTGTAGGATACTCCGGGCCTTGGCAAAAATCCGGTTGATTAATAGAATAATTCATGTGAGGATTCGACGGATAATCGGAATAATTTTCATATCGATTTGATGGGTGATCATTATGATTTTGGGAATTATCGGTGAAGTATTCTTGTGATACATAGTTGTCATTAAAATTGGAATCAGTTGGAAAATTTTCAAAATTATCAAATTGTTGATAATCTTGTTCACAATTAGAATCATAATTTTCGTAATTTTGCGCATCATAATTGTCAAAATTAACATGGTGCGTTTTCTGGGGATTTTGACGGTTGAAATTTGAGGGTTGTTGATTAGGAGGTCTTTGTTGGTAGTTTGGGTTAGGTCTTATTACAGAAGGCCTATTTTGTTGGGAAGAATGATTTTGTGAAAAATTTTGTTGTGGGGCAAAGTTGCCTGGACTATAATGATTTGACGAACTTTGGAAATTAGGTCTCGAAAATTGTTGGAAATTGGGCCTAGAAAATTGTGTTGGAGTTCCACTAAAATAATTTTGTCTATAATTAGGATTTTGTTGGGAACATTGTTGTTTCGCACGACACTCATTAAAATTGTGTCCACTTCTTTTGCAATAATTACAAAATTGCTGGGAATTTGGACGTCTTTGTTGAGATTGTGCAGGGTTTTTGTTAGCTGGTTTATTTGAGAATTTTTGTTGCTCAAAATAGGACAGTTGAAGTTCTCGTTTGACTCTACTAATGGCGTCTAGCATATTACCTGGATTGCCAGCGCGAATTATTTGGCCTAGTTTAGATTCTAGTCCTGTGAGTAGGGTATTAAGTGTCATAGTTTCGATTAGACGTGATTGGGCGGTTTTTTCCTCTAATGTTAATGTTTGTTTCTGCACAGCGGCGTGCATTTTGGCATTATGTGTTTGTAATCGAGAAATAAATGTTAATGCACTTTCATTTTGCAATTGATGTATTCGTTGCAAATCTTGAATAAGCGCTGTTAAATCGCGTGAGTCGCCAAAGTGCGCCTCGAGCAAGCTTTTTATCTCTGCCCAAGTAGCAGGATTTCGCGAATTTATTAGCTCTGATGCTTTCCCGCGAAGCTTATTTTTAATATGCAAGGTTACAAGAATTCGTTGGTCATCTACTGCCATTCCTTGTGCATAAACACATGCAGAAATAAATGTGTGTAAAAATATAGGGTTCCCATCGAACTCAGGTATTATTGAAAAGATTTCACTTAACTTGTAGGGTTCAATGGTTATTGTTTCGTTTGCTGTAACGTTCTGGTTTTCATTTCCATCGACTTGATTGTCAGTCATTTTTACTAGGTTTTAATTATTTAATTTGAAAGAAAATTAAATTTTAATTAATTAAAATTATTATGAGGTGAAAATCAGAATGGTACGGCACTGGTGTAATAAATGTTTCACAAACTTATGATATACTGATTAGCTTGGAATGTGTCTGAATGCAAAATAAATGTAAAGGTAAAGGTCGTGTAACAACCTTTTAGAAATTAATCTTAAAATTGAAATTTGATCTGTTGAAATGTATAAAATTTCTTGATAAGTTTATTAGTCTTTCGCTAATCTGGGTTATAGAACTGTTGTTTTACGTTACGTACAAATTAAAATAAACTAAATGATTGGATTTGGTTTGAAAAATGTTAAATGTATAGCACAAAATAAAACGAGATGATTCTTTGTACTTACATTAATGTTTTCATCTCCGTGGACTCGTGCAGCTGCAGTGCGACTTCGTAAAGCTAGCTCCGTCTGTCTGACGTCGAAGACACCAACTTCTGAGCAGGGATGATTTTCTTACTTGCTAAATGTGTTTGTTGTTCGTTGAGTGGTTGCTTCTTAAAACTAATTGTTGCTTGTTGTGTTTCTTAAAAGTTTCTTGATTGATTGTTGCTTGGAATTGATTTGTTGCTTGAAAATTGTTTCTTGGAGTTGATTTGTTGTGTGCTGAGGTTCTTTTTCTTCTTGAAGAATTGGGATTCACCACTCCTGCCCTAAAGTTCTCCTTGTTCTTCCAGACTTTCCCTCCAGTTAGGCACCTTTTTGCAGATGTTGTCCTTGTTCTCTCGGGTAGTTTCTGGTAGTTAGGCTCCGGTACAGGGTGTTTTGAAGATCCTACCGACTGCGCCAATTGTTACATCACACACAACACAAAGAACTTTTTAAAAAGATTTATTTATTTAAATGGATAGTACGTACTATCCAGACATGAAGAAGTGAAAATAATGAAAATGAGTTTTACAACTTTTATAATTATAACTTCATGGTTTGAAGTGAGTATGATAACTGAGGAGCAAACGTTCCTTTACATATATTTATAAGTTTAAAAGTGCTGACTTGAAGAGTCTTAGAACAAAGGAATATTGTGAACGAGCCTGTGAATCAGGTGATGTTGAGTTAGCAAAAGGAGCAGCTGCCATATGAAATATGATACGCCTGATAAGGCTACTTTCATATGACTCTAAATCTTATAAGTTATTTGGTATAATTTTATATAACATATACTCCCCTTAGAACTATGCTTGTACTGATATGACATGTATTTTGAATTGAAACTAATAATCTAATTGTTTAGTTATATTTAACCCTATGAACTCCCACCTATGTTATATATTATTACAAGATATAAATATACTTCTTTATTATTTTCAGCTTGAGGAAGACATGAAAAATTACATGCGATACAAACTTATGGGAGGATATATTATTTTGAAGGAGAATGTAGTTTCACTCATATTTGCCTACCAACCAGAAACAAAAAGAGATGCGTCTGCACCAAAACGATCTCTCTTTTTGAAATGGCAAAGAGAACAGTTAGTTGAGTAGGCTTTAATGCTGGACACGAATTCCATTATATTTGAATCATAAGATGTATCACCCGTTACAGATTGTCATCAATCCAAAAGCACTGAGCAGGTCAGATTAAACGAACATGTGATGAAACATGTTTATCAACAAGATGATATTCAAATTGTGCTGGCTAAAAATATGGAAACGATATACAATGAACAGGAATATTTATAACCAGTTGTAAATTTTGATCAACCAAGTACCAGCACTGATCAGGCCAGATTAGATGCAGACGAACATGTGTTAGAACAATTTTATCAACAAAACATAGGTCAAATTATACAGACTAAAAGTGTGGGAGTGCAGGCCAAACCATTCTTTCGTAGTAAATATGTGTCATGTAAAATAAAAAGTGATGTGAGACACAGAGCTTCTTCAACAGGAAAATGTTTCTTATCCAATGATGTTGTTAACTTCACCAATAAAAAATATTAGTCCAAATAAAAAGTTTTTGTTCAATCAAGTTCAGTTCAGTTGAGTGACAGCATCAAACTCAAAACCTATTTCAATTGTCAAGTTAAATTGAAAGGGTAAAGTTGGTAATGCGTTGCAAACTGCACTTAAGTCGTAGAACGTGTTTTTGACAGATTGTAGATGATAATTAAACTCAATACTGCTACATCTATATGATGAGTGATGTCACATATGTATAGGATATAGGTTTGCCCTTTTTGGTGGCGAATATTTAATTCAAAACTAAATTTCTTTTAAAAGTACTTAAAAACTTTTTTTTGCCAAAAAATTGTTTCAGCTATACTATATACCATGAGTACTTTATAATTTTCGATTAAAAAAAATAGTACACACACCCTATTGCCATACCCTAACATTTCGTATCGACGTACACGCATGGTCAAGACGCGTCTTCGCACACCCCTATTTTAAAAGTAGTTTTTATAATGAAAATAAAATACGGTTTTAATTAAATACATTTTATTAAGGGTTAATTTAAACTTTAACAATCGCTTTACCAAAGTTTGCACCTTTTAGCATATCGACAAACGCATCAAACATGTTCTCAAAACCCTCAGTTAGAGTTTCTCGGTATTTCAGTTTTCCTTCCTTGATCCATTTCTTATTCTGTAGAACACCATCCAATTTATCATTCCACCTGGTTACATGGAAGCCTTTCATTTCCAGTTCTTTATTATTCATCATATATTGTATAGGCGTCGCTGCTGAAATATATAACAAAAGCATATTGTTAGTTAGATAATTACTGAAGGAAAAATAGGAGGAAAGTCGTAACGGAAGCAAAAAATAATAAGGGATAGCCTCTAAAAAGAGTATTTTAGAACACTGGCCTGGTAATGTATGCTAACCAAAGTATATAGTTGTCTCCATTTGTTTAGTACTCATAAAAAAGACCATAAAAACCGACCATCAAATATCAAAGTCGGTACTATTATCTGCTGACAAGGTTCTACAGAGCCGTACTTCAAACGTTTAGTATTAGAATGAAGAATAATGTAATACTAGCGATTTAAAAATCCCAATAGAAACTTAATGGCTGATCAATTCAATAAATCTTACTCTATTTTGCGTCAATATGGGAATATGTTACGCATTAGTGGGCGTATTGCCCGTCTTTTGCGACATTGACAGTTAAATTCGAAGTAAAGCTCTATTTATCTATTTCCTGGGAATGACATTCCAGTTAGGAGTGATTCGAGGAACTATATCACAGGCATTAGAAATCTTAAGTTTCTTATGTGCCGTATAAAAATATGGAGTGAACTATATCATTTCGAAGATCTCCTGAAAATCTTCATTGTTTCCTATAGCGACATATGTTTAATCATGAATTTTGAATCATCGTTAGTGTGTATTCCAATCTGTGTATAAATACCTCTTTCTCTGTTAATTATGTATGGTTCTTCTTATGTATAACCTACTTCAATGCTGTTCTATAATGCATTCTAGTTAAGTGGACCTATTTAACTAGTTATTCTACATCCACTGGAAGTATAGTGATCGTAAAAAAATATCAAGCGTTTTCCTTCTTGTTGAAATAGTTTTAAAATGCCATGAAACGTCGAAATATTAAACAACTAAAAAAAAAATTTGTTCGTCTGTCGGTCTCTAACTTTCTTATGCGCACGTTTTCTCTGGAGCGGTTTAAAACATTGACTTTTACACACGTATGTATTATAACGAGATTTGGAACTGGATTATTTTTTTAACATATCCGGTGAAGGGTTGGGGGTACATAGGGCTAAATAGGAGAAAATAAGTAAAGCAAGCTGGTAAGAGTACAGAAACAAAGGGGTCAGATTTCTTTATCACATTTTTCAACCCCTCCACCACCTCCACTCCATTATTAAAGGGGCTGATGAAATTAAACTAAGATATTCACTTGAAATTTGATATACGTATATAACAACCTGTGGAACTAGATTATATTTTGTGATGATTCCGTTTAAGGGATAGGAGTTAAATAAGGGTAAAAAGGTGAAAATAAGTAAAGCAAGCAACAGAAACTTGTGATTTGGTCTATATACTAGAGCCAAGTCCTCAGATATTTTAAAAATATTTTTCAAGTCCCCACAACCTCCACTACATTATTATTATGATTGATAAAATAAAATTAAGATTTTTATTTGAGATTTAATACATATAATGTATTATAGCGACATCTATATTTAGATTATAGTTATTTGCCCAGTGCGTGCCTTCTTGCTCTTTAGGAGACTATTCACTCATGCCTGATGACTTTTGATCCCAAGAGGGAAACTTGTTACTAAAGAAGGTGGTCTTTGGGCCCCAGAGGGTCAACCCAACGGGGTGACTGTTGATCCCAGGGGAGTGTCTTTTGCCCCAGAGGTTGCTTCACTGCCCAAGCTTTAAAAGCTATTCCTCCTATCTAATTAACGTGAGATTTCGTTAAAAAAAATGAGAAAAATGAATTTTGGGCCTGACGCACGGGGTTTGGACATTTCTAACCTGCCTTAAAAATGGCGTTATTAGGTCACAAATAATGTAATGAAATTAAATTTCCCGCACTTCTTTATCATGACATAAATATTACACTTTAAATAATTTTAAAATATTTTTAAGGGCCTTAGTGGGGTCCAATAGAGTCCCAAAAAATTGAGGCTATAGATGTTTGGAATTACTGCATGCATACATTTTTTCAGAATTTTGAATTGATTCAATTTTTGTAAAAAAAAATTGAAACTGAAGTGCGCCCTATCTTGGGCAGGGGGGCAATTTTGATGTACGGACACTGTTGATATTATTTTCTAGGCCCAAGGAATGATTCCATCAGGTTTATTCCAAAATCCGTGTCAAGGAGCATTTCACCTGTTTTATCCCGAGGTACCCTTTTCAAGATTCGAATTCATTTGTTTCAATGCAGCGCCGCCTATAGAAATGTAATCATTTTTGTTTTTTAAATAGTATGGCTTCAAAAAATTGTGTGCCAAAAATTAACCGTTCTAATTTTAATTCCAATGTCAAGACCTTTGGCAATTGAAACATAAAGAATTGAATTTTTGCTACCAGATACGTTCATGGCATTTTCTCGCGTTTGCTAACCTATTTTCAATCTTAATTCCATCACTTGTGTCACATAATTTATTTCAAAGCCACTTATTCAGTGAACAATAATATAGGTATAAAAACTTAACAATTGCAGCCAGAAACTCAACAGTCTGCGAAATAGCCACATTTTAAATATAATGTAGTGACTGACCTGACAGACCAGAGAAAGCCATAGGTATGTACTGTATTAGATTAACCTGTAGTTGAAATGTTTACTGTAAAGACTTCTTAAACACAATTCGACCAATCACATGATAAGAAAAGATATAAGTACATTGTCTAATATCCCGCCTATACACATTATGTACTCGTGGTATTATGCATGCAGTAGTGGCGCCATTTAGCACTGCGATTATATACTACATAATCCAGACGGAACTTGCAACAGTACATGATGCAATAATTAAGTTTATTAATAATGTACTTACCTATTTAATCTCTATTTTTAACTTGAGAAGCTTAATCATTAAGTTAAGGTTATTTAGTAAAACAAAGAACACTTTCTGAACAACTGAATAAGTGCTATGTGCTGCGAATAATTGCAATGAACAGGGCAAATTTTGTTTTTCGATTTACTAGTGTGGTTATTTTTGAACATACTGTAAGCTTGCAACGTAGGTGCGGTATATTAACTTTGGGCATAAAATCAAGGAAATGTTTATAAAAAAAATATTAAAATCAGAGGAAATATTTGCGGAAAATATTTTCGAAATAACCATGACATATGTCAGTGTCACATAGTATAATTACAGTGATAAAGTTGCTACAGAAGAATTACATTGACAATACTTCCCCGAAGAGTAAATTTACTACTAATAATGGTAATTCATTGATGTAGTGATCCCAAAACATTGCACTTCATCAGGTTCTTTGCTAGATAGTGTAATTAATAGTCTAACTATTTTCCGTGATATATTAAAATTTTGTACCTTACGTTGTATTTAATATATTATCGAGAAGTCGTAATAACATTTTATTCCAAAATTAATAATCAGTTAAATTTCTCAAATTACAAAAGTTACCTACTCCCATCTAGAACATTACATACATACACCTTCATATTTTTTTCGTTTATTTCAATGTTAGGGTCTTTAGACGTAGGTATTTCTAATGAGTTATGTAACTTCTATTAATTGTTCATTCTTTGTTATCGAATTATTTCCAATCGCTTTAAAATTCAAATTTTTTGCAGGACAGTTTTCAGTATTAAAATAAAATTCAGTTGAAGTTGCGAATATATTGTTAATGATCAATTTAAACTTTAACGACGTTTAACATATCAACAAATGTGTTGAACATATTATCAAAACCTTCACTTACAGTTTCCCGATATTTCAGTTTTTCTTCCTTGATCCATTCTAAATGTTGAAAAATACCTTCCAACCATCTATCTTTTCATCTCATTACGTGGAAACCTTGCATTTTTGGTTCGTTTCCAACCACAGAAAATTGTGCAAGACGTGCTGCAAATTTTCGTTGTTGAATATTGATATACGGGTGCCTGGTGTATACTTATACATATTTTGTATAATAATATATCGACCCAAAAGAAGGAAAAAAAACATAAAATGTTTGCTTTATTCCAACAGATTTTCTCAAATGAATTATTTTCTAAAAGCACCATCATTTCACTCCTGATGGAGTACTGATAATGTTGACTAGGTCAGTAATACCGACCAAATTAGGCCAAGTCCAAGGTCTATTTACGTCCTATATCTACCTTTTTATTATGGTCATTACGCCCACAGGAAAAACAACAAACGTAAAAAAGGCCTGATAAGTCCCTGGAATGTTGCTAGCTGCCTGTTATAAAAATGCCGCCCCCTCTGTTGACGTCGGCACCTCAAAGAGACATGTGCTTTTCGGTCTTGAGTTATTATGTGTTTTAGGCTATACCGCTGCTTACCAATAATACAATGTTGTAAATGTATTTGATTTATCTAGTTCTTAGGTAGGTATATTTTTAGTAAAAGTGGACATAACTGGGTGTGATGAAATAGGTGGTGAATTAAGTATTATTGAAATTAAATATACAGTTATCTATTGGTTAAACAAATTTGCATTAAATTAAACAAAATGTTTCTCACCATTTAAATATATTTTTTTTCAGTTAGGGAGCAATCTGTATTAACATTTGCTCTTTGGCACGTAGAAAGAACACATGGTGAGCTACACTCCACATAATAATAAATCCCGTAACAGTATGCCAAGTGTTCCATTTTCACGTTACATTTTGTCAAATTCAAACCTCTCAAGAACTTTTTTAAGTCAAATGGAACACCCCGTATATTTTACATTATGTTATGTAAAATTAAATTCACTTTTCTCTAATATCAGCGTTGTAGGGTTAAAGTTACAACTATTTGAGATATTCGCGATTTTCTTAAATGTTCTAGAATTTTTAGTAAAAATTATCAACTTAATTATGGTTAGAAACAAGTATCAAAGTCAATCACTCTATTATGTCAAGAAATGCTTTAATTACACCCACGGAGACTTTGTAAATTTGTTTATTATTAACCTGTGTAAAATTAAATTACACCCACGAAGACTTTTCAAATTTGTTTATTATTTATGGAGATTGGAGAATGTAATAAAGTAATATTAAGAACATGTATTACATTTGCTACTAGATACCCTCAAAAAAAGAAACCATCACGAAACACTGTAAAGCGCATATTAGATCATTTTAGAATATGTGCCTCTGTCAAGGCAGAAAATCAAAGAAGGAAGCCCATTGTTGATGGCGAAAACATAGAAATAGCAATTCTTGGATATTTTTGGGCATTTCCAATGATGTCATTAAGGCAAGCTGATCTGGAATCGGAATTATGCAAGGATTCAATTCACGGAATCTTGTCAAAACATAAGTTTAATCCATTCTCGTTCCATATGGTTCGAAAATTAAAAGAACAAGATTTCCTAACGAAAGAAAATTTTGGTTAATTTATTTTCATAAGGCATGAAGGTGACAATTATTCTTTGGGATATATTATATGGACAGATGAGGCTAAAATTACCAAAAATTGACTATTTAATCGACACAATTCCCATTACTGGAGTAACTCGAATCCTCATATATCCAGAGAGCGAAACATTTAAGAACATTAGCAGTTTAATGTTTATTGTGCCATAAGAAACGATAGAGTGGTAGCATTACAATTTTAAATTAAAATGCTTTTTTCGGCGAATGTGTAGTTACAATTTTTGTGTTTGTAGGTGAAAGATATCTAAATATAGTACAAATTTCGAAAATAACTATCCGAACAATTTATTTCTCGCCGAACATAGACAAATTTTAGATGGCGCCCTTCCATATAACTCGCATTTGATCAATAATTTCTTACAAACAGTTTTTTATGAACAATAGATAGCCAATAATTGACCTTTTCCTAAATCCTCCTCGCTCGCCCGATTTATCAGTTCTGGATTTTTTTGTTTGGGGAACTATTAAAAATAAAGTTTATGGAACCCTTGAAGTGTTAGAAAATATTTAACCGCGTGAGCAATAAACAGTAGACACAACATTTCGGCAGTAGGATGATTTCACGGCGACCAAGTGTATTTTGCTTTGCTTGCAATAATGTAGATCAGTGGGGAGGACCAGTCAGTCACTGACGCGCTTTGAGCCTGATTGTTGTATAATGTTATATTTGTTAAATATTCAATAGTTCTGTAGTTTTACGAACTATATCCAGTTACTCTCGAAGGAGCATTTATTTTCTTACAGAAGATTGTATGCAGAGAGTGAAAAATGCATTTCAAATCTTATCGCCGGATTCAGTTAGAAGAGCTACCCATGAAGAACTTGTCCTAAGGTGCGAAAAATGTCTGGAGGTTCGAAATTTTGAACATTTATTGAATTCAAATGAAAACGTATTTTTAATTCATTTTATCTTTGCTGTTTTAGTTTATGCAATTCGGATTTTAGATATATTTTATTTACATTAATAATCTGTTATTTTATCAACAATAGTCCTCCTCCGTCGTATTTCTGCAAATCATTCTAAAATTGTTCAATATGCGTTTTACAGTGTATGATGATAGTTTCTGTTTCTGTGGGTATCGTGTAGTAAATATGTTACATGTCCTTGATGTTACTTTGTCACATTCCTGTAAATAATAAACAAATTTAAGAAGTCTCCGTGGGTGTAGTTTAAACATGTTGGCATTTTTTGATATAATAGAATGACTGACATTGATGATTGTTTCTAATCGTATCTAAGTTGATAAATAATTTTTACTATAAATTCTAGATTTAGAAAAAATCGCCAATATCTCAAAAAGTTGTAACTTTAACCTCTGCATCGCATACTAGAGGAAAGGGAATTTAATTTTACATAACATGAAGTAAAAAAATACAGGGTGTTTCATTTGAAATAAAAAAGTTTTTGAGGTTTGAATTTGACAAAATGTAACGTGATAAATGGAACACTTGATAGAAATTTGTTTTCAATGGAGAGTGTAGCACACCTTGTGTTCTTTCTACCTGCCAAAGAGCAAATGAGGATCTCCTACACGAAGAAAATTATAACGGCTCTTGCAAAACCGTTCTATGGATAAACAAATGTGTTTATTATTATTACTATTAAACCTCCTACTAGTAAACATTTTCCTAATCTTTTCTAAATTCTTGTATATAGATAAGATTACATCTTCATATGTAGTTGCAACCACATTCACACGTGTTTGCTTCGATAAATCCACCTTTTTAAAAATGAATTATTAGAATGAAAAATTTTTAAGACAAGGTAGATAAATAAATTCAATTTAAGCCTTTGTTCTCATTTTTAACTGAATCCTAATGATCATAGGGGGTTATGTAGAGACTAGTTTAATCTGCATGGCCGTAGGGGACTGTGTGGATGCTAGTGTTAGAATGAGAATTATCAAATAAGAAATTAGACAATTTCATTTTAGGATTTTAGTTTGATACCATAACCAGAATTTAGGTTATCGAAAGGATGCAAAGGTTTCATTAATATTTTTACACATATTCAAGAAATTACGTCCTTTTCCCGATTTCTACTTCGAGTTAGACGACTGTTCTGAAGTATATTAAAAGTTTAAGTGTCAAGCCTGTCAGCAGAGAGGTATGCTGCGGAGGAAATTCGTACAGAAGGAAATTCGAGAGAGTCTTGAGGAAATCTTAACGAAATCTCAAGGAAACTTGAGGAAATCCGCAAGAACTGTGAGGAAGCTTGGAAGAAATCAACAGAAGTTTGGAGAATCCGAGGAAGTTTAAACAAGATCCAAGAAATTCATCAAAAAGGAAACCAAGCGTACAAAATTTTTGAGGCGCAGTTGATCCCTCGCAGTAAGCATAATCCAATGGAAGAATACAATTGGTGGCATAACGGTACCCTAGAACTACTAGGTTCTAAGTAAAATTTTTGTATAAAATAAGTTGGTTATGTGACAAGATTCAACGGGATATCATCAACTGTGTTACTGATATTATCCGAGACCTGAAAATTTTGTTTCAGTTTCTGTGAGGTGCATAGAAATAATGATGTGATAAAGTTATTAAATCTTTTCTTGAAATTCAATGCAACATGGTTTTAACAGGTACTTAGAATCTTGTTCCACCAGAGAAGGATGAAAAAGTTTGGACACAGTTCTATCAGCATTTTATGTAGTTTCGTTTCACAGAGATTGGTTACAATAGTAGTAAGAGTGAATAGGTGCAATAAAATATAAAATCAAAATTTATAATAATTTTAATGTTAATATGATACTGGGCGTTTTTCTCTATACACACTATAAGATTAGTTTTTATCATTTCAAAGTACGGATAACATATTTTAGGTACTTTTTAGATAACTTACTATGCAGTTAATGTTACATATGAACATCAAATAATTCATCCAATGGCCAGAGAGGACGATTTCAGTATAATAAATAAAGTGTAACAATTTAAATTTGTTTGCTCTTATGTATTATGTTATAATATATTATGTAGTTTAGATTGCATTAGTAGTCTGATGCTATCTAAGCAACTTGAGTTGCCATCACCAGCACAGCACTCTGTATACAATTATATCTCAATAAATTTGTTCACCAGATATCAAACTTGCTGCGAAAATCTACATAATCGTAAACTTGAAATATTCTGCCTCAAGACTACACATCCATAATGATTGATGACAATTCGGCTAAAAAGACAAAATATAGAACTAAATTTCGATTCTGATTCTGACTCACATTGTGAAAGGAAAATTGTGCACAATCTAGTATAAAATGTGGCATTTGGGGCAATAAATTTACGCCAGGGAACGTACCAATAGCGGACTGCGTAGACCAGGCTATAACATTAACTAACGGTAACTCCGAAGATGCAGATGAAACAAAACATATTCTTCATAGGATTTAGCAAACAGGAAAAAAAAATCCGTGATACATAAAACTAAAAAGTATCTACAAAATTATTAATTTTCAATCATTGAATTATATCGATAACCTACATTTTGGTTATACTAGCAAATAAAAAATTGTAAAATGACAATTCCCATTTTAACACTACTATCTACATAGGCTATGAAGATTAAACTAGCATCAATATAGTCCCAACGACGCGACGGTGTTGGAATTGGCCACTTGTCTACTTTGGTGGAGTCCACAAAATTTCCGCTTTAAATGTTAAAATCTCTTTTCGCGTTAGATTTTACCATAAGGTAATTATAGTACTCAGAAGTACCCTGTTAGTACAAAATGTATAAGATCATATTTGAAATTCACAATGTCTCGATTGGATGATTTCACTGTAATATCACTAAGGTTTTAAATATAAATCAGCGAATGTATGATATTGCACATTCCAAGAAAAGATAGGATTCTTAATCTGATTGATTATCATGAAATTTTGCTGATAATTTATATTTGTTGATTTTTTATAAATGGACGTCTGATGAGCTGACCAAAGAAGGCACGTCTAAGACCTTAGTAGGATCCGAACTCTTTCGTAATGTGGCTATCCATTGATAAGTGGGTAAATACTAAATCTCTAAAATGGAGAGAGCAAGCGAGCTCATCTAAGAACGATCTGCCTTTACGAAGGACCTACTAAGCCAAAATGAAAAAGCCAATGGGAAAGGAAATCTCAGTCCATGCGTTATGCCACTGAGAAAGCCTAGCTAAACTGAGATTCCATCTACTTCCATCTACTTGCCGAGAAAAACTAAGGGGCAGATAGCTATGCTAAGGGACTCTTATCAAGAGGCGCCACAATAAATCCACAGGGGTCGCGGTGATCAACGCCACCTCCTTTCTAAATCTAAATCTAATCTAATAAGTAGATACTATTTTATGTTTATTGTAATTGTTTTCTTACGTCGTCGGGGATAAAATAGCAGACATTTCTATCGTAACGATATTTGTGTTTACTTGACCGAAAATAAAATCATGTGGAAAAAGAAATAGTAAAGTTGTGGCAAAATTGCTAGAGTGAGATCTAGCCGCAAGATGTGTCCTCACGTTCTTCGTGACCTTAAGTGACATATAGTAAATGTAAACTAACATTTAGTACCTACATCTATTGTAACCCTCACAAATTTACAAATTTAAGGAAAATTCGAACGTTGTGACTACGTTTCAGTACTGCCTAGTTCTTAAATTCATATTTATCTTTATCTGAATGATAACAATGTGCAAATTCATTAAAACGGTATTGATTTAATCGAATCTAACTGAATAATTGTGTATTTATTGTAAATAGAAATAGGGTGTCTTTAGTATTCTGATTTCGCCACATTGGAGCCGTCAATAAAAAATTTTAAATTATATGCATAAACATTTCAATGATTTTAATAGTATCATAAAAAAAATTGTTTTCAACTATAGTGAATAAAATGAAATATCATACCTTTGGGAGTTTTTTCATTGTAACCTGATATGCTTCCACAGACAGATATGCGTCCGAAATGATTCATATGCCTTAAAATAGTACTGCTGATTTCTCCACCAACCTGAAAATTTAATAAAAAATGTTGAAAATTTATTATATGGCAATGATATTAAAATTGTGAGTGGCAACATAAATAAAGAATTTAACTGACTGCAAACATAAGTTATGTAATTTAAAACTTCTTCTAGTTTTATCCTCTGAAAGGTAATGATTTCTAATATAATTTGTGCCAATTGTAAGCAAGATTATGCGATTCATATTAAACCACGAACAGGACGAGTCCGCGTAAATGTTATTTCTCGCCTCTCGCTGTTGGATGTTATTTTATTTCTTATAATGTCGAGAGTATTATCGTATAATAAAACGACAAATTTATTCGTGATATAATTTATTTTGCTGATTAAAGAATTATGAAACACAGAGAACCTGAAATAAAATATTACAACATTTCCCATTTTACCTAAGCTCTGCCTCGCAAGCATCATTTATAACGAATATATTATATATCTAATATAAAAAATATATGTGTAATATAAATGTAATATAAATCAACACGTATAATAATTGAAATTCAGCAGTCATTGAAGTGTGATTATTATTTAATCTGTGACAAAAATCCAGTCAATACGGCGTAAGTAGCTCATCTGTGCATTTTGGGTAAGCGGCGATAATTTTTTCTTTCGGTTTTGTAGGGGAATTGGTGATGAGTCTAAAACTCAATATTTATGCTAAAACTCCCCCGCATTGGGTCGCGATATTGAATATAAAGTTGTTAGTAGTTTTTTTTTATATGTCTGGGTATCGGTAAGTATCACAATTATCTAAGAAGCAATTCTATAGATAATAATAATATTCTCTGCAACTTCTTTCAACATCTCTTTCCCATAGCATTAAAAATGAAAAAATGATGAGCTTTAAAAATACATGCCTTAATTTTGCATCTATTGAGGCTTGTATTTTTATTTAAAAAAAACACACGATTTTACTTACACTGTCAAAGTACAAATCAATTCCTTGGGGTGCGATCTCAGGAAGAACTTTATCTAAATCAGCTGTCTTGTAGTTAATAAAGTGATCATATCCAATTTCATCCACCAACCACTTTCCCTTTGCATCTGAGCCTGTGACTCCTATAACTTTGCATCCTCTAATTTTGGCGTGCTGTCCTACAATAACTCCTACTGCTCCTGCTGCACCAGTCACAATGACAGTTTCTCCTTTTTTTGGATTCAATAACTCCAAGAAACCAAAATAGGCAGTATTTCTAAATTTTAAAATAAATTTATGTAAATTAAATTTCATTATTTTTTGCGATGAGGACGTCTAGGAAAGGAATGTAAGAGTTGTTCTCGATTGCTATTGGTAAATTGGATGTTAGGGTGTATGTTATTTATGTGAGATAGGAAGGTATTTAGGGAACCTCAATCATGCGGCCAGATGAGGAAGATGTCGTTCAGTATCTCAGCCAGGTGCGTGTTAGTACGGACGAGTTAGGAATAAAATTTGAAAGTTTGCCATCCCGAATTATTATTTAAAAGATTTAGGCATCGTCTTAGTCAAAGTTTAGTTTGTGAAACGCGCGTAGGGTTCAAGAATTTTAGTGTTTGTGAGAACTACATCATAGAGGAAGCTCTTCATGCGTTTTATGTTCTATTTCAACATAAATGTTACCTATCAGATATAAAGGTAAATTAAGGCTCAAAGCCCAACTAAATGGCCGCAAAAATAGATTATTATTTCTAAATTACTTGATTGGAGCGTGAAAGTAAATAGATGATAAATTTGAAGTCTATCATATTTTAGTTTACAATAGATACACAATATAATGAACAATCTGATTAAAGCATTATAACCATTACTTATTAATTTTAGTTACCTACACATTATCTACTTGACAAATATTATAAAAACTTATTTTGGATATTTTCCGTTTAATTTATTATGATACTGCATATTACAGGTTTCAAACTAATTGTTGATTTAGGATTCTTGAAACGTTTGCACTTTCTAAATCTAAATTCAGCATTAGCTTAGTTAATTATGATATTTATATCTAGTTGAAGGAATCATGTTTTATCTAATATGATACCTAGATCTTTAGTCTTACAGCTACCTTAGGTTGTTCGCTATATATACTATAATTAAACTTTATATCATTACGATAGTAAAGGATATATGACAACATTGTTATTTATTAGTATTAATAATATACTCCTCTGTATAGTTAATAATCGCATAGTCTATTTAAATTGTTTTCATATTTTTAGTAATCCTCAAATGAAAAATACAGTTTTATGCCTTCAGTGCACATGAAGAAATAATAGAAGAGTCATTTATATCATTAACGTATATATTATAGAGGAGCGGTCTAAGGTGGCTGCCCTGAGGAACGCCAGAAGGCACATTAAATCAGCCCAGTAGGGCAGTGCTAAAGGTATTTGGCTTACGACTACGGAGTCCCGAGTTCGAATCCTGGCCAGGGTATGGATGTTTAGTAGCATTTTTAATGAATTACCGAGACGCTAGCAGTGTGCTAGATCACTGTTGAGTGGCACAACATGTCTAGTCGCTGTTATCTCTCCTAAGTTACAGTGTCGGTAGATGGCAGATGGCAACATCGCAAGGAATGGTTGTTATATTGATGTCCACGTTGATGTTGATGATGTTGATGTCTATGTGTACGTATCCTGGTAGAGTGGAGAATAGTAATAGCTAAACCCCATCAGGACGTTAATGTAAATTAGTACATTTAAAAAATAGAGCAAACTTATGCCCAAGAACAGTCATAATTTGGATTTTGTCAAAAATATATGATTAAACCCAATGTGGACTGAATTTTCAGATTTTTGTATTTCTTATCAAAAATTATACCGCTACTAATGTAATTCAAATATCGTGCAGAATAAACCAGGATAATATACATAAATTGCATTTTTTTGTATTAAATATGTTAATCTTATTAGATATTTAGAGAGCTTACATGGAACGCTAAGAAATTTTGTATTTATTAATGGAAATTGACAACTCACCCTGGCATTCCTAGGATACCAAGAGCATATGATAGAGGTAAGCCACCAAAGTCTGGCAAGACAGTGGCTCCTGGAAACATCCCAACAGGTTTCCCATCTGTTACGGTATGAGTTCTCCAACCAAACTGACCAACTACATATGCACCAACTGGATATTTAGGATTCTTACTTTCCAATACTCTAAAATGATATTATATCTAGTAAATTATATGAAATAAGCACATGTTCTGAAAGCCAAATACGAAAATTTACATGCAGAATAGTTGACTATTTGCAATCACATCCGAGTACAGGTCCTGCAACGTAGCTTCATACCTGAAATGCGCAGTAGAGGACTTGAGACTTCCAATATGGAATAGAGATGGAGAGTGCTGTGTTCCGAAGAAGTACACTCAGTGCTACAAACTTTTGAAAGTAGAATTTTTACACATTATTCTCTGTAGTATAATGTAAAAATAATTTGGAGAAGGTAAATAAACTGTAAAACCCATTTGCAATAAATATTAGGGATTAGAAATTATGAGACTGAGCTTTGATGATAGTTAACACTTTAAAATGCATAGATAGAGAGAGAACTTCTAGGTAATCCATTTATTATTTAAATGTCTGATAAAATATTTTATAAGTTTATGATCTCCCAAATGTTCATTTAATTCTTATTATGGTAAGGTTGTTGTAAATTTAAATAGATTTAACTGTATTAGCATAATATACCTGAAGAGAAATAGGGTAAAAAGACGACGATATTTTTCATCAAGAACTATAACGAAAATATAAAAAGACAATAGTTTTTATTAGTGCAAACCATCTTTCAAGAAAAACATTAAAAAACAAATTTTTATGAATCTGAGTTAAAAATATTTCATTATTTCTTTTGAAGTACTTGCACGGGGAGGATTATCGGCTTCGTTTAGCTCTTCTACAAGTTCTATACCTGAGATATCACCAGATGTGTCACTCGATGCAGGATCACTTGAGACGGAATTTTCACTTTCATTGGAGCTGTCATCACTATTCTCCCTTATAATTAACTCGTCTACTACAATATTCAACATTGGTTCTCTTTTCATAAATTCTACTTCGATTTTTTCGCGTTCTCATATACTGAGCGCCATTCGTCCACTGTAAATTGTTCAAAAAAGGCATCAGTTAGTTTCGTTATTTCTATTAAATTATATTCTTTTATTGCTGCCCACACGTTTTCTATTGGATTTAAATCCGAATGGTAGGGCGTCAACCTCAACACCTCATGTCCCATGCTGTTTATAATAATTTTTTAATATAATTAAACGCTTTCCATTCGACATTGGTTTCAATAGTTATTTATCGGATTGATCGCTCCATCCTTTTTGATAGGTATGGGATGAATGTATATAAGTTTCATCCATATATACTATATTTCGCTCTTCCTCTCGATATGTTCTCATTTTTTTTAACTCAACGCGAAGATGTCTTACGCCTAATCGTTCCATCAAAATTTTCATGTTGTTCCTCATTTTTATCTAACGAAATCCAATGTTTTTACGATTCTTTCGTAATGTTGACTCCGAATCCTGGTATCGCAAAACTTCTTATAAATTCGCTGCATTATGGGGACTATTTTGTCAGTCATGTGAAATTCATGTATTGTTCAATGCAAAATAGAAAGGTCGCAATCATCCAAGTGCGTTTTGCTTATTTTATTTGGAGTTAAAAACGAGTTCTTTACTCCGCTGCCACGTCTTTGTTCTCACGTGCAACTGTTTTACCGCGCAAACACTTATACCACATGCGGTGGCAACACGTTCTTGAACCTTTAAATAAGAAAAAATAAAGTATAGCTTAAATTGTAGGTAATCTGAAGTAGTAGTGAACATACCTTGCTTTTATTAATAAGTTTTAACGAATTCGCCTCTTGCTGCATAAACTTTAACAGAGAACTAAACAATTTCTTTGTCTTCGCCGCCCAAAACTTTATGTTGAACTCTGCTTTCAAAAACCATTGCATTTTCCAATTAGACACCAGATAATGAAACGATACAAGAGAATGGTAGAACCCGAATCACATAAAACACAACAAGAAAACACTTTTTTTATGAACTGTACCTACAATGTAACCACTGCGGCAGAGCTATGTGAACTAATCTGTCCCCACTATTTCACCTAAAGTCTACTGCGCATTCATCTCTCAAGTATCCAAGCTACGTTGTGAGACCTGTACACATGAGCAGTGTTGCACGACTATAAGAGATCTATTACCTTTTTCGGCAATTTTTTACCTTCGTCACTAAATCAATTACTATTTCGTTATTTATATCACAAAGTTGTCCTTACTTCCGGTGTAAATCTATAGTCAACTGAATCAATATGACGTTTATTTCTCATGATCGAATATATATTATCATATCTAACCGAACTGCCTCTTCAGGATTACATGTTTTTCTATTTCCTACTGTTGTAGTGTAATAATGTAGTATGTTAATCCTGTATTTCTTAAGTCGACCACATTTCAATAAAAGTATTCTGTCAGCGAATCACGCTAGCGCAATAGTCCTTCGTCTTGAAATAAACAATAACCTCACCAATAATAAAAATCTTTATTTAGCAACATATTATTATCGGGACAAATTTTTTGGATTGCACTTACGACTATAAACTTAAATTCTTCAAAATTATTAGTCGCACTCTCCAGAAAGCCATAAATTTGAGATGTTGTGTGTTCCCATAATCCCAATTAACGATCTAGGAATGAATTAAGGTGTTCAGGAGATTATGAACTAGGACACTATCATGGGGACGACAACGATCTTGTTAAAATCCCACTAGCCATCTAATTTCGGGAAAAATTTGTTGCGGCAAAAGATTCAAGTGGCGATTTAATGTGCCATCGATGAGAAAGAACATGGACAGGTTATATGATCCTCCAGCATACCACTCCACACATTTAATTTTTGGAGATATTGAGTGAGTAAGGCAAAAAATTGATGCAAATTTTCTTCGTGTCTGTATTTGGCTGCGGGCATCTGTAGATTTAAGCTATTACAACTTTTTTAATAATTATTACAAAACAATTGCATAGAAATGATGGGGAAAACTATTTGTGACTTAAAATGAAGCAGAAATATTATTCCTTAAAAACATACTTATATTTTGCGTTATTGTCTAAATAACTGGTCGTTCATGTCTTCATTTCTTGCCACTAAGTCACTTTGGAAATAATTTACGATTTTTTTTTCTAAACTGTTTAGGATTGCCATATTTTCAAAAGTAAAATAACGGAAGAATTTTCTTATGTATAGTTTAGAATATACGGTTGTACATTAGCACTAACGAACCGTTTTCACTAACGGAAGCAGAGGACTAATGTTTGCTTAAAGCGTCGTACTTTTCGCAACTTACAAGGATTTAAAGAAGTCGTTACATTTTATCTTGCCCTAGAAATCGCACAATCTAAATTTCTATTAACTGTAATAGTTTCATACTAATGATATAGATCACTATAGATCTACCTCCTCTTCTGCTCGAAAAATTCCACATATACAAGATATAGGTAAAAGTGAGAATTTCCTTAATTTGCCATTTCTTAATATAAATAGAGATAATTTTCAAAGAAATTTCACATTTGAAGCTAACCGATATACGGATATATTTTCAATAACATGTGATCCAATAGTAGAATGCAACATATGATACGTTATGAAAAACGAACATTTGGCCCCTACATCATGGGAGTTATAAGGCGTAAACTATATCAAGCTCACGATATTAAAATAATTGCGATGATTTTTGTAAATGTTCTTACTTAGCAACTTGTGATCCTATAAAGGTACTTCCCAGAGGTAGTGACGGTGCCATAGCTCTCATGTAAGGGTCCACGCTGAGATAGACAGCTTCAGCCAAAAATTCTGAAAAATAAATAATATATTATAATTTCTGATTGTCACAACCTCTAAAATATATACAGAGCTTGGGACGTGTTGTTGCCAGCAGCGAGAGTCATAACACATACTGTAGGATTATAAGATGGGAAGTGTAAGTGTTTCTGAGATACTTCTTCCAAGTTTCCATTTATGATAATCTCCTGACATATTATTCTTTTTAATATTCTGTTCCTTCTGTATCTAAATCTATCAATGTGTATATTCTTGATATTTCTTTATAGTGTTACTTTTTTTGAGTTCTTTGTTCGGTAGCAGGCAGATGTTTTATGTGTCATTTGCTGTTTTGTTGTATCCTGCATGTACTTCCTGTTTCTTTACCTCTAGGTTTCCATATAGTATTTTATAGCCTGTGTTGACTTTTGCTCCACGTATCAAAGCTCTTGCTCTATGTATTTCTTATTTTCAGATTGAATAGATGTAATGAATGAAGTTTCTAACGAGCTTCGATTTTCGTTACGTGAGAAGTTTTTCCTATGATGTTCTTATCCTCATGTACTTGGTATATGTTGTTGTTTTTCTGCGGCCTTTATCTTCGTTAGTTTCTCAGATTAGAACTAACTACCTTCATACAACCATTGCAAAATGATTGTATGAGAATTTTACTTATTGCATTCTTCGAAAGTACAAAAATGAAGAGTATGCATTTGATCGGTACATTCCATGAACCATAAATATAACTCCTAGAAAATAACTTTTAAAACAATTAATTCTACGCAAGCATTTTGGTACATCAGACTTATTTTTTCCTGCTTATTGTAGTTATAGATCTATTTGTAAATTATGTATCATATTATTCATCATCAACTTGTTCGCTAATAAACTTATTGTGATAGTCATCGAATTTTGAACACCGTATATGTCCGCCAGTCCCTCTATATTTCTGTCCTGTCTGTCTTTTAGGTTGCTAGTATGCATAATGACCATTAACTGAAGACAGAAAAGTTCGATTCTATTTTTGAGTAGTAAAGTAGTGTTAGCTAGTGGAGGAATCCTATTTATTTAAGAAAAATCAATCAGTAAGCAAAGAAGTAATGAAACATTTTAAGTAAAAAATTCACGAGAGTCCTGTAATAGATTCTACAAATAGAGATATACTGTATAGTATACTGTCTAATGTTGCGGCAATCAAGATGGCATCGATAGGAGATATTTAAAATTACAAATGTAGCAATTATAACTAAAAACCGAAAAACTTCGAAAAGTAGACTAGAGAATGTTCAGTAATTATACAGAAAATTCAATAACTGTATGTTCAGTAATTATATAGAAAATTTAATAACTCGACGAAGAGTATAATATTGACATCTATTTTAGTTGTAATAGATCTTATATTTATGACTACACTAATCAGCGGGGTGTCATTTTATTATTTTCATAAATTAAAACTTTTGTAGAAATTTATCTCCATCTATGTATACTATGTATAGGTATTACTTCCGCATCCATGTAGTGGAGTGAAAGTATAGTAATCGTAAAAAAAATTTCAAAAGTTTATTTGCTGAAATTTTTTAGAATGTAATGGAACGTTGAAATTTTAAGTTTGAACTAAAAAACATTAGTTTGTTGATCTGTCTGTCGATCGGTCTGTCTACCCGTATGTCTAACTTTTTTAGAGCGCAGGTTCTCTCTGGAGCGATTTAAGATATTGAGTTGAAATTTGGTACATCTCTGAACGTACTATAACGACTTAAGGAACTAGATGGTACTTTGAGATGATTCCGTTGAAGGGTTGGAGGTGAAATAGGAGTAACTATGGGTAAATAAGTAAAGCAAGCTAGTAAAAGTCCAGAAACTTCTAATTTTTTGTATATACTAGAAGCAAGGGTCTCAAATTCTTTTATGACTTTTTGCACCTTCTTCCCCACCACCGTCACTCCATTATTGAAGGAGTTAACAGAACAAAATAAAGATATTGACTTGGAATTTGGTACGCGTTTGTATTAAAACGAGATCTGTGGGACCAGATTATATTTTAAGCTTATTCAAGTGAAGGGTTAGGGGTGAAGTAGGGTATAAAAGTAAAGCTAACTAGTAAAAGTTCAGAAACTTTTTTAGTGTATATACTAAAACTAAAGGTCTCAAATTGTTTCATACCGTTTTCCACCCTCAACACCAACTCCACTCCATTATTAATGGGGTGAACAAAATGAAACAATAATATTTACTGGAAATTTGGCACACGTATAACGGGATCTGGAACTAAATTTAAACTTATTCCTTTGGAGGGTTGACGGTGAAATAGGAATAAATAAATGAAATAAACTGGTAAGAGCCCACAAACTTGAGATTAGGTGTATATACTAGAAGGCTACTAACTATTCTTGATATTTTCCACTCCCACTACCGCCTCCAGTACATTATTAAAGGTGTTAACAAAATTAAATTAAGATATTGATTTAAAAGTTGATACACATACGTATTATAACGAGATCTGGGACTGAAATATATTTTGAATTTATTTATGAATTTATGAATTGGGGTAAATACGGGAAATAAGTAAAGCAAGCCAATATGAGTTCAGAAACTTGGTGTACATATTAGAAAAAAGGTCTCATTATTTTATGACATTTTTCGCCCCCACCACCAAACTCACAGTATTATTAGAAAGGTTTAGAAAATAGGATTAAAATTGTTTTTACTATAACTGAGGTAAAATAATTTTTTATCAATTATTGGTTATGTTACCAATTGGCACTTGTACCAATTCATTAATATACTATAGATAAAGATCTTTTTAACTCGTTAAAAATATATTTATCTATACTATAATCAAGTTGACCTTTAAACAGCAAAATCTCGTACATTAAAATGTGCTAATATCAATTGTTATAAAATATAAATGAGGTGTATCCAACCATATATACTGACCTCCATTTTTTATTGCAGGTAATTCTTCCTCAATTAATTTTAAATCGCCTGGTTTTGGCAGTCCATCAAATTATTTTTCAAAAACATACACCTTTGCTTTCACCATTTTCACTTGACGTTGATTGTGTATTGAACGAATTTATTATCTAATGTATTTTTATTAGATGACTCTTACAAAGTTTACTACGCAACGAATATATATATATATATACAAATAGTAGCCTCCCATTATATTTAATAGATAAATAAAATAGATAAATAGTGGGAGAAAATCGTCGATTCAGGACATAAAACAATTTTATTCTTTTGAAGATTCATTTACTAATAGTACGGAAGCCCACCACCAAAATTTCTTGTCATCTCGACACGGACAAATTAATCAACAATGTTTAGTTGAAGGAAAAATAAGGAACATTGATATGTAAAGTAAAGCTCTGGGGCGTTGCTGATGTGGTGGAAAAGCATTTTCCATCGGTAAAAGAAAACCGCTGCCTAAGGAATCACTAATTCCACATCCAGATTTTCCATCCAAGGCTCTTTAAAGGAAAATATTTTGTCTATATTTGCACTCTAGTATGTGAAAATAATTCTTCAAAAAATTTTAAGTAATAATGTTTGAGCCAGATGAAAAATTGAAATAGTGGTTTCTGAGGCCTTGGCGTCTAGTATATTATTATACATCAAATTCAAAGTTTCTGTACTCTTACCAGCTTGTTTTACTTATTTCCCCATATTCACCGATATTTAACCCCTAACCCTTCAACGGAATCATCTCAAAACATAATCAAGTTCCAGGTGTCATTATAATATATACGTGTACCAAATTTCAAGTGAATATTTCAATTTTATTTTATCAACCCCTTTAATATCCATTATTAAAGGGCGTGGGAGAGTTGAAAAATATTATAAATTATTATAAATAATCTGAGACCATGGCTTCCAGTATATACACTAAATTCCAAATTTCTATGCTCTTACCAGCCTGCTTTACTTATTTTCCCCTATTTACCCCTATTTAACCGCCAACCTATCAACAGAATTATCTCAAAATATTATCTAGTTCTAGGTATCGTTATAATATACCCATGTACCAAATTTCGAGTGAATATCTCAATTTTATTTCATCAACCCCTTTTATAATGGATGGAAATATTATAAAAAATCTTAGGCCTTGGCTTCATGTATATACGCCGAATCCCAAATTTGTGTACTCTTACCAGCTTGCTTTACTGATTTTCTACTATTTACTCCTATTTATCCCCAACCCTTCACCGGATAAGTTCAAAAAACAATCCTGTTCCAGATATAGTTATAGTACGTACGTGTATAAAATTTAATCTTAAACCTTTCCAGAGATATCGTGCGCACAAAAAAAGTTACAGACCGGCTGACAGAATTTTTCTTTTTCAACAATAAAAATTCTTGATTTTTTTTTACGATTACTATACTTCCACTCCACTATGTGGATGTGGAAGTAACATGTATTTTTTTATAGCACCTCGTCCGGTTTTAATGGAATTCTATTTAAAATGTAAAAAACACACCGACGCGCGTAGAACGGAAATTTTTTGCCTTGCAGAAACCTGATAAATGCAGTAGTTAGTTAGTAGTTAAAAAAAATAACTAGGTTGTGTTACAGTGACATGTCTAAAACATTTTTTAGATGGCTGACCAGTGTCTATACATCCTAAAAAAAAGTCGAAACGGACTTTTTCCGTGTTGCACGGAATTAAATCGAGTCGTCTATACGTTGCGTGTTCCGGCCATGACGCGCTATAGAGCTATGAAGATATCTGACTGTGGTAGAAAGATAAAAAATATCCAAGCGACGCACAGTGAGACAAAATTGTAGTGTTCCAACCAAATCAACTTTTAGATCGTAAAATTAAAGATTTTGAGATGCTTTTTAAAAAAAATGTTCGGTATGAAATTCTCTATCAATCCTTTCAGCCGGATTTTCGAATTACAAACACAAACAATGAAAAACCAGGAGCCAGTATAAACCAGTAAAGTATTTTTCGCCCTTCCCACGCCATCTTGGATCCCTATACCTTACCGATTCGTAGCCAAGGTCGATGAATACCAAAATATAAAATGTTGCTACAGAGAACTTCAGGTAAGATTTGCATATAGAGACAATGACAGGACGGACAGTAATAATGTTAATCAAGTATATACTAAAAAAGTTCACGGGGGAAAAGTTTGACGTTTGAGCCCAAAGGGTTGTTATCTTCCCTGCGTTACGTTAGGTAGATTTGCCTCTGTATTTCTCCTCCCTATCGACCCTTCTGTGTGCAAGTGTGATTTGTGTGTGTGTGTGTGCGTGCGTGTGTGCGAGCGTGTGTGTTTGTGTGTATATTCACGCATCTAAATTACATTCACAAAGTTCCGACAAATTAGAGAACATGAAAACGCGAAATACCTCTATTGCGGCTTTTCAACGAAACGGAAAATGGTTTTTCTGGAAACAATAATGCACAAATCGTCCGTTCAAATTTTTTTACGTATATCTAAATCGTACCAATATTTTAATCAAGGAAACGTACGTGTCGCGATACCTCGCGGGAACCGAAGAAAATTGCATTTTACAAGTTCACTCACTCTTACGGGCAGCGTTGAAATCGTCCGGTTCTATCTGTTCATGATTGTTTCGCACGAAGATCCTTAAATTACATAATGACGAACGTATCGCGATGAAAGAATTATCCACTTTACAATGTATTGGGAAATTTTCCAATTTTCTCTTCACTCGCCACATGCACAAGGCGAAAAGTGTCCGTTCAAATTTTCTGGAGTTCCATACACAAAAACCAGAAAACGGACGTGTCGCGATAACAATTTTAGCCCATCTTTCTTTACATGTTCATTATTGTTCTTCGATCGTTTAGCAACCTTAAGAACTTCCACCAGAAAGAACTTTTTTCTTCATTTGGGTATAAACAACCAAAAAAATTGGAATTCTCATGTCGCGATGAGGCTAAAAATCCTGGTCAAAGGCTCCCCTACTATAGGAGTAAGCCTCTTTAGGGTTACAAATGGGATGATTTAGCATATTTTTTTATTATATTTTCTGAAAGATCTTTTGATTTTAGAGCGAAATGCAAATAACTAAAATTTTCTACAGTCTCTACAGACTTCAAAATTAATCAAGAACATGCTCTCATAGTAGCAGCTGTGTGACGTCATTTACTCCTATGGTAATTTAATATGTTTCAAAATGTGCTTTTGCTAATAGCTGATATATACGAAATTTAAGTAACAAGAATTATGTGAATAATATTAACTACTCTAGATATGATTAAATAATGTTACAGTGTTCTTTTCTAATGAAATTTACGGTTCTCTGTATCCTCCATGTGCTAATATTATTCATATTAATATTTTTTTACATCTTATTCATTATGCAACTTTGACATTGCTTGTCATTATTGATTAGATATTTTTCTTGATAGGTGACTCTGCTTTTATATAACCGGATTCGCATATTCAACATATTTTCGAGATAAATTTTGAGAGTAAACGACGTCAGAGTTTCCTGCCCATGCATCGGTCCATGTTTAAAGCATATCTCTGAAACCACTTATCCAATTGATCTCGAATTTTCAGTGTTGTACTTATTCGACGATTACCTGGTATACACATACTAAAAAATGCAATACGAAATTTGACTAAATGACTCCATTAAAATCTAGGATTATTATTACATAGTAGATGTATCACCAGAGATCACATATAGACGTAATATTATATTGCAAACATTTATAGAAACAATCAGAAAAAGTGGTGAAATTTGTATTATTGCCAGCTACATTGTATTTTTGGTAATAACTTTAACTTAAAAACGATAATAGTTCTTACAAAAACATGTAAAACATATCTAGCAAATAATAAGATAATTTTGAATCAAACACACACTTTCCTGTTCTGTTTAATGCGTGGCGTGTTTATTTTGTTTATTTTCATAATAATTAAATAGGAAAACCCAATTAACTGCTGGCAACATAAAACATTTTTCCCAATAAAATAAACCATTTTTATATAATATTAAATCATACATAACAAACAAAGTTAAGCATTAATGTCTTAAAACTGCATCACATGATAAAGTGAATTTTGCTTCAATTTAAAATGTTAATACTTTTACCGGAAATCTACTACATTTGTGACAATTACCTAAAGACATAGTTGATTTTTTATATTTGCAGTGTTAAAGGCATTCGACCCCGACCGAGTGTCAAACAAATATTCTAGTGTACGGAGGTACTTCTATGTTTTTTTACTTTTGCGGTTTTATCTCCTAATTATACAATGCCGCCGAAATTGTGATACATTTCAATATCGCTTTTTACCTACAGTGTGGAATTATTGGCATTTGCGTGTATCTACAAACCTAGTGTGAAGTTATACAGAGCCGGCGGCATACAAAAATGTCTAGTGCTTCTCAGGCTGCAATAGACTTGTAGATTCGCGATTTCATATGAACTGCAATTTGATGGAACACATTTTTAATGTAGTAGTTGCAACAAACCAATTTCTTGGACACCTAAAACAAATGTTAATACACAGATTCCTCAAAAAGCATATTAGTGCTAGTGGCTCGACTGACTGTGACAGTCAACGTAGTTTTAATTTAGATTTAGTGGAAGTGATGGTGGGATGTAACATACTGTGGTCAAATCTAGATAATCCACTTTTTAGACAATTCTTGAAAAACTGTAAGTGACAAATATAACAATGTTCAGGTGCCGTCGAAAACGACACTCAGAAGAGGTATTTATCAACGGAGTGTGGTAATGTTATACAAAAAATTTCTTCTGTGCTTACTGGGAAATAGATCTGGGTTAGTGTGGACGAAACTACCAATGCTTGTAATGAGAATAAGGTAACGAATATTTCGGTGGGTGCATTGGATGAAAATTGTTCAGTGCGTGGACACTTAATTGTCTGTAAAATTGTCGGAACGACAAATTGCCGCATTAGAGTGAAGGCAATGAATTCAAGTCTACAAAAGTTATTAGGTGACAAATATGCAGAAAATAGAGACAGAGTCTTATTATTTCTTACCGATGCGATGGAGTGAATTATATGAAAGTTGTAGGACGAATTATGAAGGAAACATATCGCAATATGCTACATGTAACATGTCTAGCACATGGACTCCATAGAATTGCTGAAATTATTATTGGGTGCTACGCTAATGATAACTTAATATCTAGTGCAAAGAGAGTTTACCTGAAATCACCCCATCGTGTATGGTTCTTTACAGAAATACTTCCAAATACACCATTACCTCCAGCGCCCATTATAACACGATGGGGAACTTTGTTAGAGGCTGCATCATACTATTTTTGTCAATTTGAAAACGTCAAATTAGTAGTACTACAGTTGAATCCATATGACGCAGGTGCTATTTTGCAGGTTCAACAGGCCTTTATGGATCCAACTCTTCAAGAAGGTCTGAAGACCATACAGGGAAGTTTCTCGCGAATTCCTCAAGCCTTCAACACTTACCAACAACATCAAAATTTACTGCAGTTGATGCAATAAACATCGTGTTCGATCTCCGGCAATACATTTTTCAATTACCTAGAGAAATCGTGGGTTCAAACAAAATTCCAAAGAGTTTTAAAAGCCAATCCCGGATTTATAACTATGCCATCTGCAAACGCAGATACACACTGCTAGATGCAGAAACAGGGGACTTGGAGAAAGAATAAATAAGAAGATAGACGGGAATTTAAAAGAAGCATGGAAACTTAAAAGAAGCATCTCACAAACACCTACACTTCCCATCCTATATTCCTAGCCCATCCGTCATGTGACACTCGTTGCTGACAACGAGCATATCCCATGTCCAACCCAGCGCATGCAGCCAGTTCGGCGGTATATAAAACATCCGAGATTTGGTTCCGGTACACGGTTTGGCCGTCCATTGGGCGTGTTCGGCGAACGGCCAAGCTGCTTGTTGGAACGAACCTCCATGGATGCCCGGAATCGGCAGCAATGCTCACCTTACGCTGGCAAATCAATCAATCAATCAATCAAGAAGGAACTTTTCGATGCAAATGGCGAATAATTTTTCTCTCAAACCCTCCCAGCTACAACAATATGATATTTTTAGTCAGATAGTGATCATAATTTTGACTAGTTTAGTAACGGCTAAACTAAGCCAAGTTCTAGGGTTTTTGCCTTACCTTTCCCTTTCTACGGACTGTTTACTTTATTTTTAAAAAGGAGGATTTTCTCAATTCGATTGGTATGTATGCTTTTTTTAAATATTTGTTCAATCATTACTCTGGGTTTAAACGGTTGCTATGTAATGTATTGTAAACTATAGAGTAGGGCCCTGCGGTAGTCCAATATTAGTTTTATTAAAATATGGTCAGTAAGGTGAACAAAAATCGGAAAAAAAAATTATCCGAGAATTTGTTGAATGCGCCGTCATCAGTAACCATCATGATTGCACAAAAATTTCTATTTAGATGTTGTTGAAGTAACTAATACAGTATCTGACGTCAAAAGTGAAGTATTTGCAATAGAGAGTCCAATGGGGCTACCATAATTGCAACATTTTTACAAATGTATATGAAATTTGGTATATAAAGATATGAGATTTTCTGAAAGAGTCTGACATCAAAACTTAAAAACTCATAACGATTGATACATTCTTAGTTCGATAGAAACTGCATCAGACTGAGCTCGCCAGTCAACTTAACGGTTTATATCTAGCTTAAATTTGTTTACGTTCCCAAGATGTATTTTCTGATAAGTGAATATGGGGGAGGCTGCCGTTTTTAATGTAACTAATTAATGGTTCAATGCTATTCTTAAATCTATCTACTAGTTTTAGTTTATTGATATTTCACAATAGAATAAATTGTGTATATTTATTTGTTTAGTTATTTAATCAGTTCTTATGTTGCAATTTTTTTAATTTGTTATTCAATTGTTTCCCATTTACATATTCTTACGGTGTCTAAAGGATTATAATTAATGGATATGTGAGTACGTTTGCTACGGTCAAAACTTCCACATCGCTTCCACATTTAACGTATGCAAAGTATAAAACTGGGTACAGACTACAGCTGTAACTTCCAGTGCAACAGATAATGCAATGTGTAATGCAACATGGACGCTTTTGATTTATTTGACTCACATACCCCACTCGCAACCATGTCCTCGTTTTTGCAGTTGTTAAGGTAGCCATTTCCTGTAAAAAGGTATTCGATATGGAAATATTTATTATCTTTGGTCATAACTTTTTTTTCTTAGTACACATATTTAAAAAAATTACAAGACTACCTAACATAACACACATTCACTCACTAATTTCAGTGGTTTGCAATATAGATAGATTTAAATTTAAAGATTATGCTAACCTTCCTATTTCGTAGTTTTAAATCTGACTGTTTTGGAAACGACTAGATTATTGAGTGAAAATTCATAGTAATAGTCATGTTATGGTTCTACTTAGATAGTTTTATAGTTTTGTTAAATATAGGTACTAACAAAAAAAGTTATGGCCTAAAATAATAAATATTTCCCTATCGGATGTCTCTTTCTAGGAAATGGCCACCTTAAGCGAGCGTAACACGAATGGTGTCGTGTTATAATCTAACTGTCTAACTGTGGCGTGTGGAGTTTTTATGTTAATATATGAAATAATACCGACGCATAGGAAACCACGAAGATGGTGTAGAACAAGTTTCTACAAGAGGGACCTAGCAACAACTTGCTTTTAGATCTAAAATCACAAGAAGATTGGTCAACGTAAAAATTTTGTCCAAATGTCTAGTACAAACTTTGAAAATTTGATTCAATTATTTGGTTGCAAGTAGAGATGAAAAAAGCGGTTCCACTTATGTAGCGTTATAAACACGATCGCTCCAGAAAAACACCGCGACAAAACAACGCGACTACAACCAACATGAACACAACGACAACAAGTTTGACCTGCTGCCATCCTAGGACTACACCAACAGAAGCGAATCGACTTCTTCAGGACAGGGAGACAAAACTCATCAATTGTAAAAACTGGATATTACACCAAGCTGCCCCAAAATATCATTGTCGAAAGCCGAGCCAGGAAAAACAAGTTGACACCAGCGAGATTTCTGCTTTTTCCGAAGGAATGCTACATTTATAATCTGGTGAGATCTTTCCATATTTATTTGATGCAGAGCCTGTTCTCTGTTCTTTGTACTCTGGTCCGTGAAAGTATTTCAGGACATTTTATAGTCAAAAGTCTAATAACTCAATCTCCTTAAAGGATTTCGGGAGTGGCTTTTCCTTTTTGCTTCATACAAATTTTAACCACAGTTAAAGATCAGTTTATATGGTAAAATTGTATTTTACATAGGTAGTGTCAGATGATTTTGTAGCATGGCACCTTATCATTAGCAAAGAGTTAAAAAAAAAACGAAATATGGGCGTACATTTCGGTTCACTTGGTTTCATCTGTTTTAACATTAAGAAGAAAAATGAAGGTACCAGGTACTTCGTTAGCAAGCAATAGTAATATTTTAATTAATTAATAATGACACATCAGTTAAACAAAATCTATCCAATCTGTTAGTAAAGTTCAGCAATAATTTTATTAATGGTATCCCTTTTGGACGTGTGACTATGGACGTTTTGACAATGTCTTTAAAATACTCTAATAAATTCTTTCAACGTAGATCTTATCACTTAGCACTTACTGAACGTGAAATACATAAGAATCAAGTTAAAGATTCAATAAATGCCAACATAATTTAATCGCTTTTGATTTGCAAAATAATTTACAGTTACAATACAAGATTGCAATTTCGAAAATCTCTTCGAAGTAATAAAAAAAGATTCTACACTGCGAGTTTATCGCAAGATGGGATTTTTACAATTATTTGACTTGAACCTAATTTACCGAGTAGACAAAAGTATAAAACATTCGAATTTTCTGACACCACTTGAAAAGGTTGATGTAAACACAAATGTAAGTTCCATATTTATACAGGTTATAGGCCTGTATAGAGGCTGGTCCTAAATTGAACAGGACAACGATCTTTTAAAAACAGCCACAAGCCCTAGTCAAATAAAGACACGGGCTTAAATAAAAGAAACCATACGATGTATGTGCCTAACAACTTATTACATTCTAAAATCGAGGGTTATCATAAAAGTTTGTGTTGACCAGTTGTACCTAAGTCTATGTATTGGCAATATGTACCTGCTGATTTATGACATTTATTACTTACTACTAGTTGTTTAAATTCGTATTAAAAAAAATACAAGGGATGCAAACCAAGGTCAGATTCAAGCAATACTGACGTACCGAGGCCCCGCGCCCTGCCACATAAATGATATACACAGCTCCGTGAAAACAAGTGATATGAGGAATATAAATAATAATATTTGTCATTATAGAATATCTTGAAAATATGTGGTATTGAAACTTAAATTAAACGACTTTTATCTCTTTAAAATAAGTAATTCATTCAGACCGACACGGTAGCTCAGCCGACTAAGAGTCTTAGTGGCAAGCGCGCTTGGTGGCTGCCTATTGTGTGCTGAGTTCGATTCCCAGCTTCGACATTTGCAATGTTGGTGGGTAATAATCCGCGTTTTGGTGTGCTACTTATTTATTCAATAACTCACACAAATTATTTGTGATCAAGAGTAAATCATGAGTAGTGAATTTCTTAGATATTTACTACTATTGATTTATAGTCATGGCACATAATACAAGTTGTGCGAATAGTCAAGTAGAAAGTGTTATGCAAACACTTTAGAACATTTTGACATTAGTCAAATCAGGAAAAAAATTTCCAGAAGTAAAATTAGCTTTGCATAGTACGATGTACTGTAACCAGATTTAGTCCAGCCGATTGGCTATTCGGTACTAAAATTCGTTCACTTAATTTGCAGAAAAAGTACACCCCAAGCTATGAAATTGTGACAATGCTATATCATTAAAAGATGTCCGGTATCAAGCAAATGAGAATATTAAAGTTTCAGCATGGAAACACAGTGCTCGTTTCAACCATGGAAAAGCTACTATTCGACCGTTTACGGAATGCGATTTTATATATAGTAAAAATAAAGAAATATTGTTGACAGAATTAGACAGCATATATACAGGTCCATTTAAATAAAATCATTATAAAAGAAGGCAGATATGATAGAAAGTTTTTCGCAGAGGCGGACCAGTTGCATAAATTTGTTCATGACCAGGTACAAAAAGTGCCAGAAAGAAAATATGAAATTGTTCTTGATCCCGATGTTGAGGGCCTGTGTCTTCTAATAATTTGGCTAATTTGTTTATTTAGTTAAAAATGTGTATTTTTTGTGTGATTTAGTAGAATTGAAAACTCTATTTAGTTGGGTTTAATGCATGCCGAGTAGAATTAGAACATGCTGGGTATAATTTGAGCTTTGTAGCAGGCAGTAGATTTGTAGTTAGTAGAGTTTGAGGAGATACCATATTATGGTGTAGTAGTTAGTGATTGATTTTGGGAGTATAGCGCTGCTGTGTCCCTCCATAATTATGTGATATAGTTATTGTTGTTTGAGTTTGAGAGGATAGCTCTGCGAGGGTCCTCCATCATGATGTAATATAGCCGGTGTTGGCTGATGGCGAGAGGATTGCTCTGTGGGGAAACCTCCATCATGATGTAATATAGCCAGTGTTGGCTGAGGTTGAGAGAATAGCGCTGCGATGTTCTGTGATACAGTTGTTGTTGGTTGAATTTAAGAGGATAGCACTGCGGTGCCCATCCAAAATAACATTGTTTATGAACCTGAGTATAGTCGTCATACTATACTTACCTGGTGTATAGTCAGGATGATCGAACGACTTTGAGATCGGTAACAAGTTGTTTGCGTTTCAGGTAAGAACTAGGTTGCAGTGCCCGAGGACGTGCACAAGGTCAGGATGGTCGTATCGGAGAGGTTCCCCTGTATATATTGTGTATACTTTCATAGACGCCTTTCGATAATTTTGTAGACTCGTAATAATTCGTTGAAGTCAAGAGAACGTTGTCAAGAAGTACCGATTGCATTAAGGAATGTGAAGAGTAAACATCTCAATATGTGGTCCTGTGAACCATCAGTGACGTCTGGAGTCCCTGGAAGCCCTCATCCCGGCGAGCGGAACAACATGCCTGAAAGTCCCGTAGATAAGTACCTATTCTTAAGATAAACTCGGTAGAGAGTAGTTGATATCGCGGGACTGGCAGTAGTGGCTAGCTCCAGTAGTTTGGTGGTATTGTTTGTATTTTCAATCCTAAGACATTTACCTGTTTCGATAAATTATACCTCATGTTACTTTGTTATTTATGCGACTGCTATTTCAGTGATTTTATTGTGTTTACCAATGTGTGACCTAAATCTAATAAATCAGCCCTAAAAGGCCCCTCGCCCTTGCCGTCTTCGACATACATAAATATTTTGAACTTGGTTGTATATTTATAAAACTGCAACTTGGGTTTGGGTGTGGTATGCCGAGTGGTTTAGTCAATAAAGGACACTCTTGTAACTTTTGATTGGGTCAATGGATTATTTTCAACACTGGTGTAGTAACATGAAAAAAGAATCCAAAAACCAAAATTGCCGAGTTCCGGTTACGATGTAATTTACATGAAAATCCGATTTTCAAATGAGATAACCTGTATGTCTTTGTATATTTCGATCCTGCCAGCCAAAATACATAGAATCCAACCTTCAGATGTTAGAGTAAGCGATTACTTTACCCCTTTGCAGCGAAAAGTCAGATCAGTTGTACAGCCAGCAGTCGTTACTTGGTGAGAGTGACGATGCTCGTTGCGAGTAACCGATTATTTTGGCATCTCGTAGCGCGACGGTACGTTACCTAAAACTACCGCTAGAAAACAACATTACAGAAATAAGGACCCATCTCTAGTTGCAAGATTGCAAAGATAAGCATACATTTGAAGGAAAGCCATATGCGTACAAGGCAGACTAGCTGTCACTTTTCGGTTGCTTCGTAGCAAGTGGCGATTCATTCCCTAGTCTACAATGCCGTTTCAAGATACCAAAACAAACAGTAAGTACTTCCATATTCACGTAGTGGAGTGGAAGTATAATAACGGTAAAAAAAATGAAACGCGCATTCCGCTGGGCTCGATCCCCGCTCTAAACCGAATTTATTTCACAGGCAGCTCTTTTCAGACCGAGAGTAGAGGAGCATTACCATTTCGACTGCCAACCGAAACAACCGTATACACAACAACCATCCAGTAGTGTGACTTTGAAAGATTTGAACTGTGGGGTTTGAGGCACTTGGTAAAGGCATCATGAAAAGTTAATGTAATTTTAACATTTCTAAAATGGAACCGAAACAACAACTTTATAATCATTCTCTATCTGTCCGCCCAGACAGAAAAATCTCTGCTGTAAACTGATACCAATTACAAACCGTTTTATTTTCGGATCCGACTGTAACTTATGTGGCACACCACACCGCGATAACCGTTTCATTTTCCGATCCGAATGTAAGTTATATTACACACCACACCGAATTTTAAAACCGTTTTATTTACTTGGCATCAGTTCTATTTAGTTTAGCGAAGTTCTTCAGACTTACACTATGACCGTTGGTTTATGCCTGATTATTGCTGCAGATAATCTCTTGCTATTGCCTGGTACTTGTACACTTCCTGTTTTTTTCTTTTGATGCTGTTACTGTTTTTTTACCGCTTCTACGGTTTTTACCGCTCTTACCGTTTGCCTGCTTACCGCTGTTACCGCTTTATTGCTTTAATGCTTAAAGCGCTTCCGCTCCAAAATAGTACTAATCTAGTAGTTACCTTCTCACCTCCTCGTACTCGTAACTTTGTATGTCACAAATGTTGAATTAAAATAGAATGACATATCTTAAGTTCTTTTATTTTATTGATAATAATCTCCGCAGGAGTATTTTTGGTACTTGACCGTTTTTATTGTTATTGTCAATTTACTATATTTAATAAACTTTGATATTTACCGACTTGTGCGTTTTACTGTTGGATGTGAGTGAAAATCTAGTCTGCCGTCCATACCCCTGGACATATCAGTTTCTTGACTGTAGCCACGATACGTGTATCGTGACTGTAGCTATCCCAGCCCTACTGCAACAGGCTGTGCTAAGAGGCTAGTGTTGGACTTTTATCCCACGCAAAAATTGTAAAGGTGGCGCTCAAGAAAAACCGAATATAACCGAAATATAGCTCAGCACTAAAGGACGGTTCTACTTGTCTATGCGCTAAGCAACTGGAAGAAAGTACGTCACGAATTTGACGCCCGACCAGGGACGTACTTTCTAAATGTATGTTTTGTAAAATATTCGTAGGTTATTTTTCATTCTGCTATTGTTTCTATTGTTTTTAAATTTCCACGAACAGAAATAATTAATGCTCAATTTTACTGGTTTATGACAGTGCTATAGCCGCAACTTATATATCATATGTTCCTTTTTGAAAAACTTAAGATTTTTTGTAATATATTATCATCTCCTGAAGCTATATGAGTACAGTGAGGAAATACAGTGAGTCTGAGGTGGCCATATTGTTGTAGTCATCAAAGATGTAAGTTAAAATCTATGCTTTTGGTACACTGCACCGGTATGCAAAATGTATGTACTTTGTTCAGTTATGAACAATGTAATACATTGGAAACATAAATATTACCCTGTTTTCGGATATTCATTCATGCTTTGACTATTATTAGAATATCACAACATACAAGCGTGGGCTGATTGTGATGACTTGCAAATCGAATATTTTACTTGAACTTGAAACAATTTCATGGTCAAGCAATCAAGCATATATTTAGATACGGTATCAGTGGCGGCTTCAGACGGTTGGTCGTGGCAGAACTTACTCCTCGCAAATACCAAAACAGTATTGAAATAGTGTAAATAACACCTACATAACAGTAAATAAATTTATTGTAGATACAATTGTAAGGGCAAAAAGGGATAAAACTAATTAAAACCCCGACGTTCACAAATATAAAATACATAATTAATTAGGAAGAGATTACTACAATGCAATATTACATGCGAACATTTCGCCGACTCAAATAAGAATGCCTTTAAAGCGAATATCAATAGAACATTCATTCTAATGTTTATAATATAATTTTTTAACTAAGCAATATTTACTGGTGCCCGGCTCATATCCCGGCGACGGTCACCATAGGCGTCGTGTGTTTCTAGCACAATCATAAGACAAACGATGTAATCGAACTACTCTCATCAAGCACAACGCAATGAATAATATAAGGTTAAGGGTGAAACACCCCCAACTGATAAACAAAACTAATTATACTGCATATGAATAAACTATATTGAGAATATCTATAATACTTGTGTGTGTATATGACAGTCTAACCAGCGAATGCCTCGTATCCCCTCTCATGAGTTCCCAACAGTCCATGTTTATATTTCTTAGGTACCTCTCAACCCAAACAAAATATGCGTCCAACGACTATTTATATTTTAAATGTAAACAACCTATAACAATAATGAGTGAAAATGTCCCTGATCTTGGCAAAGCTGCAATCATCTCAATCATTCGAGCAGCGAAAACATCAGGATTGACATACCGAACCTGCAACATTCTTTCGGCGGTATTATTCTGAAGTAAACATTGTACTTCAGTCGGAGTAACGAATATCTTTCTAGGGTATTCTGAGAACATTCTGTGACTGTAATAAGAAATGTGCTGACACAAAATTTTCTTACTAGGCATTCTCTTTTAATATATCATTTATTTGTGTTGTAGATGCTTATAAATTTTCACAACAGCTTTTTGCAATGCCGGCAAGTCATGACTACATGGGGTATATTTTGGTAATGTAATGAAATCTGTACCTATTAATTCCGCTAGCTGTTTAACCTCCTCTAGCCACTTGGATGCAGATGGTTGAGGTTGTGCTGATGTGAACTCGGGAATAGAGTCATTGTGAACTGTAATTCGGGGGTATAAAAAATCAGCAAGTTGATTTCGAATTTTCAAATCTAGATTGTTGCAACATTGTTTCCAAATATCTTATGCCACTTTCACTTGCAGTTGAGACTATAGTAGGGGTTGTGGTTCCTGCCACTATCCGAACTTCTGATCGAACCTGCAATAGTAAGGGACATTCTTCATGGTAATTGTCATATCGAGAATGTTTGCGGGAACCGCTTGAGGAAACACTGGCTTGAAGACTAACTTGGTCAGGAAGCTTTAATATGATGTGATGATATGGATGGAGTTCTGCTTCATCGTGGCATATTCGAACGTTAAGGCAGAAGCTACACACGAAACATTAGGAAACTAAAACTGAACAACCAAAAATTGAAGTCCAAAACGTTAGTATAATACAATAATAATAATAATAATAATAATAATAATAATAATAATAATAAACTTTATTTTCATCAGACTCGCCTACACAAGTATAGAATATTGTCAATAGTAGTTACATGGAATATAAAATCACATAAAATATAGAAAAGTAAAGACACATACAAATATTGAAGTAAAATACATATTAAAAACTAATTACTAAAATCGGCAGTAAAGTATTCTGTGACAGAGTAGAAACTAGACCTTATTAATAAATTTCTTATAGCGGCTTTAAATTCACCTAATCTTTCAAGATTTTTAATATTAGCAGGTAGCTTATTAAAAAGTTTTATACCCATAACAGTGGGACCATCAGCAACCAGCGACAAGCGGTGATGCGGAATACTTATATTAAAATTCAGCCTAAGCCCATAACGGGAACTTCCATCTCGAGCTTGTATGAATTTTTCTGGATTTGATTTCACAAAAACCAGTGCATTAAATATATAAAGTGAAGGTACGGTTAGTATATTTAACTGCTTAAATAGTTCTATACAGGAGGTAGTGATAGGTTTAAACAGCATAGTGCGAATAATTTTTTTCTGAATTATCAAGATTTCATTAACTCTAGAGCAATTTCCCCAGCATATAATACCGTAGTTAATAGACGAGTGTATATGTGCAAAATAATATGACTTTAAGATGTCCAAGTTAACTTTACTTCTCATTTGCCATAATACGAAGCAATATGTAGCTAATTTTCTTAATAAAATATCAATTTGAATGCTCCACGTTAAATGGGTATCAGGATGTAATCCCAAAAACTTGACAGAGTTATTTTGCTGAATGCTCATATTATTAACTTTTACGAGAAGACTCTGGTTGTTCTCTTTTGCAGAGAAGAACAATATTTCGGTTTTTGAATTATTTAATGCTAAGCCATTGTTGGAACAAAATGTTATCATATTATTTACAGCAGCATTTGCATATATGCTGAGTTCAGCTATACTTGGGGCAGAGACAGCAGTAGATGTATCGTCCGCAAATAAAGACACGAATGAGTTATCAAAATGATCAACAATGTCGTTTATAAAAATTATAAAAAGCAATGGTCCCAGTACACTTCCCTGGGGGACGCCCATGTTGACCATGCTAGTATCAGATTTATAAACGACACCGCTGCTCCTTATAACAACTTCCTGTGTCCTATCCATCAGATATGATTTCAGCCAATTTAAAGCGGTATTTTTTATTCCATATTTATCTAGTTTATTTAGCAATAAATTCAAATTAACTGTGTCGAAGGCACGTTTCAAGTCGAAAAATATGCAAGCAGTGTTATTTTTTAAATCGAGATTATTTAAAATAAAATTATATAATGATAGAACGGCATGCTGGGTAGAAAGGCCTTTTCTAATGCCAAATTGTCTCCCTGTTAGTATGTTTTCATCTTCTAAATAAACTATTAGTTTCCCATGAAAAGATTTTTCATTTTTCAAACAAGTAATGTAACACGTGAGTAATCCCACTTCTGAAAACTGTTAAAATACTGTAAATAACACACCGATAACTACTTCACAAAAACATGGTTGTGTTTAATCTTGATCATTTTCGGTAATCATATCTCGATGGTAAGATTAAATTTAACTACAGCCAAGCCCCCATTTTACTACGATCAAACCCTAACTGAGCTTGAAAATCAGCAAATCATCTGGTTAGTATTTAATCAGAAGTTGAATTAACTTAATCGTTACCGAAAGTAACGACCCTTATACTAATTACTAAAACTAACTTTAGAAAAAGAATCGAGGATAGTTACTCTTTGTTTCTTCTTTTTTCTTAATTAATGTTTTTAGTCGTTTAAGGCTTAATTATGATTCTCCGTTTAACATAATTTAAAAAACATCGACTTAACAATTACACAGACACAAAAAAAATGTGGTCTGCTTTTGGAACTCCATTGGGTACCTCCCATGTACTTCGACGCGCTGAACATCCAGTATACGTTTAGCTCCATCATCCACCACCTTTCAGTCAATCCCAAAAATAACCTAAAAAATATTTAGGTTGTTTTCGGGATTTACTAAGAATTAGTGGGTGATGGAGCTAAACGAACATCGAATTCATGTCCAGCGTATTTGTACGTGTTGGAATTTATTGGCAATCAGAAAACAAACAGTCAATGACATTATCTCTTTTAATAAATTATTTTATCTGTACATGAACAATATTTTATTATCGCTTGAAAGGTAACATTAAATCTCACTTCACAATACATTAAAGTACCGAAGTCTATTCAACTCAATTCAATTTATTCATGATAAATTTTTACATCATATTTATGCACACTGCACAGTGTTAAAAAATGACTAAAATAATCTATAATTTGTAATATAATATAAATTATTATAATAGTTGATAAACAAATCTGTAAAACTTCCATATGTATCGTTACTGCGCTTAAATAAGCACTTCTTGAGTATCGCACCTTATTTTCAAACCTAAGTAAAAAAACCCTGCCTAAGGAATCACTACTTCCACATCCATATATTTCATTCAAGTTTCTTTAAAGGAAAACATCTTGATTATATTTGGACTTTAGTATGTGGAAATAATTGGTCATAGAATTTTAATAATATTTGAGGCATACTTCATTAAATAGGAGGCGTTGGTTTCTAGCATGTAGGCCAAAAATGAATTTTCTGGACTCTTAGCTTGATCTGTTTATTTCCCCCCCACCACTACCCCTTCAACGGAATCATCTCAGTCAGATGTCACTACGTGTACCAAGTATCAAGTGATTATCTCAATTCTATTTTATCAACCTCTTTAATAATTAAGTGGAACTGGTGGGGGGGTGGGGGGTGAAAAATATTATAAAGAAATCTGGGTCCTTGGCTTTTAATTTATACACCAAATGTCAAGTTTCTGTACTCTTACCAGCTTGCTTTACACATTTTCCTCTATTTACCAATTCTTACCCCCCACCTCTTCATAGGGAACATTTCAAAATATAATCTAGTTCCTGATGTCATTATAATATATGCGCTTACCAAACTTCAAGTGAATATCTCAATTTTATTTTATCAACCCCTTTAATGATGAAGTGGGGGTGGTGTGGGTGGTGGGCTAAAAATATTATAAAACCTTGGCTTCTAGTATATACACCAAATCTCAAATTTTTGTGCTCTTACAAGCTTGCTTAACTGATTTTAACCTATTTGCCACTATTTACACCCCCCCCCCCCTTCACCGGATAAGTTAAAAAAACAAGCCAGTTCCAGATCTCATTATATTGCATACGTGTATAAAATTTCATGTCAAGATCTTAAACCGTTAAAGAGAAATCGTGCGCACAAAAAAGTTACAGACCGACCGACAGAAAGACACAAATTTTTTTTTTTTGCTCAAATTTAAAAATCTCGACGTTCCATGACCTATTTCAACAAGAAACATTTTTGAATATTTTTTTACTATTTACTATACTTCCACTCCACTGAATCTCGAAGTAATTAGAGATTGTCCAAAATGATGAAAATTGTCTGGTTTTGGCAAGCCATATCTCAAAAATTATTAATTATTTGAGGTCTTGCCCAATGAGACTTTTATTCAGGATGTTAAAATTTACAACATAACAAAGAGAATTCCACCGAGAGCCAATTTTGCATAAGAATTAAGCGAGGTAATTTGTACAAGGAGAGTATTGATACACCATACACGAGCTTTGACACAAAGACTTTCTTATTTTTAAACCGAATATCCATATTTTTTAAACTGTTCGAAAGTATAATTCCATGAATGTTGGCGGTCACGTCATCATCTTTAGATTTCCGAATTATTCATCTCTAGAACGCATCGCTACGCTTGGAACTTCTGTTGCAGCCCCACCAGACGTTACTTTCTGTTATTACACTCTTCACAAATACAAAAGGAAAAGTATATTGCATTCGATCGGTACATTTCTAAAATCGGTAACATTGCTAGTAGAGAAAAAATTTTCATATAACTGTGTTGGTGATCAAATTCTGAACAACTTTCAAAATGTCCGTCCGTCTGTCCGTCTGTCCGTCTGTCCGTCTGGCCGCCTGTCCGTCTGTCGGTCGGTTGGCCGGCCGGTTGGTCGGTCTACCTGCCTGCCTGCCTGCCTGCCTGCCTGCCTGCCTGCCTGCCTACGATACAAATGTATGCAACAAGTTTGAATCCTACTTTACACAATATGTGTTTTCACATCTACCGACACGACAACGACATGACACCGACATCGATAACGCGAAATATCATGTAAGTTAATGCGATGCTTTCACACTTACCGACATATCGGTATCGTGTCGGTGAAGGTGCAGACTTGCCGTCAAAGAGCAAACGCGCCATTCGTGTTGTCGCTGATTTTTATTCATTTGTGTGATGCCGATTCCCGCACAGCATGCAGGCCAAATGTGAAGAGGTCCTCACGTTGTCGTGTCTGTGTCGGTACCGTGCTGTGAATGTGCCGGTGCTGGTGTCGGTAGATGCGAAAACACCCAATCGGTATATACTAACTGTAGGCTTGCCATACGTGCGGGATGACCATTTTGTCTCGCCTAGCGGAGGACACAGTACAAGTTTAAATTAAATATAAGGACGTTCAAGCGTTACAAGAAACAATAAGTAGAATAAATATTCCGCAATGTAAATCAAACATAATTACAATGTATGTTTAGGTAAAGTAACTAAAAAACAAAGAACATCACCGAAGTTTTTGAGACCTTGATGTATTTAATTCACAAAAAACTATTTAAATAAAATTGTATTGTTCATCAAACTTGTCTTTACCTCCAATCCCCTTCTCCAAAAATAATTTGTCAGGGATTCGAGCCAAAAATTTGTGGTAACCCTAACTAACTGCTATGCACAATAAATATTTTTGACACATAATGTACTTTTCTGTATATTTTTAGCTAAACATATGACGTATACTAAAGAAGGGGTAATTTAAATCACCTCATTGTCTTATGATTTCTCTTATACTCTTCGCAAATACAGAACGAAGAGTATATTGCATTCGATCGGTATATTTCTAATATCGGTAATATCGCTCGTAGAGAAAAAAACTTCATATCACTGTGTTGGTGATCGAACAATTTTCGAAATGTCCGTCCGTCTGTCCATCTGTTTGTCTGCCATCCGTCCGGCACGTTCTTGGAAGCACAATAACTGACGAACGAATAGTCCGATTCTACTGAAATTTGGTTTTAGCTACAGGAATAATCCTTTTCGAACAAAATCTATCAATAAATAAAAAAGTTATTAATTATATAAATTGTTTAACAATATGTTTTTTTATATTTTGTAATTAAACAAAAATATCTACTACTAATATAATTTGCAAAAGAAACTGCGAAGAATATCCTATAGAATATGCAACAATTACATGAAAATTAATTAATTAATTAATTATACAGACTGTCTATTTTACGAGGGCCACACCAAATATCTCGCTTAATATCTATTGTAGAAGAATAAACCTTTAGAAACAGTTATCCCATTTTTTGTGAGCTTTATTTCAGTAAAAAGAAATTTGAAATCCATAGCCTACTTTATGAGATATATTACAAAAACCTGAAAAATAGGAAAACCACAAACGGTTATAGCTTCCTTATTTGAGGAGATACGAAACAAGTTAAAGCAATGAAAGTTGACGGCAAAGACAATAAGAATAATAACGTGTAACAAAAAAATCGAAAAATGCAGTTGGCTTTGACATACGCTATTGTGCAAAAATGAAAAATACATATCTCAAAGTAGGCCATGACGCCATTAATTCCGTTATTTTTTTCTCATTCCAACGATATAAAACATGTCACAGAAATTTTAACCGATAGTGTCAATATTTAATATTTTACGAATACCACAATTCATATAATTGAATCGTAACAATCAGCTGTGCCATAATTAGTGAAAAACAATGTATACAGTTATTAATAAATTTGTCACTGTTGTATGTTGTATGTTGCGTTGTCGAGTTCTAAGACAAATCTTATATCAGTAATTATGGTGTACACCAATAATAACAAATTCGATATGATTAGCATTTATTGTCAGTGCAATTTTGACGCTGAGATGGCAGTCACGGTTTACGGAGATAGATTTCCAGATGCTCCGCAGCCAAATCGAACTATGTATAGGAAGATAGTTCAAAATCTAAAAACGCACGGTTCATTTTCAAAAAAAGTAGTAAGGCGAGCGCATGTTGCGGATAATGTAAGAAAAGTGAATAGAGTAATGAATTATGTTAACCAAAATGAGGAAACCTCTTTGAGACACATTGAGAGAAACTGTCGCATAAAAAAAGACAGTGCAAGAAAAATATTGAAAAAAAACGGATTTCGATGCTACAAAATGAGGAAAATTCAACATTTAAATGAGGGAGATAAGCCAAGGAGAGTAAGATTTTGTAGATGGTTATTAAATAAGAAAAGGAATGACGCGCTGATATGTAGCAAAATTCTTTGGTCGGACGAATCAAATTTTTCTAATAATGGATTTTTCAATAGAAATATGCATTATAAGTGGACACGAGAAAATACACATTGGTGCAGAGAGACTGCTTTCCAAGAAAGATTTTCTACGAATGTTTGGTTGGGTCTTTTAGGGACTAAAGTAATTGGACCTTATTTTTATTATGGCAAATTAACCGCTCGTAGATACCTTAATTTCCTGCAAAACGAATTTCAAGATTTTCTTTACGAATTAACAGTGGCAGAAAGATTAAATTATTCATATTTTCAATAAGATGGGGCTCCACCTCACACTGCTGTAATATGTACAAATTATTTAAATCAAGTTATGCCAGATAGCTGGATAGGCACCTATGGACCCATTCTATGGCCAGCTCGATCACCAGATATTACTCCTTTGGATTTTTTCGTCTGGGGTTACATTAAAGACAAGGTATTTCAAACTGCCCCTGAAATATTGAGGACATCAAAACCAGAATTCGAAACGCATGTGAGGCAATTACTCCTGAAATGCTCCAAAATGTAATGCGTGACGTGTCTCGTAGAGCACGTTTATGTGTCAGAATGCATGGTGCACAATTTGAGCATTTGTAGTTAGAAAAATAAATACACACAATTTGTTTTCAATATAGTAGTAGGTAGTACTGTTATACATAGTTTTTCGTTTTTTTCTTTAGATGTTCGTTTTGTACTTGTATTTTTATTTATGAGATATTTATTGTATTGATATAAATTGTAATAAATAATTACGGAATTATAATTATTATAAAGTGAATTTTTACTATTATGGCACAGCTGATTGTTACGATTCAATTATATGAATTGTGGTATTCGTAAAATATTAAATATTGACACTATCGGTTAAAATTTCTATGACATGTTTTATATCGTTGGAATGAGAAAAAAATAACGGAATTAATGGCGTCATGGCCTACTTTGAGATATGTATTTTTCATTTTTGCACAATAGCGTATGTCAAAGCCAACTGCATTTTTCGATTTTTTTGTTACACGTTATTATTCTTATTGTCTTTGCCGTCAACTTTCATTCCTTTAACTTTTTTCGTATCTCCTCAAATAAGGAAGCTATAACCGTTTGTGGTTTTCCTATTTTTCAGGTTTTTGTAATATATCTCATAAAGTAGGCTATGGATTTCAAATTTCTTTTTACTGAAATATAGCTCACAAAAAATGGGATAACTGTTTCTAAAACTTTATTCTTCTACAATAGATATTAAGCGAGATATTTGGTGTGGCCCTCGTAAAATAGACAGTCTGTATAAAATAAATTAATTATATCAAAAGTTAGCTTCTTTAAGTTAATATAAATTGTAATATCTCACAATATTATTATAGTGTAATATAATATATGGTTAATTACCTCATTTCAAGAAAAATGCATTTATAAAGTTAGGTATTTTATATCCCGAAATTTGTAACAAAGATCGCTGCCTAAGAATTAACTAATTCCACATCCAGATTCTTCATCCAAGTCACTTTAAAGGAAATATCTTGACTACATTTGCACTTTAGTATGTGGAAATTATTGGTTTTAGAATTTTAACAATATTTGGGGCAGACGTCATAGAAAAATCTGAGGTGGTTTCTACCATATACTTTAAAAATGAAGTTTCTAGCTTGCTCCTCTTATTTTCTCCTATTCACAACCTACCATCTCCCATCCCTTCAATGGAATCATATCAATCAGATGTCATTACAATACATACGTGTACTAAATTCCAAGTGAGTATCTCAATTTTATGAATCCATTTAATAATGGAGTGGACGTGGTGGGGGTGTTGAAAAATATTAGAAAGAAATCTGAGGCTTTGGTTTCTAGTATATACACCAAATCCCAAGTTTATGTACTCTTACCAGCTTGCATTACTTATTTTTCCTTTATACCTCTACTTACCCCCCACTCCTACAACGGAATAACGTCAAAATAGAATCTAGTTTCAGATGTCGTTATAATACATAAGTGTACCAAATTTCAAGTGAAAATCTCAATTTAATTTTATCAACTCTTAATAAGAGATTGGGGTTGGTGAGAGGATGGAAAATATTATAAAAAAAATCAGAGACTCTTGCTTCTAGTATATACACCAAATCCCAAATTTCTGTACTCTTACCACCTTGCTTCACTTATTTTCCCCTATTTACCCCTCTATTTAACCCCCAACCGTTCAACGGAATCATCTCAAAAGATAATCTAGTTCCAAATGTTGTTATAATACATACGTGTACCCGAATTTCAAATGATTATCGCAATTTTATTTTATCAACCCCTTTAATAATAGAGTAGGGGTGGTGGGGGATTGAGAAATATTACAAAAAAAGTCTGAGGCTTTAGCTTCTAGTACACTGAATTTCAAGTTTCAGTACTCTTACCAGCTTGCTTTACTTATTTTCCCCTATTTAACCCTATTTCACCCTCAACCATTGAACGGAATAATCGCAAAATATAATCTGGTTCCTGATGTCATTATGATTTATACTTATACCAAATTTTAAATGAATATCTAAATATTATTTTATCTACCCCTTCAATAATGGAGTGGGGGGGATGGAAAATATTATAAAGAATGTTGAGGCCTTGGCCTCTAGCACATACACCGAATTTCAAGTTTCTCTACTCTTACCACCTTGCTTTACTTATTTCCTCCTATTTACCGCTTTTTACGCCCTCCAATCCTTCACAGGAATTGTTCAAAAAACAATCCAGTTCCAGATCTCGTTATAATATATACATGTACAAAATTTCAAGCCAATATCTTAAACTGTTCCGGAGAGAACGTGCTGTCAAAAATAGTTACAGACAGGCAAAGCGACAGACAGACAGACAGAAAATGTTTCGTTCGCTCAAATTTAAAATCTCGACATTTCATAACATTCCAAACCTATTTCAAGAAGCAATGTTGATTTTTTTTTACGATTACTATACTTCCAATCGACTAAGTGCATGTGGAAATTGTGTCACAAGAATATAACTTTATCATATAGTTATACAGATAGATTCATCATAACTGAATCTGACGTTACCAAGACTGACTTCAAAACGATCAAAACTGATTTTCATGTTATCAAAATTTGTTTCGTTTTTATTTTAATTTGTTACGCATTCTAAGTCGCTGACATGTCATTCAGTGGCGTTTATTGACTAATTTTGGTATAATATAGTAATGGCTTGAAGACATACATTCCTATTTATATTGTAATGAAATTAATTACAATAGTTTTGCCATAATTACATCAGATATCCTAGTTTTATAAGCTTCGAATCCAATTTATCCAGTTTAGAAGCCTACATAAATGAAAGTGCTGGAGCATGGAACAAAAAACAATTTGAGTTACTTAAGTTAAACGGAGAATTATAAAATAGAGGTGTGATGTTACTACTAAGGATGGAGGAAGGTAACGGCACGAAAAACATATTTAAGAAGTGGCACGTGCAATCTGTCTGGATATCTCTGTATTTTCAAAATAAGCTGCAAAAGAAAAAAGTTAAGTGGATGTATTTGAAAAGTAATATATGTAGACTGTTCTTGTATGCAATAAAGCTAAATATTCATAGCCTAAATATATGACGATAAAATGATAAAAAACAAAATGACTCAACCGTTCTGTCACTGTCATATTCGCATCGTCAAACACTCGCTAGTACTAATTATTATGGTTATATATCTTTTTAGTCATTTGCCCATTCGCTTTAAGTATAATACGTTGCAATTATTTTATAAAACGACATTTTCATTAAGTATATCTTACCTGAAAAATTGAAAAAAGTGCCAAAGTGTGCCCAAAGATTTTCCCTTACCTCACGGGCCAAGAAATAAAAAATTTTCGATTAAGCTGAAATTTAATTTTCGGATATTTTAAGACTGCTAAACGTGACCCCATGGACTGGCCCTAAATCAGTGCCTAGAATATCTAAAATGGAAATTATCACTTCCCATTTAATTTTCTTATGTGGGAGTTTTCAAGACCCGTAAATCAATACTGTAGACGGCTTTTTTCTAAGTAAAATCAATGTACTCTCAATTAATTTCTGAATAGTATCAAAATGTTCGGTAGTTGTTTTCTACGGATTAAATCAAAATCCAAAATGCAGTTTGCGATAAGATATAAAAAGCTGTGACAGAATCATTAAGACACAGTCAGCTATCTTTCTTCTTCTTTTTAATGGTCTTATTTATATTAACATCCTGGCGGAGTTTAGCAATTGTTATTCCACCATTCATCAGGTCACGGACACATAGACATCAACACAACAACAATTCCCTGTAATATTGCAATCTACAGCAGCTGAGACTTGAACTCAGGATAGATGACAGCGGTTGAACATTTTATGTCACTTAACAGATGTCTAGCCCTCTGCTGCCGTATCCGCAACACATTAAAAGCGCCACTAAACATCCATACCCTGGTCAGGTTTCGATTCCGGGACTCCGTGGTAAACACCTTAACACTGCGCCACTGAGCCAGCAGAGATTATCGAGATTATACATATAAATCTTGTTTAATCGTAAAATTTGAAGAGATAATATTTCACTAGTGCTAGCAGACCGATTCTTAATAATTTTGTTCAAGACGCGACCTTCTATGATAAAATTAGAAATTGAACAAAAAAATTTCTTTCATTTCTACTAGATATCAGTGTTGTAGCTGGAAAATTTTAAGGGAGAAAGATATTCACCATTACCCCGAACAATCCCTCTTTTCAAAAGAATCTCTTCTCAGCAGGCGCCTAAAGTTTAACCTTTTAAAATTTCAAGGATTTGTCTCTTACAATTTGTACTCTATATTTATCTATTTATTTATCGAGTTTTATTTTTTATTATTTTTAATTGTCCATTATATATAATCGGACGCTACTGTTCTATTTAGTCACTCGCCGCGCAGTAAACCTTGTGAGAAACACATCAGATATCGCAGTCACTAAATACAGTAATCATTGTCAAGTGAAAATGGTGAAAGCAAAAGTGTATATTTTTGAAAAACAGTTCGATGGACTGCCAAAGCCAGACGATTTAAAATTAATTGAAGAGGAACTGCCTGCATTAAAAGATGGAGGTCAGTATGTATTTTTAGTTGTCTCCTTTATATTTTATTATAATTGATATTAGCACGTTTATAAATTATAAAGTTATGCTATTTATAGAAAAACTTGATAATGAAGATAATGATGTTACCGTAGAGTCATAGCGCTTATGTTCAAAATGTGGGGGTCGTGTTCTTGAAATGATGATAGTAAGCGAATGTGGCTTTGTGGCTGAAGACAGAATAAGAATTCGAATCGGAAAACAAATTTTTTACAGTCGGCCAGCTAAGTAATGTATATAACAAATTAAAATAGCCGTAATTGTTGCGCTAAACTTCGTTTGTAGTAACTATGAAATTGAGAAATGTGTTCTTAAAAAACAAAGAATTTAATATGTTAAAAATGGCTGAGTAATGAAAATTATTTAAAATAAAATGAGAATTTTAAGTGAACAACAGTTCCAAAAACTAAATAAAATTAAGATAACCTTTGTCTCACCATTTCTGACAGAATGATAAAAAAGAGCATATCTAAAATTGCCTTATATATATTTGATGAATATGAGATATTAAGAGGGTGCAACACCCTGATAACCAACTAAAAATAGCATAACTTTTGTAGTAGAGTTTTTAACATATTCATATTTGACAAAATAATAAAAAAGAGCATTTCCAAAATACGGTATTTCGGAATTGTCCTGAATGACATCCTAACGGGGTGAACACCCCAATAACTGGCCAATGCAACTTTTGTCTTAGAGAGCTTTTAACACATTCATAATTAATAGGATGATAGGAAAGAGCATTGCCAAGATATCGTATTTCGCATTTTCCCACAATGACATTCTAAGGGGTGTCTTAGCAACTCTTCTAATAGGATGAGACACCCAAAGACTAGCCAAAAATAATGCAACTTTCGTCTTGAACATATTCATATTCAACAGGATGATAGAAGAGAGCATTGTCAAGATATCGTATTTCAGATTTGCCCAGAATGACGTTTTGGGAGGGTGAGATACCCCAGGAACTAGCCAAAACTAATGCAAATTTCATCTTAGTGTTTTTAATACATTCATATTTTAAAGAATAATAGAAATAACCCTCACCAAGATGTCATATTTCGAATTTCTCAAACTATCATCGGTGTGTCTCACCCCCTTAGAATGTCATGCTGAGGGAATCCGCAATACGATATCTTCAAAATGCTCCTCTCTATCATACTGTTAAATATGAATGTGTTAAAAACTCCAAGACGAAAGTTGCATTATTTTATGCCAGTTATTGGGGTGTCTCACCTCTTAGAATGTTATTAGAAGACGATATACCATATCTTACTAATGTTCTTTCTATCATATTGTTAAATATGAATGTGTGTCAAAGGAGTTGATTAAAATAATTGAGATATTCACTTGAAATTTGGTACACGTATGTACAATAACGAAATCTGGAACTAGATTGAATTTTGATAACTCCGTTGGAGGGTTGAGGGTTAAACAACGGAAAATAATTAACGGAAGCTGGTAGGAGTACAGAAACTTGGGATTTGATGGATATACTAGAAGCCAAGTCCCCAGATTTTTTAATAATATTTTTCAACCCCCTCCACCTTCATTATTGAAAGTGCTAATAAGACTAAATTATAAATTCACTTGAAATTTGATACAAGTATGTATTATAACGACATCTGGAACTAGATTATATGTTGAAATGATTCCGTTGAAGGGGTGGGGGTAAGTAGGAATAAATAGGAGAAAATAAGTTAAGCAAGCTGGTAAAAGTACAGAAACTTGGGATTTGGTGAATATACTAAATGCCAGGGCCTCAGGTTTCCTTATAATATTCTAGCATTTATTTTGTTTATTCTAATACTGAAAATTTTGAAGTACGGCTCTGCAGGACCGATTCGGTATGTGAAAATACTGACTTTGATATTTTAATGGCCTGTTTTTATAGTCTTTTTTATTTGCATTAAATATTTGTAGACAACTATAATTGAAATTTTTATTTCCGTAATCTGCGTAATCCGAGATATAAAAATACGAGGATGTTTCGGAGAGTGATTTTTTTACGATTACAAGGTGAAAAAAGAAAATAAGTAAAAGTAATTGGAAAATTAACATGTAATACAGTTGTCCCAAGATAATATATAAAGGTATAGGTTTATTCGCGTATAGCAAAGACAAACATGACCCTATTGTTGGGATAAACGTATTTTTTGAGTTCCGTAGGAACTCTTATAGTTTCGGTGCGTTCGTCCATTTGTATCTCACATGCCTCCCATTCTCTTCTATTTATACCTACCAAGATGAAATTTAGTACACAGGCGTAAATTGTGACCCAAAAACAAAAATGAATAGACTTTTTTATAAATTTTGGACATTTCTCCCATAAAGTGAGAAATGAACTGAAAATATATATTTACCCCATTGAGTGGTAGGTAATCAAAGATGCAACAAAAAATATTTTAGGACTATAGTAAGTTCATAAAGAGTGAAAAGGTAAAGAGTGAGTGAATTAGGAAAGTGTGTAACGACCTCCATGAGAACAAAATGAACAATTCAATTTTACTCCTACTGTCTCTTTCGGTGGCATAAGTTTAGGGGCACGTACAGAGTTGGAGGTGATTGATGGTGGCACGTTAATAGTGTAAGCAATTTCTAAGCATTTCTGACTAAAAGTTTACCTAACGAACGGATTTTCACAAAACTTTGTGGGCTCTGTTCATTTCGATGTCTAGATCAAACTCCAATAAAAAGGGCAGCTATTGCCCCGCAACAGTTATATGGTTTTGTTGCTAGTTTAATAAGTAGCAAAATTGAGGTAGATTAAAAAACAATATGTATTTTTAGATAATCTGACGAAAAAGAACAACTATTTATTCTCGTAGGCTTTTCAAAAAAATGTGAATTTTCCGAGATATAGTGGTTCGAAATTTTGCAACACTGAGGATAAAAATGGGTCGCTCTGCGATATATTAATTTTTACAGTTTGCTGCCTGTCACCTAAATAGTCTTTAAATACAGCTAAAGTAACATCTTTAACCCCGATGACTTCCAATTGCTTTAGCAGGATATCATGATTAACTATGTCGAACGCTTTGGTTGGATCTAGACAAACAGTTGAATAATTTTTGGATTAATTCAGGTTATCTACAATATTGTTTACTAGTTAGTTAATGTACAGCAATATTAATGAACATGACTTTTTGCTTCTATGACTTTTTTCTAAAGTGCACGCTGTCCAAGTTTTCCCGGAAAAACACGAAAAAGATACCCGTATCGGAAAACGGAGAATCTCGTAAATTATGAATTTAAAAATCTGGAAAATTCTGACGTATATGTCAATACATTCTTTAAAATTTTGATATCTTGTAATTTTTTGCTAACGTGCATATTTTCCGAGTTTTCAACAGTTTTCACGATCAAAAATGTACCTCAATTTTTTCGTAACACAAAATTAATCTCTGAAATTATAATTAATTTATATCATATATTTTAATAAAGAAATATCTAATTTGTGAAAAGTTTTTCGGCATAAAAAGTTTTTTAGTTGAAAAATAGAAAATTCTCTCGCAATTTTGTTTTTCATTACTCCCTTCCCCGTATTCGAAAAAACGAACCGCTATATCTCGAAAAATACGCTTGTTTTCGAAAGTTTTACAAGACTATAAAGTTGTTCTTTTCCGTAAAATTATCTAGAAATTCATTTTATTTTTTAATTTACCTCAATTTAGCTAGTTAAAAATTAGCAACAAAATCATTGTTTATAACAATTGCGAGGTAATAGCGGCTATCTTTTTTTGGATTTGATCTAGACAACAAATCGAACAGAATTCACAAAATTTCGGGAAAATTCGTTCACTCGGTAAACTTTTTCAAGTCGAGTTTTGTCTAATTTGCCTACACTAATAGGAACATACGGGATATTCTATTCTATAGAATGTGATACAGTTATACAGATAATGCAATGAATTGGCGAGGAGAGTAATTTTTACTTCAGTTTTAGATTAGATTCCATAAAAATATACATGTATGTAAATACGCAAGCATAGATGAACAAAAATTGCTACAAAATAAGAAAATGCTTGTCATCTCGCTGATTAGTAAAAATAAGATTTTTGTCACTTACAATGTTATGCTAATCTTTATTACATACAAGCAATGGATGTAGATAAGATAAAAAAAAATGTTTTTTTATCTACAAAACTCGTATGCTCTGAAAATATATTAAACAATGGAGCAGTTGACGATTACACTAACAATAATTATCCGTTTCCTTTTTTACAATGTAGGGATCGATTTACAATTTTGAGACCCAGTTATTCATTTTCATATATCTCTGTAGAGTGAACCATCACGTATCCAAGAATATCCATTTCGATAATTGTAATTTTCAAGAAAATATTGTTTTTACTGTAGCTTGCTAATAATCCAAGAGGTCGATGCGATATTTGTTAAATAAAAAATATGTATATTTTCAAAGCAAAGACTGTGACAGAAAATATCTATAGTTAGTTTATATTTTTCGATTACAACATTAAATGGATGCAAAGAATATTAGTCAAAATACGAATAAATTAGATGTATATATTAATCTTTGCTGTATTGAATTTTCTATATAATTGTTGAAGATACGATAGGTCAATATATTAGGCATTCTATGTCTATTCTGATTTTTGAAAATACATTTTCATGTATGCTTGAACGCAAGTACAAAAGAGAAATGTTTTTGCACAGATCAGAGTATCATATTACCCTGTAGTTTGAAGCACTGAATACGAATTGTATCATAAAACTTTTGTTTTATCAAGAGAAGAAACATTGTTTATGTATTATTTTGCGAGTTATGTAGAAGGTGGCATTCTGGCCTCTGGAGAAATTTTTTTTTGTGGGCCAGTGTTATTTTCATTATCATCTGACCGAATATCTGAACGCATAGTGTACACTGCAGCTTTTTAGTCGAGGAGTTACAATATAAGAAAATCGCGCGAGTCAACACGCACTTTTTCACGGGAATCAGTGGGACTTTTAATTTTAAACCCACTTTATAGGCATAGGCTGTAGACTATTGAATAAGTCCAAAATAAAGGAGTAAAGAAGAACAATTGTGTTAAAAGGGTTTCCATTGTTTTGTAATAGCCGGGATTTTATTCCTCTAATTATATGAATTAATCAGACATTACCATTGGTATCGTACGAAGTACCCCAATCAGTTTTGTAGACTCCGTCGATATTATAGTATATCCATCGAAATCAAAACTGTGCTTACCCTTTTCCTTCTAGGTGATTATATACTTTTTGGTGTCCCTCAACCAGGGTACTTCACAAACAAACTTTCCAGAATATAGAATGAACTCAATTGCATGACAAGCAAATAAAACACGTGATTTCTCAAAACACTTAAACCACTATATTTACAGAAAAAAATGAAAACAAATGAAAATGACAATCAGAAACATTTAACGAATAAATAAATTAACAAACAGTAATTACACTATATCAAGAAATGAAATGGTCCGCGGCAAGTTCAAATCTTTAGCTGAGTCGCGGCCGAATACTCTTAGTTCAATTACAACACATTAATTTATGATTATTATAACCGACAAAATACTGAACAAATTTACTGAAACCCTAAAATTGAAAAGGGTTCGCGATACGAGAATTTACTATCCCCTGTAGGTAGATGTAGATCGATAAGACGTTAAGCCAAGAGTCGATATTATCTCAATCGAAATAAGACGTCTCAAACGTGGGCAGTAAACTTTGAACCCTCGACCAATTAAAATCTTCTCTACTTTAAACTATACCCCTATTTTAAATTACCTAACGGACCCTGGAATTTATCCTATGGCCTAACATATTTTATGCCATTAAGACAGATGAAAAAAACCCTCTTGTTCCTTAGTTTGCTTTTGTATGGGGGAAAAAATCTACCTTATTTGGCCTATCTATCTTACTGTCTGTTACATATATTTTCTGGAAACCTCTCTTAACTGCCTTAGTCTTTAAAATATAACTAAACCCCCCGGTGAGTCGTATTTAAACAAGTGTTTGACGGGTCCTTAACTTCAAGTGAGAAAAACTAATTGGACATAAAATAATTTAGATGGTTATTTATTGCTTCTAAGGGGCTAACGTCGACTACCTAATAAAAACTAAAGTTAAGAAAGCATGTTTCCTGGGCTCTAAAATAAATCAGTTTGCAACATAAAACAGATGTTTCTATGATCAGTATTTTACGTTATTGTACTAAAGTCTCGACCCTTGAAATGTTACTGAGATCGCAAATAAGATAATACGGTGATTCTATATGCGACAGGGTCGGACTTGGCTCCCTTAATTAGACATTTGTTACAGTTTAATATGTTAGTTTGACATCTAAAAGTGATAAAATTACAAAATGCCACTAAATTCCGGGGTGCGGTTTTGAGAGCCAACCGAAAAATCCCATTTTTTAGTTTTTCCAAAATAACTCAAACCAATGCAAATTTGAAGGTTTTTCCAGGTACATTTTTTGTAAATTATTTATTTCCCATCCAAATACGTTGTTTGAATTTTTTTCCCATTTTTAGTATTAAAAATAATTAAAGAGCAAAATTTAAAATATTCCAAAAATCATTTCATTAGGAATATAAATTTTCAGGAAAAAATTTTTTGAAAACACAAAGAAATTGCTCCTTTTGTGCTCTGTACGGTCAACGGTGATCGAAATATCGCCAATCAGAGTTGACCATTTTTGCCATATTTAACCGCATACATTTTTTCTTTTAATTTTCTGTAAACCAATTCATTTTAGCACAATGTTAAGATAATTCAATAATAATTCAAATGTTTCTTTAACGTTCAAAAACGAATATTACGTTTTTACGAAGAAGTAATATTACAAACAATTAATGCTTGTGGTTGAGCTTTACAGTATTAAAAACCGCACTACTTCTACATCCAGATTTCTCGTCCAAGTTACTTTAAAGGAAACATTTTACTATATTTGTACTCTAGTATGTGGAAATTATTTTATTATTATTTTAATATTTGGGGCAGATATCATAGAGAAATTTAAGGCGTTGGTTTCTACCATATACGTTAAAAATTAAGTTTCTAGTTTGGGCTACTTATTTTGCGCTAGTCACAACCTACCACCCCTTCAACGGAATCATCTCAATCAGACGTCATTACTATACATACGTGTACTAACTTTCAAGTGAATATCTTAATTTTATGTTATCAATCCCTTTAATAATGGAGTGGAGGTGGTGGGGGTGGGGGGGTTGAAAAATATTAGAAAGAAATCTGAGACCTTGGTTTCTAGTATAAACACCAAATCCCAAATTTCTGTGCTCTTACCAGCTTGCTTTACTAATTTTTCCCTATTTGCCTCTACTTTCCACCCACTCCTTCAACGGAATCATGCCAAAATATAATCTAGTTTCAGATGTCGTTGTAATACATATGTGTACCAAGTTTCAAGCGAAAATCTCAATTCAATTTTATCAAATCTTTAAATAACAGACTAAGGGGGGGGAGGGATGGAAAATATTATTAAAAAAACCTTGATGCCTCGACTTCTAGTACATACACCGAATTTCAAGTTTCTGTACTTTAACAGGTTGCTTTATTTATTTTCCCCTAATTACCCCTAATTTAACCCCCAAACGGAATAATCCCAAAATATAATCTAGTTCCTGATGTTAATATAATATATACTTATACCAAATTTCAAGTGAATATCTCAATTTTTTTATCAACCACTTTAATAATGGAGTGGGGGGCGGTGGGGGGATGGAAAATATTATAAAAAATTTCGAGCCCTTGACTTCTAGTACATTCACCAAATTTTAAGTTTCTGTATTCTTACCAGCTTGCTTCACATATTTCGACCTATTTACTCCCCAACCCTTCACCGGATATGTTCAAAAACAATCCAGTTCCAGATCTCGTTATAATATATACGTTTGGAAAATTTCAAGTCAATATCTTAAACCGTTCCGGAGAAAACGCGCGGACAAGAAAAGTTACAGACAGACAGACAGACAGACATAATTTTTTTTCCTCTCAAATTTAAAATCTCCACATCCCATGACATCGTAAACCTAGTTCAAGAAAAAAATAAATTTTACCATTACTGTGCTTCCAATCCATTACGTGTATGTGGAAGTAATTCAATTTTATGGATTATTTGAAATAAATTGATTTTTAAATAAATAAATATTGTAGGAAACTATTATGAACAATAAACGCATTTCAAAAATAACATTTTTAGCAACGTACTTGGATGAGAAATTTAATTTTCTATAAAAAAGTATTGTTAAAATCTCCAAATTTACATTGTCTTTGAATCATTTTAAAAAAACTAAAAATGGGCCTTTTTGGTTGGCTCTCAAAAACACAACCGGGAATTTAGTAGCACTTTGTGACTTTATCGTTTTTATGTATCAAACTAACATACTATAACAATAAAAACCCTCTTACGCAACTGTTTCTTACTAAAAGTCATATTCAAAAACCTACTGTCAGTGGGCGTTGGAAAACTCAAAAGAAGTGCGGGGCCTAACAACTTAAAACTTGTGAAAATATGTTCATTGTATGTACCTGCTTTTTATACTGAAATTTTTCTTGGCGCGCGAAGGACAACGGCAACGGTTTTTCTTGAAAAAGTGTAAATTAAATTTTTCTGGATTGTGAAAAGAGGTAATTTTCAAAGGGCTGCCAAAAGTTTGTTTGTTCCTTTTGACAGCTATTTGAAAATTACCTTTTTTCACAGCCCAAAAAAAATGTTTCCCAACTTTTTTCGAGAAATACCGTTATGTCTTTTTAGTAACCCTCCTTTGTGCGCCAAAAAACAATTTTAATTACAAAAGTACACACAACGAACACATTTTCACAACTTTTAAGTTGATAGGCATCGCGTCTTTTTCGACTTTTCCAACGTCCACTGAAAGCCTGTACCTCGTCCCTTACAAAAATGGCCTAGCGTAAATTGAGTCTAAAAACCGCTGCCTAAGGAATCACTACTTCCACATCCAGATTATTAGTCCAAGTCACTTTAAAGGAAACATCTTGACTATATTTGCACTCTAGTATGTGGAACTTATTGGTCATAGAATTTTAATAATATTTGGGGTAGATGTCATAGAAAAGTTTAAGGAGTTGGTTTCTACCATATACGTTAAAAATGAAGTTTCTAGTTTACCGTACTTATTTTCCACTATTTACAACCTACCACCTCAATGGAGTCATCTCAATCAGATGTCACTACAATACATACGTGTACTAACTTTCAAGTGAATATCTCAATTTGATGTTATCAATCCCATTAATAATGAAGCGGAGGTGGTAGAGTTTGAAAAAAATTAGAAAGAAATCTGAGGCCTTGGTTTCTAGTATATAACCGAACCCCAAATTTCTGTAGTCTTACCAGCTTGCTTTACTTATTTTCCCCTATTTGCCCCTATTTAACCCCCAACCCTTCAACGGCATCATCTCAAATTATGATCTAGTTTCAGACGTCGTTATAATACATACGTGTACCAAATTTCAAATGAATATCTCAATTTTATTTTATCAACCCTTTTCATATTGGAGTAGGGGTGGTTGGGTTGAAAAATATTATCAGAAAATCTGACGCTGTGGCTTCTAGTACATACACCGAATTTCAAGTTTCTGTAGTCTTACCAACGTTTTACTTATATTCCTCTATTTACCCCAAATTAACCCCCAACCCTTCAACGGAATCATCTCAAAATATAAACTAATTCCAGACGTCGTTATAATACATACATGTACGAAATTTCAAATGAATATCTCAACTTTATTTTGTCAACCCCATTAATGGGGTAGGGGTGGTGGGGGGGTTGAAAAATATTATAAAAAAATCTGAGGCCTTAACTTCTTGTACATACACCGAATTTCAAGTTTCTGTACTCATACCAGCTTGCTTTACTTATTTCCCCCTATTGACCCCTAAATAACCCCCAACCCTTCAACGGAATCATCTCAAAGTATAATCTAGTTCCAGATGTCGTTATAATTCATACGTGTACCAAATTTCAAATGAATATCTCGATTTTATTTTATCAACCCTTTTAATAATGAAGTAGGGGTGGTGGGGGTTGAAAAATATTATAAATAATCTGAGACCTTGGCTTCTAGTACATACACCGAATTTCAAGTTTCTGTAGTCTTACCAGCTTGCTTTATTTATTTTCCCCTATTTACCCCTTTTTAACCCCCAACCCTTCAACGGAATTATCTCAAAATATAATCTAGTTCCAGATGTCGTTATAATACATACGTGTAGAAAATTTCAAATGAATATCTCAATTTTATTTTAAATTGAAAAATATTATAAAAAAATCTGAGGCCTTAGCTTCTAGTACATACACCGAATTTCAAGTTTCTGTACTCTTACAAGCTTGCTTTACTTATTTCCCCCTATTTACCCCTATTTAACCCCCAACGCTTCACCGGATTTCCTCAAAAAACAATCCAGTTCCAGATCTCGTTATAATATATACGTGTACAAAATTTCAGGTCAATATCTTAAACTGTTCCGGAGAAAGCGTGCGGACAAAAAAAGTTACAGACAGACAGACCGACAGACAGACAGACCGACAGACAGACAGAAAATTTTTTTTCGCTCAAATTTAAAATCTCGACGTTTCATGACATTCTAAACCTATTTCACGAATAAAAATTTTTGAAAATTTTTTTGCGATTACTATACTTCCAATCCACTACGTGGATGTGGAAGTAATTGAAAGTCCCAGTGTTTTCAGTGAAAAGGTGCATGTTAGGACTCGCTCGTTTTTCTCATATGGTAGGTCCAGGACTATTCATGTTCGTTCTTCGATGTTTCGTCCTATCAATACTGAAATAAAAGACACCATCTTCACTAATTTTTGCCCTGAAAAGAAATGGCCAATTTTAAAGAAAAGATAACCGATAAGTCTTCGTTTTTATATCGAACACTTCAGATGTAAGTCACATTGTTTTTGCGTCAATTGCGAAAATAAGTGGTAATTTTTTTTTGAAAATGTTTATAACTTGAGGATAATCAGGATGCTGTCTTGTATAGTTTTTATTGAAGATAGCTATTATAGATGTCTAATTAACGAAAATTTCATAAACTTTAAAATTTTTACAAAAATATTTACTTATTTATCCAGATATTTGCAAATACGCGTTTACCTTTCTTTGCACCTGTCTATTTAAATTTTTATTTTCGATTTTGAGGTGTTGAAAGCGTAGATAAAAATGAAGATCTATGCATAGGTCCCCATTTTGTCTTTTTTCTGAAACGTCTGTATCAAAATATTTTATAACGTTTAAAATGTTTACTTTGAGGAGAGAGGCGGATAAGGGATACTTTTCGCCACTCAGCTCTCAGGAAACATTAAGAATAGCTAGTTATGATTCTAAAGATCTGTATATATGGAAATTGCGATAATTATAATGTATAACATTGTTTATTTTCAGAATTTTTGACTGAAGCTATCTATCTCAGCGTTGACCCTTACATGAGAGCCTACGCACCGTCACTACCTCTGGGAACGACTTTTCTTGGATCACAAGTTGCCAGGTAAGAGTATATACAAGAAGCAGTATATATTATTGTATTAGTAGTATTGAAAATACTACTGGCTGCATGATACCCATCTTACGAAAAACGTATCGAGAGCGACAGTTCTGTCTAGGCCGCTGCGCCGGCCTTGTAACCGTACCGTTCACTCAACGCCATGCTATTAGGGATATTATGTTTCAATAACAATCCAAACAGTATCTCGAAACTACAATATAAACATAAACACTCCTAAACTTAATGGTCTCTTGGGATACATGCCGAAACTGCCATATCGTATGTCACTTAGTTTAGTCAATAACATGACAGCGGTACTGTCACAAATGTCAAATACGCCGTTTTTGATTATCTCGTACCGAGCGGAATTTTCGATTTTGCCGTCGCAATTTACGACACCGACAAAACACCAATCTCTCTTTTTCCGTAGAGACATCACACGATCCTCCACTTGACGCATTTATTTAGTTCTTAACGTTTGAAAAATTGATGTGTTTGCAGTTTTGCTTTCTCCAACGAGAATATAGTCAATTTTAAGCTTAGGATCCGCCGAGGCCCATCATGCTAAGCGGCGACTACTTACAAGTGAATTTCCGATTTATAATCCCACACAGGGCTACTTTTTCATTTTTTCTTTTTGCTTTTTGGCAGATGTTTTTGATTCTATAATTGCTCTTCACTTATTTCTATGCGGCTTACGTGTTAAAATTATAAATTTTTATCATTTTTTCTGATTTTTTGGCGATGCATAAGGAAATAATCTTTCTAGTTTATGTTCTGTTCTTCAGTCGGTATGGTGACGTAACAGCAAGAAGTCCTGATTTTCGAACAGGAAATCCGGGTTCGAACCACGAACCGGCAACTTTTTTTTTACCTATTTTTACATTATCGGTCATAATCTGATGCTAAAATATTACCTATGTATCACATGAGTATTTTTTTATTTTCGTAATTGCTTAATTAAAGAGGATTTTTCGGAGCTTCATTCAGTTTCAAAATAATTTTGTTGGAATTTGATACAAAAAATTGTGCGAGGAAATGTGTAATTCAAATTCGGATTTAATCAATCGATAGAAGTCGGATCTACAAAAGCTTGATGAATTTTGTCAAAGAAAACAGGGTTCGTCAAAATGAAAAAAGAAATTAAAACATTTTATCTTTATGGTCTGGTTCGACTGAAATTCGGTATGTGAGGATTATACCTCAATATTTACTTATGTGATATATAGGTAATATTTTAGCATCAGATTATGACCGAAAATGTAAAAAAAGTTAAAAAAGAAACTTCCCGGTGAATGGTTCGAACCCTGATTTCCTGTTTGAGAAACTAGAAAGATTATTTCCTTACGTATCGCCAAAAAATGAGAAAAAATGATAAAAACTTATAATCTCAACACATTAGCTCCATAGAAATAAGTGAAGAGCAATTATAGAATCAAAAATATCAGCCAAGAATATTTAAAAAAAAAAATTAAAAAGTAGCCCTGTGTGGGATTCAAAGTCGGGAATCCGCTTAAAAGTAGTCGCCGCTTAGCACGATGGGCTACGGCGGATCCCAAGCTTAAAATTAACTATGATCTCGTTGGAAAAGGCAAAACTTCAAAAACATCAATTTTTCAAACGTCAAGAACTAAATGAATACTTCGAGTGGAGGATCGTGTGATGTCACTACAGAAAAAGAAAGATTGGTATTTTGTCGGTGTTGTAAGTTGCGATGGCAAAATCGGCAATTCAGCTACGCACGAGATAACAAAAAACGGCATTTTGACAATTGTGACAGTACCGCTGTCAGGTTATGAACTAAACCGCCCCTCGCCGCCAAACGCAGGGCTCCCAGCCCGGCAGACTGATGAGCGGGTATTCAATGGATCATCGACAACATATTAAGGCACATTCTGTTCATTTACAAATAGTACATGTCTTGTGACGCCAGCTCTCGGTCTATTAAGAATAGCCGTTTTTTACTTTGGGGGTGATTCCCATTGTAAGAGAAAAAGATGGTTTACAATGTTTCATGAAAATTCATATTTTCCAAGTTATAACGATTTTAAGATTACGATTTTAGCTTTAAAAAATTGGTACCTTGATTGATTGATTGATTGATTGATTTGCCAGCGTAAGGTGGGCATTGCTGATTGTTTATCGTAAATAATTCAAAAGTGTTACATTTATGGAAATAGCGGTATGGTACAAAAAAAAGTTTATGATATTTCTTTATTTATTTGCGATGAATTGTTCTAAAAATATGATAGTTTAAAAATGGCGCTCGATCATTTATCAATCGAGATATAATGTTTAAAGCTCAAACAATCAGTATGATGTTAAGAGAAATTTTACGATTTTGCTGAAAATATTTCTTTTCTTGTAAATAACTCGAAAACGATTGCATTAAAAGAAAATATGATAATATAGAAAAATAAAGCTTAAAAGCGATATATTATTATTTTTTTTTAAATATTTGTAGAATTAGTAGTTTCGGAAATATGACAGTACGCATATGGGGCTTGAACTTTTAGTGACAAAGAAATACATTTAAATCTCATATTTCTCCAAAACTTTTGATAAATTGAAATTCTCAGTATTATATTATAAATGAATAAAAACTGGTACAGATTTTTAGAATTTCAATACTATGGCCGATGACACCAGCAAAATCCTAAATTCTTTATTTGAAAAAAAATACAAAACACTTATTGTTTTGTACATAGATCGTTATGTATTTTTAACATACTGATTGTTTCTGAGATATTTGAGATTTAAACATTATATCGCGAGTGATAAACGTTCGAGCGCCATTCTTAAATTATCATATTTTTAGAACTACAGAACAGTACAGAAATAGACAAAAAATGAAACACTTGTAATTTCATAATCTTATTTTTTGAACCATACCACTGTTTCCATAAATGTAAGACCTTTGAGTTATTCACGAAATACCGTCTCAAGGTACCAATTTCTTGAAGCTAAAATCGTCATTTTTAAATCGTTATAAGTTGGAGAATATAAATTTTCATGAAGAATTGTAAACCACCTTTTTCTCTTACAATATGATTCTATATCAGATTCGGTGGTTGACTACCCCTCTAGAGGGGGTGAAAACCACCCCTAAGTAAAAACCTTCAATTTTTAAAGGGTAATCTTTTGTACACAGTATTATAAACTCAATGCAAAAAAGGTAGTAGGGTAAAGACAACACATGATAGGTTAGTGTATTCTCTACCCCAATAAAACAGTGTCCTACAAAAAAATGTATGGCTAGTCCGACAAAAACTATTTAAAATAACGAATTATTTTATAATTCTGGTTTTGATAATTTAATATATTTTTATTCGTAAGCGGAATTCTGACATGTACCAAATTTTTGCACACACATTAAGATTATTGAAAAACAACATTTTTTCTGATTTTAACCCTAATTTGCAAATTTACATTTGTTATGGATTTTTGAATTTTTAAGGCACTTTTACATATTATTATTAAATTCATAAAATATATAAATATTCTTTGTAATTTTAATGAAATTTTATTCTTAATGTTTAATTCTTTGTTAAATTTAAGGATAACATGATTTATATGGAAAGTTTATGAAGAAAGTGGAAAAGTTACTAAATCAATTTGTTATTAAAAAAATATATCTTTTTTGAATGGGCAAAAAAATATATGCATATTTTTCAAATTTCAATAACTCTATTTTATTGTATACAAAATAAAATAATGGATATTTATACATATAACAAAATTAAATTAATCTTCATCTCCTTCGTTACTAACATCGTCTCTTCATTTTCAACTTCTTGGCAACTATCATTTTCATCGTTTATGTTTTATCTAACTCTGTAATAAAATAATTCTTGGCAACTATTATTTTCATTGTTTATGTTATCTAACTCTGTAATAAAATAATTAAAAAAAATAATGAATTGCAGAATAATTAATCAATGAATAAAAAAGTATTAGTAGGGTACCTTGGAAATCTGATAGTAATCATTAATAAAAATGTGTTCTGTACTGTGGACAATTAAGTATAAATAGGTATCTTTTTAGAGTATTGGAAAGTAGAAATCCAAAATTCCCAGTTGGTGCAAATGTAGTGGGTCAGTTTGGTTGGAGAACCCACACCATTACTGATGGAAAACCCATTGGAAATTTTCCAGCAACTTTTGTATTGCCAGACTTTGGTGATCTACCTCTATCATATGCTCTTGGTATCTTAGGAATGCCAGGGTAAGTACAAGTTTTTCGTTTCTCGTAAATGCAAGATTTAAAAGTATAAACGTGTTAATAGTGCGTACGATATAACTTTTTTTTTATTGCATATTCTGAATGAGCTTGACAATTATAATAACGAGTATAGTAACTAAGAAATTAAAATTATCTAACTCATTCTTCATGTTTAAAAATTATTGAAGTCGTCATCCTCAAAGGTCCCGGGATAATCGGAAAGCCGAATTATGCCGTCACATGGCCGCAGAGAGTGAAGAGAAATCAAGTGGAACCATTAAGGATTGCGATCCGCAATGACGGAGACGCACATTTCTAGCCATTTTAGAATGTAATGAAAGTTCAAATCGTTTAAAAATAGTACCATATTTTTAAGTAGAATATTCTCTTTCCAAAAGGCTACAATTAAAATCACTTAAAAATTACTTTTTTCAGAGAAACTCGGCGTTGACGTACAGTTCTAACAGACTATGTGATAGGCATAAGCACCATGTAATGTTACTCATAGACCCTCGAATGTACGAGTCAAATACCAATATCTCTGTTGCTATTGTTCCAATTGAGCGGATTTTATTTTGTGACGTTGCTAACATTTTATATCTTAATATGATGGATAAGGTATTGGGAATTGCTTTATCATTAAATGACCCTATTATTAAATTTTTCTGATGACAGCGGTACAGCGGCTGAGATCCCACTTTGTCTCCTCACTTTTCCAGCATCTTCCTTACCTTCTCACAGTCTTTCTCCACTGTCCAAGTACCTTCTCTCTCTCTCTCTCTCTCTCTCTATCTCTCTCTCTCTCTATATCTCTCTATCTCTCTCTCTCTCATCACATTCCCACGATCACCCCTATGTTTCCCCACCTTTCTTCGTTTTCCCATCACGTTTCCAGATTTTCCCCTTCCCATCATTTCCTCGATACTCCCACCTCATACCTTCCAACTAAGTTCCTCTTCCTCACCATCACCTCCGATATAAAGTAGACTGTTCTCACTGTTCTCTGGATTGAAGGAATCTGGACAGGCGTCCAAATTTTACCAAAATGCGTGATTTACAGTGGAACAAATATAGAGACAGACAAACAGACAAAGATGCAGAGAGCACACAAAAGCTCTTATCATGATTCAGTTCTTCAGGAAGTTGTTGATAAGTGCACCGAGTGGAATATCACAGAAATTAAATAGATAATAGCTGTGTATATAACAAGTTGTACATGCTGAAAATAAAGAAATGGTTTTCTGGCACTAGCCTAGTCACTAGAGATATTTACCTCTAAACAAATCGAAGGCGGATGATTTTTTTGTATGAGTTTTTTGGATGATAAGTAATGATATCACGTAAAGTATACATGGTTTCAAGACCGACAACATTAAAGAAGAAACTCAAAATCTTTTTTTTTTCGGAATTTTTTCAAAATTTTTAAAATAGGAAAATACAAAATATTTTTAAAAATAACATATATTTTTAACCAAAAAATATATCTACAAAAACTTCGTCTAATGCCACGGATTTTCCACAAAAAAATTAGTGAAGTGGAGATATTGAATGAAGCGCGATGCAAGGTTGCCCGAGCGTTTTGCAGTACTTGGCGCGCGAAAACCCTTTGCTAGACCAACAAAATTTACACAAATTAAGAAACTAAGGTATCATTTTAAAGCTGGCCGTCTCATCTTTCTTATGCATATTATTGTATATTAATATAACGCTAATATGCAGAAGCAAATCATGAATATTTATAATATATATTATATTTCGAGAATGACCTCATTTTTGTATATTGTATCATAATTGGTATGAAATATTTGAATTTTTTTTTGGTCTTCGGAAAACTTTCGGGAAATGTGTCAGTTTGAACTTCATTAACTTACATTTGCTTAAGTTAATATAGTTTAAATAAACAGTACTTCTGAAATTATTACAATTTCGTAATTTCAGAATTTGTCGAATAAATATATATACACGTTATCGGAACTCAGAAAAAAAAATCACGTAGATACATAAAACAAATTCAGTTATAAAGTAAAGCTTACCAGCTTTTCAAATATACAAAAAGAGAATTATATATTTCTACATGTTTTTCTAAATCTTCAGTGCATCACGTGTTAAGCAAAAATACCGATATTTACAGTCTCGTGAATGTAGTTCGCTAAGAAATATGATGTAAATTTTGATACTTACAGAATAAGTAGACAAGAGTATCACGTATACATAGAATATAGTGAAAAGGTACATTTGTCTACCTGTATAACAATACAAAGCACTGTATTCAGGTACCGGCGCGGAAGCGTCGGCTTCGCTCGACTCCTGTTTTACTGCTATTATGTTGTGTATGACTTCTTATAGATTAAACATCATTTTTAATAATTGTCTTCTATTATTTTCTCTAACAAATATTGTTTAATTATGCCATTTTCACAATATATTTCATACCTGAGGTAATAGTTTGCAAATATATGCTATACGCAGATTCGCACCTCGCTTTCTCGACTACTTCTCCTTCAATATTTTTTTTACGAAAATTCTGTAACTTTAATAAAGAATTTTGTAGACATTTTTTGCTTAGAACTGTATGCTCTTCATGAAAATATTTTTTATTTTACCATACATCGACTCACGTTAAAAATTTGGAAAATATTCGAATAGAAAAAGTTTTTTAATTTCTTTTTTTATGTTGCTGGCCTGGAAATCATGTAAACTTTAGATGATCTTATTACTTACGCTTCAAACAACTCATAAAAAATAAATCATCTGCCTACGAACATGTTTGAGATTTATTGACAAAATTAGCTACATCGCCTGGGCTACACGTTACATACAAGATTCGGTCTTATTTCAGGTTAAAAACTAAAAAAACTTAAAGAAAAAACGAAGTAAAAAAATGTTAAACGATTGTCATATTTTCTTTGATACTTATTCCGAGCTAAATATGAAATCAATCATATTTAGTTATCTGTTACCAGGTGACTTGCTTACAATATTTAAATTTGGCACTAGTGAAAAAATCAACTTCATTTCATAATTCAAGTTGGTGGCAAAAGCGCGCCCTTTCTCATGGAAATATATAATCATAGCGATACCATCACTTATTGCATGGTTCTAGAGCAATCTTAATATCGGATATAAATTTAATAGATCTAATTGCATGTATTTATTTTTGTGTTTAGGAATACTGCATATTTTGGTTTCTTGGAGTTATTGGATCCAAAAAAAGGTGAAACTGTCATTGTGTCAGGTGCAGCAGGAGCAGTAGGGGTCATTGTGGGACAGCTGGCTAAACTTAGAGGAAGCAAAGTTATAGGAGTCGCAGGCTCAGATGAAAAAGGAAAGTGGTTGGTGGATGAAATTGGATATGATCACTTTATTAACTACAAGACTGCAGATTTAGACAAAGTTATTCCCGAGATCGCACCTCAAGGAATTGATTTATATTTTGATAATGTAAGCAATAACATTTATCTTCTCTATGTTAGGATTCTCTATAATCTATATTTCTAAAAATCATGACAACTCTAGTAACTTGAGTAAAGGGAAAAGTGTATCATTGGCAGTAGCTTAAACAGTTGTATTTTGATTCTAAGGCCTTATCGGAGAGAAGACAATCAAGTCCAATCTAAAGTCAAAATGACTGGTCAAGATACTGGAAAAGTCAGGCAGACAATGTATCATCCCAGAAGAAGTTGTTCTTACATATCACTTATTCCTTGCTATCAATGTAACGTAGTGTCTTTTTATTAATAATATAGCCGCCATTCGTCACTTTTACTAGTTCTAATTTCAAACTTGCTGAAACACAATTCATCGCTATATTTCATGAGACACAGTGCTTTGTCTTTTTGCTGTTTACATAATAATGCTAATACTTAATGACAATAATACCATCTATTTTTCGATTCCCAGCCTATGAATAAAAAAAATTTTAGTTAATGCTGTAAAATAATGAACCTTAATAATTTAATCTCTAGAAACAAGTCTCATAAACTGTTCCCAAGAGTTTCGTAGCTCCATGAGGAAAAATTTCAGACAATTTGGTTATAAGAACTTATTACTTATTACTGATTAGAAAAGAAATAAAACAAATTTTATTACACATTTAAATATTGGTATTTTGAAGTCTTTTTTGTAATTAGTGTAAAAAGTACCAATAATTTCGCACTAGACCATTTGAAGCTACTCATTTGGATAATATTTGGAATAAACAAATCCCAACACTGTAGAGATACTGTTGAGAATCTTATATAAATCCGCCCAAACCATTTTGTGCTTCTAACAACAATTGCCAAAAAAATGATGAAAGTATAATCCTGCTAATTATATCCTTGATTTATTTCTTTGTCATATTTTATCATACTCCTTCTGTGGGGGTTGAGTTGGACCAAGAAAGAATTTTAGTATAACACCGTTGTAGGCTCTTCTCAGCAGCTACATTATGATGATATCGATCTTTATCTCATTAAAAATTAAATTTTCCTATTTCCTTAATTTGAAAGTGTCACTGATTTCCAGCTGTTGTGAATTTATTCATTATACTTGAAGTTTAGATCGAGAAATTGACTCCTCGCCGTAACACCCCGAAAGAAGAATGTGCGCTCATTAACTGATTCAACAGTAAGCTAAACATGGTTTTACTCCTCATTCCGCTAATACCTATGAATAATTACAATACTCAATTATTAATTTCTCAATATTAATTTCTCACTACCTAGTAGTGACAGGATTTCGTCATAAGATCAAAACAAACGTGATAATTCTTCGGCAAATTTTCCAACATCCTGCCTGAAAATCTATTAGTCAATTTGGTGGTCAAGACCAAAAGTCGAGCACATCAGTATTCATATGCTACAGTTCTTCTAACAAATCCTATATCTCTTCACTGGTTTTCATTCCATATAGTCATTTCAACCTTCAAGACTGTATAACTCTCAAGAAAAGTTCCAACATTTTAAAATTCATACAAAATATTATGATACTTGATGTCATTACCTTCTCAGCTTGGATGATGTCCAGAGTTTAGTCGCACTCATTTACACCAGAAATATATTCTAATTTTTTTGCATGTTAGTGAGAATCAAACCCACAGCAAGAAAACCAGCAGGAATTAAAATCAGTTTTGAGACATCTCTCGACACATTCAACCATCGTCACTTCTGTATAAGCAAGTAGGGCACGTTGTATGATAAAAGTCACCAGTGTCTTCCAATCCGACGTCCAGTAGATGGCAATATTGACGAGAATGGTTGTTTTTCGCACTATTTTAGAGGAATTTCTTCTTCAGATAATTCTGTACTTTGATATATGGGTTTGCTAGTTTCTGTCTTGTGTTTAAATTATAAAATGAACATGTAATATACTTTAAATTTAAGGAAAAGACTGTGGTTTAGATTATCACAGTAATTCATTTTTAATTTGTGAGTTGATAACTAAATTACAAACTTGGTACTATACATAGTATCCACAAACGAAAAATTTAAATATATATTTTGGGAATTTAATAGGTTATGTCATATCAAGACATGGGTTTAGATAAGTTCCAGTGTCTTTACCCATTGTTTTTATATTATAACCCTCTTACCGATGCCCCGTGTGTGTTACGTATTAAGCAAAGGCGTCATGAAGAGTACCTTGATGTGAAGTCTATGTCCCTGCTTGTGATAGAATAACACCGAGATCGTGCTTGAATATTACAAACGATGCCCGTATATGAATATAGTTAACCAGATATGTTACGCGCTTACCTCAAACGAAAGTAGTCGATTGTTTACCTGGCTCACCATTACAAGTCCGTTACCTGCTCTTGGTTAATTCTTAATATTTCCGCCAGCAGAGCCATAGGTTAAATGATATTTATTTATTTTATTGGATCATTTATGGAGTTGTTCATTAAACTAACATTATGTATTATAAATAAGTAATGTATTATAAATGAATAATTTACATCATGTCTATCAATTAATACGTAGTAAAACAAAATTCAATTTATTACAATAATTAAAAGTGGTTCTGAAAACCGCTTATGATATCGCTGGTATTGTGAACTATTCCTTCGTCGGTCTTTTTTACGATTTTCAAACTGACACTAAATAAACTATAACACTAGTTGGTTCTTTTGTGTAAGGGTATTGATCCGTTAGTGTTTAGAATTATAGGTTTTAATTTCAACTTATTTGTGATATGTTTAATAAAGATAGAGAAAGCGTTGTCTATTTAACAAGAACTATCGTGGCTGAATGGAGGCATCCAAAACCAGTGACGTAAAAAAAACAGTTTCCACTGAATGTTTGACAGTTTCATATTATACCAACTAATCAACATAACAACAAGCTAAACATTACACTCTTCGCTAATTTATTGAATTTTTATATAATTGTTGCATATTCTATGGGATACTCTTCGCAGTTTTATCGTAAAAAATATTACTTTTACACATCTTTTGTTTAATAACAAAACGCTAAAAAAATAGCTTTGATTATTTCAATAATTAATAACTTTTTAACCAATACAGGCATAGAATATGGCCATTACTTTGACGATTTTACATATAAAATGTGATGTATTACACATTAGTGAGAGAATATTAAAAAAATCACTAGTGAGAGAATGTAAAAATAGTTTTTTTGGTTTATAAGTTATTGACACACTTTTTAAATAAGTTTTCAGTTTTCAGTTTTCCATATTTAGCAATATCAATATTCTTACAAACCTTTAAATTTGCCTTCAATAATGAGTACCTTTTCCACATTGAAGAAGTTCAACATTTTTTCTGCAATGTACATCTTCATTTACACCAGTAACACATCTGTAGTTTACCCAGTCATTATATTCATTGAATCCCTTGTTAGAAAAAGCTGGAATGTCTTAGGTAGTAAGTTTAAACACACTGCATTTGCTTCTTATCTAATTTCTTCCGAAACGTCCCAATATTCGTCCATTTTTCACAACAACTGATGATTGTTTTTTACCTTTATTTGTTGTGCATTTGTATAAACTAGTAAACAATGAATAACAATCAACACCATGGCAATACTATTCCATGACCTACGCAATTACAATTTTTACAAACAATAGGTCAAAAATTGGATTGTCAAATGAATTGTCAAATTTAAAAACTATTTTTCAGACAGACAGACGGACAAACTGAAGGATGGACCGACAGACGGACGAATATTTTGAAAGTTGTTCAGAATTCAACCACCTACAAAGTGATATGAAAATTCTTTCTCTACAGGCGATGTTACCGGTTTTAGAAATGTGCCGATTTAATGCAATATACTCTTCGTTTGGATTTGCGAATAGTAGAGTCGGGTCAAGTTTAAAAAGACCGATGTATGAATTAATATTGCACATACGTTTTCACTATCTCTTGCACACAAACTTAAAGCCATAGCCTAAATACATGTCAATGTATGTCTACCAAGATTCTTTCCCACTTCTTTTGAGACGGAAATATGAAATGTACACTGAGGAGTGAGAAACATAGTCATAAGCTCAGTGATTCTCAAACTGCGTGATTTAACCACGAATATTATTTATTTCCGAGAACTAACACCACTCTAAATATGAAAAACGTCTTTATATGAAATATTTAAGTTATTTTCAGTGGTAAATAGTGGATATTCATCCGTCAAACGAACAATGTCAAACCACTAAGTCTTACAATTTTCTACTATGTAGATAACGTTTTAGAGTAGAATAAACACGACCGCGTAGCTCAATCGGTGAGATACACGTGCTTTTTGCATTTTATACTAATTATCTTAAGTTTACTTTTTCTTTTACATATTCCTAAGTTATTTGTTAATTATTTTGCATTCTGCAAAGAGGAGTTAACATTTATTTTAATTTCTTGCAAATCTGACCTGGCTTCGCCCCGTTCAGCCATTCAACTGCCGTGGTGTGAAATGCTATGGATGTCTGGATGGCTCCGGAGCGATTTCCTGGGAAAGACATATTTTTTGTATACTATAATTTAAAAATAAATCTGTTTTGGTTTAATTTGATTTGCTCGAACACCAATAAATATAAATGGTGTTGTTGCGAGATCGATCCCCAATCATTTCCACTTTTTTTTTGTTTGATTAATTATTAAAAGTTAATAATCTTCCTTCTAAAATTTTTATTTTATTAAACTGCGCCGCGAGTTATTTTCCTCAAAAATGTGTCTTTTATTACTACTAGCGTGTGTTTATCTCTAATCAAATCTACTTTCTTACGTTATATAGGTATTAATACACGAATGGTGAAACGTGCGTCGAGTAGATAAATTGTTCAAGTGTAGTGTTTTAGTGTTTATGAAAACGTGTCAGTGCGTTGTTCTTTCAGAATTGTTTTAATTTATTTGTTTTAAAATTATTGATAATTTTTTTAATATTTATTTTGTCAACCAGAATTTTTATTTATTACCGCTAAAAGAAAAATAATTTATTTTCATTTTCATAGAGATTTCAGATTTTTTTTTTTTGTTGTATGAAATATTTTATTTTTACTGACATCGTTTCCCCTACTAATACTACGATCCTATCTTTTCCTGGCAAGAAATGCCCAAACCTTCCCGTGTATCTTGCTGGACTGTAGCAATATTAGTCTTTGATTTCTTTTTCTGACCACTCATTGTTATTATTGACTGAATTTGGCAACTCATTTTTTGTTATCGGTTTCATTTGTGCCGGAACCTATATACCTACAGTGTCCGTCATAAAGTTGGCTACATATGGGAAAAATTTGTATTGTTGAGATTTCTAAAAAATACTGTATTAGGGGTTCGTTTCTTTTTTTACATGCAAATACCTTTATTCAACTAGAATACATAAAGTTTTTGTCTAAACTAATAACAAATATTTGTGAAATAGACACAAGAGTTTATGATAATTAATGGTAGGGGTAAAATTTGCACTTTTTTATTTTCCTCATATCTGCTTCAAAATTGATATATGGGGTCCTTGTTGTATTCTATATGCACTTTTTCTTCATAAAATTTTTCGATATCTTAACAATTTGACCCATTTTTCGGTACCACGGTCAACTATTCTTTACAGTCCTGCCAAACCGGTGACATGTATCAAAATGTAATTTTTTGTTGTTGGACTTGCATATACGAACCCCCAATAGAGTTTTTTAGAAATGTCAAAAACACAATTTTTTCCCATATGTAGCCAACTTTGTGGACACTGTTTAATCAGAATTCCACTAAAATTATGAAGTTACTAAATTAATAATCTTAACATTTTATGATATCTTTCCTATTTTTTTAAAATTATTTAGCGACATCATTGTTGAGAACTACTGGCATTTCTTATGCATCAAATAAAATCTTAGTTCAGACGTTTTAGCGGCCATGGCACAAGTCAGTTTAAATTGTACCCGAGGACACATAAATAAATATATACAATTATATAAAAATCAATACGACTGTAAAATAATGTATTGTACATAGGCTAGAAGACATCGGTCGTTAGCTAATTGGAATTTCCAATAAAGCTATATACTACTACTATTATACAAACAATTATTAATAAAATTGGAATTTTCAAGTCAATAAATTTAGAACAAACTATGCTATGCATATAAATATTATCCAAATTTTTTTCTAAATTTATTGACCTAGAAATTCCAAAGTAATATTTATTTAAGCATTCTTCATTGTTACATTAATTACTTGGCATGATACGAAATACTCAAAAATTCAGAATTTAAGGAGAAAGTTTATAGTTTGTAATATAATTATGAACTCACTATCGGAAGAAGCCTATGTTAGGCGATATGGTTAAGAACAAATTATTGTGAAAAGGTGAACCAGAGTGTTTTGTTAAATTTAATTTTGATATGGATTTTCATCAAGTAAAGGTCAAATCAATCAACTATGTACTTTACTTGTTAGCAGAGAGGTAATATTTTAAAATGAGAGATAATATACTTAGCCTTAAGGTTAAAGCGAAAAGTTAGAGAATAAACGATATATTGCCTTCCGTAGTAGTTTTTCAATCTATACTATATCTATATACAAAAATCAAAGATGTAAATTTACATGTTGATCTGACATTCTTTCCTTGTAAATCAAAACAATCGTAATCGAGAATCTGAAAAAAGAGACAAATTTTCCTGATTTAATTCGTCAGCTCTAGCTTCGCTCTAAAAATTCAGGACTATTATTCTAATAGACAATTATACTACAAAGGATTAAGTTTATGGAAATAAAAACGAAGGAAATTTAAAATTGCATAATTTGTTTGTCCAGTCAACATTGAACTTCGTTCTTTATTTCATTAACAACGCTTAACATTTTTAATACTAATGCATCATACATGGTCGATATTAATTAAGTTTAATATTTTTTTAGGTTGGTGGCGAAATCAGCAGCACTATTTTAAAACACATGAATCATTTTGGACGTATATCGGTCTGTGGATGCATTTCAGGATACAATGAGAAAAATCCTAAAGGTATGATACATTACTGATACTCTGCATCTAAGCGTAAAACTATATTACTTGATTAATTCAATATAAAAATATACATTGGTAAGTATATTGAAGAACGTGATTTATGATTATGTGAAATTTTCACAAGTGAATTTCGAATACTTATCTAAATGTTTGAAGTTTATAAACAGAAAAAAAACTGTATATAATTGAAAATCTGACATTTTGAAGATAATTTTTCCAATTTTGTTTAACATATCAAATGTGGCATAATCGGAATCAAGGAATGCTGTATCTTATGTAGATTGTCAACTATGTGCTTGTTATCAACCAGATAGATTTTATTAAATAATGCCGTCACAATGATTTGGCACATTATTATCAATTAATTATTATCATTCAGATAAAAATATACAATAAATCGAAAACAAAGCGGTACTACTTTGATGTAATCATTCATTATTCCCAAATTTATTTTTGTGCATGTTTGTAATAAATATTATATCAAATTCAAAAATATGTTTAGAATATGTCACCTAGGGTCACAAAGAACATGAGATAGTCTTATACCAAACTAAAAATCTGTTTACAGAACAAGAATAACTCTGTGACATATATAAATATACTTAGTGCAGATAATATATTTTAGTATTTTTTATAATACGTATGCAGGCAATTAATATTATCATTATTAACAGTGAGTAAGATTTGGTCGGTCCAGAATTCGTTTTCACAAATTTTAAAATAAGAGAGTGAGGATAATACGTAATGATTAAAAATATTTGAATTGTTGAATTGACCTAGGTATAGGGTTAATTCCTAAATTCCTTAATTGTACGTAGATTTTAATTAAATTGTTCCAAATTCCTGTTTTCAAAGAAAATATTTCTGTGCAGTTATAGGTTGCAAATATTATGTAATTGATAATAAAGTTTCTACAATTTTTAGTTGACATATTTTCCCTTCCAAATCAAAAAGCTTTTACTTCCACATCCACGTAGTGGATTGGAAGTATAGTAATCGTAAAAAAAAATTCAAAATATTTTTTCTGGAAATAGGTTTAGAATGTCATGAAACCGAGATTTTAAATTAGAGTAAAAAAAAATTCTGTATGTCGGTCTGTCTGTTGCTCTGTCGGTCTATCGGTCTGCCGGTCTACCTATCTGTCTGTAACTCTTTTTTGTCCGCACGTTTTCTCTGGAACGGTTTAAGATATTGACTTGAAATTTTGTACGCATATATATTACAACAAGATCTGGAACTAGAAGTAAATAGGGGGAAATAAGTAAAGCAAGCTGGTAAGAAACTTGAAATTTGGTGTATGTACTAGAAGCTATGGCCTCAAATTTTTTTATATTATTTTCCATCCCCCAAAATTCAATAGTTATGACTGAATGATAGATCTTGAATATTATACCATGCATGTCAAAGAATCATCATCATCAAAACCTACGACTGGATAGATTTCGTTATTCATTTATCACAAATTTTCAACAAGTCGCCTCGACGTAAGGTCCTTCTATCCATCCATGTCCATGTATTCCACTCTCTGGACTTCAAATAACAGAAATGTATTTAAAGTTCTTAAGTCGATTTTAAACTATGTTTTACAGACAAAGTTTCATTCAGCATTACTTCAAAGTAAAATTGCAATGGGTCCATGACTTATAATAATTTTACTTTTATCACTCTTTTTGGAAGTACACATTTGTTAATATTATTTCATTAGTATTTATTATAATTTTATCGAAGTGCCTTCAGTTTCTAGAATTTATGAACATATTATGTTGATATTTTATCTGAATGATGAAAATGTGCAATGTCATTGTCGTATTATTATTATATTCCTATTTGCATACCCGACAATGACATCACAATGTAAGTATACTAAATATGTTTAATAGCTTACACATTATTTATTCCTCACTAGTAATTTAATTAGTTGTAATTAAAATTTTGCGATTGATAAAAGAAATTAAAGAACTCATTAAATTTTAACATCAACAGTTTGCTATGCATTCTAGGACATATTGTTATATAACATATACACACATTACAATACATACACAAACAAATACACTTTGTTTCTTTTTGCACATAAGTTGTAGTCCAGGCGACAGGGAGATTTTTACTATGTTATTTTGACAAGCTCACCTATTTCGCTGATTTTTTATATTTTATATTTTTTCATTTTCGGCTCCTTGTGCGGTCACCAGCCTAGGTGCCGGCACTCGATCGGTGAAGTTAAGCAACGTCGGTCGGGTCCGGTACATAGATGGGTGACCCAAGTTCTCGTTGGAAACCTCAGTCCATATGCCGAGCTTTAAAGGCCTGACTGGACTGAGGCGGCTTGGCGAGAGAACGAAAAAGGCCGATAACTGTACCGGGGCCCCTTATCAATAGACTGCAAGTTTAGGAAGGACAATGTCTGAATAAGGAGCCCTAAGGAGGTGGTACAAAAGAGTAACTACAATAGACCTTCTAGGTCGCAGTAGGCAAGGCAATCGCCAGCTCCTTCACAGTAAAATCTAATACGCATATAGATTGTTTAAAAATGAGTTATTATTTGTTTGCTTATAATTGTATTGAAACATATTCTTTATATTATTTTGCAAACAGCAGAAAAAATAACTATCTATAACTAAATGAAAAAAAATTGTGTAAATTAAAATCCTAAAATGAATGTGTCTAATTTCTTATTTGACAATTCTCATTCTAACACTAGCATCCACACAGTCCCCTACGGCCATGCAGATTAAACTGGTATCTACATAACCCCTACGATCATGAAGATTCAGTTAAAAATGAGAACAAATACCTAAAATGAATATATTTATCTACCTTGTCTTAAAAATTTTTCATTCTAATGCAAACAAATGATAATTCATTTTTAAACATGCATAGAGTATATAGGCTCCAATACTAGTTAGCTAATATATAGGTGAGGTTGTTTTTATCGGCCAATGTCAAATATAATTATTTCACACTTATTCATAGAAATTGTCTTGGTTTTGCATGAAACATCTTTATGAGTGGCTTTATGTCTTTCTGATGAGCTCCAGAATAAGGGCGAAAAACGTTTCAAAGGCTAAGCGTTTTCCAAGGAACAGAATGATAGATTTCATAAAAATGTAATCCATTAGAATGAAAAATTTTTAAGACAAGGTAGATAAATAAATTCATTTTATGCATTTGTTCTCATTTTTAACTGAATCTTCATGATCGTAGGGGGTTATGTAGATACTAGTTTAATCTGCATGGCCGTAGGGGACTGTGTGGATGCTGGTGTTAGAATGAGAATTATCAAATAAGAAATTAGACAAATTCGTTTTAAGATTCTAATTTGCTAGCATAACCAGAATTCAGGTTATTGAAATAATGCAAAGATTTTGTTAATATTTTTACACAATTTTTTTCCTTTTGGTTATAGATAGTTATTTTTTCTGCTGTTTGCAAAATCCTACAAAGAATATGTTTCAATCTAAATAGACTGCTTTCCTTATTTTCCCTAGGCACCACAATCCACCCCCAATCTTTCAACGGAATCATCTCAAAATATAATCTACTTCCATATGTTGTGATATTGTAACATACGTGTACTAAATTTTAAGTAAATATCTCAATTTTATTTTATTAACCCTTTAATAATGGAGTGGGGGAGACTTTGAGGGTGGCAAATGTTATGAAAAAAATGGATGTCTTAGTTTCTAGTACCCACACTAAACTTTCGAGTTTCTGTACTCTCACCAGCTTGCTTTACATACTTTCCCATATTTACCCCTATCTACCCCCAGCCCTTCACAGGAGTAAGCTCAAAATATGATCTAGTAGCAGATCTTGTTATGATACACGATGGTGCACCAAATTTCAAGTCAATATCTTAAACCGTTCCGAACAGGGCCGTTCCTGACGGAGGTGCAACACGTGCAGTCGCACGGGGCGGTTTCTATCTCTGTATCAAATTTAAGAAAAAATATTTAATATGGCATGTATATTAATGCTGTGTGACATTTTTCAAATTTTTGTCCTATCTGATTGTTATTTTTAATATTTATGAAGGTTTTATCAACAAAGGCTTCAGGGTATTGATTGTTTATAAGGAACTCTCTGATAAACCATTTCATCATTAGAAGAAATGAGTCTGACCCTATCATGCAAACATTTCATAACACCCCTCCTAAGAAGCATGAGCTGATATGAATTAAAATTTAAATAACTGTTGGTATGTTGGTTTTCTATAAACACTGGTTTCAATTGCATCATTTACTCTTTTAATTAAAACTTAAAAACTAGAAATGGTAATTCATTTCTTGTTTCCTTTTCTAAAGTAAATTTAATAGAGGGTTCTTTATTATTTAAATTTTCTAAAAAATTATCTAGTATAGTATATACGATCTCAGTTGAAGCATAAGAATGAAAACTCGGATATTCAAAACTTTTCGTCTACAGTCCACGTGAACTTGATCCGCCTGCCACTTAGAACTGTGGGCGGGATTAGATGCTTAGAGTTTGAATTAAAGAATATGCCAACTTTACTTCGAGTTTTCGAGATCGTATATAATATAGCTCAATAAGGTGAGGTCAAATTGCAAAGATATCGTCTAAATATCTGTACCAGATAATCGGTTATATCTACAATTTTGAACATGTCTAGTCTCAAAATCGCCCATAAGTATATTGCTTAAAATTGGTGACAATGGAAAGCCGTTGCCATACCGAAATCCTGCTGACAGAAGTCATTTTCCAACTGAAAATAAGTTGTTTTGATATACAGTTAAAAGTTCCGTTATGGTTTTTACACTCACTTTAGTAATTTCTCCAGTAATATACTGGTAAATTGTATTATTTTGTAGATTCCTCGGACGTCAGTTAGAAGTAAAAATACATGTGGCGGGAAGTCCCAAAGAAAAAGTAGAAAAATTAAGTAAATGCCACAAATAACATTTAGACAATATTTAAAATATACGTAGCACTATTTACAAAAAAAAAAAAAAATCAAAAAATTTATTCCATAATTTATGGGGCGGCAAAATGCCGTTTTGCACGGGGTGTGAAGAGGCCCATAACGACCCTGGTTCCAGACAAAACGTGCGCACAAAGATAGTTCTTCTTTTTTCGCTCAAACCTATTTCAACAAAATAAAAATTTGAATTGTTTTTTTAGATTACTGTAGTTCCATTCCACTACGAGGATGTTGAAGTAAAATTCTAGAGAACTGTTACCAAAGCTATTTTTTGCTGGAATGTATTGTACTAGAAAAGTATACTAAAATATCTGAATTAAATCTTTGTGTTGAAAATCTTAAACAAATTAATATTAAAAATTTTAATTTTTCGCACTTTTTCTTAAATACCTCTGGTTGTATGACTGGTATCGGAATAAACAAAAAGAAACCAATTGTTAACAACGAAATTGCGAACAAAACTTTTTTGTTAATTTGTAAAATTGAAAGATATACAAACATTTGAGAGAGGTCATTTTTAAACAATTAGCAATAATGAAACATATTCTTTATAGGATTTTGCAAACAGCAGAAAAAACTATCTATGAGAACTAAAAGAAAAACTATTTGTAAAATTATTGATTCACAATCTCTGCATTCTTTCGATAACCTGAATTCTGGTTATGCTAGCAGCTATGCAAAGATTGGAAATCAATAATTTTACAAATAGTTTTTCTTTTATTTCTCATAGATAGTTTTTTCTGCTGCTTCCAAATTCCTCTAAAGAATATGTTTCATTATAAGTATAAGCAAACAAAAAATAATTCAGTTTTAGATAATGTACATACTTTAACCAAACTTTAAGCCAATATACCCTTTGTGGAGCTACGCCTTCAAACCTAGTTTCAAGTTAATATGTTTATAATAACTCCTAGAAAAACAGTTGCAAAGTCGAAAGTTGCATCAATTGTTTAAGTGTCACACAATAAAAACATTTTTTTTAGATGGTAGTTTTTTTTTAGTGTTCGGTGATATTAATAAAAATAAATTTAAAATGTTTTTAAACAATTTTTTTTAATTTTTAAATGTTTTTAAAATACAAATGCATTTTAATTGTCTACATTATTTCACTCATAAATAGAAATTATTAACATGTATCAAAGTTACACAAAAATATGAGCAATAAGAACAATAAAGAAAGCAGTTTTGTCTACACCAATTGGAAGCTGAGTTATGGCATTTTTTACCTTACAGCCATTTATAAACAAACTATCCCATATAATGACAAAAATTGTACTGAACATTTCCTAATAATGTATTCAACAATGAGGCTCCTTTGTTGAACATATTACAATTTTTTCAGTCACATGTATTGTTGGAAGATCATCGCTTTGAAATTGCTCGTTGCACCAAAATGGATAGGTCGTGCGCGGCCCATTTTCGTACTTTAAGATACTCAAGCATTTTCTCGACGTTATTAAAACCTGCTTCATCACCCTTCCATTTCTTTTTTCTATCCAAATTATTGCGTTTTCCTGTATATTTAGTTTTATTGCCAAATTGTACATTAAAAAAAAGATTTTAATTACGTCATGAAAATACTCGAGTGTCTTAAAGTACGGAACTAGGCCATGCGCGATATTTTTGTTTCAGTACACTGTTGAGCCATTTCAACTTCACAGTTTGACAACAATTTATGTGGCAAAAAAATTGTAACACGTTTAGCAAGAAGTTTAAATATAATGAAATGTTCAGTGCAAATTTTTAGTCAGTATGTCACTTAGTTTGTTTATAAATGACAGTATTGTAAAAAAATGTCATATCTTGGCTTCCAGTATGCGTAGATAAGACTGCTGTTTTGGAATTATCCCTTTTTGTCAATATTACCAAAAATTTCTATAATCTGAAAAAAACATTTTGTTATTGTTATTATTATTTTGTATTAAATTTGACACAATATATCGATATTTAAAAACAAACATTTGCAGCATCCCTGGTACAATTTTCAATGATTAGGAAAGAACTGAAAATGGAAGGCTTCCACGTAACCAGATGGAACGATAGATGGCTGGAAGGTATTCTGCAACATTTAGAATGGCTCAAGGAAGGAAAACTGAAATACAGGGAAACCGTAACTGAAGGTTTTGACAATATGTTTAATGCCTTTGTTGATATGTTAAAGGGTGGAAACTTTGGTAAAGCTGTTGTTAAGGTTTAAATTGGTTGTTAATAAAATTCTCGCAATTTATACTACATTTTTCTTAAAAATTTAAACCTATTATTTAATATTTGATTTATAATTTGTTTGTAAATAATTCAAGAATAATAAATAAAAGTTATATTCACTAATAAATACCATTTTTGAAACATTGTTTAATATTTTAAATTGAAATAAATTTTCAGTAAAATTACAATTTTGTGTATTAATTATAATAAAAAATCATTGAAATGTCACTCTGAATATTAAAAAAATAAGATGGTGATGGTGAAACTTTATTTTGGAACAGAAATCATATTTTAAAACAAAACAATATAAACTTAAAATATTTAGCTAAACTTTATTATAGCATATGAAAATATATTAAACATTAAATTTAAATCTGACAAGTTCACGACACGTTTGTCGTCATGTTTCAGATGTTATTTGACCACCTTCAGACGAGTTTAAAAAAAATCAATATTGGCTTATTACCTAATGTAGAACAGGTATAGGTGAACTATGCTATATGCCAGTCATGTTAGTCAAATGGTATGACCAATTATAAGCCTGCTGACTGCAGTTTCTATTTATCATAATCTCGATTATTATCTAGTCTTTTGTAGTATATGGTTTGTTTTGTTATTATAATATAATTCCAAATACATATTTCAATTATGTCTATCCGTGCTAGAGAACAAACACACTCGATGTTCATTGTATTTTATTTTATTAAATTAATGTAATAAGTAAACTAGAATTTTATCGAATAATTAAGATTTCGAAATGTGAATTAAATAGCATTATATAAGTGTAATTGCAATAGGTTTTTAGAATCATAAATAAATCGGTCTACAATATTTCTTTGTATTTTCATATTTCAGGTCATGTATTTTATGATTTAATTTTGCTTGTCTGATTGTTGGTGCCATAGCTAAGGAAATATTTGACGGAAAATAATAATATTTGGCAATATTTGACAAGGAAAATACACACTGTTGTAGTGAAAACTGTGCAATATAGAGAATGATGATCCCTAGAAAAAAAATTCATGATTGCATTTTGCAAATAGAGAGGTTTTAGCAAAAATACTTTACAGTCATAAAAGTCGATTTAAAGTTCAATAACATTGCGTATGCCATAATCAGCGCCGCGCCGCACAGTGGAAAAAAAGCCTTTTTTGGACACAAATCTGCCTACAAGTTAAATCTTAATCTCCTTGGCTTAAAATGTAGGTTATTGGCTACACTTTCAGAGTTTACTGGCTAAATTGCAAACCCGGATTTTCTAACCTCAGAAAATGTATCAAATATCAGAGTAATCACCTTTTTTCTATTTCTACAAGTCAAATTGATCAATTTTTTCTATATCATCTTTAATTGTTTTTCATCAAATTTAGATGTATCCCTAATATTATTTAATATTAAATCTTTTTTTGTATATTTTTGTTTATCACCATTCCAAGTAATTTCACACAACTTTTTTTTCTTGATTTTATATTTCATTTTTGTAACAATGTTTAATTTATATAAAACTATTTAAAATTGAAATTTAAAGATTTTTGTCTTCCAATCTTTTTCTATGAATCAATACAATGTCAATATTAACAATTTTATAGATATAGTTAATAAATCCATTTAGTGAAAAAGCGAGAATAATACCGCATCCATAATTTTTGATGTTTGCACAAAGTTAGAATATATTCATTTATAAAATACAATTATTCAGATCCCTGCTTAATGTGATAAAGCTTGCACTTTAATCTACAATAATGTTAGACTGGTGGTATTATCAATATCTAGTTAACCTCTCCAATATACCTTCAAGATAATTAATAACAATAAAATATTCATTGGATCTTTAAATAGATATTAGATATTAGATAAATATACTAATATGTAATTAGTGTCTTCGGTATATGCCCACAATTATTGGCAATAAAAGATTCGAGTTGTGTTATTTATAGTGTACATTTTCTCATTTTAATAATTTGCAAATCTCTTTTATTTGTAGGTAAAATTTTAATTCATCGGCTCGAAAAAAAAAAAATTATAACAAAATATGGTAATGACTGAAAGTAATTTATAAAACATGTTAATAAAATTTCAAGTGGAGCAATTATGTCTTGTTGAATTTTTTGATTATAGGAAATCGGAGTTTGAAATTTAGGCACCATACTATGAAAGTGTAGCAAATAACCTACATTTTAAGCCAAGGTGGATCAAAATTGATTAAGATTTGACTTGTAGAAATAAAAAAAATGTGGATACTCTCATGTTTGATACAGTTTTTGAGGTTAGAAAATCGGGGTTTGTAATTTAGGCAGTATACTCTGAAAGTGTAGCCAATAATCTACATTTTAAGCCAAGATAGATCAAAATTGATTAAAATATGATTTGTAGGCAGATTTTTGTCCAAAAAAGGCTTTTTTTTCACAATATGATTTATTGTAAATGTTCATAGTTCTTAATAAAACTAATTAGATATTTTATTTAATTGGTGGACAAGGTACGCGGCGAATTCTTGAGTGAGGAATTACCACACTTTGCTTATTTAGTTTATTAGTATATATGTGCTAATAATTTACTATTTAGCCTCTTGTACAGCAACAAATTCGAGATGGTTGCGTTACTGCAAGTAAATAAAAATAAATTCTTGTAAACCTTTTCCTAATAAGACTGTTGATGAAACATATTCTTTATAGGATTTTGCAAACAGTGGAAAGAAAAGCTATCTATGAGAACTAAAGGAAAAACTATAAATATAAAAATATTAATGAAATCTTTGCATTCTTTCGATAACCTGACTTCTGGTTATGCTAACAAGTAAAAATTCTTTTTGCCATTCTCATTTTAACACTAGCATCCAACCTAGTCCCCTACGGCTAAGTAGGCTAAACTAGTATCCACATGATCCCCTACGATATGTAAATTCAGTTAAAATTGAAAACAAAGGCCTGAAATTAATTTATTTACGTACCTTGTCTTTAAAAAATTTTTCATTCTAATGAATTACATTTTCATAAAATCTCATTCAGTTTCTTGGAAATGCTTAGCCTTTGAAACGTTTTTCGTCCTTATTGTGGACTCATCAGAAAAGCCTAAAGCCACTCATAACGATGTGCCATGCAAAACTAAGACAATATCCATGAACAAGTTTAAAATAATTATAATTGACATAGACTGATAAAAAACAACAGATCTTCACCTATCTATTATCTAACTAGTATTGAAGCCTATATACTCTATGCATGTTTAAAAGTGAATTATTTATTATTTGTTTGCTTATAGTAATGAAACATATTCTTTATAGGATTTTGCAAACAGTGGAAAGAAAAGCTATCTATGAGAACTAAAGGAAAAACTATATATATAAAAATATTAATGAAATCTTTGCATTCTTTCGATAACCTGACTTCTGGTTATGCTAACAAGTAAAAATTCTTTTTGCCATTCTCATTTTAACACTAGCATCCAACCTAGTCCCCTACGGCTAAGCAGGCTAAACTAGTATCCACATGATCCCCTACGATATGTAAATTCAGTTAAAAATGAAAACAAAGGCCTGAAATTAATTTATTTACGTACCTTGTTTTTAAAAAAATTTTCATTCTAATGAATTACATTTTCATAAAATCTCATTCAGTTTCTTGGAAATGCTTAGCCTTTGAAACGTTTTTCGTCCTTATTGTGGACTCATCAGAGAAGCCTAAAGCCACTCATAACGATGTTCCATGCAAAACTAAGACAATATCCATGAACAAGTTTAAAATAATTATAATTGACATTGACTGATAAAAAACAACAGATCTTCACCTATCTATTATCTAACTAGTATTGGAGCCTATATACTCTATGCATGTTTAAAAGTGAATTATTTATTATTTGTTTGCTTATAGTAATGAAACATATTCTTTATATCTCATAGATAGGTTTTCTTTCCACTGTTTGCAAAATCCTATAAAGAATATGTTTCATTACTATTAGCAAACAAATAATAAATAATTCACTTTTAATATGACTGTTGTAATAATACACGGCGGAATAATTCTTAACTACAACTAAGAATATTCTTAACTATATCCAGAATAAACAAATTCAGACGGGTTGCGTGAATAACTGCGAAAATTTGCGAACTTCACAAAAATGTTGAAATGTATTTCAAATTAGCGGCTAAAAGTTAATAGTATTACATGAAAGACGACTTCAGGAGGATTCAAGAAAATCTAAAATTACTTTGATCAAGCGAGTGAGACGTTGGCAGTAGCGGCGCAGAATTTACAAATAACTTCCATAGAAATCGCTCACGCCATTTCAGAGACATTGTTGCAATAAATATTTTTTAAAAATACATATGTGTGGAATGGAGAATCCCCTCGTTTAAAAAAATTTTAAAGTAGGTTTAAAAACAATTAAAGGCTATGGCAACTTTAGATAAGTGTCCCTGCCTTTGTTACCATTTTGCGTGCTCCTTTCACTGATCTATCTTGAGATAAAATACTACCATAAAAAGCTTTGATCTCAAAAACTTCATAATATCTGAGAAAATTTTTCTTTTTGAAAATCCGAAAAAAGAATTTCTCTCTTAATCAAGTAAACCCATTTGTTTGAGTTTCACATATACTCAAGACAATTATACACCATACAATAAGTTGCAATATATTTTTCACAAAACTCTATCGGAATGTTAACGTAGTCAAATTGGAAAATATAAGTTGGTAGGTATAGGTATAGGTTGTGGACGTAAATATGAGGCAGCTCTTTCAAACACCGACGTGTAAATATTCTCTATATTTAACTCCCTTTTAAAGGCTGATAACTTATTAATGCTTGAATTAAAATAAAGTTTTTTCAGAATCTAAATTAAATTATATACGACCTTATATGGCTCTGGGGGTCAGACAAATAAAAGCCCACTTTAAATTGTACACATCTTGGTGCCTCATATTCACTGTCCACAACTGTATCAGAAATCTATGCAGCTACAATGTTAATTTTGGAAAAATCGGAGATAGCTACAAACTTCAGCACCCTCGAAAACTGGGCCCTCAGAGTCTCCAGAATTGACACCAATGGACATTTACGTGTGGGGTAGGACGAAGACACTTATCTATATTAAGAGAATTGACTACTGTGTTCAACTTATAAATGACCTTTTAAATAAAGCTATTAACATGATGCCCTTGTTTTTATTGAAAAACTCGTATTTAAATTTATATTAAATGAAAAATGATTGCCAATTCATATCCTTTTGTCTTTTTTAGAAACTGGTAAACCTTTACAGGAGCTATGACGATACAATAAAATTTAAAAAAATTCAAAATTATTGTAACACTAGACGAATTTCTAAAATTTTTCTATAAGACTTTGAAAGCCGACGCCTTAATTTACTATTACATTTTTTCTCTATACATATAGTTTTATGTTATTTTCCAATCAACTTATATTTTTGTTGAAAGTTTACTTATTTTGAATAATAAGTAGAGAGCTGGCTGTTTAGATTTCCTATGAATAAGATGCATGAAAAACTTGTGAATGAGTAAGTACTACCACATACATACAGGGAGCCACAAATTTTGCCTGGGCATGGAATTTTACCGGATGTGACGTCAAAATGAGAGGGCAAATAAGAAGAGGCAGCCTATTCTTTTTTTCATTGGAAGGCTTGTACTTTAACTTAAACAAAAATTATTCATGTATTCGATGACAAGAAAGCAGAAAAAAAATTTAATCGAGGGTGTCTCATGGTTGCGGGTAAATTAAGCCTGGCAGTCTACTACAATCTCATTGTATACCTAAATTTTAACATACATTTTATTCATGTATTTGATGACACAAAATATCGTGACCGGAAGTGATGTCAGAATTCCACAACGCAGGCAATATTTACAAAAATGAAAAGTGGCTCCCTGTATGTCTGTAGTAGTACTTACTCACTCACATAAAGATATTCATGTATCTTATTCATAGGAAATCTATACAGCCGGCTCTCTACTTATAAGGAAAAATTTGTATTAGAATAGCAAAATTTAAACTAAGAGCGTAATACATAAATGATGAAAAATGTAATTTTAAAAAAAGTACAAAATCAGCATTATAGAAATGATAGGATGCTCTCGTTGACAAATATTGCATAGTTTGTGATCCTGTTGGCACTTTTAGAGTAAAATACCGTACCAGATGTGTTACTTATGCCCTGTAGATTATGTATCCACTTGTCGTAAAAAAATCACAAATCGGGCACAAATCAAAATTCAATCAATAAATATTGCAAATTATTTATCAAAACCTTTGTTTACAGGGCCCGGTTTTATACAAATTAAGCATAATTTCTTACGAATCTGTTTTACTTTAAAGAGTGACGACAAAATTCGCCTGTTTCTGCATAGTAGATAGTGGGCCAAGGGAAAGAGCAAAATAAATTCTCTAGGGCTCAAATTAAACTTTGAGAAATTTTAAGGTGAGCATATTTTTTACATCTGTGAAAAAATGCAAAAATCGCCACTTGCCGCGTTGTTTTGTAAGGTTTTATTATACCCAAGTTATTCAAGTATGGGCCACCCTACGAGCGACGTGGTTAGCGTCACTGGTTTAACCTTGTTAACACAGTAACGGAGAGCAAATAGGGCAGTGAGTTCAAGGCTTGGGCGCCATGATTAACTAGTATAATTAGGGAAAAGAAAAGCTAGAGATGAACCAAAGACACATATTACATACATACAATAGTACTATATTACAAAATATTATATTATACAAAAAAATGAGCTATCACAGCATCAGCGATACTGTATAGCAACATACCAAAAAGAAATACTATATTACAACTAAGTTTGAGCCTTTACGAGATTTAAACAGAAAATATATTACAAAGTTATCTCGCAAGCGATAAAACAAACTAAATATTTACAGCATTAGATATACCAAAATGCAACACAAAATATGTACCATTAGATATACTAAAATGGCAGCACAAAATACACTACAACGATAAGATAATAAAAATTAACCTAACAAAACATACGCAGTTTCGCTCGAACCTGATATTTAGTTGAGCCTACCAGTATATAGCCTCCCCGCTGCGTAATACTTAAAACGGGACACCCCAAGTTATATAACCACAGAAAAATAATACTAGAACTTTTCTCTAACAGATAAAATACAGGACACTCCAAGTTATATAACTACAAAAATTAATACTAGGACTCGATCCTAGCAAATAGATACACATTTCACTGCGCCTCGAGCATCCGAATTCCTTTAATATAAATAATCCACATAAGTGATGTGATTTGACGAGTTAAATCTAGGAAATTTCAGATTACGCGACACGTATTATTTGCAAATAATAACCGACATATCTAACCACTGAGACATATCCAAAACAAAAGTACTTTAACAAATCGAATCTGCGATACTGGTAAAACACAAATAATATCACGTTATCAAATACTAAAATTACGTTAAGCAAAGATGTACATAACGACAATTAATACTGTGAGTAATAAATATATGAGTACTTAAGATTGCTTACTCATAAAATAATACCCTAACCTAATATTTAATATTTTTCGGTTTACTTGGAAACTTGCCTAGTTTGGTTAGATTTGATATTCTACGTTTTAATAAAACGATACGTAGAAATAATCTCTTATTTATAAAGAAATAAGTACTTATCTAATTTCATTATGTCCTCGTGAAGGAAATTTTTATTAGCCATTATTAAATGTTTGGTGATTGGGGGAATCCTTTACTTAGTTGAGACTCCACGCGCAGTAGCCCTGGGTAACATTCAGCATTCCTCTGATATGACCATTTTGATGTTAAAAAAATCAAGAAGATAACGTGCTCGTATAATACAGAATGTTTTTCATTAAGAATATTTAACGTAACGAAAGTTTTTATAATGTAGGAAAATTTCTAATGAGAAATTCTTGTTATACAGAAGATGTTGTTTGAATCAAGAAAAAGTAGTGTATGCAAATTTTGTTCTTATGTAGAGAAACCTAAAATAATATTTTAACATTTTTTGCACTGTTACAGATGAAGTCAGTTCTAGATCAGGCTAGCCTTATGACCATTTACTATTCCATGGCCTATAGTCACATGTCCTTTGGTATTCTCGCGTGGGGTGGAGCCTCCGACTGTGCAAGAGTGTTTATCTGCCAGAAGAGAATAATAAGGCTCATTTTTGACCTCAAAATAAATGTCAGTTGTAGAGACACTTTTATTAAAAATCGAATTCTTACCGCTCTTTCTGTCTATATTTATAAATGTCTAACCTATGCCAAAAATAATTTAAATCTATTTGAAAGAAGGTCAAACTATCACGAGTACCCCACAAGACATGGCAATCTCTTGAGTATACCAATGCATCACAAAAGTATTTATAAGAGATCGCCCTATTACAACCGCATATCTCTATATAATGCTCTTCCCAGTGATATCCGAGATATTTCGCACTTCGCGAAATTTAAAAATAAATTAAAACTCTATTTATATGAGAAATGCTACTACAGGGTATCAGATTTCCTTAACGATAAATAGTTTTAATTAGTACTATCTCAATGTACTATCTGTTTATTTGTTACGCTTTTTTTTACAATGTTTGTTCTCTGTTTCTAGTTTAATATTATATTTATTTGTATTTGTTCCTTATTTTAAATCTTAATATTGTATTTCAATTATGCCGACATATACTTGCACCTATACTTCTTTCTTTCTTTATTCTCTTCTTGACTTGTCACATATACAATTTGTATCTAACGTTGACCAATAAATTATTATTATTATTATTATTATTATTATTTTAAACGTTAGATGGTACTCAACGATGTATAATAATTTAAACTCTCACCCTATGCATCCACGAGGTCTTTCCATCTTAATATCCCCCTTAGAGGTTTAACAAAATTTCAAATACGTCCGTCTCGATTGATGGCTAGAGTGAAAGTGAAAAAGTTTACTCTAGCGCGGCGTATCGTTAATTTCCCGAACCGATAGTCACATTGTCACGCCCAAAAAGTAGTTCCCCTTTATTAAGGGAATATTAAATTAAATAATGGATCTATATTTGTGTTCATAATTCTTTTAAAGTTAATTTGATCTATTTATTCCTTTTGAATATTATAGAGCGTGCGCCATCTATCATCCTGAGGCATAAGCATACGTTACTGACAATTTTTCATCTGTCATGAGAATAATTCGAAATGGTACCACAGCATAGGAGAATAACACTTTCGATAATTAAATGTTTCTAATAAATGCTAGAAAATGTAACGATGCATGGATGCTTTTGCGCATTCCGCACGTTACATCCTATTTAAGTATGGAAAATATTTAAAAATAGCAGTATATAATGAATATTTTAAAAAATAAAACAACTGTTATTAGTCAGATTTTATATTGTATTATTTTTTTACAGATTATATATTATTCTATATCGTATTTGGAAGAGTTTACGAAATTGTCCTTCATCCTTTCAACATTTTGCAATAATTAAAATACCAACCCCAGAAAACGAAAAAAATCGTAAGTCCTCTACCCACATGATACAATCGTCATGGGATTTCCACTAGAATTATTGTTATGACTAGTCAAACCCATATCTACAGGAAAATTGAGCTACCACCCTCCTACCTGGGGAGGTTGTTTGAGGGTGGTAGGACAGTTTCCTAATCTCTTCCAAATACGCTACAGAATGATATATAATCCGTAAAAAAATCATACAGTATAAAATCTGAGTAATACCAGTTATTTTATTTTTTAAATATTTATTATATACAGCCTTTTTTAAATATTTTCTACCCTTAAATAAGGGCGATTTTTGCATTTTTTCAAAAAAATAAAAAATACGCTCACCTTAAAATTTCTCAAACTTTAATTTGAACCCTATAGGATTTATTTTGCTCTTTCCCTTTGGCTCGCTATCTACTATACAAAAACAGCCGAATTTTAGGACTTTTTGCGACCATTCTTCATTTCTATCTCAATTTCACTTTCAGAACTTGTGCTATCAGTAGTATTTTCTATTTTCATTTCTTTTAAAAAGATCATACATCAATTGCCTATATGGTAGAAAATTATTATTTTTAAAAAAATACGTACCAGCTGAAAGTATCTTGCTAACAGTGAACTAGGGAATGTCTTAATAACGTGTTAATAATTTTATGTTAAGTCTCATTAACACTGAATTAATATTAAACAAATATACTTATATTTATTCCATAGTAATCATTTTCAAAACATAAATTTCAAAATATCATTAACCACTAGAGCCAGCGATGCGAGAACCTATCTAACGATTGGCCATTGCGAGTGCGAAGTGCGGTGTTTTGAAATAATTTTAAAGAATGGAAAATCGAGAATCTGCAACGAACGTATGCCGCTCATAATCTTCGAAAATTGATCACGCAACACATTATTAAATATGTTGGTTATTAAATTCTCAAAAAAATTGATTTAAGAACCGTTGTAATCTGGAAAATATGGCAAATATTTTATAAAGAATATATTTTTTTGATAAATATAATAGTCTGGGAGATATCGTTGTAGGAATGGAAAAGTAGAAAAATAATTCTCAGCCGTAGTCGAACAGTGAAAATCAGGATTTTTTAGTTTTATTGCCATTTTTTACTTTTATTGCCATATAGGCCTCTATAAAAGTTTGTGTTTTTATTTATCTTTAAAATAGAAATTTTTCAGAGAATTTAATGATTTTCGGATAAAAATATGCTTTATGATTGACCCTCTCGCGTGGTGCGGTTAGTTAGAAATGTTTGATTTGTGCCCTTATATTCATGACGATTTTTTGACAAGTGGATTCGTATTCTACAGGATATAAGTAACATCTGGTAAGGTCATACATTTTACTCTAAAAATACCAAAGGGCTGAAAAATAGAAAATAAATTGCACTCTGCTGAAAGAACCGTGGTATTTTTCATGTAGATATGTTTGGTTATATAAATGCCAAATTTTTCTACACGAGACCATTTAGGCTCGACATTACTCTTTACCAAATACCCCGTATATAGGAGGAATTATGTTACACTGTATTTTCCTCCTTAATTCAATATTCATATAATTTAAACAACATACATACAAAAAATTAGAATATGTCAACCCTGGATATTGTTTCTAGATGTAGATTATATACGATAAGCAAAACGCCATTGTAAAGCATTGTCCAACCATATCTGATAAAATATTGAGTGATGGATATACTGATAAATTATAAAGTTTCCTCACAGAACGTTTCTGCTTGAATACATACCAACTACATACAAACTTGTTTTAACAAATGAAAATGGAAACTCTAAGATTGTATCTTTCATCTGTTGTTCTATTTATTGTTACTTTTTATCAGAGAAATTAAGTGTGACGAATCATATGCAATGAGACAGAAACACGACATCAAAGAAAGCACAAGTCTCTTATCAGCAGTTAAATCAAATTTGACGGCGACAAACGAGAAAGAGAACATATTTATTGTTTGTTATGCATGAACTGACAAAACGTTTACACGACAAAATCGGAACAAGTGTAATTCCTGTAAGTAGTGAAATATTTATTCGTATACGTTATTTTTAGTTTTACAAATAGTTAACAAGGTTACAAGAAGTTTCTAAAAGTAGTCTCTTCGGATTAGAATATGCAATAAATACAGTTTCTTCTATCGTGATTATTATGCCACACGTGTTCTCAAATATTTGATTTATCAAATTCTTCCTTCTGGCGTAATATTTATGTTCAGAAAGCCTTACGTTGAAAGGTCACACACAAAGATGACACACCTACGTAGTGTTTTGCACACTCACACAGAACACTGTAAATACAATTTTTAGAATTTTGAGTAATATTAAGAGGTTTGATTTTGGATATAACCGATCTTACTGTGAAGTCCGTGGCAGAATACCCAATAAAAAGTAAGAAAACCTAATTACTTTAAACACGATTATAGCTCCGGCGCATCCGGCATAATTTCAAATACACTCGTTGAAAATGCCTTTTTTTCCGATTTCTGCTCATTTTATACTAATATACGATTCAAATGTATTGACCACTCAATTTAACCGCGAATATCTCAGAAACGGAGAAGCAGCAAAGATTGAAAATAATATGAGTTTATTATAAGTCTATTCTAAATCAGTCGCTGAAATTTGAATAATGTACATTGAACACTTTTGCAGTTCTGCTAAGTTATATTGAAGTGTCCTACTTTTTAAAGAAATTTTGACCATACCAATTTTAAATCCATTACATCTTGGAAAATATGCACACCATGTAAATAATATTTTAGACACCGATAAAGCACGGCATTTTTTGTACGAGGAAATTTTTTCATAATTTTTTATTTTAAAATTTTGCAGTTATTCTCAAAAACGTGACGTCATGTTTATTCGGTTATTTATCAATGTATTTAAAACATTTTTATTAAAATAGTTTTTTTTTTTTGGCATCAAGGCCATTAGCCATACAGCCAGCCACAACATATTGAAGAATACGATTATGTTATTTTTCCCAAACCTATCTCTAACCTAAACAACAAGAAACCATCACCCTACCGACGACAAAGGAAGAAAGTAAAAACAGGGGGACACACTCTTCTCGTCCAGGGGTCTTTCAGGACATTTTACATGACACACTAGACTAGACCACGGATAGGAGGTATAAATAAACAAGAGGTAAAGAACAATGGGGAAACAAATCTAATCTACAGCTTAATTTTAGTCTCATTCACGAAATTAATTAGCGTATCGAAATTTTTTTTTTGGTTTAACGTTAAGAGGTGAAGCATATTATAAGGTATTGCAATATTACAAACTCTCTGAATATCAGTGTATAACCTATTAGTGTGTATTGCATGCTGTTTACATTCGAAAAATATATGGTCCAAGTCCCCAGTCACATCACAGTATTCACAGGTATCTGTGCGGTAAATACCAATTTTAAATAAGTGCGCAGGGAAACAGGCGTGCCCAAACTTTAAGCGTATGATAGTAGTGGTGTACTTTCTTGAGCATTTATAATTTTCGTGCCAAAGATTATGGGGCAAATTCGAGTGAATTAATGAGTATCTAGTTGGATTTGTGAAAGTAGATTCTTGCCACATATATTCCCATTTGTTCCTTAGGTTGTTTTTGCGCATGTTATTAAAATAGTTAACTATGTAAAATTGTAAGCATTTTCAGAAAAAAGAATTGGTATATATCAAATATTAATTTAGTTATCAAGCGTAAAGTATTACATCATTCCAAGTTTGCACTATTATGTATTACGTTTGATAACTAAATTAATGTTTGATAGATAACAATTATTTTTTCTGAAAATGCTTACATTTTACATAATTAACTATTTTAACAAAACATTTTTAAATACATTGTTAAATAACCGAATAAACATGACGTCACGTTTTTGAGAATAACTGCAACATTTTAAAACAGAAAATTGTGAAAAAATTTCCTCGTACAAAAAATGCCGTGGTTTATTAGTGTCTTAAATATAATTTACATAGTAGGCATGTCTTCCAAGATATAATGGATTTAAAACTGGTATTGTCAATATTTCCTTAAAAACTAGGGACATTTTTCAGTATAACTTAGCAGAACATGAAAAGTGTTCAATGTACATTATTAAAATTTCAGTGCTTGATTTATCTCATAATAACTCATAATGAACACATATTTTTTTTAAATTTTTTCTGCTCCTTCGTTTCTGAGATATTTGCGGTTAAAGTGAGGAGTCAATACATTTGAATCGTATATTAGACATAGCCATTAGACTAGTCTAGACCACCGCCGAGCAATCTCTACAATTTGTAAAATTTCATAGAAATCGCATAAGCCATCCAGAGTAATCGTGGAAGAAGCATAAAAAAATCTGCATCGCTTCATTTGCCATATTTTATATTTTTTCCGTTGGATGACCGCCCTATACATATTTATTTAGCAAAAGTATGTCAGATTTCCAAATATTATTTCCACCAACGTTTTTTAATTATCTGCTTTTTAGGATGACCACAATATATAATTTTTTTAAGGAAATAAATAATACTTGCCACATAATTGACATAATTGCCAAGGAGGAAACATGCTATACTTTGGGAGACTTGTACCAATTATATCGAAAATTTTTGAAACCTACCTAAAAAATCAGATCACTGAATACTTTGAAAATAACAAATTATTTTATGCTAAACAATTCGGGTTCAGGAAAAATTTTACGACAAGTGATGCAGTAACACATCTATATATACAAAATTGTTGAAGGAAATGAACATAAAGAATATGTGGGAGTCACCTTCTGTGACCTACAAAAAGCATTTGACTGTGTCTCTCACCTGGCTCTTCTAGACAAACTAAAATATTCTAAATTTGAATCGTATATTAGACATAGCCATTAGACTAGACTAGACCACCGCCCAGCTATCTCTACAATTTGTAAAATTTCATAGAAATCGCTTAAGCCATCCAGAGTACTCGTGAAAGAAGCATAAAAAAATCTGCATCGCTTCATTTGCCATATTTTATATTTTTTCCGTTGGATGACCGCCCTATACATATTTTTTTAGCAAAAGTATGTCAGATTTCCAAATATTATTTCCACCAACGTTTTTTAATTATCTGCTTTTTAGGATGACCACCTTATATAATTTTTTTAAGGAGATAAATAATACTTGCCACATAATTGACACAATTGCCAAGGAGGAAACATGCTATGCTTTGGGAGACTTGTACCAATTATATCGAAAATTTTTGAAACCTGCCTAAAAAATCAGATCACTGAATACTTTGAAAATAACAAATTATTTTATGCTAAAGAATTCGGGTTCAGGAAAAATTTTACGACAAGTGATGCAGTAACACATCTATATATACAAAATTGTTGAAGGAAATGAACATAAAGAATATGTGGGAGTCACCTTCTGTGACGTACAAAAAGCATTTGACTGTGTCTCTCACCTGGCTCTTCTAGACAAACTAAAATATTATAAATTTGATGCAATCAGCTGCAATTTAATAGAATCATTTCTAACACATAGACAACAGTACACAAGTTTAAATAATATTAATTCCACATCTCAGTATGTCAGGAGTGGGGTACCTCAGCGATCGGTGTTAGGACCGACCCTATTCTTAATTTATGTAAATGATCTGAACAAAGCACTATCTGAAACCGACTTAGTACTATTTGCTGATGATACGACACTCCTGACAACTGATAAGAAAATGGATATGCTAGAAAGACGCATGGGCGAGGCACAGTCAAATGCTAGGGAGTGATTCGGAGCAAACAGCCTGTCACTAAATGAGACAAAAACAATAAACATGATATTCACGCACAGACCAATCGAAAATTTTCAAAATCCAGATAGTGTAAAATTTCTTGGGTTGTTTCTAGACCCAAGTTTGAATTGGTCTCATCATGTTGATTACGTAGCAAATAAAATGACAAAAAACATATTTGTCATGAGCAATCTAAAAAATATTGTACCATTTAAACTCCTGCTAACAGCTTATTATTCACTAATAACATCTCACATGACGTAAGTATGGGTTATTAAGTTGGAGACATGCATTTCAAGCTGCTAGAATTTTTGGCTTGCAGAGAAAGACGCTAAGAATAATCACAAGCCTGGGCTATAAAGATGATGTAAGAAATAAATTTATAGAATTGAAAATACTAACTTTTCCTTCACTATACATATTTAACTGTTTAGTATATATGTATAAAAACATTCACTCTTATCAAAAACAGGAGGATATACATAATTATAATACAAGGAATCAGGAAAATATCATAATTGATTGTAACAGGCCAAAGTCTAGTGATTGCGGATTTAATTATTATGGTCCTAGGTTTTATAATAAAATCCCCAATAGGGCAAAAAACGCACCGGAGGTGAGATATAAACAGTTGATAAAAACATTCCTAATAAGGGAGGCTTTTTACAGTATAAATGAATTTCTAGTACACAATGTTAATGAAACAAACTTTCTTAATGGAGTTCAATAGTCTTCTGTATTGTCCTGTTATTGTAGCTTAATTGTTTGTAATAGCGACGTTTTAATGTATTATAATAATATATTATATACTGTTAAATATTTTTATTTATACCATGTAAATGTAATATTTTATACTGACCTGTGTACAACAAATTATTTGTTAGTTAACACCAATAAATTGATTGATTGATTGAGAAAATTATACAGGGTAGTTACTTAAGATAGATAGTAATTCAGAAACGATCGAAGACAATAATATTTGAACTTTAGTTGTTACAACTGCCAAGGAGGAAGTCCGCAAAAAATTATACAGGGCGGTCACTTTAGAAAATAATTAGTAAACGATGATTTGGAATGTAGTTGTCAAAATTGCCAAGGAGTTAACCTGCTGTACTCTTTGAGAATATTATATAGGATGGTCATTTTTAAATAAATTTAGGAAACGACGATGGACAATAATTTTTGGTAAAAATTATACAGGATAGTCACTTTAAGGAAACAATTGGGAAGCGACGGAAACAGCAATAATATTTGTAATGTAGTTGTCACTATTGTCATAAAGATACACTTTCAGTAAAAATTTCAGAGTGACCACTCAAAAATAGTTAATTAAGAAACGGAAGCGGAGAGTAATAATCGGAATATAGTTGTCATTATTGCTATATAGAAACCTGATAACTTTATTTAAAACATATACAGGTGGTTATCAGGCAGCAAAAATAAATAATAAATAAAATGTGCTTAATAGGAAAGTTTTGTGTAAATTCCTTTACAAATTTCCGCCGTGGTTTAATTATTTCTATTCAGGATGACCACTCTGTATATTTTTCATTAGAAGTGTAATAGATACTTTTCTTGGCAATTGTGTTAACTATATGCCAAATATTATTGCAATGTGTCGCATTTTTTTATTACTTATTGTTTTAAGATATAGGTCCACTCGGTGTATTTTCCAGTAAGAGCCTACTCGTTTCTTCGTTGGCACTATCGTCAACTAATAACAATTTTAAGCTGAAGTACGCAACAATACTTTTTAGATACAATACCAACTAACAGATAGACAAGCAACATACCGACAGACTGCCAGGCGAACGGACGAGAAAACAGACGGTAGGTATAGGCATCGGTTCACAAAAAAGAAAGCTGACGTAACTGTCAATAAAAGTATTTTTGATAAAAATTGGCTGAGATACAGTCGTTCAAAGTTACCTACTTTTTAACGATTTTACCACTTTTCACCTTTATGTCATGTTATTTTTAATTTCTACACGCAAAAACTATTTTTATTCAATATAAAAATTATGTTTGGTTAATCAGTGATAATGATAAAAGTATTTGCTTAAAGTTTTGATATTCATAAGATCATAGACATAAAAAACTTTAATGCTGTACTAAATCATAGCTGTTTTAAAGATATTCTTTTTTTGAAAAATACATATCTATTACTTGTTTATTATTTGTTCGTATGTATTATTTATTAATTCACATTATGTAATTAACAAGTACTTAAAGTAAAAGTATTTGTATATGTATATTTATTAAAACCCAGTTTTTATACGTAACAGCTAAATTATACAATCGCAATAGTTTCAACTTTCCACAAAATCAAAAATTTCTTGGACTCACCTACGCATTCATTGGATGCGATACTACTTCTGCTTTTTTCCATATTGGCAAAAAAAATTCATGAAATTTATCAATAAAAATATTGTTGCGTATTTTCCACCTTTTTGGAAACACTCTGTATGAATCCGTGGGTTCTAAAATAATTTCAACAAGAGATAAACACTACCACTTTATTTAATAATTTACTGACTATACAATACTTCAAAATAACCTTTACACTTTGTTTACTTGATATTTAACCTCACTTTTGTTACCGAACGTCACTTTAATAAACTTCGCTTTACTAAACTTCTTCTTGATAAACTTCTTCTTCCGCGCTGGTAATCGCGCCTTATATACTCCGAATATGACTCTCTAGATCCATCTAGAAACAATCAAGAATCTTCTCTTACCACACTCCATAAAAGTCCATTTCTTTCTACTAGCTTCCAGTCACTAGTAGGCATAGGCGTATCAATTTCCAGTTCCAAGGGGGTGTAATTCATAACAATATTTTATTTTTGGAAAAACATTTGGAAGTATTTTTAACTAATAATACAAGTCCTGAAGATATCAGTGTCGCATCTGAATTCCTAGTAACTTCTCTGTATGACATTAAGACCAACAGTTTAAGTAGCTGTCGCTTACAAGTTTTTCAAAGATTATCGAAGAGCACAAAATTTTCTCTAGCCCATTTGCCACCAACTTCTGATGCCACTAAACAGCACGGCTTAAGGACGTACCACCAAATTCAACACAGGAAAGGAACTGTTTTAAATCCTTTTGAGTGGGATTGGAAAAAAATCTAAAAATGGATTAATGCCAATTTGCACAACCAAACCTCCTGCACGGCAGTCTTTACCGGAGTAAATATCCTGTGGGTGCATAAAAGGTTGTCACGGAAATGTCGGCTGCAGAAAATTATGAATTAGCTGCTCCATGTTCTGCAAAGAATGTATGGGCTTAAATTGTGAACACGCTGATGTTCCAGGAGTTACGGAAGACGATGTCCATAACGATATTCATGAAGACATTGATATTCAATTCGAAAACATTATGGGATTAATATAATAGATATGTAAGTTTCAAAAAAATCATCTTTAAGACAGCTATGATTTAGTACAACATTAGAGTTTTTTATGTCTAAGAATATATGAATATCAAAACTTTAAGCAAATGCCTTTATCATTATCAGTGATAAACCAAAAATAATTTTAATATTGAATAAAAATAATTTTTGCGTGCAAGAAGTGCCAACTCGATAGGAAATTTGATCCTCTACAAAAAATCGTTTTATGTGTACATACTAAAAATACATTTTTTTGAGTTATAGTTAACACTCTTAAAAGTGAACAAATTTACTACGTTCTCAAAAGTCCAAGCCCAAATTTAATAGCACTTTTGTATTTATCATTGTTAGGGTAAAATTCAACATATGAAATAATAAAATACCTTTAACGAATTAGTTTCTTATTAAATTACATAGTCAATAGCCTATATCTTCATTAGAGCAAGAGAAATGTCCGTCTATTTGACCACATAAAACACTATTATATTGCAGAAATAAATTCCACGTTCATAACGCTTATTCATATAGAAATGGATTATTAACCACATAGCACGGAAATATCTCATTTTCAGAAAGACCGCTAAGGCGTTATATAGGGTATTCATATGTGTGGAGTACTGGAGTGTTTATCTTAAATCCAATATTCGGAGGCTGTAATGCTCTATTCGCTATGTAAGGCACTAATGTAGCAGGTGAAAACCATAACGTTGCAGTCGTTGAATATTCAAAAGCGGGGTAATAAATTTAACCGCATGTGTCCACATTCTTGTACTGAATTCTCATAGTTGCGTTGTCGTAAAGGGATTCAGAAATGGAAATATTCTGACCTAATTTACTTGATTGAAATTATTATCAAATGGTTAAAGTGTTCATATTTAGGTGTTTTCACTATATGCAATTTTGCTGTTTATTAGTAAAATTATTTATTTAACATATTAATACGCTTCCAATATTAAAGCAACATTTTTTGCCAATATATTAACAAATAAATTGAATTTCAAACTAGAGAAGCCTCGACATAAATGTATTTACTAAATAATTAACAGCCTCGTTTAAAAAGTAGTAATGGACAGCATTTTGAACAACTGTTGTAATGTTTTATGTTAATTTTTTGTATTCCAAAACCACCTTATGTGTAACAAGGTAATTAGAATAAAATTGTATTTTCTTGTTTTCTTTTAGCTGTCATTTTGTTTGTATTGATCGCACATTTTAATACGACATATGAATAAATTCCTTATTAATAGTACTAATAAATGGTACCACGGTACCAATATGGTTCCATTTGAAAAAATTGAGTTTTGCCCCAAGAACTATTTTGATGAATTTTATTTGCTCATAAATCACGTAATTTCGTTTTTAACGGGATTTCAATTTTTGTAGCATACCACGGGTCATTTAGAATAAATCGGAACCGTCATGGCACACTTAAATCCAGAACTAAAAATTATATTATAAAAAAAATTAATGTTTAAAATGTCACTTATTTAGCATCGTTGGATTCAGAAAATTATGCAGAATTCTAAAATGCAATGATATATAGGGTGTTCTATTTAAAAATCGAAAGTTAGTGTCACTTCCGGCGAAACCAGAAGTGGAAAAAAATCAATTGTATGTCGCTTATTACTTATGTAGTACATCCTAAATGTCAATCAATTATCTTCAAAACTAAAGGAGAAAAGGGGGGTATACCATCATCCCGTTACACCCGTTATAGGAGTAAACAAGGGAAAGTGAGTAAAGCAACTGGTAAGAGTACAGAAACTTGAGAATACAAGGCCTTAATTTTTTTATAATATTCTACATCCCCCCACCACAACCGCTCCATTATTAAAGGGGTTGATAAAATAAAATTGAGATATTCACTTGGTATCTGGTACACGTATGTATTATAACGAGATCTGTAACTAGATATTTTGAAATTATTCCATTGAAGGGTTGGGGGTTAATTGGGGGTAAATAGGAGAAAATAAGTAAAGCAATCTGGTAAGATTACCGAAACTTGGGATTTGGTGTATATACTAGAAGTCAAGGACTCGGATTTCTTATAACATTTTTCAACTCTTCCCACCATCTCCACTCCATTATTAAAGGAGCTAATAAAATTAACTGAATTGATATATTCACGTGACATTTGGTACACGTATATATTATAACGATATCTGCAACTAGAATATATTTTGAGATGATTCCGTTGAAACGGTGGGAGTAAGTAAAGGTTAATAGGGGAGAATAAGCAAAGGAAGTTGGTAAGAGTACAGAAATTTGAGATTCGGTGTATATACTAGAAGACAGAGTCTCAGATTTCTTTACCATATTTTTCAAACCCCCCACCACTTTCGCTCCATTATTAAAGGGTTTGATAAAATGAAATTGAGATATTTACTTGAAATTTGGTATACGTATGTAGGTATAATGGTATCTGAAAAATGGGGAAAATGAGTAAACCAAGCTAATAGAATTCCAGAAACTTCATTTTTGGCGTATATGCTAAGAACCAACGCCTCAATTTTTTTTATGATTTTTGCCTCAAGTAGTATTAAAATTCTATGATCAATATTTCCACATACTAGAGTGCAATTATAGTCAAGACATTTCCCTTTAAAGAGACTTGGATGGAAAATCTGTATGTGGAAGCAGTGATTCCTTAGGCAACATTTTTTTGGAGTAACCACGCTGTATAAATAAAGACAGAAGTTCTGAAATGAATGCCTTTAGCGACTTTTTAAAAAATATGTGCCTGGTTTGTTTAAACTTATTTCTTGCAATGAAACAATATATAAATTCATGTAAAAGACGGAAAATCACACGGCAAGAGTCAAAAAGTAATGAACTCAATAGCGCAGTTTTACGTCCGTCGACTTCAGAGAACGGAGACTTGAAATCAAAAGAGGCCGATACGAACAAACTTATTAGAAAAAGTTTCAAATTCGTTTATACTAATACGTTTAGTACAAAAGCAGCCGCCTCACCTTTTAACTACTGCCGCTTCGCTATATTTCATAATTTAACGGCGCTATACACTTTTAAAGAATATGTTTATAAGCAAAAGATGCAGTGATGATGGGTACGTCGCCGTCGTTCAGAATATTTAGTCAAATTGGGATAAATGTGTGCGCGATAGATTTTCCATTTTTTTGTAAATTCCATTTAAACCGTAGTTTATACTTATTTGATATAAGTAATCAAATAACGATATATAGCCAGACTTTTAATAATAATTGCAGGAAAATAATTGCACCGAACTCTCTCTCATAACATAACACGGTGAAATAGAAGATCGTTTTTTTATATTATATGTGTATGTGTGTAAACACAACTTCTGAAAGACTTCAATTTTTAATTTCTAATGTGTTAAATATGTAAAATGCATGATGGAATTACTCCACGAACTTATACCACACTTATCTTATAGGGTAATCGCCAGAGCCATCTAAACTGTCATGTTTTATACAGGGTGTCCCAAATTTAAAGTGACATAGACCGATGAGAGATAGAGCACACTTTTTTGAGTTCAAAACACCCCCACACTTACCCTTGAAAGTGAATAGTTTTCGAGATACAGGGTATTTTATGATTCTTGACAGCAACTAAAATTCACCATATATTTGGAATGGGTGGACGTATTTGGATTAAAGTTGGTACACATATAGTGCACTCCTAGTCCAATTAATAGCATAATTTAGTTTGTAAAAATTCCAGGACAGGACTCAATTTTTATTATTTTGCAATTACATCACCCTGTATATCAGTTTTTTGTAAATGGCGGATAACTATTGAAATGTCTATGGATTATTGTGCAAAACACTGTCATAATATTCGATGGTACGTTTATGGTTACTTCCTAGCAAATTTTCTAAAATAATGGTGAATGATATTTAAATTCTACAAAATACGCAAACAACCAGTTAACGTCGCTATTTTATTAATTTTACTTAAACACCTGTTTAATAATTATTTAATGTATTATTGTTACTTAAAATTGATTCTAATTGCACTTAAAATTTGTACGGCCATATGCAATATTCCATAGAAAAACAGTTTGCTTAAAAATAAAAGTAGACGTGTGTCAATTCTGATATTTATAGTTTAATACAAAATAATGTAAGTCACCTTTAGAAATTAAGTCGTTTGAGTCATTAAAATAAGGTTTTATATTAGCAAATCTACTATAATAATTTTAAGATGCCATTCCAATTTACAAATGAAGAATATGAAGATATGATTTATGTGTCTGGTTTTTGCGACGGAAATGGAAGAGCTGCAGAGAGAGAATATGAAAGACGTATTTGAAATCGTCGTACACCAAATCGTACAACATTTTCAGAGGTGTATCAATTTAGTAAGGAACATAGGCAATTTCCCTCACAGGCAAAACATGAACATGTTCTCAGAGATTTTCAACAGCGAGAGGAAGTATTACAGATTGTTCATATGAATCCAACTGTAAGCGTCAGGAAAATCAGTCATCAATTAGAAATTCCCAGAACAAGAGTATGGTGTACTTTAAAAAAAGAAAATTTATATCCTTGTTATGTTCAAGTAGTTCAACGACTTGAAGACGGTGATAGCGTTCCGCGTTTAACATTTTGTAGGTGGGTAGTTGCACACAGACGAACAGTTTCTAGAATTCTGTTCACGGATGAAGCTCAATTCACGCGTGATGGAATAAACAACACCAGAAATCAACATCTTTAGACAACTGAAAATCCACATGCTATTCTTCAGAAAAATGCCCAGCACAGATTCAATATAAATGTCTGGTGTGGAATATACAATAGTCATCTAATAAGGCCACACATTTTTGAAGGGAGATCGACGGGTGAAGTTTATTTAAATTTCTTAATAGATGTGTTACCAAATTTATTAGAAAACATCAATGTCAGAGGTATGTGGTTTCAACACGATGGTGCTGGACCCCATTTTTCTGTACCGGTGAGGAAGCATCTTAATCAACGTTACACCAACAGATGGATTGGTAGAGGGGGTGCAGTAAACTGGCCACCGAGATCTCCTGATCTCACCCCCATGGATTATTTTTTATGGGGCCACCTAAAGTCACAGGTGTACAGTGAAAATATTAATACCTGTGAACAATTACAACAAAATTATTTTAATGTATGTGACAATATTAGACACAATCCGGCTATGATCGATAGATCGGTGAAAACGCTTTTTAAACGTTCACGAAAATGTACTGACGCTGGAGGTGTTCATTTCGAAAATTTATTATAGTTTTAATTAATTGTACCAATATATAAAATAATTTGTGCTGTAAATTATGATTAAGCAAACTGTTATTCTTTATCTTTTCCTTTTTTCTGTTTTTCGTTTTCTTTTTAAGTAACAATAATACATTAAATAATTATTAAACGAGTGTTTAAGTATAATTAATAAAATAGCGACGTTAACTGGTTGTTTGCGTATTTTGTAGGATTTAAATATCATTCACCATTATTTTCGAAAATTTGCTAGGAAGTAACTATGAACGTGCCATCGAATATTATGACAGTGTTTTGCACAATAATACATAGATAATATATAGATAATAATACATAGATATTTCAATAGTTATCCGCCATTGTAATTGACCCTAAATGCAAAATAATAAAAATTGAGTCCTGTCCTGGAATTTTTACAAACTAAATTATGCTGTTAATTGGACTAGGAGTGCACTATATGTGTACTAACTTTAATCCAAATACGTCCAGCCATTCCAAATATACGGTGAATTTTAATTTCAGTCAAGAATCATAAAATACCCTGTATCTCGAAAACCATTCACTTTCAAGGGTAAGTGTGGGGGTGTTTTGAAATAAAAAAGTGTGCTCTATCTCCCATCGGTCTAGGTCACTTTAAATCTGGGACACCCTGTATAAAACATATTTTAAAATTTTGAAACAAAATAATACTAAGATGTTTGATTCAGACCACAAAAGTGTGAAGATATACAAGATATCAGAACTGCAGTATGTCCACTTTATACATGTTATAGATCAGTTTCACATTAAAATATTAATATGACAAAACGGGTGATCGTTACAGTCCGGCATGGCCGACTGTGAAATTGTGAATACCTATTTGAATAATAAAAATAAAGTAGATATTGGATATGTACAATACTGAAATACTTTTGGTGTATCCGAAGCCTGCATTCGAATACTTAAAGAAAAATGTATTTGTTATCCGTATCCGAAAGGTAATCTGGAAAGCATCCGTATTCGAATACTTCCTTGTTTTCTCGGATACTTTTATTCCCCCCACTAACATTACAGTAAGTGCTTCGTTCGCGATGCATCAAGAACAGACATAAAGTTGATTACTTACTATTCAATCTTGTGCATTATTGACAGTTCTCATGTTTCAATTTTTTTATATATAAAGAAATATACTGGCACTCCAGTACATTTTAAACATGTCTGGTTTTGGTTTCTGTCTGTCTGTTGTAACTAGCGCCAATATATCTAAAATATACGTCAGTAGATGTGCTTTAGGTGCTCCTATTTCAAGAATAACATAGTGGATTTAACAGGGGGGCCGAGGGGTTAGGACCAAAGAAATAGTTTTAAAAATTAAGTTTAACATGTGGGGCAAATTAAACGATATTTTCGGAACTATAAATTAGTCAAAATTCAATATTGGGCTAAAATATATTTTGAATATATAGATTTTGAGGTTGCTAATAACAAATTTGTGGTTACTTTTTGAAATTCAAAATAACATATCCAATAGGGCAGCAAAAATAAAATATTGCTGCAATTTACTATTACAGATTTTTGGGGTTGCAAAAATAACGTATTTATGAATTGGCAGAGCGTTTTTTTTATCTTACAAACCTTAGCTCAAAGTGCGATGCGTAGGTTGAGGTATCGAATGTGTGATTCATGTTTGTAGAAATATTTCGATATTACTAGGTAATGTCCCATATTTAGATATTTTTATGCATTTTATTTGAGCCACGTTGTTCACAAAAAGTTTTATACACAGAGAATCACTCAAAATGTGCCTGACCACTATGAAATTTAAGGGCCTTGGTGCATTTTGGAAAAAGTGTTATCTCCATTCATCACTAAACAGGAGATACACTTCTTTAGTTCTAAGATGCAGATAGAAGTATCTGTATCCGTTATCCTAAAAATGTATTCAAATACACGTATTTGTATTGATAGGATATTTGAATTTTAGTGTCCGTTATCCGTACAATATACATAGTATTCGTATCCGTTATTCAAATGCTGTCATACTCTCATCCGTACCCAGCTCTGATACTTAATTTCAATGCCACCATATAAATGTAAATTGTGGCGTATTTGAACAAAATGTTGACCAAATAGGTATCTGTAACTTGTACTCGTTAGCCACTGCTAATCTACTCTTCACTAATACGAAAACGAATAGTATATTGCATTTGATTAACTAAAAAGTATCACACGTAGAGGAAACGATCAGTGTGTTAACTCCTCGAATGTCAAACAACTTTCAGACTGTCAGTCCATCCGCCTATCTGACCGTCTGTCTTTCCATCAGTTCATCCTTCCATCTTCTCATCTGTTCGTCCGTCCCATCTATTGGTCCTCCCCACACGTTTATAATAACCTGAGAAGGAAAAGTCACATTGTATTAATAGCGCAGTAAAATAGGACAAAACCTGGCTTAATTTCGGAATCCTTTGTAACAGGGCGTACTTTTTTCCATTTTTTTCTAAATTATATCAATAATATCATCCATTACTTCAAGAGTAATATGTGAAAGTTCCAGGTTCTTATCTTAAAAATTGTAGAAATGGTAGAGTTTTTACCAATTTCTTCGGTAATCTTTTTATGTTTCGCTTTCATATATATACTACTCCTACATACATTGATTTTTATAATTGAAAATACGATAATCCAATAGTTTCTTGTTTCACTTAAGCTTTGTTGAGCTCAATTTCATTAATTGGTTCAAAAGTTATTACAAATTTAGTGTAACGCGTTCCATTTTCGTGCGTTAAACAAAAAGATCTGGAGCCTACATTTTTGATCGTACAAAAAAACTTCATATGCGTTTTTGATGTGAAATTTCCCGTACTTTCGATCGGCGTAAGCACTTTTTCTCGATAAAATTGAATTTTGAAACTCATTAGCGAAAAATCGGAATATTACACATATTTTGTTTAATAACTTTTACAGCGGCACTTTTTAGGAAGAATCATACTTTATTGGTACAATTTAGAAGAGAATGGAAAGAAGTCTGCCCTGTTACAAACGATTGCTGATTGCTTATTTTACTGCTCTATAAAATTTACAGTTATTTATTGTCAGCTTATCATTTTAGAAAAATATCGACCGGTAAATACAAAAGTTATGAAGCCGGTTTTTTTTAAGTGGGCAGCAACTGGAAACGGCTGGAACTTCCCCATCAAATGTTTGCGAACATCCCTTGATTCAGTTTCGCATGCCTCCGATTCGCGAGTGTTGGAATCTATTGATAACTATCGACCGATGTCTATCATTCCAATTTTTTCAAAAATTTTTGAAATTATTCTAAAAAAAGGCTCGTTAATTATTTAGATACAAATAATATCTTAAACTGTTGTCAGTATGGCTACAGAAATAAATGTTCCGCCACTAAGGCTATCTTGAAAATTCTGAGCGACATAGTCGAGGGCCTTGAGGTTGGTAAGCATACGGCAATTGACCTATGCGATCTCTCCAGGGCCTTTGACTGTGTCTCGCACGAGATTCTTGTGGAAAAGCTCAACTATTACGGCATCAGCGGTTTACCACTGAATCTATTTCATTCCTATCTTAATAACAGGAAACAATGCGTATCGGTTGACAACACTATCTCTGAATTTGCTGAAATTAAACACGGAGTGCCTCAAACCTCTGTTCTGGGGCCCGTATTGTTCATTATATACTTGAATGATTTTTTCCATTTTATGTCGCCTACAAAATGTATTGCCTATGCTGATGATACCTCCATATTGGATTTTAATTTTGACCTTGGTGATTTAAATTCCGATAGCCACAAATCAGTACAACGTGCCAGTGATTGGTTTTCTGCAAACAAACTTAAGTTAAATGAGGATAAAACTCAAAAGATTATATTTTCTACCAATAACTCAGTAGTTAATAATGACAGTGTAAAAATTCTGGGCGTCATGCGTCATTTTAAATGACACTCTAAGCTGGTTCAACCACATAGAGGAATTATCCAATAAATCATCAAGTACAATTTTCCTTTTACGTAGGCTAAAAACTTTTCTTTGTTTTAGTACTTTAAAAAATTTCTATTTCGCCATGTTCCATTCCCACATTAATTAGGCAATTATCCTATGGGGTGGCTCATCGCAGTCAATAACAAATTTTCGATTGCAAAAAAAAGCTGTCAGCTTAATTGATAATGCTGGGTGTCGAGACCACTGTCAATCAATTTACAAAAAATTAGATATAATGCCAGTTCCTTCTTTGTATATGTATAGTAGGTGAGTAGAAATACATAAAAATAAAGATGCATTCTCGACTAATTCGGATTTTCACAATTATAAAACAAGGTCTGCTTCACAACTCAGACAGCCTCGTCTTAGATTAACAAAATCAAGAAAAAACACATTAAATCTCCAATTATACAATCATATTCCTGATGACATAAAATCTCTCAATTTTAATGGCTTTAAATGTAAAATGAAAAGACACTTCTTAAATTATTGCTTTTATTCAGAAGAGTTTTTTAATACTTATACCTGTTCTATGAGTTTTAATTTTGTAATTTTTAAATTTCTTCGTTTTTGTATCCTATTGTCCTCGTCAGTACACTCTATCCCACATTTTTGAGAAGCACTGTAAAGCAAACACTTCATGCTGTATACATGGCATCATTAGTTCAGTAATTTATTAGCTCTGTACGCGATTATTCTAATTGTAATATGTAACCTGTAATATATACTACTATTCATTGATGTATTTATACAACTTTTTATATGAACAATTGACGTAACTATATTTTTATGTTGTGAATATTCATTTGTACTTGTGTTTTTTGTTTTTTTTTACATTTAAACTTTATTTGTGTTTAGATTGTCTATATTTAAGGTTTACGCTTTGTAAAGACTTGCCAAAAAATTTTTTTTGTAACTTGGTTAAATAAACATTTCTATTTCTATTTCTATTTCTACACACAACGGCACGTTTGTTGTAAGCACGAAAACTTAATAAAGAAAAGTCGGACTGTATTGAAAATTGGACAGTAAATTCATGTTTGATGAAGAACCATATTTTGTTCGAACAAAATCGATCGGTGCAGAAAACAATTATTAATATTATAAATTTAAAATTATTTACAAAAAACTATGAAGAATATTCTATAAAATGTGCGACATTTATATATTGGATATACTCGACCGGAAGAGTATATAAGGTCTACTCTAGTATTTTTTTTGTCCAAATACTCTTGAGCCATACATTGGTAAATGAAGACAGTAACGCCCAACTATAAGTTAATTAATAAGCTTGGACTAGTATATTAGCGGACGTGTCGATGACTTTTAAATATACAAAACGAATTAATTAAATGCTTCATTAATTAATACTAAAGTTAATTTAGACGTTTGCTGAACTCTACATGAATAATTCATTGAAACTTATATAAAACTTTATTTCAGCTTGCATGAAAAACTCGATTTTTATTACTTACTGTTTAACTTTACTGTTGTTACTCTCTTTATCGCTACACGCTTTATCTCATTAAATCCATTAGGAGCTATTTATATTTTACACAGAAATGGTTTTAAAGGCTAATGAACGAAATTTGATCTCATTTTATTATTAGTCCAAGAAAATTTGCTGATTATTTATAAAGTTGATGAACAGATCAAGTTAAAATAAAATTTCCTTTTTTGGGTGAATGTCCCTTTTATTATATACTAAATATTGTAAGCAGAGCTGCGGTACTGAATTACCTAAGTACTTAAAATTTGTACTTAAGTACAAAAAGTACTTTAGTATTTTTATTTCAAGTCCCAACAAAAATGCAGGTACTGGTACTTAAACTTTTAAATATTGGACATGGTACTTGTACTTAATACTTAACTTTTTATTTTAAGTACTTTTTACTTATACCTACTCGAAGAAAAAAGACGTACTTAATATGGAAATGTACTTAAGTATTTCTTAGGAATTAAAATTAACGCCTGGTATTTAAGTCTTTCAGTATCTACTACACATGTCTTGACAAGTCTTTTCTAGCTCAGTGTTAGATTTTTATTGTAGTTTAGAAGGAGAAGCCAGTGAATAATATTATTTAGTGTCGTCTGATTGCTGAAAGTTGTGCATTCTTTAGTTTTATTTGACTTTTGTCTGTCTATATATTGCATAATATAATAATAATGTTATGCTTATTATTACTAGTTTATATTGTTTTATGTGTTGTTTGTTGTTTGTAAGGGTCAGTATCTTTTATTCAATATCAATTATCTAGCCTTGGTTTTGGTATATAGTGTGGTACAAAATCTAATCTGTTTATTTAGGATATAAGGAATACATTTTCTTTAGGTTTGGAAGGTGATTATAGGTATTATATGTAATTTTATTAAAATGGGATTTGATAGGTATATGTCCTTTTCATTTAAGAGCTTCTTAGCTCTTAGGAAACTTACAAAATTTATTGAACTGTCATCTCTACCGGCTCTACCTTGCAATTGAATCTGTTTTTCATATAATTTGACTAGTAATATTGTTTACAAAAAGTTGTTTCGCTAATTGCATCAAAAATAATATATATAAATATAATATAATAATACAATATAATGTACTGATATTTAAATTCGACACTTAAAGTACTTGTACTTAAAGTGGTGGCTTATTTGAGTACTAAGTACTTTTTTAAATACTTAAAGTAGCAAATTGATGTACTTAATACTTAGTACTTGAATTAACCAAATTCAAATAATACTTCATTCATTTCATTTTCACCTAAGTGACTTTTACTGGGTACTAGTACTTATTTATATATTTTTTAAATACTGGTACTTAATACTTACGCACATTTTTTCGGTACTTACAGCAGCTCTGATTGCAAATATTAAAAACACTTGGTATTACTGTTTCACAGTTTCTGTTCGGATTTCTCTGACATATGTTTCGTCCTTTCGACTATTATCAAAAAGTTGTAACAACTAACCTAAAAATTACCATTACAAGATATTTATAGGATTTGAGAGGTGTACCTAATTAACAATTTATTACTTATTTCTAATATTGTTACTTCTAGGAATTTAATTTCAAATTTTAATTACTATTTTATGTTTAATTTTAGTATGGTGTCTATCATGGGGGTATCATGAAATTTATTGTGTGTATTAGTAACGTTTTTCTGTTTATTTTAGGCCTTCTTGATTTCCAAAATTTCAAGCATGTCTAACCTATTTCCGTTATTGACATTGTGCAAAAGTTTAATACTACTACCGTTGAAAAAATGGTTTTTATCTATACAATGTTCTGCGAAACCAGTTGATATTTTATTCTCTAAAATAGGCTTTTTGTGTTCGTTTATCCGTACGTCTAAGCGTCGACCACTCTGACCTATGTATAGAGCATCGCAATCGTCACAATTTATTTCATATACTCCTGCTTTTTGTGAGTCTTCAGTTTTTTCTTTGTCTTTAATCAACAAGCGACCTAAGTTGTTTGTATTTGAGGAATTGGTATTAATGCCAAGTTTACTTAACCTACTACAAATTGAGTTCCACCAAGAACCTACCGCAGACTCAGTTCAATTAATAAATATTGTCTGGGCCGTTAAGAGAACATACAGGACCAGGGGGAAGGAGGTCCAGCTTACGGGCCCCATATTTTTGAAACGTGCCTATACACATAAAGCTTAGTTATGAAACTGTTTACACATTTTAATATAAAATATCAATATTATCCGATTTTCGTACAAAAGGAAAGAAAATATAGGTATTTTTTGTAATTGTCATTAGAGAAAATGTTTTATTTCCTGCGCGAAAATCCGTAGCAGGATCATCTCGAGGTCGAGAATTTCCGAAAATATGCTTAGTTGATTTCACTATATTATGATTTCTCACGTATCATTTCGAATTCATGTACGCGGCGTAAATTTATTCATAACATAAATTATTTGAGAAATCGTTTATGAAATCTAGAGCCGAAGTTAAGTAGTTTATGTTACATACGATTTTTATGTTTCAATAATTTTCAAATTTTGCTTTCAGATGCCCTGAAGCACGGGCCCCTCTAAAGCATCCTGACCCCAGGGCCCCCTCCTTCTCGTCACGGTTGAATAATTCCTTCCATCGCGATTGAAATGGATAATTAGAAGAAGAAAATTCATTTAATTCAGGCTAGCAAAGCTTTGGACAGGCTTCGTGCCCGGGTGGCAACCGGCGCTCTTCTTTTACCGGCGAAGGTGGAGTGAAATTTGCTACTGGACGCAGGGAGTTGACCCACCAGGCTCTTTGGTCGACATTGACTTCTAGTGTGGATAATGAAAGCTCGACAAGGAATCCGATTTGTGACCAGGAATGTAAGAGGTCTTTCACAACCAGAAAAACTGCATCTGCTGGAGAAAGAACTTGCAGATACAAACATCAATAACAGGTCTTTCCGAGGTGCATTATAGGGACTCCGGACGACAATGTTGAACGCCAACCCGTGTGTAAACTGTTGTAAATATGTTATTGTGTAGATAAATAAATTCATATCATTATTATCATTTTTACGGTATTTAGCACTCCTCTGGGGAGGAAATTTCACTGATCCCCTGGCATTACACCAACTGACGCAGCTCTGTTGGAGCCCATTTCAGGAGCCCAACTTCTGGCGACGATGGTCACATTTGCTCTGAATGATCAGAGAGCCCAAATCTCATCAAGAGACCACAGAAACTCCTACTCTAGGATTTTCTGAGAATGTGTTATTGTTATTATTTTCTTTAACTTTCATAGTTCTTCCTCGTTTATTTCACATTGCCGAATCTTGGGATCAAGGCATATGTCTTTAGCTATGAGATGGAAAGTGTTCTCCGTACAGTAGATGTTGTGCCTAAAATAACAGTTTTCTGTATTTCTGTAAAGTGCGTTGTATACACAATTACACATTAAGTTCTATTGAATGTTTCTTAGTGTTTTTATGTATTATTCGGTTTGCTGAAATAACTATAGGGACTATTCTAACTTTTTGGACCCCCCACACATTTTATATTTCGATGAGAAGGTCTTCATACTTTCGCCTTTTCTCTTTGTAAGCTTTCTCGATGTTATCGTCTAATAGAATCGTTATGTCTATTAGGTTGACTGTTTAATTAATTTTGTCCATAACTGCGATGTTAGGTCAGTTATGTGTAATTAGGTGATTCGTTCGTTATGATCAGTATCGGTAGTTTTCTAAGCGCAACTTAGGTTAGTTTGGTAATGTTTGACACACCACAATACCAATGTATGCAGAAGAGATCTTCTAAGTAAAATGAGTTCTTTACAACTTACGCATATACTGACTTCCACACCCACCTAGTAGATTGGATGCACAGCAACTGTAAAAAAAAATTAAAAACTTTTTGTCTTGAAATAGGTTTAGAATGGCATGAAGCGTCGTAATTTTAAATTTGAGCGAAAAATATTACTGTCGTCTGTCGGTCTGTCTGTCTGTCGGTCTGTCCGTAACTTTTCTTGTCCGCACGTTTTCTCCGGAACAGTTTAATATATTGACTTGAAATTTTGTACACGTGTATATTGTAACGAAATCTGGAACTGCATTGTATTTTGAACATATCCGACGAAGGGTTGGTGGGTAAATAGGGGGTAATAAGTAAAGCAAGCTGGTAAGACTCCAGGAACTTGAAATTTGGTGTAAGTACTAGAAGCCAAGGCTTCAAAATTTGCTATAATTTAAACTTCATTTTTAACGTATATGATAGAAGCCAACGCAACGCCTCAAATTTTTCAATGACATCCAAATATTATTAAAATTCTATCACCAATAATTTTCACATACTAGCGTGCAAATACAGTCAAGATGTTTCCTTTAAAGTGACTTGAATGAAGAATCTGGATGTGGAACTAGTGATTCCTTAGGCAGCGGTTTTTCAAGCTGTTATAATAGTCGCATATCAAGACAAAGTTAAGCAATTCTCAACTTCATGAAATCACTTTTGCTTTAGTGGTCGGTCTATTTTGTTTGTTTGCTGATTAAGAGTGAGTTGTGCCGTATTGACGTAAAATGTTAATTAAATAGGTATTAACAGTCGGCCATGTCCGACTACAACTTCTTCTCGATTTAAACTTAGGCCTATATTATTTAAGTACTTATATTAATATACATTGTACATGCTCTATGGATAATGCATATTAAATGATTTTAAATGTTATTTGGAATATATTAACAAGCTAATTGCATTAATATAGACGGTTTACTTTTAATACAAGAATTAATGTATAAATGGAATTATCTGTTGATTATAACAATGTTAATTAAATTTAGGAGATTGATATAATTGAAGTTATTATTATAAACGCCTTTTAACAATTCACAAACAAACTTTTTAGCAAATATCCTGTATTGCAAAGGGTTATAATAATAACGGAACTGTTGCGTCATCAATTTTTATTACACTTGATTGTTTTCGATGTTCTCGTGATAGCTGGTGATTATTTAGACGACCGCCTACTTGGTCCTAATTATTCCTCCTTCTTGGTCATAAATCATGTTAAGATTGTCTCTCGCCCATCATAATGGATCATCAAGAACAAAAACAGACTAATCATACTAATATCTTTGCCCGTTCTCCATCCACAGTAATTCAACAACCATTCAATTTGTTTATGATAACATGAATAACGAAAGGCTTAAAGACAGTTAATTTGTCAATGTAATACGAGGAATTCAATTTCATTAAGCATAAAAAACAATTCAATTATAAAGTTAAAAATTGCTAGATTTCTCTGGGACCAACGACTTCATAAAGATAATAACTTCAGTGCACAGTATAATGGGCGTTATTCAAGAATATGACGCCTGGGTACACTATCCATTAACGGTGTTCTTGCATTTGCTAATGATGACAATTAAAGTTCACCACCAAAATAACACATATATTGTTAGTAAAATCAAAAGTTCTCAGGCCGCAAGTTACTTTGTCAAATAAGCGCTAAATATAGAAAACACTTTCAAGTAAAAGTCATGCTCATTTCTCCTTCTATACTTGGTAGCTATTTCGAAAGATAAAAATATTTCCCGCTTGTTGACTTATTATTACTTTAGTCCTGTGTTTGATAGTTTTACGCTCAGAATTCTTTCGGATAAAACCTATTGACGTGAAATTTGGATAGCAGGTAGTGAATTGCTAAAGGAACAAAAGTTATATAATGCTATTTTGCGCTTTTACCCTGGGTGGTGGATGCCACCCCTTGTCTGTGGTGGAAATTAGTACACTCAAAATAACAGAAATCGATAGAGGGATAAATTCTGAGTGAAAATGTTCTATGAAGTTTTTCAGATAAATCAATATTTTTCAAGTTATACGTGATTATAAATGTTGATTTTTCAACTAAAAATTGCATGTTTTAGAGCGATTTTTCACGAATAACTCAAAAACATGACGTTTTATCAAAAAAATCATTAGACGTAAAACTGGAGCTTATAAAGCTATAAAAAGTCGATTAGTTTTATTTTATTTCTGTATATGCAATACGAACCGAGTTATCGTTCTTTGAGGGTGAATTCGATCCTTTCAACGTTAAATAACGGAAAGACGAAATTCTGAAGGAAATCTTGTCAAATGCTCTTTAAAATGAGCTTTAGTAAAAGTCGTTTAGTAAATGTCGTTAGCATAAAAACTTACGGAGTTATGATGAAAACAAAATAGTTGTCTCGTATTTTCGGTGGAAAATAAGCAATGAAACCGTTGACTTAACTTCCTTAATTTTACTTCCACATCCACGTAGTGGATTGGAATAGTACAGTAATCGAAAAAAAATTTTCAAAAATTTTTATTCTTGAAATAGGTTTAGGTCTGTCTGTAACTTTTTTGTCCACGCGTTTTCTCCGGAACGGTTTAAGATATTGACTTGAAATTTTGCACACGTATATACTATAACGAGAACTGGAACTTGATTGTTTTTTGAAGATATCTGGTGACTGGGGGTAAATACGGAAAATATGTATAGCAAGCTGGTGAGAATACAGAAACTTGAAATTTGATGTATGTGCTACAAGCCACGCCTCAATTTTTTTTTTTCATCCCCACCACCTCCTTTACATTCTTAAAGGGGTTGATAAAATAAAATTGAGATATTCAGTTGCAATTTGGTACACGTATAAATTATAATTACATCAAGAAATAAATTATATTTTGGGATTATTCTGATGAAGGGTTGGGGGTTAAATAGGGGTAAATAGGGGAAAATAGATAAAGTAAGCTGGTAAGAGTACAGAAACTTAAAATTTACACGTATAACTATCTTATCCTAGAATATATTTTGACATGATTGCGTTGAACGAGTTGGGGTAATTGGTGGTAAATAGGGAAAACTAAGGAAAGCAAGCTGGTAAGCGTACAGAAACTTGAAATTCGGTGTATGTCCTTGAACCCAAGGCCTCAAATTTTTTAGTAATATTTTTCAACCATCCACCACCCTTAATCCATTATAAAAGGGGTTGATAAAATGAAATTGAGGTATTCACTTGAAATTTGGAACACCTATGTATTATAACGACATCTGGAACTAGATTATATTTTGAGATGATTACGTTGAAGGGTTGAGGGTTAAATAGGAGTAAATAGGGGAAAATAAGTAAATCAAGCTGGTAAGAGTACAGAAATGTGGGATTTGGTGTATATACTAGAAACCAAGGCCTCAGATTTCTTTCTGATATTTTTCAAACACCACCATCTCCGCTCCATTATTAATGGATTTGATAACACAAAATTGAGAAATTTACTTGAAAGTTAGTACACGTATGTATTGTAATGACATCTGATTGATATGATTCCATTGAAGGGGCGGGACGTGGTAGGTTGTGAATAGGGGAAAATAAGTAGGGTAAACTAAAAACTTCATTTTTAACGCATATGGTAGAAACCAACGCCTCAAACTTTTCTATGGCATCTGCTCCAAATGTTGTTAAAATTCTATGACCAATAATTTCCACATACTAGAGTGCAAATATAGTCAAGATGTTTCCTTTAAAGTGACTTAGATGAAAAATCTGGATGTGGAAGTAGTGATTTCTTAGGCAGCGGTTTTTTAAGATGTTCTCGTTTAAAGGGTCTTGAATAGGAAATCTGGATGTGGAAGCAGTGATTCTTTAGACAGTAGTTTTTTATTATACTTAATCCGCAATTAGTTATTTACCTTTTGTTTATGTTCACTATTTGTAATATTCAATAGACCATTCCATTGCCATTCTTAATAAAAAAATATTATATGCTGATTATATTTTTTTAGAACTTAAACGTGCAATCAAATGTAATTAAATAGGAAAAAAATTTAATTGTCAATTTATAACTCATTATCTTAAACCATTGAAAATTTATAAAATATGATGTAAAGTTATAAATTGATGCAAACTGGTATTATTTAGATTCATGCGGTAAATTACCTTTAGAAACCACTTTGAGATTATAATGTTACTTTATCAATTAATTATTACTTATAGGACACACATATTATACGACACAGATAATAAACTATAAGCAATACTTTTACTTATTAGTGATACCTGAAACCGGTGGAAAATCGTTAATGATTGTGGTGGTATGTAAACCAGTTTTAAAATGCAAGATAATCTCCCAAGGGATTGAAATAAAATTTTAAAGGATATACTGATTTTAATAATGCTCGGTAATTTCCTGCAATTACAACGACAATCCGATTATTAATATTCTTGGAGGCAGGTGCGTTTAAAGCCAAAGAATTCACCCCAGACACGGATTATTCTTAAGCTACACAGGAAAGATATAACTTTTACAACAAATACCATTTGTTGTTTCTCTCAACTGATTTTCTCACGCATTGAAAGGTGAATATAAACTAATATTTTTTTTTTTACTCGGGCCAATAAACAAAAAGTTAGAAACATTTCAAAAGCATATTAAGTGAGTAAATAAATTAAGTAACAAATATGGAAATTAATATTGATATGTGCCCATAAAATTTAAAGAAACCTTTTTACGCATACCATTTATTTTTACTATGAATATAGCCGATCACTATGCTAATATGCTTTATTATTACAGACGAGTAAAACAAAACCAAGTAAAATACAGAAAGTTTAATTTGAAAAATAAAGACGGATGTAGATGTGGACTGTATCTAATGTCTGAAAATGGAATAAAAAGTAGTAATAGCAAAGGCTATTTCATGTGACACAGTGTCATATAAGAAATTGTTAAATAAGTTGAAGAAATAAAATGTTCGGCGTATGTCTGAGAACTTGCTTAGGAATTATTTAATAAGCCTACTTCTGTTCACTCTTAAATGATACAAAAGAAAATCACATATTTCGCAATCCTTGCAACCATCGGGACATTGGAAATGATAACATCATACAGAAAAAAAATAAACTTTTTCAACTTTTTCAACAGCACGATCCCGTTCACCGCTGTATTTCCACCTTAAATGAAAACTGGCAACTTGACCCCCTGTGATATATGCAACCCATATTACATTTGCGTATATCAGCCGTTGCATATACGACAGTCTCACTCTACCGCGACACCGCTGTCTTTTGACCTTGAACAAAAACTGGTAACTCTACCCCATATATGAACATAAACATTTCCAATGTTAAAGCGCTACCTAAGTAATCACTACTTCTACATTCAGAGTATCCACCCAAGTGTCTTTAAAGGAAAATTTGTTGACTATAATGCACTCTAAGATGTGGAAATAATTTGTCATAGAATTTTAATAATGCTTGAGGCAGATGTCAGAAAGAAATTTGGGGCGTTGGTTCTTAACACATACGCCAAAAATGAAGTTTCTGGAATCTTTTTAGCTTGCTTTACTCATTTTCTCCAGTTTACATCGCCCCCCTCGTACCCCTTTAACGAAATCATGTCAATCAGGTGTCATTATAATACATACGTATACCAAATTTCAATTGAATATCTCATTTTTCATTTTATCAACCCCTTAAATAATTAAGTTGAGGTGGTGGGGGGTTTGAAAAATATGGTAAAGAAATCTGAGACCCTGGCTCGTAGTATACAGAGTGAGGCAATAGTGCGTCGGACCTCGATATCTCAAGTTCTACGATAGCTAGAATTTTTTTAAAAAATTGCTAGTAAACTGTATAAAATAGCCTATAACTGGAAATTATTTTCGAACATACAGGGCGAGCCGAAACGAAATTACAGGACCAAGTGCCTTTTTTTAATGGAATGCTATGTATATCAGTACATTTTTTGAAACCACTTTCTAGGCTCTGTTCATTCCTATATTAGCATTGAACATCCCCCAACCACTTGAATGTAATGAATTTATTGTTAAAATAATGCAATCTGCAGATATGTATTTAAAAAATCACCAGTCGCAATTACGGGTTTTAAGAAAAACTTATGTGAATACCAGTTACCAGACATCTAATTAATGTTTATGAATCATTTTCATTAACTAAAACTGTACAGGATGGCCAAAAATTATTTTTCAATTAAAAACTTTTTAAATTGAATTTTCTCTATTTTTTTCAAATGGAACACCCTGTATATTTTTCAACGATGTGATAGTTTTCCAAAAAATAAAGACAAATAGCTCCAGTCAATCTACCATCAAGGCCCTATTACATGTTCTCCAATCATTCCTCTCCAAACGTTTATAGACCATATGTGTTGGTTATCAACTTGCGTAAAAAAGTGAGGATTTTCCAAAGCATAATAATGGAAATTGTACCTATTAACAAATCCATTTTTATGAAAAGTTGCCTCATCAGTGAATCAAAAATTATTGAAGAACTTGACATCATTGTGCATTTTACCTCTGGCCCAATTACAAAGTTGTAGGTGCTTTTGAAAATCGTCATCAGACTAATGAGCTCACTTCTCTTTGACGAACATGGGGATTCTCAACCGTTGCCAGCACTATAGAAAACTCATTTTCTTCGTTAACAACATGTTTTATTCTTTCACTTTTTTTATATTCGATATTTCCAGTTTCCAGAAATCTATCGAGAAGATTTTGGAAGCTGCTAACATCAGGAATCGTTCTTTCAGGATAACGTTGGTGATAAATTCTATTGGCAAGTAACAATTTCTGACTCATCCAAAACAAAAGTGATGTCTACAAATTCCGCTTTATTATAATTCATATTTCAAATATTTTAAATTCAATGCAAATTGTATCTAACGACCGATAAGTGTGATAATTGGCCCGTTCTCCACGACAATTTGTACTAAACTGAGGTTTTATTGCTTGTCGAATAACGAAAATGGCAAAAAAGTTTACAAAAAGATATTACAATAAAGGACCTGTCAAATACTATTTACTCATTTTAATGGATTGGAAGAAATGGTCCCACTAAATGGCCTCATTTCAAAATTACATAAAGACGTGTGTCAATCAAAATGGGCAACACGTCGAACACCTATTATAAATTTTTCTAATGAATTATTTGAGGGAACCTCTTTTTTAAGTTTATTCTCGAATTTGACATTTATTTATAAAACGAAAATGGTTGCAATTAGCCATAGGCAAGTACTTACAAAAATGTTCGTTTTTCATTTCTACATCAGATCATTGAAAAATATGTTTGTTCCATATGAAAAAATTGAGGAAATTCAATTCAAAAAGTTCTTAATTGAAAAATAATTTTTGACCACCCTGTATAGTGATAGGAAATGAAAATGAATCAAAAACATTAATTAAATGTCTCGTAACTGGTATTCACATAAGTTTTTCTCAAAACCCATAATTGTAACTGTGGTGATTTTTTTAATATCCATCTGCAGATTGCACTATTTCAAGAAAATTCATTACATCCAAGTGGTTGGGAGATATTCAATGCTGATATAGGAATGAACAGAACCTAGAAAGAGGCTTCAAAAAATGTACTGACATACATAGCATTCCATTTAAAAAAAGGCACTTGGTCCTGTAATTTCGTCTTGGCTCGCCCTGTATGTTCGAAAATAATTTCCAGTTATAGACTTTCGAGGTCCGACACATTATTGCCCCACCCTGTATACAGCAAATCTCAAGTTTTTGTACGTGCTCTTACCAGCTTGCTTTACTCATTTTCCCCTATTTGCCCCTACTTACCCCCGAACTCTTCACCGGAATCATCACAAAATATAATCAAATTACAGATGTGGTTATAACACATATATTTATTAAAAGTAAATATATAGTATCTCTATTTTAATTTATCACCCTCTTTAATATTGTGGTAGGTGTGGTGGGGGGAGTTGAAAAATATTATAAAATATCTGAAACCTTGACTTCTAGTATATACACCGAATTTCAAGTTTCTGTAATTTTACCAGCTTGCTTCCCTCATTTTCCCATACTAACCCCTATTTACCACCAACCCTTCACCAGATATGTTCAAAAAACAATCCTGATCCAGATCCAGATCTCGTTATACACATACGTTATACACACATCCACGTAGTGGATTGGAAGTAGGTATAGTAATCGCAAAAAAAAATCAAAATTTGTTGTTCTTAAATGGGCTTAGAATGTCATGAAACGTCGAGATTTTAAATTTAAACGAAAAAAAAAAAAACCGCTGCCTAAGGAATCACTACTTCCACATCCAGATTTTTCATCAAAGTCACATTAAAGGAAACACCTTGACTAGATTTGCACTCTAGTGTGTGAAAATTATTGGTCATAGAATTTTAATAATATTTGGAACACATGTCATAGAAAAGTTTGAGGCGTTGGTTTCTACCAAATACGTTAAAAATGAAGTTTTTAATTTACCCTACTTATTTTCCCCTATTCACAACCTACCACGACCCACCCCTTCAATGGAATCATCTCAATCAGATGTCATTACAATACATCCGTGTACTAACTTTCAAGTAAATATCTCAATTTTATGTTATCAAACCCATTAATAATGGAGCGGAGATGGTGATGTTTGAAAAATATTAGAAATAAATCTGGGGCCTTGGTTTCTAGTATATACACCAAACCCCATATTGATGTACTCGTACCAGCATGATTTACTTATTTTCCCCTATTTACTCGTATTCGACCCTCAACCCTTCAACGGAATCATCTTAAAATATAATCTAGTTCCAGATGTCGTTATAATACATACGTGCCCCAAATTTCAAGTGAATATCTCGATTTCATTTTATCAACCCTTTTAATAATGGATTAAGGGTGGTGGGGGTTGAAAAATATTACTAAAAATATGAGGAATTAGCTTCTTGAACATACGCCGAATTTCAAGTTTCTGTACCTTTACCAGCTTGCTTTACTTATTTTTCCCTATTTACCACCAATTACCCCCATTCGTTCAACGCAATCATGTCAAAATATAATCTAGTTCCAGATGTTGTTAAAATACATATGTGTAGAAAATTTCAAATGAATGTCTCAATTTTATTTGATCAACCCCTTTAATAATGGAGTAGGGGTGGTGTGGGGGGGTGTTGGTGTAAAAATATTTTTAAAAAAATTGAGTCTTTAACTTCTAGTCCATATACTGAATTTCAAGTTTCTGTACTCACACCAGCTTGCTTTACTTATTTTCCCCTGTTTCAGCGTATTTAACCCCCAACCCTTCAACGGTAGCTTCTCAAAATATAATCTAGTTCCAGATGTAGTTATAATACATACGTGTACCAAATTTCAAGTGAATATTTCAATTTCATTTTATCAACCCCTTTAATAATGGAGTAGGTGTGGTAGGGATTGAAAAATAATATAACTAATCTGAGACCTTGGCTTCTTGCACATACACCGAATTTCAAGTTTCTGTACTCTTACCACCTTGCTTTACTTATTTTTCCCTATTTACCCCCTATTTAACCCCCAACCCTTCAACGGAATCATTTCAAAATATAATCTAATTTCAGATATAGTTATAATACATACTTGTACCAAATTTTAAATGAATATCTCAATTTTATTTTAACAACCCCTTTAATAATGAAGAAGGGGTGGTGGAGGGTTGAAAAATATTATAAAAAAATCTGAGGCCTTGGTTTGTAGTACATACATCAAATTTCAAGTTTCTGTACTCTTACCAGCTTGCTTTACTTATTATCCACTATTTACCCCTATTTAACCCCCAACCCTTCCACGGAAGCATTGCAAAATATAATCTAGTTCCAGATGTCGTTATAATACATACGTGTACCAAATTTCAAATGAATATCTCAATTTTATTTTAGCAACCCCTTTAATAATGAAGAAGGGGTGGTGGGGGGGTTGAAAAATATTATAAAAAAGTTTGAGGCCTTGGCTTGTAGTACATATATCAAATTTCAAGTTTCTGTACTCTTACCAGCTTGGTTTACATATTTCCCCATATTTACCCCTATTTACCCCACAACCCTTCACCGGATATCTTCAAAAAACAATCCAGTTCCAGATCTCATTATAGTATATACGTGTACAAAATTTCAAGTCAATATCTTAAACCGTTCCGGAGAAAGCGTGCGGACAAAAAAAAAGTTACAGACCGACAGACCGACAGACCGACAGACAGAAATTTTTTTTTCGCTCAAATTTAAAATCTCGACGTTTCATGACATTCTAAACCGATTTCAAGAAAAAAAAAATTTGAAATTTTTTTTACGATTACTACACTTCCAATTCACTACGTGGATGTGGAAGTAATTTGGTCTGTCTGTCTTTAACTTTTTTTGTCCGCGCGTTTTCTCCGGAACGGTTTAAGATATTGACTTCAAATTTTGTACACGTATATATTATAACGAGATCTGGAACTGGATTGTTTTTTGAAGATATCCGGTGAAGGGTTGGGGGGTAAATAGGAGGAAATATATAAAGCAGGCTGGTAAGAGTACAGAAACTTGAAATTAGCTGTGTCTACTACAAGCCAAGGCCTCAAAATTTTTCATTATATTTTTCACCCCCCACCCCCTCCAATTTATTATTAAAGGGGTTGATAAAATAAAATTGAGATATTCACTTGAAATTTGGTACACGTATATATAATAATGACATCAGGAACTAGATTACATTTTGGGATTATTCTGATGAAGGGTTGGGGGTTAAATAGGGGTAAATAGGGAAAAATAAGTAAAGCAAGCTGGTAAGAGTACAAAAACTTGAAATTCGGTGTATGTACTAGAAGCCAAGGCTTCGGATTTTTTAATAATATTTTTCAACCCCCGACCACCCCTACGCCATTCTTAAAGGGGTTGATAAAATAAAATTGAGATATTTATTTAAAATTTGATACACGTATGTATTATAACGACATCTGGAACTAGATTATATTTTGAGATGATTCTGTTGAAGTGTTGTGGGTTAAATAGGAGTATATAGGGGAAAATAAGTAAATCAAGCTGGTAAGAGTACAGAAATTTGGGATTTGGTGTATGGACGAGAAACCAAGGCCTCATATTTCTTTCTAATATTTTTCAAACCCCGCCATCTCCGCTCCATTATTAATGGGATTGATAACATAGAATTGAGATATTCACTTGAAATTTAGGACAATTATTATGTACTGTAATGACATCAGATTGAGATGATTCCATTGAAGGGGTAGGAGGTGGCAGGTTGTGAATAGGGGAAAATAAGTAGGGTAAACAAGAAACGTCATTTTTATCGTATATAGTGGAAACCAACGCATCAAACTTTTCTACAACATCTGCCCCAAATATTATTAAAATTCTATGACCAATAATTTCCACGTACTGGAGTGCAAATCTAGTCAAGATGTTTCCTTTAAAGTGACTTGAATAAAAAATCTGGATGTGAACGTAGTGGTTTTTTTCTCATGCAATGTTAACTCAAGTTTTAATCTGCTTGAAAACTACTTAAACAATCTACTTATAAATGAATACTTTTAAGAATAAAATTTAAAAGTCGCAACCAAGTAGAACTGTTTATTTAATACAGAGCTATCAAGTGAGCAGGATTGAAGTACTATGGATGTCCAACCAAATCGCCTTGGAATACAGACAATCTCTGAAGCAACTCACAAATAGCAGCAAAGTTCGTTACTTGACAAATTAATTGACCATCTTGCAAAAAAATGGCGCTGAAGCCCCGTTTTTCTCCCCCTAACAGTTTTGTAATATCTAAGGGATACGTAACGAAGGAGGTCCTGAAATAGGCGACTTGTTATTATCATTGTCATTAATTATTACGTGACAACTGTAGCTGTTTTTATATTAAGAAGTATTTAGTATGAATTACATGATATCGGATCATTGAAATATTATCGCCAAAATCGCATGCAATGAATTTTGAAAAAATACAAATGTTTGATCGACGTCCAACGAATTGGCTTTGTCAACTCAAATTAAAGCATACTAAGATGAATAGCAGAATGACTGTTAATTATAACACATGAATCAATTACTCATTCATGCAATAAATATGATTGCAACGTTTAAGATAAATCACTTAAATATTTCCTCGTGAAGCGATTTCCATGGTTAACAGAGTATATAATAGCATAGATCAAGATTACGTCATTATGTTGCTGCAGTAAAATGGCCTATCTCTTACTTCTGATAATATATGTTACAAATAGTTCGAGTCTAATTAAAATTGAATAATAGTCCATAGGAATTCTTTACTTCTATTTTTCATATTCATCGTATCTCGTTCTAATATCTGCTATCAATTTTTCACCCTTTCACTCTTTAGTTATATATATACAAACCATCAATATACATGTGGAATGGTCTTAGTGCCTTCATAGCATATTTGTCTAATAACAGACGTTGCAATAGTGAGAATATATTTTTCAGTAATCCATTATTATCGGTTTTAATTATTGTCCATTAATTATTAGAAGCGGAGAAATACACCACCTAGGGTGTTATTAATTTAATTGGTATAATTAAATTCTTAATTGGAATTATGTGTTGCTGTCAGAACATTATGTTAAATAGCTTTAATTTTAATGTTTGACTTCATTCATTTTGTAGCACTAACGCACCATGGTAACTTCTACTAAACTTTATTAATTAACAGAAGGTATTACACAAAATTAATTAGTATACAGCGTGTACCAGCATTACGGAATACTCATCTAAGGGTAAATAAACAATAGATTACATTATATCGGAAACGAAAATATTTACACAAAAAATTATTATTAATATAAGAAATTATTATTAACACTACAAAATATCGGTTTTCGAGGTGTAGCGCTTGATTTAATGAGTAGCTATCTAACAATTCGGAAACAGCAAGCAGTAATAGATGATATAAAAAGTACGTTTAAAAGTGAATTATTTATTATTTGTTTGCTTATAGTAATGAAACATATTCTTTATAGGATTTTGCAAACAGTGGAAAGAAAAGCTATGTATGAGAACTAAAGGAAAAACTATATATAAAAATATTAATGAAATCTTTGCATTCTTTCGATAACCTGACTTCTGGTTATGCTAGCAAGTAAAATTCTGATTTGCCATTCTCATTTTAACACTAGCATCCAACCTAGTCCCCTACGGCTAAGCAGGCTAAACTAGTATCTGCATGATCCCCTAATGAGATTTTATGAAAATGTAATTCATTTGAATGAAAACATTTTTAAAGACAAGGTACGTAAATAAATTAATTTCTGGCCTTTGTTCTCATTTTTAACTGAATTTACATATCGTAGGGAATCATGTAGATACTAGTTTAGCCTGCTTAGCCGTAGGGGACTAGGTTGGATGCTAGTGTTAAAATGAGAATGGCAAATCAGAATTTTACTTGCTAGCATAACCAGAAGTCAGGTTATCGAAAGAATGCAAAGATTTCATTAATATTTTTATATACATAGTTTTTCCTTTAGTTCTCATAGATAGCTTTTCTTTCCACTGTTTGGAAAATCCTATAAAGAAAATGTTTCATTACTATAAGCCAACAAATAATAAATAATTCACTTTTAAACATGCATAGAGTATATAGGCTCCAATACTAGTTAGCTAATAGATAGGTGAAGATCTGTTGTTTTTTATCAGTCAATGTCAATTATAATTATTTTATACCATTCATGGAAAATGTCTTAGTTTTGCATGGAACATCGTTATGAGTGGCTTTGGGCTTTTCTGAAAAGTACCCAATAAGGACGAAAAACGTTTCAAAGGCTAAGCATTTCCAAGAAACTGAATGAGATTTTATGAAAATGTAATTCATTTGAATGAAAAAATTTTTAAAGACAAGGTACGTAAATAAATTAATTTCAGGCCTTTGTTCTCATTTTTAACTGAATTTACATATCGTAGGGGATCATGTAGATACTAGTTTAGCCTGCTTAGCCGTAGGGGACTAGGTTGGATGCTAGTGTTAAAATGAGAATGGCAAATCAGAATTTTACTTGCTAGCATAACCAGAAGTCAGTTTATCGAAAGAATGCAAAGATTTCATTAATATTTTTATATATGTAGTTTTTCCTTTAGTTCTCATAGATAGCTTTTTTTTCCACTGTTTGCAAAATCCTATAAAGAAAATGTTTCATTACTTGAAAACAGTTGGCCATGCTTCTGAAAATTTTGCAATATTTTAAGTTATTACCTAATTTGAAATCTTGGTACCTCAAAGATTATCTAGAAATGCGGGTTATAAAATGTTTTTAACATTTTAGCTTTTTGGCTATAATATCGTTTGTAGTCTGCCAGACGGCACCTCCGAGTTTATGCTCCGCAAGTCGTACCTCCGGGGTTAAGGGTTAAGATATCGTTATACGTGTAACAAATTTCAAGTGAAAATCTAAATTTTAATTTTATCAACTCTTTTAATTAAGAAATGGGGATGGTGGGAGGATGGAAAATATTATAAGAAAACCTGAGGCCATTGCTTCCAGTATATACATCAACTCCCAAATTTCTATACTCTTACCAGCTTGCTTTTTATTTTCCCCTATCTACCACTATTTAATCCCCAACCCTTCAACGGAATTATCTCAAAACGTAATCTAGTTCCAGATGTCATTATAATACATACGTGTACCAAATTTCAAGTGAATATTTCAATTTTATTTTATCAACCCCTTTAATAATGGAGTAGGGGTGGTGGGGGTTGAAAAATATTATAAAAAATCTGAGGCCTGGGCTTTTAGTACATGCACTGAATTTCAAGTTTCTGTACTCATACCAGCTTGCTTTACTTATTTTCCCCTATTTAACCCAAAAACCCTTCAATGGAAGCTTCTCAAAATACAATCTAGTTCCAGTCGTTATAATACATACGTGTGCCAAATTTCAAGTGAATATTTCAATTTTATTTTATCAACCCCTTTAATAATGGACTAGGGGTGGTGGGGGGTTGAAAAATATTATAAAAAAATATGAGGCCTTGGCTTATAGTACATACATCAAATTTCAAGTTTCTGTACTCTTACCAGCTTGGTTTACATATTTCCCCATATTTACCCCTATTTACCCCCCATCCCTTCACCGGATATCTTCAGAAAACAATCCAGTTCCAGATCCTGTTATAATATATAGATGTACAAAATTTCAAGTCAGTATCTTAAACTGTTCCGGAAAATGCGTGCGGACAAAAAAAAGTTACAGACAGACTGACAGACAGAAATTTTGTTTCGCTCAAATTTAAAATCTCGACGTTTCATGACATTCTAAACCTATTTCAAGAAAAAAAAAATGAAATTTTCTTTACGATTACTATACTTCCAATCCACTACTTGGATGTGGAAGTAAAATTGGCTAAAATTAACACCAAGACTAAAAACACATGGAATCATTGACAGAAAGAACTATTTATCTCAAATTCCATAAAATGTATTACAATAAACAATTTTGCTGCGTTATAAGAGTTAGTGGAAGTTTTAATAATGATGATAATAATAAAGGCTATTTTTTTGTGTTCTCCACCCTCTAAAACGGGGGTAAGTAGGTTTCGTAGCTGCAGCTAAAATGAGCATATTTTTCTGACACATTCACTGCACTACTAAAATCAAATTGTGCCTTAGATCGTCTATCTAACCTACACACACAGAGAAAAATGTGTGTGATATGTTACCACAATTGTAGAAAATTGTACTCCAAATTGGTCTTAAAATGGTGACAGAAACAATTTGTGCAAATAAATAATACATTTTTGGGGCAATGATTTTGTACAGTTTATGCATTAACATTGTTTGAAATTTTTGTACAAACTTAAAAATCACATAAATTGAATTCTTTACAAATTTGAATTATGGTTGCATAAAAATACATAATTTTATTCCACTTGTGGAACAAATCTCTGAACAGATTAAGTTAGTTTCTACAATTTGTGTGAAATTTTTAAATATATTCTGAAGATTTCCTAAACAAACATTCACATCTAAACCTCTTCATTTGTAAAACATACTTACAAAAAATTGTGCTCTTAAGTGACACAATGTTTATAGTTTTTTAAAAGAATGTGTTTTAGTTTTCCACAATTTCTAAATGAGAAATCCTCAAATTGTATGTTTATTTTGTCAACTTTGTAATTCATTTTGCACAATATATACACTTAATTCAAAGAAGCTGTTCAGTGATGTATGAACCGGGGTTAGTTTTACACAATTTATTACTCTATAATCTCCAAATTATGTATTTATTTTTTGGTTCACTGTGCACTCATTTCACACACCATATGTATCCACTTCATTTTAATTGTATTATTCTGTAACACAAACTGTGAAATATTATTTCCAAAATTGCAGGTATCCCTAAAGGATTACATTAAAAAAAATTAAAGAATAAATATTTTATTTTAACAGAACAGCAATACATAATAGAGCATGCATTTATATATTATCATATGGTAAATGAAAACATTTCAATTTTTTTAAATAGAAATAAATTTTATATGCCTAAAGTTTTAGTTGAAAAGAAGTAGGTGACTTACATTTATGCTTAAAATAAATCCACTTAATAATTCTAATTTGGAAGGCTTCCAGTGCTTCTTCTCTTTAGCTTCTATTAACGCAGTTTGTAGTAATAAAGCTTATGTCGTAGTCACGTCATATTCTTAAAAAAAAATAACATTTATCAGTTCATCACCAAAATCAAATGTATTGCTTACCATCAGAATATCTTCGCTTTGAAGCAGTTCTTTTACAAGTTTGTCTTTTGGGTTTAGTAGTTTAGGAACAGCTTTCTGTTGCTTCGCATAAGAAAACGAAATTACTCTTAAGCTGTAAAGGAAATCAAGTATTAGAAGATAAGTATCATGCATTCTTCGCATATAAACAAGAAACCATTTTTATATTTATATGTTAACGAAGTTAATTTAAGAGAACATATATGCAAATCTGCAACTCTGTGTGAAGTACTTACCTCTGTGAATGCTGGAATTAGATCTAGGAAACCCCACTCGGTTAATAAGTTTTTAACAAATTCCATCAGAAATGTAAGTACTTATATAATTCGGAAGTGTACGTCTTCACTTAACGAAATATCACCTGGATCTGATGCGTAATTGCCTGCGCGTATATGCGTAGCATGGCCGGCGTAGTCACTACAATTTTTAACCAATGAACTTTACGTGAAACAAATGAAACAATTATACAACATTTTAAAACAATATCACCAAACTGATTATGAACAGGATGTCATTATATTGTGCAGTTTGTGCGGGCGGCATAGATTACTATTATTGTTCAGCGGAAATAAATATATTGGGACTCCTAGTTTCACAAGTTTGTCAACAACCGTTTATAAAATAAAATCACACTTTTATGTTACACAAGTTGTGCAAATCCTTTAAACAATTACCTAAAACTAATTGTAAATAGAATGGCAACAAAATATATAGTTTGAGGATACTATTAACAATGAATTAAGTTAAATTTGCTATGATTTGTCGAGAATAAATAAATAAACTTAACTCTAAATTTCGCCAATTTGTTGGTCGAAGTCTCCAATAAATTCATCGTAACTAAATCTTTATATTGGATAAATAAAACGCACAAGAATTATGCATAATTAAAATGCATAAAACAATATAACGTTGTGCGTTAAAATTTTACAATTGTTTAAAAAAATGCAACAAGACGTTGTTCCACAACATTGTGCAAAATGTTCCAAAGCGATTTCTCTCTGTGCAGGATCACCTGCTTATTAATATACGCTTTTCTCTGAAAGCATCAGACGTACGACTGTAGAAATAATAAAATCACTAAATATTTATCACCGCTTCCTACATTTAACTGGGACTCTGTTTATATGTTAAATTGCTTTGCCTTGTGAATGTTCCACATTCTAAACTAAGCAAAATTCCTTCTTTAACACTTATTTCACATGGCTGTCAACTTATATTTTCTTTTTAAATTTATAGCATTCACAAACATCGGAATCGTACAAAGAAGCGCCTTTTTATATACCGATTGTCCCGAAAACTGGATTGAGAATTATTAATATTACAATAACAAAAAGCTAAAACTATCAAATTATGAAAAGTATGAAATTATTCACATTTGAGTATATAAATTATGTTTTTCTCAAATGTGAAAGCGTGTGTGGAGTTAAGTTCGTGTCTTTCACAGTTTAAAAAAACTGAACGAATAGAGGAATCGTGTCGAAGCTAATTTTAAAATCATCTGCCAAGTGATCGTCTAGCTTTCCAAAATAAACTCAGGAAGTATATACCTAGGCGGAGTCAGTTCACTATATAATGAAAATGTCTTGTTGTGGAAAACTCTAACAGAGCACATCATACTAGCAGCAATGGAAACACAGAGTGAGATACGTAAAAATATGAAAGTACTTAAATAATAGCTAAAACTCTGAGCTGACGTACAAATCATGAAAACCTGAGGATTCATGGTGTTAAGGGAGATATGGAATTGGATAGCAATAATATCAATGACCCTTTGGATCAGTAAGGGTGGTTATATATAAACTTCAATCTAAGCCTCGGCAATTAAGGGCTCCACTGGCACTTTAATCGCCGATAAGGCTAAACTATGGCGACTTAATACCTAGAGTTTCCAAAAGTGACTATTCTGGTAGAAAATAAGGAATGCGAGCCTTCAATACAAGAAATCAGAAGTGGAAGCTGCTCTACATAAACTTGAAACTGGTAGAGTGACTGAAGGTGACAATATCACGGCCGAGGAGCTTAAGTTGGTTGGTGAGAATGGAACGATCATCCTCTTAAAAATATATCAAAAAATATAAAAGAGAGACATTTGACCAAGAAACTGGATAATCTCGATCTTCATGCCACTACATAAAATGGAAGATGTCTGTGGGAACTACTGTTTGCCGGTATTAATATCATTGCCGCTTGTGTAAAGATGGTAGAGCGGGGTATGCTCTTATTTTGTACGTACAAAATGTTAAATAATAAATTTAATGTACCACTTAATACATAGAACAACATTTTTCGCATGTAAAGTATGTTCTGGCACGATTAAAATAAGAATTTAACGGAAACACACCTGTTTAAGTTCGGCTCTGTGGCATATTACTCTTGCTAACGAAACAGAGATTTGTGGTCTCTTTTTATGACTTTTTTATGTGCATTAAATATGTGTGGACAACTATGTCAACCCTACAGCACGTGGATGTGATTTGATATTTCAATAAGGCGAAATCTGGCTGGTACGGTGCGCGGCGACCGGAAATCCAAAATTTTAATTTCTATAAAAATGCATCTAAATCGACATCAGAAAATCTGAACAGATTATGATTAAATAACATATGAAATGTGTGTACACAAAACCAATGATTCAATATGTCCACAAAGATATTCAGCTTCGGCAGATGTATTACAAACAAGCTAACCATCATACTCTTCGTCGATTTACTGCACTTTTTATATAATTATACATTCTATAGAATACTCTCCGCATTTTTATATTGAATAAAAATATATTTGCGAACGGTATAATAGTGTTAGCTTGTATTAGCGAGTGGTGGTCTTGTCTAACTGCAAGATGAATGAAAGCCGCCAAAGCTTGGTCCATAATCTTATCGTATTTGTGATAAATTTATTGCTGTTAAGTTGAAAAACATTAGGGACTATTGCCTAATTAACCGGTTTTGCAATGTAACAATATTATACAGGGTGTATCAAGAGGAAACGGATATGCCTTAATGGCAGATAGAGGACACTGAGGGTAATCACAATAATCCATTGGAAAAGGTAGTTGGACCTTCGTTGCTGAAATACAATGGGTTTTATCTATTTTTGCCGAAATTTCTTTCAGTTCTTACTTGTAAACGAATGGAATAAGAAGTTCATATTTGGCACATTGAATGCACTAGTGATCCTGACACAAAAATCCAGGTCCGGACTCAAAAAAAATATTATTGTTGTTTAAAACTATACCCTGTAGTTATATGTTTTTTTTTTTAATTTAAATATGTCGAAGAGTACATAATAAACTGACGAAAGTGGCGTTGGCCACACTTTTGCCGCATTCGAAAAAAAATTAAGTGAATAGGCTCCTATGATCAATAGGGACAACTAGATAATTGATTATAATTATTTAGTTATCAACTTTTGTATTGGGCTTGTAGGCGGTCACTTGTTAGAACCACATTTTTTTGAAGGTACAATAATTGGTAACGGTCATCTTAATTTTTTACAACATCCGTTACCGAATATTTTAGAAAATGTAAATATCCGAGATATGTTCTTTCAACATGATGGAGCCCCACCGCATTTCTCCAACCAAATCAGAAAGCATTTATTTAAATGATACATATCCAAACAGACGGATTGGTCAGAGAGATCTTTGTGTATGGCCGGCAAGATCTCCGGATTTCAACCATGTAGATTATTTCTTATGGGATCTATAATGTGAACATTAATGACGGAGATCAGTTAATTCAAAGGATTGTTGATTGCAGATTGGCGAAATTAGAAACAACCCCGATCTGGTAAGAAAATCGATTGGCCATTTCGTGGATAGCACCAGATAATGTACTGAAGCAGATGGGGGTCATTTTGAACATAAATTTAATTATGATTCTAATTTGTAAATACCTTTTATAACAATTTCTGAATATCTGCATTTTTTGTTTTTTGTATAATAATTATTCTGCTTGTAGCTTGGTGGTATTTTGCTATTTACGTTATTTTTATGCAAGTTATTAGTTACCATTATTATTGTTGATGATTAACTAGACCATGTTGTTGTTTTTAATAAGTGAAAAAAATGAAATAGTTTCGGTGACCTGTAACATAATTTTCTTGTTTATTTTACGCCATGAAAACATTTAAAACATTTTACAACATTCATAAACAATTAACTTCGGATCTGGCAAAAGTGGGGAAAATAAAATAATGAAGCCATTTTGTTCCCTTTCTTATGTACTATCCGAATTTAATATTGGGTATAGTGTTCTTGAAGAGCAACAATAACATTTTTTTTCGAGTCCGGATCTGGATTTTTTTGTGTCTGATACAAGTTCTGATTCAAGATCACTACAGTATTATATGTACCAAACATAAACTTATTCCATTTCCTTACAAAATGACAACCAAAAGAAATTTTGGCAAAAATTCATAAAACACCCTGTATTTCAGCAACGAGGCCCGACTAGCTTTTTCTATGGGTGATTATGATTAGCCTTAGTGTCCTCTATCTGCGATTAAAGCATGTCCGTTTCGTCGTGAAACACCCTGTAATATAAATGTATATAAAGGACCCCGCAGTTTTTTATAGCAAAAATGGGTTTCAGTCGATTGTTCTGAAACTTGGGGAAAATCTCCTCCTGGGCCCCCTGATTAAAATTTTCTTTGACCACCAGTCCGAGCGAATTCGATTTTTTGACTTAGAGGCGATTGAAAGTGTGAACATCTGCGAAGGTCTGCTTAAATGTTCCATAAAAATTCTGAAAATATTCGGGCTCATTTCTTGGAAAAAAATATTCATCTTTTGTCTCTTGGTGCTTTTTTCAAAATGCTGCATTCTCCCGGAAAAAAAATAACAACAAAAAGTTTTTTTTGTAATTTTTTTACGGGAAAAGGAAGGGCTTTGAAGAAAAAGTTGAGGGGGAGCATAGGTTGGTTAGTTTTGTTCAAAGAACACGCCTCCCGGTTTTCAGAATTTCTTAGACAGAAATGATTTCGACAAGAATTTCCCTAGATTTTTATTTTTTTCTACTTCAGAAAGATCCCAAAATATTCAGGTATACTCTTTATATAATCAACTTATGCCTCCCTCTCCCCAACTTTTTTTGAAAGTACTTCCTTTTCCCTTAAATAAATTACAAAAAAAAAATGTTTTTTGTTTATTTATTTCCGGGAGAAGGTAGCACTTTGAAAAAAAAAGCCAAGAGACAAGAGATGCTTATCTTTATCCAAAAGATGAGCCTGAATATTTTCAGATATTTTATGGAACATTTAAACAGACCTTCGCAGATGTTCACAGTTTCAATCGCCTCTAGATCAAAAAATCGAATTCGGTTGGGCTGGTGGTCAACTAGAACGTTTATCAGGGGGCCTAGGAGAACATTTTTCCCAAGTTTCAAATCAATCGATTGAAACCCATTTTTACTATAAAAAACTACGGGGTCCTTTAAATAATTAATAAAAACCTTATTTATCGATTGAATTTGTCTCCTCTAGCTAACCCTAACTTAATGTCCTAATTTCACTACAATCCGACTTTACATTCTAAAGTTATCGTGGTCACAAGAAACAGGGCGGACGGACAGACGGACAGACAGATGGACAGACAGACAGACGCACGGACATATTTCACGTACTGTATGAAGCAAGATGAATGAATGACAGTGACACAAGGCAATGAATTGTTACTAATCTTTCATCATTTAATTATTGTTTTTATTTCATACGGAAATGTTTCACTAGGTTCCTACAATATTTTATATTTTTAAGAATCATGTCTTAATGCCTATCTGATATTGACATTATTGTATTATTTTTGCAAAGCAAAAGCCGACTCTCTAGAAGTTAAATAGTATTCAGTATCAGTTTTATGGGCGACGAATGACAACCATTGAGAAGTCTGATGTTTATTATACCACGGAGAGGCACGCTATAACTTTAAAGTTTCTCTTCTTATTAAATAATGTGATATGATTTTAAAAAATACCAGTGATATAAATTTTATAAAATTTCATAATGTAAAACAGAAAAATATTGGAAACGACCCCATTATGCATGAAAATACTTACTTATTTATTGCCATTTTGAAACTTATAAATTGCTTTGTGCAACCCCTCAAAACAGTATAATCAAAATAATGAATAAAAGTACAATACAGAATATTTCAATAAAATATTCGTTAATAGTTCTATAGTGCATAACGACTTTTTAATGGCCTATATGCCATACAAGCGATTCTTATATGAATCATACATGTGTACCAGAAAATAGGAAACATATAATTATATATAAATTTCAAACTACCTACCTAATTTATACTGCCTTTTAATAAAAGCAGTATGCGGCTTGCCTGTAATCAGGTAAGCTTCAGTTATTAAATAGCGAGCGAAATCCGCGATGTATGTCTTTCAGCTTGAATTTGTGTGTAAGCATCACAGAAGTGCAATTCTAATTTTCTAATTTAACTTTTGAACTCGTGCATGATATCTACAGGTGGTAAGGGTGTACTTCAAGATAATTGAATATGTCTTGACCAAGGAAATGAACAAATTAATATATCATTAAGCAACAGGGCATTTTTTGGTCAGTGAAGACTTTACGCCATTACACAATTCTGGGGTCTTTACCTATTACTTCCACATCCACGTAGTGGATTGGAAGTATAGTAATCGCAAAAAAAATTTCAAATTTTTTTTTTCTTGAAATAGGTTTAGAATGTCATGAATTGTCGCGATTTTAAATTTGAGGGAAAAAAAATTCTGTCTGTCTGTCTGTCTGTCTGTAACTTTTTTTTGTCCGCACGTTTTCTCCGGAACGGTTTAAGATATTGTCTTGAAATTTTCTTCACGTATATATTAAAATGAGATCTGGAACTGGATTGTTTTTTGAGGATATCCGGTGAAGGGTTGTTGGTTAAATAGGGGTAAATAGGGGAAAATAAGAGTACAGAAACTTGAAATTCGGTGTATGTACTAGAAGTTAAGGCCTCAGATTTTTTTATAATATTTTAACCCCCCACCACCCCTACCCCATTATTAGAGGGGTTGATAAAATCAAATTGAGATATTCATTTGAAATTTCGTACACGTATGTATTATAACGACGTCTGGAATGAGATTATATTTTGAGATGATTCCGTTGAAGGGTTGGGGGTTATATAGGGGTAAATAGGGGGAAATAAGGAACGAAAGCTGGTGTGAGTACAGAAACTTGAAATTCGGTGTATGTACTAGAAGCCAAGGCCTCAGATTTTTTAACAATATGTTTCAACCCCCCACCACCCCTACTCCTTAAATAGGGGTATATAGGGGAAATAAGTAAAGCAAGCTGGTAAATGTACAGAAATTTGGGATTTGGTATATATACTAGAAGCGAAGGTATCAGGTTTTTTAAATAGAATTTTCCATCCCCCACCACCTCCACTCCCTTATTAAAAGAGTTGATTAGACTTTAATGTGTAACAATAAGTAGGTACTCTTTGTTTACTACCTTTTTGCTTATTTGCTACTTGCATGACGTGCTTCTTGTCCATTTTACGTCATATTCATACAAGTAATTTTGTAGTGTATAAAGATAAATTGGTACACCTTGTTTATTATTAATCTAGCTTTCTTGCTGTTGCTACCTATATGCATAACGTGCGTCTTTGCTTATTTGCTACTTGCATGACATGCTTCTTGTCCATTTTAAGTCATATTCATACAAGTAATTTTGTTGTGTATAAAGATAAATAGGTACACCTTGTTTATTATTAATCTAGCTTTTTTGCTGTTGCTGCCTATATGCATAACGTGCGTCTTTGCCACTACATGTATATTTGAACAAGTAATTTTGCTAAACAGTTTACGATTTGGTTAATAGAGTTTAACATATAAATATATATATGTATTTTTTTTTTTTTATGTTTATTAGCAGTAGGTATATTCTACTTGTGCGTATTGTACACGTGCAAGGTATCATTCTTTATTTTGTATTTTTATAGTTTACATTAGTTCTGTCTCTCTTTCTCTCACTATTTTCTCTTCTCTCTCTCTCTCTCTCTCTCTTATTTATATCGCTGATCTGTGTTTACGTGTTCACTATCCGTACCTGTTGATTAAAAACTCATATAGGTTAGCTGCACTATTTATCTAAAATCTTATAATTACGCTTTGTTTTTGTTAGTTGACATATTTTTCGTACGAATTATATGAACCTGAACGTTGCACACATAAATGTGAGATCTCTTACTGCAAATTTTAATCAGTTTCAAGATTGCATTTTAAATTCAAACTATCATGTGATCGGGGTCACTGAGACTTGGTTACATCCAGGTATTGGCAGCAATGTTGTAAGTATGAATGACTATGTTCTTGTCAGGCGAGACCGGCTGGTTCGAGGAGGTGGTGTAGGTCTGTATTTAAAGAACACTTTAAATTATACTATTTTATTAAGTGAAACCAGTGATTATATAGAGATTATTATAATCAAAATATTAATAGAAAATCAGGCACTTGTTATCGCTAATGTATATAGGCCACCAAATTCCGATTATGATTCCTTTCTAAACTATTTCGAGGACACGTTTTCCAATATTTTTGCAAATTATGACAATATAGTGTGTTTAGGTGACTTTAATATTAATATGCTTGCTAACTACTCCGCGCAATTTAAAAATATATATCAAACTTTTAATTTTGTGCAAGTAATCAACGAACCCACGCGAATAACCGATACAACCATGTCATTGCTAGATTTAATTCTGGTAAATTTTGAAAATGTTTGTGACGTTGGGGTAGTCGATGCACAAATATCCGATCACTTCTTAGTTCACTGCACTATAACGTTTAATGTTATGGAAGAACCGGAGAGAATATTTAATTACAGAGCTTTAAAGCATATAAATTTTGAACATTTTCAAATGGATTTAGAAAACATACCTTGGAATGATATTTTCTATATGAATAATATTGACGATAAAATTGAATTTGTTACTGATAATATTTTGCAGTTATTCAATACGCATGCACCTATCAGATCTATAAAATGCTCCAAAAGAAAATATGCTCCCTGGTTAACAGATAACATTAAATTTATGCAGAAACTACGTGATAAAGCCTTGGTAAAATTCAAACAAACAGGGCAAAATGGCCACTGGGTGTACTATAAACAACTTAGAAATTTAACTAATGCAGCTATTAAGGCTGAAAAGAAGGCTTATTTAAGATATAAATTTAATAATTGTAATATTAAAGAGAAATGGGGTGAATTAAAAAAATTAAATATTACTAAAAATCAAAAGGCTAATATACCTGAACAGTTAAGTAATGTGGACACTATTAATGATTATTTTATCAATTCCTCTAATAATAATGATAGACCTAAAGACGAGTTAATACATTTTTATAATACCAATATTAAAGAAGGCATAGATGGTTTATTTTCTTTTAAACTTATTTCTGATATAGATGTAATTAAAATCATTCAAAACATAAAATCTAAAGCTTATGGATATGATAAATTAAATATAACTTTAATACATTTATGCTGTCCTTATATAGTTCCATTCTTAACCCACATATATAATGTATGTATAAATGCACACTACTTTCCTAAAGCTTGGAAAATAGCTTTAATATTTCCATTACCTAAAATCAGTCAACCTAGCCAATTGAGTCACCTAAGGTCCATCAGTGTTTTACCTGTCTTATCAAAGATTTTTGAAAAAATCTTAGAATTGCAAATTAGAGAATTTGTGAATCTCAACAATGTTCTACCATTAAAGCAGTCGGGATTTAGATCTGGATTCTCTTGTGCTACGGCTCTTGCAGACGTAACTGATGACATCATTGGAGCTACTGACAATAACAAAATAAGTGTATTAATATTATTAGATTATACAAAAGCTTTTGATATGATAAATCACCAATTACTTTTTTCAATTCTACACTTTTGTGGCTTCGAACGAAATTCCTCCAGTCTAATTTTGTCATTCTTGTCGGATAGAATTCAACAAACAGTACTTAATAATAATATTTCACAACCACTAACTGTAGTTTCAGGTGTACCGCAAGGAAGTATACTTGGACCGTTATTGTTTACAATTTTTACATCGAACTTTCACACGTCCTTGCAACACTGCAATTACCATTTATATGCTGATGATACACAGCTTTATTGTTCATTTCATGTTGAAGATCTACAGGAATATAGGAATTTAATTAACAGCGATATAAAGAATTTGGTGTCAGTTTCTACTGATCATCTACTTAAAATTAACCCTAGTAAATCATCTGCTATAATATTTTGCAATGACAATGTTCGTGAATTTGTGTCGAGAGAAATTAATATACAGATTGGAAATGATACAATTGCCTTCAATAACAGCTCTAAAAGTCTTGGTCTTATTATTGATTATAAATTGAGATTTAAACAGCATATTACGAGTAAATTAAGATCAGCATACGCTGCACTAAAAATGATATATTCCCAGAGACGATTTTTAAGCATGGAAGTAAAAAAAATGTTATGTGATTCTCTAGTTTTGTCCCATTTTAATCATTGCGATGTGGTTTATGGCCCCTGTATTGACAGCGTCGAGACCCGGCGCATACAAAAAGTACAAAATGCTTGTCTTCGCTTAATTTTTGGAATTCAACGCCGTCAAAGAATATCTCATAAATTGAAAACTGCAGGATGGCTGAATATGTACAATCGCCGCAAACTTCACATGGCTTGTTTTTTTCATAAAATTTTAAAGTTTAGATCGCCACCTTATCTCCTCAACAAGCTCTCTTTTAGAAATGATATTCATAACATTAATATTAGACGAAGAAATATTCTCACCATACCACAACACCGTAAGGAAATATTCAAAAGGTCATTCTCTTATAACATTGCTACTTCTATAAATACGCTACCCTTTAATGGACTCACCCTTTCGTGTGTAAGTTTTAAAAAAACATTTAAAACATATTTAATGCGAAATCAGTAATAATAAAATCTTACCTTTTCCCGTAATTTCTCTGTTTTTAAACTTTGTTCCTTCTTTAATTTTCTTTGTTTCATTTTTTTTCTAATTTCTTTTCTTTCTCTTCCTCTCATTTCCTACTCTCCTCCCTCCTTCAGCTCTAGTTTGCCTCTTTTTAATTCTACTTTGATGTATTTTTTTTTTAAATTTTTTTTATGATTGTTTCGATATGAGTACCTATATTTATTTAATTTATCTACCTCTTATATTATTTATAGGCAATAGTGGAAGAACAGTTTACTGGCTTGTCAGTAAACTGAACTACTCGCCTTTTATTTACCTGTTGTAAACATGTATAATTTAATATTGTTAAATTTGTCAAATTGGGTAAATAATAAATGCTTTATTATTATTATTATTATTATTATTTTCACTTGAAATTTGGTACATGTATGTATTATAACTATATCTGAAACTAGATTATATTTTGACATGATTGCTTTGAAGGACTGGGGGGTAAGTAAAGGTAAATACCCTTAATCCATTATTAAAGTAGTCGGTAAAATGAAATTGAGATATTCACTTGAAATTTGGGACACGTATGTATTATAATGACATCTGGAACTAGATTATATTTTGAGGTGATTCCGTTGAAGGGTTGAGGGTTAAATAGGAGTAATTAGGGGAAAATAAGTAAATCAAGCTGGTAAGAGTACAGACATGTGGGATTTGGTGTATATACCAGAAACCAAAGCCTCAGGTTTCTTTCTAGTATTTTTCAAACACCACCATTTCCGCTTCATTATTAATGGGTTCGAAAACATGAAATTGAGATATTTACTTAAAAGTTACTACACGTATGTATTGTAATGACATCTGATTGAGATGATTCCATTGAACGGGTGAGACGTGGTAGGTTATGAGTAGGGGAAAATAAGTAGGGTAAACTAAAAACTTAATTTTTAACTTATATGGTAGAAATCAACGCCTCAAACTTTTTTGACAACTGCTCCAAATATTATTAAAATTCTATGACCAATAATTTCCACATACTAGAGTGCAAATCTGGTCAAGATGTTTCCTTTAAAGTGACTTGGATGAAAAATCTGAATGTGGAAGTAGTGATTCCTTAGGCAGCGGTTTTTTTTGTTTATTTTTATGTTTGCTTATTATGTGCCTTATGAAATTAGCTTTTTAATGGCATTTAAGATGAAGTTGCCTACGAACCATTGACTTCAAAATCCTCTCTTAATATAAGTTAAGATTATACAGGAACACGATCATCCTTTTTTATTTACTTTTAAAAAGGGAAGCTTTCATGCATTGGAACTATTCCTCTGTGAAGATATTTATTTATTTACTCAAAATATCTACAGGATAAACTTCCAAATGATATGAAAACAATATAATGCCATATTGTATAGAGACAAAAGATAATGTGTATTACAAAATAACACATATATGTAAATTAAAGACTAAAGACAAAAAGTAAAAACAAACTAAGCTAAATTGTTACTAACAGAGATACAATTTAAAAATTTTGTAAATGAACAAAAGTAAACATCAATATTTGCTGGTAAATTATTAATAGCCGATATGACTTTTACAACAGGACAATAACTATTGTAGTTTGAATAAAAATTATCAGCATAGAACAAATCATTATTTCTCGTATTAAATCTAGGAACTCTAAAATTAAATAACTGCAAAATTTCTGAGGAATCTATTTTATTATTGATAATATTAAAACCAAATTTTTGTACAGTTTTAAGACGTCTTTCCTTAAGAGATGTAATACCCAGCAACTGAAGTCTTTCTTCATATGAATAATTGGTTTTATCAATATGAAACTTAAATAAAATTAAATTTACTATTTTCTTTTGCACACTTTCGAGTCTATCAATGTCAGATTGATAGTGTGGTTCCCAGATAATACAGCACTATTCTAATATTGTTCTAACAAGTGAATTAAATATATTTAAGGTACAAGTAATATCACTGAAATCCCTGCATTGTCGTTTAATAAAACCACACAGACGGTTTGCTCGCTTTAAAACATTCTCAATATGTAAGTGATATCTTAACCCGGCATCCAAAGTAATGCCTAGATCACAAATAGAATCTACTCTGAGCATTTTTTTTTGTATTTATAGAGTAGTCAAACAGAATATTACTTTTCTTCTTAGAAAATGTAATTATTTTACGACAACGATTTGGATTATGAAGATTTAAACGATTCTTAGTTCAAGTGCAGTCAACTTCTTTCGGAGATTTGTTATTTTATTATCATTTATACTTATGTCCATATATTTACTGCATGTAAAGAACCTCAAAGCTGTGCCGCTTACATATAGTACTCCAGAGAAATAAAACTTCCTCTGCGGAATGAGGCTGAACAAGCTGAATTTTTGCAGAGACCTTCGTTTTGATGTTCTAATGAAGCACAAAAAAATCTCATATGCCTACCTTGTGTGTCTTGGGATATCGAAGGTCAAAGGTCATGAAAATCGTTTTTCGCGAAAATCTCGCTTCCAGTGCATCTGGCGTCATAAGTACCCATAGCAATAATATTCTGTACAAAATTGTTCATATAAATTTTTTTCGTACGACCAACCGTTTTCGAGATATAGCATGATAAAACGGGAGCGCGCATTCCTAATAGTACTGTATTATACTGCAGAGCTATAACTATAAAAGCACTTTTCTTAATCTGTTAGGCTAGAAAATTAAATTTCCATTATTAAAACCGTTAATTTATAAAAAAATATATAATAAATAATTAATAACAAAAAATACATTCTTTTCCACACCACGCCTTATGTTTCCTTGGCTTCCTCCTCGTCTTCGTCGGGTTCCACTACCCTAGTAGCACAACATATTGAACCAATATGTAATCCATATAGGACCAATATATGAATATTGGTCCTATATAGGTTTTGCTATGGGTTCTTACGACGTCAGATGCACTGGAAGCGAAATTTTCGCGAAAACCCGATTTTCATGACCTTTAACCTTCGATATCTCAAAGCGCACAAGGGCAGACACATGAGATTTTTTTGAGCTTCATTGGAACATCAAAACGAAGGTCTCTGCAAAAATTCAGCTTGTTCGGCCTCATTCCGCAGATGGCCTTATTTTTACCTTATTTCTCTGGAGTATAGGTGGGATTCGCTGAAAATGGTAAATCATAAATTAATACATAGAACAACATTGTTCTCAGGGAAAGTATGTTCTGACATGATTAAAATAAGAAATTAACAGAAACACACTTATTTCAATTATAATTTCAAATCATTCTGATGCATTTGCCCGACTCGCTCACACCGAAAATACTCTACAATGTAACTGTTTACAGCAGGTATGTAAACCCCGACATAGCCGAACTTAATATCCTCAATGTATCATAGAATACCGAATTTGATAGAGGATCCACGCCTTCGAAAGTAACCCATTCCAGCAAGGTAAATAATTCTTGAGCACACATTTCGAAAGATCAGAAATTGATTGCTGGACTTTTGTTGCACAACTTCTCCAGAAGAAAAAAAGATGTCGGCATATTATTTCTAGAATTCGTGTTTTTAAACGTATACCTCTCGCTAGAAAATTAACTAGGTGCAACATTAATGTGATTTTTTATATGTCTAAACTACTGACATGAGTGCATCTATCTGCATAGATTAAACTAGTATCTACAAAACCCCCTACGGTCATAAAGATTCAGTTAAAACTGAGAACAAAGGCCTAAAATGAATTTATTTACCTACTTTGCCTTAAAAAAAATTCGTTCTAATGGATTACATTTTCATGAAATCTATCATTCTGTTTCTTGTAAACACTTAGCCTTTGAAACGTTTTTCGTCCTTATTCTGGACCTCATCAAAAAGACATAAAGCTACTCATACTAATTAGCTAGTAGACAGGTGAAGATCTGTTATTTTTATCAGTCAATGTCAAATATAATTATTTCATACTTACTCATGGAAATTGTCCTGGTTTTGCATGAAACATCTTTATGACTGGCTTTATGTCTTTCTGATGAGCTCCAGAATAAGGGGAAAAAGGTTTCAAAGGCTAAACATTTCCAAAAAACAGAATGATAGATTTCATGAAAATGTAATTCATTAGAATGAAATTTTTTTAAGACAAAATAGGTAAATAAATTCATTTTAGGCCTTTGTTCTCATTTTTAACCTATCTACATGATCATAGGGTGTTATGTAGATACTACTTTAATCTGCATGGCCGTACATATTCCCCTATGTAGATGCTACTGTTATAAAGAGAATTGTCAAATAAGAAGTTAGACAGATTCATTTTAGGATTTTAATTTGCTAGTATAACCAGAATTCAGGTTATAGAAAGAATGCAAAGATTTCATTAATATTTTTACACATAATTTTTCTTTTAGTTCTCACTGTTTGCAAAATCCTATAAAGAATATATTTCCTTATAAGCATTGAATTCGTTTTCTAGCGAGAGGTATTTGTTTAAAATATTTCTAGAAAACTATACATGTATATCTTCATAAAAGTGTTAAATATTTATTATACTCATTCGAAATTTGTACACTTTTAACTGATTTCCCGTAACAGAGCGTGCTTCAAGTTATTATAATTTATAGTCTAATCTCTTTATGAATTATTAGTATCATGGATGCCTTAAATACAAGTTAGTACATTACTGAATGGTTATAAGTTATAATATCCTGCTTAGTAAGTAAATGTTTATTTAATTATGTCAAAGATAACGTCTTGAAATTCAGAATTATAAATAATTTTTTTTGTTATTATTTTCTATATTTTCATAGAAACATATCCAAATAAAACTAATTTTTACAAGGTATAGAGCGATATTAATTGTTTTGGGTAATTCCTTCATCCACAGCTGTTCCAGTAGTTCTTTTCCGACCGTGGGTGAAGTTCCAGGTAGCACTTCCATAGATCTACACAACTCCTGACTACTTATCACCTAAATTTGTATTGGGAAGCAATTCTTCTAATTTTATTTCTCCTGAGAAAGAAAGTTGTTGTATTAAAATGTTTTTTAATTGATCATATGTCTGATTTTGAGGTTCTCGAATTTTATCTAAAATCATCATAATGGTCTCTTGATGCAATGTAGCACAACATATTCGTATAAGCTACACACTAACTTTCCGCTTGCACAAGCAATTGCCGCAGGACATTGTACCCAAAACTGTGGCAGCTTAACTGACATACCTGCTTGTTCGTGGTTCTTTTCAAATTCAATTAAATTTGATTTTGCATATTTGACACTTGCTGAAGTTTGAATTAATGTAACGTACTTACAGTTACAGAATAAAATTGTTTCTTCTCTTCCAATAATTCTCTAAAAATTTGTGAAGACTACCAAAATTGAGGTATATTATTATTAAATTATTCAGCTCCTCTAGGAAGATAATAATTGATGTGTCGTCTCTAATTTGCGACTTCGTCTTTCAATAAATTGGGTATTGGGAGTCGAGATCCTCGAATCTTATTGAAATAAATTTGCACTCGGCATTCCTTGTACTAAGACTGTCGGGGTCATCAATTGAAAGGATATAAGTTGATAAAATCATACTTTTTTAATAAATGTTTATTTAATTATATCAGAGATAAACACAAAATTATAAATAAATTCTTTGTTACTATAGTGGAATAAATTTAATGGTCTAAATTGCCTTACTACAGCAATGTTATGCTGGAATTTGTTGTATTACAAGAAGTGTAAGAAAAAGTCTTCGATTATATCCGTGAGGTGGAAAGTTTTTATACAAACGAATGTATTTTCATAATCGTTTTCACAGTTTTTCTCATATATCTCTGGTTGTATAACTCGTATCGCAATAAAGAAAGCGAAACAAATTGTTCGTAAAGGAAATGTAAAGAAAACTAGAATTGCTCGTAACTTTTTGCTCAATATGCCAAGTCACAAAACATAAACAATCGACGATTCAATTTTCGAATTTGCAGTTGGGCTGGCCTCGTAAGGGATGGGCCTGCTTTTTCGCCTACCCCACCCGCAAATTCGGACGGTGTAAGCGATGTTAGCAGACCTCCCCTGGTCCTGGTTGTTGGACCTTGGCAGCTAGGTCGTTTTTTCAGGCGCTCTTCTGTCTTGGTCTTCTTTATTCGCTGGCATGTCCAAGGAGCATATTTCGTCTGTGGTGAGAGGGAACGGCTGTTGCCAAGCCCTCTTGGAGTTTGGAGAGGTTTGGGTGGTGTTGACTGGTCGGAAGCCCAGGGTGCCAATTGGCATCATGTGCTCCGATTTCGTCGAAAGGAAGTGTGAACTGTGTAGCTCAAGGATTGTGTTCGACCAAAGACGCTTATTTTAGCGTCAGAGGCCGGCACGGGCTAGGTAAGGGTAGCGAGCTGGTTGTTTGCTTGGCACCCCCGGGATTGGGTGGTTTGGATATTTTTGATTTATACTTACTCGTTATCCAGGATTTGGAGCTTCGGCCTGTTGTGCCTCGGAACGTCGTTTGGGTCGTAGTCAGTCGCCTGTCTGACCGACGGATTCCCATGCTCTGCTGCACGGGCATATAGATTATTCGCTATATCATGGATGACTTCTATTACCGGGGTGTACTCCAGGTTTCTGAAAATGTCGGTGTTTCTGACAAACCATGATACATCCCCGGCGCACCTAAGTGCGACGTTTTCCACGGCTTGTATCCTCTTCAGGTGGGTGACTACTTAGTGTCCCTAGGTAACAGAGGCGTAGGTCAGAATAGGTGCAATGAGGGTCCTGATAAACGTGAGCTTGTTCCTCAGGTTGAGTTGACTCTGTCCATCTGTTATAGGATAGAGTCCTCCTCGTCCTCGCTTTCTGTATTATTGCTTCCGTGTTCTGTCCTCACGTCAGGCTTCGATCCGTGATAACGCCAGGGTACTTGACGGTATCGTGCCATTGGATGTTCTCGCCATTCATGGAGGCGTGTTCTGTGGCAGTTTGCTTCCTGACACTCTTGAAGAGGATGGTTTTGCTCTTCTCCGCGTTGACTTTGACTTTCCACTTGTTGCACCACTCGTCCAGAAGGGATACTGCTTCCTGGAGGTTGCAGATGGCAAGTCTTGCACTCCATGATCTTGCGATTATGGCCGTGTTTCTGCGTAGGGCGACAAAGAGGTCCTGGTGGTTCTTGGCATGTCGGAAGTGTCGATGGTAAACAGATGGGGAGAGAGTACCGATCCCTGCGGTGTTTTTTAGGAGCTATTATAAATATTTTAATTTGAAACTTGGTTCTACAAGGGGTATATTATTCTAAAGTTTCGTTAAAATATGTGCATTATTGTTCAATTTATCATCAATTATTTAAAAATAGCCTCCCTAACTTGGCAGATTGGTCAAAAAGTTTCAAACAAATTTAGTTTTTTTCGCAATTTTGTTGTGAATAATTTGTTTGTCTTTTTTTATTACGATACGGGTTATACAACCAGAAATATATAAGGGAAACGGCGAAAAAACGCAATTTTGAACATTGTTTTGCTTAAACAAAAGCTTTCCACCGCACAGATTTAATTCAAAACTTTTTTTCTAGACTTCTTGAAATGTTTTCTAGAACTTCCGGCAAAGAAATTGCCATAGTAAGACAATTCCCTAGAAATTTTAGTTTTACTTCACTATTATTATTTTCCATATGTTCATAGTAACACATCCAAATAAAACTAATTTTTACAAAGTGTAGTAAGTGATGTACGCTATAATACTCTTTCAATAGATTTGTATTAATAGAAACTCTTAAAGTCAATACAGGTACACCAAGTGATGAAATTTTAATTATCGTTATACTATCAGTATCAATATCATGATAGTCAGATTTGAGATACTATAAAACTAATATTTTCACTTATTTTGGTAATAAAACTGACTGTCTCTAAAAATCTTTAGTAAATGTGTCGAGTTTATGCGCCAATTTAAAATATCGGTTAATATTTCATTTTTCCTTTCTAATTAAGTAATAAGTTGCTTACTATGTTTTCACATAATATAAAACATTTATTTTATAAGTTTAAATTATTTTAATATTTTCTCGAAAGATGATATAAAAGTAATTTTTCAATAAATTTTTTACCCTAATAAGACAACTCTCTGTGTAAGTTAGGTTTAAGAAAAACATTTATCTCATTATTAACATGATTAAATTAATTATTAAATTGCAAAGTTTCGTAAGCTTTGTTGGAATACTTTTTCATCCCTTTGCAACCTACCTCTTTATAAGATTTGAATTTTTATATAATTTTAAGTCTACGCCTATTTGTAGCCCATTGCCAAATTTCGGAACTGTTGGCCACACTGTGTGACAATGAAATTTATTTCATAATTATTAGTGATATTTTTCAGTGAGAGTTCAATTGTTTTTTCAAGACTACTACTACTACTACTACTACTACTACTAGACTTTAATTTAAGGCACGTATACGTAAAACCATGCCGGAATATATCATTTTACTTCCACATCCACGAAGTGGATTGGAAGTATAGTAATCGCAAAAAAAATTTCAAAAATTTTTATTCGTGAAATAGGTTTAGAATGTCATGAAACGTCGAGATTTTAAATTTGAACGAAAAAAAAATTTCTGTCTGTCTGTCTGTCTGTCTGTCTGTCTGTCTGTCGGTCTGTCTGTCTGTCTGTCTGTCTGTAACTTTTTTTGTCCGCACGTTTTCTCCGGAACGGTTTAAGATATTGACTTGAAATTTTGTACACGTATATATTATAACGAGATCTGGAACTGGATTGTTTTTTGAGGATATCCGGTGAAGGGTTGGGGGTTAAATAGGGGTAAATAGGGGAAAATAAGTAAAACGAGCTTGTAAGAGTACAGAAACTTGAAATTCGGTGTATGTACTAGAAGTTAAGGCCTCAGATTTTTTCGTAATATTTTTGAACCCCCCACCACCCCTACCCCATTATTAATGGGGTTGATAAAATAAAGTTGAGATATTCATTTGAAATTTCGTACACGTATATATTATAACGACGCGACGTCTGGAATTAGATTATATTTTGAGATGATTCCGTTGAAGGGTTGGGGGTTAATTTGGGGTAAATAGGGGAATATAAGTAAAACAATTGGTAAGAGTACAGAAACTTGAAATTCGGTGTATGTACTAGAAGACAAAGCGTCAGATTTTTGTACAATATCTTTCAACCCCCACCACCCCTACTCCAATTTGAAAAGGGTTGATAAAATAAAAATGAGATATTCATTTGAAATTTGGTACACGTATATATTATAACGACATCTGGAACTAGATTATAATTTGAGATGATTCCGTTGAAGGGTTGGGGGTTAAATAGGGGTAAATAGGGGAAAATAAGTAAAGCAAGCTGGTAAGACTACAGAAACTTGAAATTCGGTGTATGTACTAGAAGCCGAGGTCTCAGATTATTTATAATATTTTTCAACCCCCACCACCCCTACTTCATTATTAAAAGGGTTGATAAAATAAAATTGAGATATTCATTTGAAATTTGGTACACGTATGAATTATAACGACATCTGGAAATAGATTATACTTTGAGATGATTCCGTTGAAGGGTTGGGGGTTATTTAGGGGTAAATAGGGGGAAATAAGTAAAGCAAGCTGGTATGAGTAAAGAAACTTGAAATTCAGTGTATGTACTAGAAGCCAAGGCCTCTGATTTTTTAATAATATATTTCAGCCCCCCACCACCTCTACTCCATTATTCAAGAAGTTGATAAAATAAAATTGAGATATTCACATGAAATTTAGTATGCATATGTATTATAACGACATCTGGAACTAGATTATATTTTGAGATGATTCCGTTGAAGGGTTGTGGGTTAAATGCTGGTATATAGGGGAAAATTAGTAAAGCAAGCTGGTAAAAGTACAGAAATTTGGGATTTGGTGTATATGCTAGAAGCGAAGGTCTCAGGTTTTTTTATTATTATTTTCCATCTCCCCATCACCCCCACGCCCTTATTAAAAGAGTTGATAAAATTAAATTTAAATCTTCGCTTGAAATTTGGTACATTTATGTTTTATGACTATATCTGAAACTAGATTATATTTCGACATGATTGCGTTGAAGGAGTGGGGGTTAAATAGGGGTAAATAGGGGAAAATAAGTAAAGCAAGCTGGTAAGACTACAGAAACTTGAAATTCGGTGTATGTACTAGAAGCCAAGGTCTCAGATTATTTATAATATTTTTCAACCCCCACCACCCCTACTTCATTATTAAAAGGGTTGATAAAGTAAAATTGAGATATTCATTTGAAATTTGATACACGTATGTATTATAACGATATATGGAACTAGATTATACTTTGAGATGATTCCGTTGAAGGGTTGGGGGTTATTTAGGGGTAAATATGGGGAAATAAGTAAAGCAAGCTGCTATGAATACAGAAACTTGAAATTCGGTGTATGTACTAGAAGCCAAGTCCTCAGATTTTTTAATAATATTTTTCAACCCCCACCACCCCTACTTCATTATTAAAAGGGTTGATAAAATAAAATTGAGGTATTCGTTATAAATTTGGTACACGTATGAATTATAACAACATCTGGAACTGGATTATACTTTGAGATGATTCCGTTGAAGGGCTGGGGGTTATTTAGGGGTAAATAGGGGGAAATAAGTAAAGCAAGCTGGTATGAGTACAGAAGCTTGAAATTCGGTGTATGTACTAGAAGCCAAGGCCTCAGATTTTTTGATAATATGTTTCAGCCCCCCTCCACCCCTACTCCATTATTCAAGGGGCTGATAAAATAAAATTGAGGTATTCACATGAAATTTAGTACGCATATGTATTATAACGGCATCTAGAACTAAATTATATTTTGAGATGATTCCGTTGAAGGGTTGGGGGTTAAATAGGGACATATAAGGGAAAATAAGTAAAGCAAGCTGGTAAAAGTACAGAAATTTGAGATTTGGTGTATATACTAGAAGCGGAGGTCTCAGGTTTTTTATTACTATTTTCCATCCCCCCACCACCCCCACTGCCTTATTAAAAGAGTTGGTAAAATTAAATTTAAATTTTCACTTGAAATTTGGTACATTTATGTATTATAACTATATCTGAAACTAGATTATATTTTGACATGATTGCGTTGAAGGAGTGGGGGTAAGTAGAGGTAAATAGGGAAAAATAAGTAAAGCAAGCTGGTAAGAGTACTGCAACTTGAAACTCGGTGTATGTCCTAGAAGCCAAGACCTCAGATTTTTTAATAATATTTTTCAACACTTCCCCTACCCTTACTACATTATTAAAGGGGTTGATAAAATAAAATTGAGATATTCACTTGTAATTTGGTAGACGTATGTATTATAACGACATCTGGAAGTAGATTATATTTTGGAATGATTCCGTAGAAGGGTTGGGGTTAATAGGAGTAACTAGGGGAAAATAAGTAAATCAAGCTGGTAAGAGTACAGAAATTTGGGATTCGGTATATATACTAGAAACCAGGGTCTCAGATTTCTTTCTAATATTTTTCAAACTCCACCACCTCCGCTTCATTATTAATGGGATTGATAACATAAAATTGAGATATTCACTTGAAAGTTAGTACACGTATGTATTGTAGTGACATCTGATTGAGATGACTCCATTGAAGGGGTGGGAGGTAGTAGGTTGTGAATAGTGGAAAATAAGTAGGGTAAACTAGAAACTTCTTTTTTAACGTATATGTTAGAAACCAACTCCTCAAACTTTTCTATGACATCTGCCCCAAATATTATTAAAATTCTATGACCAATAATTTCCACATACTAGAGTGCAAATATAGTCAAAATGTTTCCTTTAAAGTGACTTGGATGAAAAATCTGGATGTGGAAGTAGTGATTCCTTAGGCAGCGGTTTTAATTATCTACTTCATAGTTTTTATTTCACTATAAGCATCCTGTTATTATATAGAACAATCTCAATAAAATAACATGTCATTTGAACATATGATGGGAACCAGATAACATTCCGAAATTCCAATTAAGTGCTGCCATACGCAAGACCACCCATGTTATTAAAAATCTTTCCTTGCGTCGAGCTAGATTTTCAGACATCGAAAGCATACAAATATTTGACCAGGATATTACACAGTTCTCAGAACTAACTGTCCAAAAAAATAAAACGTATTTTATTTTCTAATCAAATACTTTCCGACCATCTGTTTCCTTTTAACAAGGTTGAATACTATCAGCTTATGGCGGTAACTAAACTTTAAACAATTATGCGAAAAAACAATTTTTGGGACAATATTACATATATCAGTTTTGAAAAGTGAGCACATGAATATGTCAATTAATAAACTAATGCAAACTTAAATAATTCTCTCCTGTAATAATAAATTTTTATCTAAAACAATTTTGTCGAATTTATTGTTTAGAAGTACGGAAAGAAAGAATACAATTATTTTAATAGACCTAATTATTTCTGCGTGCTCGTTTGGGAGCTGACTCTATAGATAAAAATAAAAATAATTAGTTCCTATAAACATGTGTCCGGAAATACTTCCTAAGGGAGCTACGTCCTTCTCAGGATGCCGCCTCAACAATGATATTTTTGCTAATTATTACATCTCGGAAAAATTTTAGGACAATTTTATTGATGATTTTTTATCAATCAATTCTTTTAATAGTAAAATTCAGTTTACAATGGAATCGGAGCAAAATAGTCAATTAAACTTTCTAGATATGAATATCAAAAAACAATCAGTTGAACTTTAGCATCTACCGCAAACCTACTACTACAGATACAGTAATACATTATAATTCGCAGCAATCATGGCAAATTAAGATTTCACCCTTTCATAGTCTAATACATAGACTGACGAATTTTCCTTTAGATCAAAGTGATTTTGATAGAGAATTAAATATAATTAAACAAATTGCAAGAAATAACGGATACAACGAGTCACTAATAGATAACATGGTCAAAAACAAACAACGCAAAATGCTTCAAAAAGAATTTTTCACTGTGCCTAACAAACCTACAATATATAGTTTTATTAATTATGTTCCGAAATATAGTAACAAAATTTCTAAAAAATTGAATAATTTGGGTATCTCTACAATAAGTGTGAACAAAACAAATATAGGAAATATTTTGGTTAATAACAAAGAAAAACTAAATAAAATTGATAGATCAGGTGTATATAAAATTAATTGTAAGGATTGCGATGCTGTCTATATCGGTCAGAGTGGTAGAAGCGTTGTCAACCGGGTAAAAGAACACAAAAAATCAATCTTAAATAACAATGAAAATACAGGAATGTCAACACACTGTATTGAAAACAACCATTTCATGGATACTGATAACATAAATTTACTTCATTCAGAAAAAAAGGTAAACGTTTAGATCTGCTAGAACAACTAGAAATCAAAAAATCTTTCAAGTACAACCCTTGTACCACAAAAGACCAGCAGAATTTCCTAAACATCCCTATAATAAACCAATTGTTATGAAATATCCTTTGATTTATATAATCAGCTTAGGTCCACTCCAAACATTCAAATAATTAAATTAAATCTTAAATAGCTTAAGTCATAAATAGATTAAGACATAAATACTTTTAGATATAAATTAAATAAGCACGTCAGAAACTTTAGTATTCACTATGTAATACTCTTGATAAAGGCCTAATAAGCCGAAACATATGTAGAGTATTTATAATATATTGATTGATTCATCTAAAAGCAGTGTTTAATTTATTAACAATTATTATCATTTTTATTATTTTATAGTATCAACCAAATTGAATTTTATCGATAGGTGGGGAATCGAGAGGAAACGTTGGTATGGTTTGTTTTACATGAAATATTAATAAACTGTCCGCTCTTGGAAAGGCCATCTTTAATTTTTCTAAAAAAAAATTCATATTGTGTTTTCATGTGAACCATTAGTCCAATAATTATAAAGATTTCCATAACAAAAAATGTTATCTGAGATTTTCCTTCAGTAGCTGTTAGTGGAGGGATTATACATCACAAAACCACAAAAATTAGTTCTGGGGCTATCGCGCAACTCCCCCAAAAAACCACCTCTTCGGTGAAAAAAGCCTTATTTTACTGATAACTTGTTAACCGTTGAAGATATAAAAAAAATTTCCCATCATGAAAAATGAAAGCTTGGCTAATTGCCTAAAAAAAGTCCTCGTGTAATTTTCTTGTATATACCATGATTTTCGAGAAAATCGATATTGACAAAAATTGCAAAATTTGTATTTTTAATGCGCACGAATGTTCGTTTATTTGAAATTTTTGGCATGAATTTCTCGAAAACCAAACATGCTAGAAAGAAAGATTAAAATGAGTTTTAAAGGGGATATAAAATACTCTTCTGTGTTTCCATTTTTGATGGCTATTGATATCTATTAGTATATAAAAATAACAAAATAATATAGTTACCTTTTGATTTTTTGCACTTTTAACTATTCACAGGCCCATAAAAAATAATTGACTTTAATATAAGTTATAAATGCATTATATTTTAGTTCAAGATAGTACTTTAATGCAGAAAAAGTTAGGAATAAAAATATTCACATTTACAAATTTACCAGCATGTTGAAGTTAGCCAAATTTTGACCAATTTTTTTATTGTTTCCTAAAAATAAAAAGGACCCAAACATCTTGAACATTTGGCTCAAAAAAATTTTTTTAGGTTGTGTATCATATTGTTTCTAATCATTTAATAGTTAAGAAATTGCAGTAATAAAATATCATCAAAAAATTGAATATGCAGCCTTCTTTGGATTTTTTTTGGCTAACTTTAACATGCTACTAAATTTGTTAATCTGAATATTTTTATTCCTAACTTTTTTTGCATTGAAGTACTACCTTCAACTAAAAGATAATGCATTTATAACTTATATTATATTCGGTTATTTTTATGGGCCTGTGAATAGTTAGATGCGCAAAAAATCAAGAGGTAACTATATTATATTTCTATTTTTATATACTAATAAATATCAATAGCCCTCAACAATGGCAACACAAGAGAGTATTTTTACATCCGCTTTAAAACCCATTTTGATTTTTTCCCTAGCTTGTTTGGTTTTCGAGCAACTCAATTTTTCTTATGGGCCGCGCACAAGAAATTTCAAATATGCGAAAATTCGCGAGAATTAAAAATTCAAACTTTGGAATTCTTGCCAATATCGATTTTCTCGAAGACCATGGCATATACAGGAAAATTACAAGAGGACTTTTTTTTAGGCAATTACTCAATATTTCTTTTTTATGATGAGCAGTTTTTTTATATCCTCAACGGTTAACGAGTTATCAGTAAAATAAGGCTTTCTTTACCGAAGGGGTGGTTTTTTTGGGGGGGTTTCGCGGCAGCCACAGAACTGATTTTTGTGGTTTTGTGATGTTTAATCCTCGCACTAACAGTTACCGAAGGAAAATCTCAGATAGCAATTTTTGCGAGCTTCTGATGTATTTTACTTCCACATCCACGAAGTGGATTGGAAGTATAGTAATCGCAAAAAAAATTTCAAAAATTTTTATTCGTGAAATAGGTTTAGAATGTCATGAAACGTCGAGATTTTAAATTTGAGCGAAAAAAAAATTTCTGTCTGTCTGTCTGTCTGTCTGTCTGTCTGTCTGTCTGTCGGTCTGTCTGTCTGTCTGTCTGTCTGTAACTTTTTTTGTCCGCACGTTTTCTCCGGAACGGTTTAAGATATTGACTTGAAATTTTGTACACGTATATATTATAACGAGATCTGGAACTGGATTGTTTTTTGAGGATATCCGGTGAAGGGTTGGGGGTTAAATAGGGGTAAATAGGGGAAAATAAGTAAAACGAGCTTGTAAGAGTACAGAAACTTGAAATTCGGTGTATGTACTAGAAGTTAAGGCCTCAGATTTTTTCGTAATATTTTTGAACCCCCCACCACCCCTACCCCATTATTAATGGGGTTGATAAAATAAAGTTGAGATATTCATTTGAAATTTCGTACACGTATATATTATAACGACGCGACGTCTGGAATTAGATTATATTTTGAGATGATTCCGTTGAAGGGTTGGGGGTTAATTTGGGGTAAATAGGGGAATATAAGTAAAACAATTGGTAAGAGTACAGAAACTTGAAATTCGGTGTATGTACTAGAAGACAAAGCGTCAGATTTTTGTACAATATCTTTCAACCCCCACCACCCCTACTCCAATTTGAAAAGGGTTGATAAAATAAAAATGAGATATTCATTTGAAATTTGGTACACGTATATATTATAACGACATCTGGAACTAGATTATAATTTGAGATGATTCCGTTGAAGGGTTGGGGGTTAAATAGGGGTAAATAGGGGAAAATAAGTAAAGCAAGCTGGTAAGACTACAGAAACTTGAAATTCGGTGTATGTACTAGAAGCCGAGGTCTCAGATTATTTATAATATTTTTCAACCCCCACCACCCCTACTTCATTATTAAAAGGGTTGATAAAATAAAATTGAGATATTCATTTGAAATTTGGTACACGTATGAATTATAACGACATCTGGAAATAGATTATACTTTGAGATGATTCCGTTGAAGGGTTGGGGGTTATTTAGGGGTAAATAGGGGGAAATAAGTAAAGCAAGCTGGTATGAGTAAAGAAACTTGAAATTCAGTGTATGTACTAGAAGCCAAGGCCTCTGATTTTTTAATAATATATTTCAGCCCCCCACCACCTCTACTCCATTATTCAAGAAGTTGATAAAATAAAATTGAGATATTCACATGAAATTTAGTATGCATATGTATTATAACGACATCTGGAACTAGATTATATTTTGAGATGATTCCGTTGAAGGGTTGTGGGTTAAATGCTGGTATATAGGGGAAAATTAGTAAAGCAAGCTGGTAAAAGTACAGAAATTTGGGATTTGGTGTATATGCTAGAAGCGAAGGTCTCAGGTTTTTTTATTATTATTTTCCATCTCCCCATCACCCCCACGCCCTTATTAAAAGAGTTGATAAAATTAAATTTAAATCTTCGCTTGAAATTTGGTACATTTATGTTTTATGACTATATCTGAAACTAGATTATATTTCGACATGATTGCGTTGAAGGAGTGGGGGTTAAATAGGGGTAAATAGGGGAAAATAAGTAAAGCAAGCTGGTAAGACTACAGAAACTTGAAATTCGGTGTATGTACTAGAAGCCAAGGTCTCAGATTATTTATAATATTTTTCAACCCCCACCACCCCTACTTCATTATTAAAAGGGTTGATAAAGTAAAATTGAGATATTCATTTGAAATTTGATACACGTATGTATTATAACGATATATGGAACTAGATTATACTTTGAGATGATTCCGTTGAAGGGTTGGGGGTTATTTAGGGGTAAATATGGGGAAATAAGTAAAGCAAGCTGCTATGAATACAGAAACTTGAAATTCGGTGTATGTACTAGAAGCCAAGTCCTCAGATTTTTTAATAATATTTTTCAACCCCCACCACCCCTACTTCATTATTAAAAGGGTTGATAAAATAAAATTGAGGTATTCGTTATAAATTTGGTACACGTATGAATTATAACAACATCTGGAACTGGATTATACTTTGAGATGATTCCGTTGAAGGGCTGGGGGTTATTTAGGGGTAAATAGGGGGAAATAAGTAAAGCAAGCTGGTATGAGTACAGAAGCTTGAAATTCGGTGTATGTACTAGAAGCCAAGGCCTCAGATTTTTTGATAATATGTTTCAGCCCCCCTCCACCCCTACTCCATTATTCAAGGGGCTGATAAAATAAAATTGAGGTATTCACATGAAATTTAGTACGCATATGTATTATAACGGCATCTAGAACTAAATTATATTTTGAGATGATTCCGTTGAAGGGTTGGGGGTTAAATAGGGACATATAAGGGAAAATAAGTAAAGCAAGCTGGTAAAAGTACAGAAATTTGAGATTTGGTGTATATACTAGAAGCGGAGGTCTCAGGTTTTTTATTACTATTTTCCATCCCCCCACCACCCCCACTGCCTTATTAAAAGAGTTGGTAAAATTAAATTTAAATTTTCACTTGAAATTTGGTACATTTATGTATTATAACTATATCTGAAACTAGATTATATTTTGACATGATTGCGTTGAAGGAGTGGGGGTAAGTAGAGGTAAATAGGGAAAAATAAGTAAAGCAAGCTGGTAAGAGTACTGCAACTTGAAACTCGGTGTATGTCCTAGAAGCCAAGACCTCAGATTTTTTAATAATATTTTTCAACACTTCCCCTACCCTTACTACATTATTAAAGGGGTTGATAAAATAAAATTGAGATATTCACTTGTAATTTGGTAGACGTATGTATTATAACGACATCTGGAAGTAGATTATATTTTGGAATGATTCCGTAGAAGGGTTGGGGTTAATAGGAGTAACTAGGGGAAAATAAGTAAATCAAGCTGGTAAGAGTACAGAAATTTGGGATTCGGTATATATACTAGAAACCAGGGTCTCAGATTTCTTTCTAATATTTTTCAAACTCCACCACCTCCGCTTCATTATTAATGGGATTGATAACATAAAATTGAGATATTCACTTGAAAGTTAGTACACGTATGTATTGTAGTGACATCTGATTGAGATGACTCCATTGAAGGGGTGGGAGGTAGTAGGTTGTGAATAGTGGAAAATAAGTAGGGTAAACTAGAAACTTCTTTTTTAACGTATATGTTAGAAACCAACTCCTCAAACTTTTCTATGACATCTGCCCCAAATATTATTAAAATTCTATGACCAATAATTTCCACATACTAGAGTGCAAATATAGTCAAAATGTTTCCTTTAAAGTGACTTGGATGAAAAATCTGGATGTGGAAGTAGTGATTCCTTAGGCAGCGGTTTTTTACTTTATCGACTGGACTACATAAACATATGAGCCACATTCTTTTTAGCTGCCCAACTTTAGCAAGCAAATGCAGTCGTTTGGGGCAGGTGGAGGTGATAAAATTCATCATTTTGACGACATGAAAGATTGTTTCTATCTCTAAAGTTGATTGAGGTTAGATTGTTTGCTTATATAGATATAGAAAAGATGAGCCTGACAAAAATAAAATACTCTATTTTTAGATAATAACCTTTTTATCTAAAAATAGAGTATTTTAATTGTAATAATTGTTATGGCCATAACACTGGAAGATGCCGTTAAGTAGTATTAAGACTGCACAGTAAATATAATATAATACAGTATTTGACTATGCAAAATTGCATGCCAATTTGACATCTGGAAATTGGTAAAAATTGAATATGAATTTCTTACGTAAAAAATTACAAAGTTGCAGGTCAGGCTAACAAGAACGTGTTAGGAATAAGCTACTACTGGCCAAAAATACATGTTTACTATATTAGGAAACCTAATCACATTACTTCTATTTATAAATCACTTTAAAACTGGAATTTTGTTATTAATTATTATTTTATAAAATTCAAAGTCAAGTACTGAAAGGTCTTTACAGATATTTGAGGTCAAAGCGTAATGTGCACAATTTGAATCAATAAATATTTCTTACAATTTTGATATTCTCCAGCATAAGCGTTGATCGGAATTTAGGTTTAATTTTCATGTGCATCGTTACAAGGATTTATTAAAATAACCACAGATGTTTAGTTCACTAATAAAATTTTATTTATTTTTCTTATAATATAAATTATATAACGTTTATGCAAAAAACGCTATTTAAGTTAAAGAAACAGAGCGCGTAAACACCTGCAACACGTGGCCGACACGCCAAATATTATTTACTGCTTACTCGCCTTTTAATTGAATATACGTGGCATAGGTCCTAGTTTATAATTATTGTGTTTGCTGCAAGAACGACTTATTATTAATATGTTTTGATTCGATGAAAAGTACTGTCGAAAAATAATGGGTTAAGTCTTATAAAGAACAATATTTCGTTGGCGAAAAAACAATTTGTAACATTTGTGATGCCACAATATGATGTACACAGAAAAGTATTGTTTTAAAACATGTACACACGAGTGCAATACAAAAAAGCAAAAGAAAATTTCAGAGGACGCGTTTCATTTCGATTTGGCTATTTTGTTAATATGTTTAAATCTTCCATGGAGTGTACTAAATAACGCTCATTTTACACATTATCACAGAATTACATTCTCAGCGAACTATATGAAGAGAAACTGGAAGGTATTCGGAGTGATCTTCAGAATGACTTATTTTGGTTTACAATAGACAAAACGGCAGACTTTTTAGGAAACAATGTTGCCAATTTATTAGTTACAAAATTACATCTTCATGATCCTGGCAAGTGCCATTTAGTAGCTTCCAAGGTTTTAGAAACAGTTGATCGCGAGTCAGTGTTTAATTTTTTGAACACACTTTCAAATCTCTGTGGCAAAACTTGGCCGTACAACATTTAAAGAAAGTTGTCGTTTTTACTAGTGATTCAGTGTCATATATATTAAATGCTGGAAAGAAAAATTAAAAAGGAATGCCCTCAAGCGTTACATGTTACTTGTTTAGCGCATGCGTTACGCTGCATATTCGAAATAGTACGAGATTGTTTCACAAATGTTGACATACTTCTGCTAATATAAAGAAATGTTTTCTAAAAGCTCCTAGTAGGATAAAACATTTCCAAGAAAAACTTCCCAATTTGTCGCTTCCTCCAAGACCAGTGATCACACGATGGGGAACATGGATAAACGCGGCATGTTACTACCATGTTAACTTCAACTCAATAAAGGAAGTTGTAGACACCTTAAATGAAGATGCTGCTATGATTAAGTATGTAAAGAATTTAATGAATATTCCATGTATTAAAAATGATTTAAAATTTATATTCGAACGTTTTAAAATAATGACAAGAATTATAGAAAACTTTCAATGTCCAAATTTGTCCTTGGAAGAAACATTTAACAAAGTAGATACTGTTCCAAAAACAATTAATGAACTCCGGGTGCAACTGGTGAGGTTATATAAAGAAAAAGTGGGTTGCTGTTTTACAATGGGATCCAGACTTGCCATTAGCAAAAAAAATGTGTTAGAACCAGGTGCCTTCCTTGATCAGGGACCTATGAATATTTTTAGATATGCTTCCCTCACTAAAATGTGGAATATGAAAGATCATTCTTGACCATACAGTGGATATTTACTGTCAAAATAAATCGTCTCTCACATGAAAATTAGAGAAAATACTTACTGTATACTTTGAAACTATGAACACTCAGTAGAAGTACAAAATTTTAAACTTGAAAGTGCTGTGTGGATTTATAAAACTTTATGTGTGAAATATGTGTACATACATTTATTATGCCAAAATACATCATAAGCGCATAAGGTAGGTTCGTATTACATTTAATTTTGTTAGAGAGAACAAACTTACATTTAATACTTTGATGTAAAATTTCATATATGTGCTCCACTGGAATTAAACCCATATTCCGATCACTGAGCATAAAGCATCAAAATTTCAAAGTTGCTCTACTTAACTTTCGGTGAACTTGTTAAATAATAGGTACTGAATATTGTAATAAAGCTATATTTACAATGTATTCGCAATAAAAATATATGTTATATTATAGTTTATTCTATAACTGAATTATGCCCTAGGCCAACTTCTCATACGTGTATGAACAGCAGGTTTACAGGACCGCCAAATACTAATAATAATATTTTATTCAATAGAATTATAATATTAAAGGAAGGATTAGTTCGAGGGAATTCATTAACAAATCTCCCCTAGGAATTCATGTATATCAATCAAGCTCTAACGTAATAGATATTGTAAATTAGTCATTCAATTGTACCCGTACAGCATAATCTTCTTGGCGGGTAGTTAGAGTTGATACACCGTCATGAATAATTTAATAAAAACTAAGCTTGTGCGTTTGATGATGGATTAAATCATGTACTGACTAGTTTGGTGTACGGACTTCTATTAATAATTGAGATCTCAAGCAGGTCTATTGTTAAGCTAACAATGTTTTTCCTGAGATCAAAAGGAAATGCTAATCAATATCAAGTATTCTGCTGTGAATAGTCATAAAAAAATTATTTGTGAATAAGTTAATGGTATACTAGATTAGCACCTACATAATAAGAGAAATAGCAATTCTGATCTAGACGTTCATATTTCGATGTAATTATTTCTTTCATATGCATCGCAGCTAAAGGATAAATGAAAGCATCTATTCTTTAACTAGAAAGGTGTTTGCTAGAAGACTTGCGCACGTATACTTACGACAAAAATTGGCTTTGATTGAATATCCGAGAGAAAGATGAAACCAATCAACAGAATAGATATGTTTAATTTCACTATTATATTATAGTGCAGGTGCGAGCGTGTAATTATCTGACACATCTATATCTGCTAGAGATATTAATAGTGTTCCTTAGAGTATGGCAAACAACGAAAGTGACATGAAAAATGTAATGGAATCTTCACTAAGTAACTTTATCCGACAAAAGCATAGAATATGGCTATTACTACGGTGATTCTACATATAGAATGTGATGTATCACACACTAGTGAGCAAATATTTAAAAAGTCACTAGAGAGAATATAAGAACAGCTTTATTTGGTTTGTCACTTTTGAAATTAGCAATCAATTTTCCATATTTATAAATATCAATATTTCTATAAACCTTTAAAGTTGCCTTCAGCATTTAATACTTTTTCCACGTTGAAGAAGCTGAACACTTTTTCTGTACGCTAAGAAAATAAGCCATCATTTACTTCACTTTTTTTACACCAGTAACACCTCTGCGTTGTTCCAATCGTTATATTAGTTGAATACATTGTCATGAAAGCTTCGAATTTCTTAAGTAGTAAATAAAAATAAAGTTCATTTGCTTCTTTTATAATTTCTTCCAAGACACCCCAATTTTCATCTATTTTTCACAACTGATAATTATTTTTTATTCACAATTATATAGAAGTAATCAAATTGTCTTACATGTCAAAAGTTGGAAAGTATTACATTTCAACTTCATTCGACAATTGAACTGAAATATGAGGTTTCAGATTGGATAGTGGCCACTTTCCAACCAGTTTTCGGGTTGGTGGGCATTTACCAACCTTTGTTTTTTATTGGTATTCTTTCAGTTGTAGGAAATATAAATTAAAGGACATAGAGCATGTTTATTTATTAACACAAATTTGGACACAAACAGAGCAATTCGTTCTACAAATACTGCTGAACAAACAAACTGAATAAATATTTATGTATTAAAAACGACGCGAAGTTCCTTTGACATTTGTCCCCTGACAAGAATTTTAAAAATTTAGTAAACGGTTTATTGGCTTAAGGAGGACGATTGTGAATAAAATATGTGTATAAACTAGTAAACAATAAATAACAATCAACACCATGACAACTATTCCATGACCTTCCCAGTTACAATGTTTAAAATTTTAAAAATCAATTTGTCAAATTAACTGTCAAATTAAAAAAATATATTATTCTAATAAAATTTCATTAAAAGATAGTGTTTGGATAAAATTTCGATCTCCACCTAACAGTCTCATGGCTAATTTTTACTTGCGTGACTATTGTGCATAACTACAGACTAATAATACAATAAATAACTATAAACTGTTACAATTGATGGTATTTATATCAAGCGAATTTTTTTCTTTTGATTACTTACCACTTAGTGAATACAAAAATACGATTGACATACGTCCTGGTTGGCAGTGGTTTAGAGGCAGCATCCTGTAAGCTGTGCCACTGGGCATGACTAAGAAGTATCAAGATGATTATCAATTAAAGGTCCAGAGGCAGGTATACATCCGAGTTAGTGGACGTAGGGCGGCAGGCATTTTGAACCTCCAGGGTGTCTACTTTGAAGTCATGACTTGTAAATGTCAAGCTGATTTTTTTGTGATAATTAATTTGATTTATCAGTTATTTTTCGACCACTAAAAAGCTTCAATATATTTATATTTCTACAAAATGTACTTGGTAACTATTTCGAAAAGTAGAAAAGTCTTCCGTTTATTGTATTTACCACAGCAAATTACATTTTATGGACATAGACTTAGAAAAAAAAATGTCTACACTTATTATTTGACTTCCATATTAACATGTTAATAGATGTGTAGTGATAGTAGGTACGGTAAAGATTTTAGAAAATGTATGAGCTAACCACCATTTCCATGCGTATTTTGGGGCGCAGACCTAATGTTGGTAGCACGGTAATCTATGGTCATTTTTAAGGGAAATACATACCACCAAAGTCAAAGGTCCGAAGATATCGCTTCTCCGGCGACACGGGTCCGCCTCGGGAGCAGCTGCATCCAAACGAGAAGCCATAAGATTATACACAAATAGAACAGAGAAATCAAATGGCACAAACCAGGTATCCCTACGATACTTCGTTTCTGGAAGAAGAGAATCTCTTTTCCTCCATTTGTTAAGACTCTATCTCAGAAACAAAAAAAGCTATAGACTTCTAGTTTGCGCCTTTCGATTTCTCTCACCATCCTACGTATCCTTAAATATTTTCAGATTTTTAGCGACACTTTAATTTTTTCCTAAAATATTGAAGATGATCCATGTAAGAAATATACACGTTTTCGGCATCTGTTCACATTTCACGCTATAACTTTTTCCAGACAAAAAGACCTCCATTTTTTAAGCTCAATCGATTCAAAATAAAGTTTTCTATCCGATTGTGGGCGGCACGATGATCTACGACTATTTTTTAGCGAGATACAAGGCGCCAAATGAAGAGGTCTCAGGATTTCGCTCCTCGAACGACACGACTCAACAACTTGGGCCGCTGGTACTAAACGAGGAACCTAAAATTCTGAAAAAATTCAGGAGTACGTAAGGAGATGTGGCAAACGGAATGGCGTAAACCAGAAGTCTATTGTTTTTTTTTGTTTCCGAGACAGTCTCAAGAAGTGGGGGAAAAAGAGATTTTCTCCTTCCGGTGAATTTGAGAGGCCCTGTCTCGGAAATGAAACATCGTAGGGATGCCTGGTTTATGCCATTTGATTTCTGTGGCATTTTTGCGTCTCTCTGAATGTTTTCATAATTTTATGGTCCCTTGTTAGGATGCAGTTGTTACCAAGGCAGACTCACTTTGGCGGTGTGTATCTTCCTTAAAAATGACCACAGATCATCGTGTCGCCCACACACAGTCTCTGCATCCCAAAATACGTATAGAAATGGTGGTTAGCTCATGTAAGCTTTCTATTTACTTGTCTGAGATTTTCCGTGCTTTCGGACGATGCTTTTTGGGGTTAGGAGAAATGCAAGAGCCAATAGGGCAAAACGAACATCGGATTCGTGTTCAGCAGGTCAAAATGCACGGGAATACATTTGTCTGCCTTCTCGCACTCGACTTTTTTTTGTGTGCTTGTGTAATTATTATACTCTATATACGCAAATGCAAAACGAAGAGTATATTGCATTCGATCAGCACATTTCTAAAACCGGCAGTATTGCTCGTAAAGAAAAAATTTCCATATCACTGTGTTGGTGATCGAATTCTGAACAACTTCCAAAATATCCGACCATCCGTCTGTCCCTGTGTCTGTTCGTCTGTCTGTCTGTCCGTCCGTCACGTTTCTTGTAAGCACCATAACTTAAGAACAAAGAGTCCGATTGAAATTTGGACAGAAAGTTAGTGTTAGCTAGAGGAAGAACCGTATTATTTTTGAACAAAATCTATCAATAGATAAAAAAAAATTTTAAACAAAAAAAAAATTTTGTTTTAATATTCTGTAATTGAACTAAAAACGTCTAAAACTAATATTATTTATAAAAGGAACTGCGAAGAGTATCCTATAGAATGTGCAACAATTATATAAAAGTGAAGTAAATCGGCGAAGAGTATAATGGTTAGCTCATTATTATTTATTCAATAGACGCCGAGAACGACAAAAACAGTCCACAAATCGGTGTTAAATAATCTTTTATAAAAATTAAACTAATCGAAGAATCATTATAAAATTCAGTAGGATTGTATCTGATAGCAAGCAAAGCAATTAAAAGTTCAAGTCGATTCGTTGAGAATTGCAACCTGTAAAGTATTTCCGTACGTACAAACCAACTGGTGGAGACCTATGGCAATTTTCAATAACAATTTCTGAACTTATACAAGTTAATCTACAGAGCATACCATTTTTTCGAATTTTATAGTATGCCATTTGGTGTCCCACATAAGCTTTATTTTTTGTGGATCAAAATATTCAACGGTTGTTGCTTAATTTAATTTAAAAATAAAAGAAAGTTTTTTTGTATTTCTACTTTCAATAAATAAAAAAACAATATACAGCGCAGTTGAAAAAATTGCCGAAAAATCGAAAATTCGAAAAAATGACTTTTTTCTGTATGTTTTATAACACCGGCCCACAAAAAAAAATAAAAGGGATCTGTATTAGGGACCCGACATAGTAGTCCGTATGTATTTCGATGTGCTGAACATGAATCCGATGTCCGTTTAGCTACATCGCCCACCAATTTTTTGTCAATCGCGGAAATACCCTAAATAAATTATTTCTCTTAAACTATTTTAGCTATTTACAAGAAATTGGAGGGTGATGGAGTCAAATGGATATCGGATTCGTGTTCAGCATGTCGAAATACATAGGGATTACTATGTCGGGTCCCGGCTACAGATCACATTTTTTTTTGTGTGGGGGCCATATGAATAGGCTGTCAAAAAATGTGATCTGTAGCCGTGACCCGGAATAGTAATCCCTATGTATTTCGACATGCTGAACACGAATCCGATGTCCATTTGACTCGATCACCCTCCAATTTCTTGTAAATAGCGAAAATAATTTAAGAGAAATAATTTCTTTAGGTTATTTCCGCGATTTACAAAAAAATGGTGAGTGATGGAGCTAAACGAACATCGGATTTGTATTCAGCATCAAAATACATAGAGACTACTTTTTCAGGTCCCTACTACAGATCACTTTAATTTTTTTGTGAGCCGGTGTTATAAAACATAAAACGAAATAAGTCACTTTTTCGATTTTCCGGCAATTTTTTCCATTGCACTATATATTGACTTCTTATTTATTGAAAGTAGAAGTGAAAACAAAAAAAACGAACCTTGTCCGAACTCTGTCGAATAAGTACATTTATGAGAAATCGCAGTTGAAAATGTCACTCCTTTTTAATTGAATTAAGTGTAATAACTGGGGGTTTATTCCCCTAATTACATAATTTAATCAGACATTACCATTGGCAGAGTACGGAGTGTCCCAATCACTTTGCAAACTCCGTCGATATCATAGTATATCCATCGAAAACAAAACTGTGCTTACCCTTTGCTTTCTAGGTGATTTTATCCTTTTTGGTGTCCATCAACCAGGTTACTTCACCAACAAACTTTACTGAATGTAAAATGAACTTAATTTCATGACAAGCAAATAAAACACGTGATTTCTCAAAACACTTAAACCACTATATTTACATAAGAAAATGAAAGCAAATGAAATTGACAATCACAAACACTTAAACACGATTAAATAAATTAACAAACGGTAATTACACAATATTAAGAAATGAAATGGTCCGCGGCAATTTCAAATCTTTAGCTAAACCGCGACCGAATATTCTTAATTCGATTACAACACATTAATTTTCTACTTATTAAAACCGGCAAAATACTGAACAATTTGTACTTAAACTTTACAATTGAAAAAGGGTTCGCAAAACGAGAATTTACTATACTACTAATACCCTAGATGATGACCGATCGGACGTTAAGCCAAAAGTGGTGATAATCTCTCCATCGAAATAATATGTTTCAAAAGTGGGCCGTAAACTTTACACCCTCGACCAATTAGGACCTTCTTTACTTTAAACCGTACGCATTTGAAATTACCTAACGGACCATGGTATTTGTCATATGGTCTATCTTTAACATTTTAATACCAGTCCAGCAGATGGAAAAAAACCCCTTTTGTTCCTTGCTTTGTCTTTGTATAGGGGAAAAAATCTGCCTTCTTTGGTCTATCTATCTTAGTCTATTACATATGTTCCTGGAATCATATTTCAACTGCCTTAGTCTAGAAAATTTAACTATACCCCCCGTGGATATTTCAACAAGTGCCCTTAACTTCAACCGGGAAAGCAAATTGGACATAAAATAATTTGGATGCTTATTTATTGTTTACAAGTGGCTAACGTCGACTACCTAATAAAGAGTAAAGTTAACAAAGCACGTTTCCTGGACTCTAAAATAACATAAAACAGATGTATCTATGACCGGTATTTTACGATAGTTTACTAAAGTCTCGACCCTTAAAATATTACAGAAATCAGAAGTAAGAAAATACGGTGCTTCTATGAGACAAGGCCGGACTTGGCTCCCTTAATTTGACTTTTGTTACATAAGCAACAACCATTGAATGTTTTGATTCACCAAAAATAAAGCTTATGTGGGATACCAAGAGGTATACTTTCACCAAATTTGAGCAAAGTGGCATTATTTTTGTAGAAGAAAAAAATTAAAAATCGAAAGAACGGTTTTTTGCATATTTCTCGAAAAACTTTAAGGTTAGAGAAAAAAATTCTCTCCACATAAGTTGTAGATCTCTTTATTACCTACAACTTTTATATTAAACTTTTTTCGACAGGATGCGTAGTTTGGCCAGAAATCGCAAGAACCATTTTTCACACCTAAAAATCCACCCCGTTTCACCCTAGAAAATCGCAGGTGGTTCGGACTATTTTTCCTTCTTTACTTGCGCTAAAATATTCTGCTGTCAGTTTGCTGTAACGACTTATTATTATATTTTTTTTTTTATTCTAACACTTATCTAGCCTGGCTTATAATAATTAATAAGAGAGCTGTGTAATAAACCGTCTCTGTAACGCTCTGCATAGTTAGTTTTTATATAAATTGATATAAAACAATTACTTACGTATTGTTTTAACGGTCATCTTATTTGGAAAACGGTTATTACGAATAATACTCGCATATGACTATATTTTTATGACAGGAGTTGATATTTGGTCAACACTTTTAAGCTTAAATTGTAATATTTGTTTGCAGTGTTCTTGTTTATAAGTAGTGGCAATTAAAATTGGAAATAAAAAACAATTTTCTTAAACTTAATTGAGTTTTTTTCATATTTCTACTATCAACGAATTTGAGTTATGATTTGTTAGAAAACATTTAGAGATGCAATATTTTCATAGCCCAAATATTGTGAATTTTTCTATTTTTCTTTCACGTAACTTACGCTCGAAATATTTCCTACTGAACATTTTTAGGAACAAATTGTGCGAATTTATCTCCCTTAATATTGCGCTACATGTCTTAGTTGAGCGCGTATAACGTAAATACATTTTCACAAATTCTCAGTCTACAGTCTCTAGAATATTATGAGAGTTTTACGGGTTTATTGTTTTTCCAGAAGGACCCATTCAACTGACTTCACTATTAGAAACATTTTAGTACATAGTACATCTAGTAAGTTGTAAGGAATCATAGTGTTATTAATTTTTTTGCGGACTAAAGGCGAACATGTTTTAATTTAAAATTTATTTTGTAAGAAGTTCAGAACTTTAAATATTTTTCAGCGCATGCGCAATGATTTTAGGATGTTTTACAATTTATGGATGAGTTGTTACAACCCACAGGAGTTGGTTGGGCCTCCAGCTGGTCAAGGATCACTCAATTATTCCACATTCCTTGAAAAAAACCAATCAGACAAGCACTCGCAAGCCCAGTACGAAAAAATTGTAAAGTAGGTGTTTTCAAGAAATGCGTTCCCTATCCCCGAAAACGGGGGGATGTCTTGTACTGAGTTCGCAACACTTTTGGGGTCCTTGTAACTTTTGCATGGACTAATTTGTTACAGTGTTCCGAGCACTATTACTTTTGTAATAGATCTATTACTATTTAAAACTCCTGTAATAAGAATTTTCGCATTTCAGTGACAGATGGAGCCACTAAAACGTTAAAATATATTCATATCGATCATGCTAGTACCACAGAACTATGCTGAGTGTCGTTGAGAAAACATTACGGTGCAGAGATATCACTATCTCAACTTCTTATGGATTTTGCGCATGTGTCGAAAGGAATATTTACCTTCATTTTGGCGCGTTATCAAAAATGATTCTTTGAGTCTTCGAGCCTTATATGCTCGAAGCTACCGAACAAGTTTGAATTTGTTGCCAACTCAACAGTCGCCGTAATAAAAGCATGCGCAGAAGTGGCGAAGTTTGGTTGCCCAACTTCAGCTCAGGAACTGGCAATAGTAGTGTAGTATTATATGATGTCGATTTAATAAATGTTTATACTAATTTTGCTTACTCCTACAAAGGGAGGCTTCTGTCCCCCAGACCCCCTGCAGTTATCTAACAATCTACACATTCTATTACCAAAACTTCGAATCTATTACAATTTCACTACGACATCTAGTACGAAAAAAATTAACCTTCTCGGAACACTGATTTGTTAGTCACATTTAGGTCATTAGAGCAATACTCCCATCATTTCTAGGCAATAAAAATATTTTTTCTGTTAATTTAGCACCCAAAAATTAAATTTGAAACATTCATTCACTTTGCACTCAGGGCAGGAATCGACCTATATTTAGCATCCTCCTTTGATTTTCGATTGACTCTACTCTCAATCTAATTATTACTCAGCAAAGAACTTATCCTCGAAATGATTCTAATCTACACAATTTCTAAACAATATAAAAATATAAATTCAAATGCGGGAAGACACCTGTTTAAACAAAATCATTTTTAAAGTTAGATTTTGCCGTTTTTCGTAAATGTCTTTGGATAATGTACTTAACAGACCTCAATAATAAACAGAATGTGTACTGTGAGATTGTGTCAGTTTATTAAGGGCCAATAGTCTATGTAATGAAGCATTTATAAGACGACATTTTGTAAACATTTCGTGCAAAGACGAGATTACCTTCCCTCCTCGTTTTCGAGTGTGCTGAATATGATGCGAGTGGTGGGAAAAGTTTTTGATCGTCGCAACCCCCTGAAACGGCCAATTACCACCCCTTTTATGGATCCTTTTATGTTTTCATATATAAACGGGTCTGGTGAGTGATTCATCGACGGGTTATGCTTGAAATAACATGAAAGGGGGTTATAGAGTAAGTGGATTCCAGAGAGCAGGCCTAGGGGTTTGATTAAATCCTCCCGAGGGGTGGAAGATCATTTCCTTTCAAATGATTCGGTTCAAACGCCCCGTTTTCGGGATCGCTGATCACGGTAAAACTGTTCATTTTTAGCTCCAAACGGTCACTGCTCACTCTCCAGAGAGCATGCTGCCCAAGGATTTAAAGAAGGTGGTAGCGACCTCGGCAGTTGCTTCAGCCCTTCCAAGGTGTGAAAAATTCATTAATTACACTTTGTCAATACGCCCTCCCCCGTTTTCGTATGCGGTGATCACGATAAAAATATCGATTAGGCGTTTCAAGATGAAAAAGAAGGAAAAAATAAACAAAAATAAAAAACGAAAGAACAGAAAATGAACAGGCGACAAATAATTTAAAATTGACGCGTGCGATGTGCAGTTTGAGGAATATGAGGATTGTAATGCTATATGTAAACGACCTAAGTTTTTCTCAATTAATTGTAAGCAAATAATTTATTTTGTCATAAAAATATTTTTATGCAATTCTCTGAATAGACAACATTGCCATTGACCACAAAATTTATTATTCGTTACTCCCCGATGAAGATATCATTATACTCTCCTCAGCAACCTACACAATCATCGCCCCAGCGATAACTGGTGAGTGAGGGTAAGTTTCCGACAATTATAGGGGCTGAGGAGAGTCGGAGATGAAGGTGAATATTTTTATCCTGATCAGCGCCTGCGAAAACCGGGGGAGGGTGGTCCAAAGTGTAATTAACGAATTTTACACCCCTTAAAAAGGTTGGAGCGACCCCCGAGGTCACTACCACCTTCTCTTCCGTGAAAACTGAAGGGATATGCACAAGTATAACGATCATGTGCCGAAAAACCTGTAATTCCTGGGTAGCTTGCTTTCTGGAGAGTGAGGGGTGGTCTCTACCCGTTTGGGGGATGATGAGGAGTTGGAGCTAAGAATGAATATTTCTTTCGTGATCAGCGACCCTAATAATGGGTATACGCGTTTGAACCGAATCATTTGAAAGCAAATGGTTTTCCTCCCTTCGGGACTGTTTAATCAGCCCCCTAGGCCTGCTGTCTGGATTTTACTTACTCTATAATCCCCTTCCATATTATTTCAATTATAAGCCGTCGATAAATGACTCCTTAGGCCTGTTTGTATATGAAAATGTAAAAAGGCCCATAAAAGGGGCGGTTCCTGGTCGTTTCAGGGGATTGCGACAGTCAAAAACTTCTCCCACCACTTTCATCGTGTTCAGCACCCTCTAAAATGGGAGGGAGGTAATCCCGACGGCACAAAATATTTACACCCTTTCGCCTCCATTACATAGACTGCAGTTGTATAAAAGTGGATCAACGAAAGCTCAGCTAAACTTGGTTTAAAATCTAAGTTTACAATTATTACAATTAATCTTTGGAATTTAATCCAAATTTAAGTTGCAAAAATCAAATCAACTAGTTTGGCAATTTCTAAAGGATTAATGATTACTTAAATTGGTAATCTGTATATGGCAACTACGCTTTAAAAATGAAACATATTCTTTATAGGATTTTGGAAACAGCGTAGAAAAGAAATTATCTATGAGAACTAAAAGAAAAACTATATGTAAAGAATATTAAGGGAATCTTTGCATTCTTTAAATAATCTGGCTTCTGTTTATGCTAGCAAATTGAAATTCTAAAATAAATTTATCCAATTTCTTATTTGACATTCTCATTATAACACTAGCATCCAACATAGTCCCCTACGGCTAAGCAGATTAAGCTAGTATCTACATGACCCCCTACGGTATGAAGATTCGGTTAAAAATGAGAACAAACGCATAAAATGGATTCATCTACCTACCTTGTCTTAAAGAAATGTTCATTCTAATTGATTACATTTTCATAAAATCTCTCATTCAGTTTCTTGGAAATGCTTAGCATTTGAAACGTTTTTCGCCCTTATTCTGAGCTCATCAGATAGGCACAAAGCCACTCATAAGGATGTTTCATGCAAGACCAAGGTAGTATCCATGAATAAGTATGAAATATTTATATTTGACATTGACTGATAAAACAACAGATCTTTAAAAGTGAATTATCTATTATTTGTTTGGTTATAGTAACGAAACATATTCTTCATAGGATTTTGCAAACAGCGGAGAAAAATTTTATCCAAGAATCCATTTTAGGCCTTTGTTCTCATTTTTAACTGAATCTTCACACCGTAGGGGGTCATGTAGATACTAGCTTAATCTGCTTAGCCGTAGAGGACTATGTTGGATGCTAGTGTTATAATGAAAATGTCAAACAAGAAATTGGACAAATTTATTTCAGAATTTTAATTTGCTAGCATAACCAGAAGGAAGTCAGGTTGTTTAAAGAAAGCCAAGATTCCATTATTTTTTTTATATATAGTTTTCTTTTAGTTCTCATAGATAGTTTTTTTTCTTCGCTGTTTACAAAATCCTATAAAGAATTTGTTTCATTACTATAAGCAAATAAATAATAAATAATTCACTTTTGAACATAAAAATAGGCTTTAGAAAGATATGTTTCTAGTGTCGTTATATCAGCACACCAAATTACAAGTCGAAATGTTTATAGCGGCGCCTAAGAGATACAACAGTTGAAATTTCTATTGCAAGACAATTCAACACAAATAGGTGTACTTCACTACAGTAATTATTTAATTTTTTTAAATTTAATATAAAGGAAGCTATAAGGAATACATCTCCAACGTAACTTTCCATCAACTAGAAAGAGAGTAACATAGAATGGTTGATAGTTTATGAATAACCAAATGGAAAGAGGCGCCCTTGCGCGGGAGAGAAAATTTAGGCTAATGTCACCAGGGAGCCAATGAGACTTTGCACTTAACCGCACGAGATGACGGAATGCCATCAGACGCGATATGCAGTAAACGGAAACCAACTAGGATAATTCATAGATCACAAAATACTTGGCTTGCGAGGAACGAATTTTCAGGCATATATCTGAGAAGGAAAGAATATGTTAAGCAATTTTTTTATTCATTTACAGCCATCAAATAGGTAAATGCAATTTTTTCCATAAAAACCGTTGCCTAAGGAATCACTACTTCCACATCCAGATCTTCCATCTCTTCAAATGAAAATATTTTGACTATATTTGCTCTCTAGTATGTGGAAATAATTCTTCATAAAATTTTAATAATATTTGAGGCAGATGTCAGAAAAAAAATTGAAATGTTGGTTTCTAGCATATACGCCAAAAATGAAGTTTCTGGACTCTTATTAACTTCCTCCACCTATTGTCCCCAATACACTCCCCCCCTTTAACGGAACCATCTCAATATATAATCTAGTTCCAGATGCCATTATAATACATACGCATACCAATTTCAAGTGAATATGTCAATTATATTTTATCAACCTTTAATAATAGTGTGGAGGTAGTGGGGGGGGGGGTTGAAAAATGTTATAAAAAAATCTGAGACCTTGGCTTCTAGAATATACATCAAATTCCAAGTTTCTGTACTCTTACCAGTTTGCTTTACTTATTTACCCATATTCACTAGTATTTAACTCTCAACCCTTCGACGGAATCATCTCGAAATATAATCAAGTCCCAGGTGTCGTTATAAATTTAAAGCAAATATCTCAATTTTTTTTCAACCCCTTTAATAATGGAGTGGGGATCGTGCGAGCGTTGGAAAATATTATACAAAAATTAGGGGCCTTGACTTCTAGTATATATACCAAATTCCAAATTTTTGTACTCTTACCAGCTCGCTTTACTTATTTTCCCCTATTTACCCCTATTTAACCCCCAACCCTTCAACGGAATCATCTCATAATGTAATCTAATTATGGATGCCGTAATAATACATACATGTTCCATATTTTAAGTGAAAATCTCAATTTTATTTTATCAACGCTTTTAATAATGGAGTGGGGTTGGGTGATGGGAGGAATTTAAAATATTATAAAAAATCAGAAGCCTTGGCTTCTGGTATATACACCACATCCCAAGTTTCTGTACTCTTATCAGATTGTTTTACTTATTTTGCCATATTCACCCCTGTTTAACCCCCAACTCTTCAAGGGAATCATCTCAAAATATCTAGTTCCAGATGTCGTTATAATCACATACGTGTACTAAATTTCAAGTGAATACCTCAATTTTATTTCATCAACCCCTGTATTAATGTAGTGGGTGTGGTGGGAGAGTTGAAAAATATTATTAAAAAAATCTGAGTCCTTGGCTTCTAGTATATAAACCTAATTCCAAGTTTCTGTACTCTTACCAGCCTGCTTTACTTAATTTCCTCTATTTACCCCTATTTACCCCCCAACCATTCAACGAAATCATCTCAAAACCTAATCTAGTTCTAGGTATCGTTGTAATATATACGTGTACCAAATTTTAAGTGAATATCTCAATTTTATTTTATCGACCCCTTTTATAATGTAGAGGGAGTGGTGCGGGGGGGTGGAAATATTATTAAAAAATCTGAAGCCTTTGCTTCTAATATATACACCAAATTTCAAGGTTCTCTACTCTTACCAGGCTGCTTTATTTATTGTCCCCTATTTACCCCTATTTAACCCCCAACCCTTCAACGGAATCATCTCAAAATATAATCTAGTTCTAGGTATCGTTATAATATATACGTGTACGAAATTTCAAGTGAATATCTCAATTTTATTTTATCAACCCCTCTTTTATAATGGAGTGGTGATGGTGCGGGGGGTGGGGGGTTGGGAATATTATAAAGAAATCTGAGGCCTTGGCTTCTAGTATATACACCAAATCCCAAATTTTTGTACTTTTACCAGTTTGCTTTACTTATTTTCTCCTATTTACTCTCCTTCACTGGATATGTTCAAAATACAATCCAGTTCCAGATCTCGTTATAGTACATACGTGTATGAAATTTCAAGTCAATATCTTAAACCCTTCCAGAGATATCGTGCGCACAAAGAAAGTCACAGACCGACATACAGAAATTTTTCTTTCGCTGAAATTTAAAATCTCGACGTTTCATGATATTCTAAACCTATTTCAACAAAAAGAAAATTGAAATTTGTTTTACGATACTATATACTTCCCCTCCGCTTTGTGGATGTGGAAGTAAAATGGTATAACATATTTTTGCAGGTTTGGAAAGTCTTAAGCAATTTAACAAAACAAAATTCAACCTGAATTTTATTAAATGTGGAATAAAAAAATCATCCCGCTTTAAAAGGAAGGTGCATCGAATAAAAGAAATTTATATCAAAGCTATTTAAATAAAAAATTACAAATAGCCCAGCATCCCTAACAATATCTCACAATCTTACCATTTACATTAGAAATGTGGAGACTAACGATATGAATGATGTTTTTGTATTATCACTTGGCAGATGTATGCATGTTGTGAAATGAAGGCTGTCACGGTTGTCAGTGGAACAACTTTACTGGAAGAGCAACTGAATAGGAGAATATCAGGACTGCTGCCTACAGCGAAAACTGACAGCCAATTCATAATCATAAAGCACATGCTCAGGTATGCGGTACTTACAATTTAAAATTAGCAGCTACATTTTACGTGAGGTAACAACTTACCATTATCATCTTCGTTATTGTTGATTAAAGTTTTTATGCACAGCGTGTTCCACGTTTTAGCGGCTTTCATACACTCATAAGCTCGTGATGAAACAGTAATTTTCAACTGAGAATATCCATTGAACTTTTGCTAATAAACTGTTCCTAAGTCCCTATAGTTAGAGAGCCGGCGACCATAATGACTGCAGCATTAGCAATGTATGACTTTTTTTTCATTAGGTCCTCCTCTATGACTTTGTTCTCTGAAGTAATGCTCTAGCGTTTTGCTGAGAGGCGCTGGAGGGCCTTAGATTAAAACAATTTAAAGACCCCAAGTCACGGGAAACCTAGTTTCAGACAAGTCGCCCTTTACAAAAAAATTTCCCAGCATATCAAAAATTTTGAGAAAAAAGACAAATTTGGAAAGAAAAAAAGCGAATGTCAAGTTGAAACTTGGCAGGATGGCACATTATATATCCAAGATTACGTGAATAATATTTTGTCGCTCCAGGACTCGCCATTTTATTATTACATTTTTTTTAAATTTGTTGGGCCCAAATTCGCAAAACGTTTGTGCCATGTCTGAAATTCTCATCCTGATTTCTTAATCACCCAAATATTATGGAAAAATAAATATCAGGAAAATGGAACATTGCCAGTTCAACTTCTGACAAGATAATTCAGCGCTGCCGAGAGGCAGGTATCGTCCAGTCAAATGAGCGGAAAAATGACAAGTGGTGATCGAGACGAGCAAGACACGACCCCCCCCCCCCTATGTTTTTTAGACCTCTGAATCGATTGAGATAGGTCTCAAGCCTCATTCGCCCCTAGATTCACGCCTATTGGCTTTTTCAAGCAACACAGTGCGACTTTGTTCTGTTTTTGTTTTTTTACATAAATACATAAATTGAAAAACATATCCTTTATAGGATTTTACAAACGGCAGAAAAAATAGCTATCTATGAGGACTGAAAGAAAAACTAGGTATGTGTAAAAATATTAATGAAATTTTTACATTCTTTCTATAACCTGAATTCTGGTTATTCTAGTAAATTAAAATCCTAAAGGGGATTTGTATAATTTCTAATTTGAAAATTCTCATTCAACAACTAGCATAGATACGGCCTTTAGTCCCCATAGATAGTTATTTTGTCTGCTGTTTGCAAAATCCTATAAAGAATATGTTTCAATACAATTAAGCAAACAAATAGAATAGAATAGAATAGAAATATTTATTCACCATATAGAATATAGTTTATGTACATATGGTAAGTCAGGTACAAGAGCAGTTTATAATCTATAAAACATGTATAAAAAGAGAACAAAGATGTAAATGTAGATTACATATACTACTTTCGAAATATACACTACACACTAAGTAATTGTATATAACATCATACAACAGTTAACTATATTAAAATATATAATGTTGTAGTTGAAAATTATTTACAAAATGAAGAGATCAACAGATAATAAAAATGTATATCGAGTTCTTATGTAGGACATCGCACACCAACTAAACTATATTAAAGCCAGTAATGATCTAATTTATACTTATTTAAAAATAATAGATAATCTAATATATAACGACCTAACAAACATTATTACATTAGACTCTAGATTATAATTTTTATTATAATCGGTACGCTAAAAATTCCTCAATATTATAATACTTTCTAAAAGTAATTTTTTTATTTCAATTTTATATTTGGATATCTGGAGTGATTCTTTAAATTTAGTTGTTTTGTGCTGCGGAATCGATAGAAGCCTCCCGTGTCTCGTATTGCAAGGGTGGCTATCATCAAGAGTTTTAAATTCCTGTAAGTTTGTTTTTGCGTATGTTAAGCATTTGTATATGTAGATACAGGGTACAGTTAGGATCTTCTTTGAAATGAACAGGCTTTTACAACTTTCTCTATAATTCTGATTAAGTGTCCGCCTTATGATCCCTTTTTGTGATACAAACATTCTATATAACTGATTAGACCTACCTCAGATACATATACTTAGTGACAAGTGAGAGTATGCTAGGGCATAATAAACATCCATAAGTCCCTCCTCACTTAGAGTGTCTTTTAGTTGCAGTATTGCAAAATATGCTTTATTTAATTTGCTGCATACGTGATTACCCTGAGGTTCCCACGACAGTGAACTATCTATATATGTTCCTAAGAATTTAGATGTGGCGCTTAGAGGTAACGAATTTAATGAGATAATTTTTCTTGTGTTGAAATTTAGAAACACCTTTTTTCTCATTTAGTATTAATTTATTACGATTGCACCATCCATTCATATCGTCAACAACACCATCAATAGCAGCTGTAGATCAACACTATTTATAGCAGATACAGAAACAGTTGTGTCATCCGCATACATGACTGTGAAGCCGTTTTTTATATAACGAGGAAGATATATATAACAAATAACAATGGTCCCAGTATTGATCTTTGGGGGACACCTAGCATGACATCATATATATCGGATTCAGCCTCATCATATTTTACAATGAATTTTCTGTTTTCGATGTATGAATTTGTCCAGTTTAATAATTTTCCCCTTATTCCTATAGTTTCTAGTTTACTAAGAAGTATATCATTGTTTACAGGGTCAATTGCTCTTGAGAAATCAAATTGGATCGACACTACATACTTACCGTTATCAATTTCACGGTAAATAAAATCAAACAATTTAGCAGTTGCACTCTCTATCTATCTTCCTGATCTGAATCCATACTGGTATTCAGTCAGGATATCATTGTTATCTAAATATATCATGATTCTATTTGATACAATTTTTCCAATGACTTTAGACATTACACACACTAAGGTGATTTGACGATAATTCGCAATATCATTCTGATTACCTTGTTTGAATTTCGAGATTACGGAGGAAGTTTTATATTCAAAAGGAAAGTAACCTTCGAGGATTGATTTATTAATAAGATAGAGGAACTGATCAAAAATATTTAACGAAATGCTCTTTAAAATAGACACAGTCAATCCGTCTACCCCGGCCGATTTCTTATTTTTTAACTCTCTGATAACATCCAAGAGTTCAATATTGATTCACTTTTAAATAAATACATCAATGTTGCATATCTATTTTAAAAGTAATTAATAATGGGAAAAACACATTTTTACAAAAAACAACTGTGGACTATTTTCAGTGATCTTGAACCCTTACTGTGAAATTCTGCACGATAATCGGCTTAAATATTAAAGAAACCTTTGTTCATTTAAATCAAGTTTAGGTCACATAAATAAAACTCAAAATCCCTATGTAAATTTATCTCAAAAACCTCAAAAGTCAATAATACGAATTTATTTAATAACTTTCGCTAGGTAATCAAATAAGCTTTTGACGTACCGATGCCTTATTAATATTTATTATAAAATCTAATTGTTGCAGCTGATCATTTAAAAAATGCTTACTAAAGAAGAAAAAAATTAAATTATTTTAATTTACTGCGAAAATAGAACAAATAGGGACACAACAGATATTTTTAATCGAAGATATCCCCAAAAATCTGTTTGTCATTCAACAGTTGGACGTATTCTCCAAAAATTCAAAACAATCGGCTCAGTTGGTATTGGTCATATTCATCATATTTTTTATTGAAAAAATAAAAAGGAACCATTCCCGCATCGCAAACAGCGAAAAGCGCGTTCGGGGGGGGTTTGGCCGATAGGTGTGAAACTTGAGGGTTAGAAGAACTGGGACCCTGCGCAATCGATTCACGTAGGGGAACATATTATTATAATGGTATTACAGTATCAAAAGTTTTCCGAAATTTGCATGGAATATAGCGCAACCGCGCACTTTACGATAAAAAGCCGCGCTTTGGCGATATCAATTTTGTCAGAAAAGTGTCAATACGAATAGATCCACTTGGACTCATGTCACTTAATAATAAGAATTTTTCCACTTTCTATTTTTGATATGCTGGGAAATTTTTTTGAAAATGTTGACTTGTCTAGAAATGGGTGTCCCGTGACTTTGAGGTCTTACAGGTGCTGTGGAATCATTTTCAGACATGGCTAAAAATTCTTTTGAATTAATTAAAATTGTTTAATCTAAGGCGCTCCGGCGCCTCCTAGCAAAGCGCTAGATCATTACTTCAGGGGACAAAGTTTTAGGGGGGCACCTAAACTCCATGAAAAAAATTCATACATTGCAAATGCTGCAGTCATTATGGTTGTCGTCTCCTTAACTACTAAGCCCTTCAAAGGAAATATGTAAAGAATTAATTCAGATAATTTCTTAAAATTTTGTATGTATGTTCCATTATTTAAAATATTTTAATGACTTGTAGAAAAAATATGAATTACAAAATTTGAAATTGTCAACTTCAAATCTCTGACAATGATACCAAATAGTTAGTAATTAGTACTATCCAGTGACCTACGTAGATGAAATAATAGATATGAGACTATTTTAAACGATCCTTCATCGTAGAAAATAGGTCATCCAGGTGAAACGTGGAACGAAGAATTTTTACTTCCCCCCCCCCCATTTTTTCACCTTATTTCCCGCCCCATGTTATAATCGACAGGTAGTAATTACTACATAAATGTATGGAAATGTGACCAAGTAGACTTATAAATTTACTGACAAGAAATTAAGAAAGTCCTTCATTTTACTGCCTATTGTCCCCATGAAAAACGTTAATATGTTATTTGAAGCAATACTTATATCAGATTAATATCGTGCCTATACTCATCCGGTTAATAAGGTATTATAGAATACTATGCCATATGTATTGATATAATTACTCTCTTCCTCCCCTATTTTTTTAGGCCCCCTTCTTTTATTTTATACCCCCCCCCCCTGCTTTAATACAACGTGAAAATATGCGTTAAGTGAACTATATGAAATAATCAATGATGTATTATTTTCAGGTTGGTTAATTATTCCAGGGCATTGGAATATTGATGAAATTCGATCAATTCTTATTATTTTACCTGTTGCTCTTAATTCTTTTGCGTTTATGAGCGGTTTCAATCACTTGATAAAAACCCACATTCCCAGATAATACAAGGTTATCCTACGGACATCCTAGGGATACAATAGCTAGGATATAGCAATATCCTGAGGATATCCTAAGATATGCGAGGAATATCCTTGGGATCCAGAAGTGGCACTACTTTCCGTATCTTCTGAATGTCCACTGACGTACTTTTGTATATCTTTTGGATATCCCTGGGACCCTTAGAGGATCGGTTTTATGCTATCCTTAGGACACCACTGTGGGCTTTCAGGGCCGTAGTTTACTTAAACAGCCAGACTGCAAGTTACTTTCAAACAATGTTAAAGACTTGGTACACTACTATGTCCTCCATTCACTGTTAGCATCTTACTCCGAAATAGTATTTTTGCTGCTTGTAAGCTTTATGTCAGCACTGTTACTTGAAACTACTGGGGCATTTAAATTTAAAAATAAGTAGCAAAAATATTATTTTGGCATAAAATGCTAACAGTTTCCCTCGCATTGGAAAATATAATAGTGACAAGCTGCTAACATCGTTTGAAAGCAAATTTCCAGTAAGTCCGATGGCTATTTAAGTTACTAGGTTACCGAACGTGATTTCCTAGGTATCGCTTGTACCATTTGTATCGGAGTGTACTACCTCACTTCTATTGTAATAAATGTGTTGACGTTTTGCTGATAAAAGTAAAACATTTATACCTTTAAAGTCATTCTACTGATAAATTCTGAATTATATTGTTGGATATTATTCTTAGAATAGGTTTATTACATATAATGTGTTGTAAAATATCTAAAAAATAATTTTTTGACATTTCAAATTTCACTAAAATATTTTTCTTACGAAATTACTTTACACCTTGAAATTTTATACATCAACGAACAATTTAAAATAAAATGTAATTTTTCTCGGCAGAACTTCTTCATTTGGCTGTGATAGATATGCTCCAAAGTATGGCCTGGGTTCCGCATGATTCAATTTTGCGATATAGTTAACTTAAATTTCCCCGGCCGCCACTGTTCTTTACATTTACGTATATTTAAAGAAAGTGCATATTTAGTAGTAATATTTTCCTTGTCTCCTTTCTTTTCTATCAATTGCGTACCTCAACCATGTTTTTATAACGTCATCTGTATTCTTTCCTGATAAGGGTAACCTTAATTCTGCAGGTTGCTTCTAAAATGAAATACATATATTTATATGGGGACTTACCCTATACCGGGTGAGTCACGAGTAAATTTTAAATTAAAAGTCTAATTTAATGTAAGAGTCAAAACAATAAACATAGCAAAACTATATCAAAATAGATATCGAGATGGACACAGAATCAATATACACAAATGGTACCTATATTTAGCTTAAAATTCTTAGATAACTAAATACATAATTACACAAGTTTTCTTGAAAAAATAATTTAACAAATGTTTTAAAGTTTTTTTTTGTGTTATATAAAATCATTTCAAATCAGTTCATTACAAAAGCTAATTTTAATGAAACTGATGAAAATAAAACAATTGCAATATTACATACCTTGATTTACATTGCGCAGACCACTTGCTGCACTTTGATCGATTATGTATAATTCTTGACGAAAACAAATAAAGAACTCTTAAACTATCATTTTATTTTGATAGCGACCATCATAAATCGATAATCGATGGCACCGAAATCGTGATAGCGTGATGCACTGTGCGCATACCCACATTAAGAATATTCGGTTTGTCAATAAACTAAGTATATGTTGAAAAGGTAAACCGGCTAACAGGTAAAAAATAATATTGGTTACTTATACTTATATGTAACTTTAGATACAATGATTAACCAGTAGTAAAGGTAAGAAAGTCATTATTGAAGTTATCAGTATAATTTAAAAGTAATTCTGATGTCATCTTATTTAAGTCACAGCTCACTGGTATGCCTTTCTATTGATTTATTATTGCTTACGATTCAAGAGGTCCGTGGTTTGATTCCACCGTATTTATTTTCCTTTAAATTTATTTAATACATGTGTATAAATATAATTTTGTTTTATAGATAGATATTTTTTAAAAAAGGATGGAAAAAATGTTCCCTTTTTTTGGATATCTGTAACCCTTTCTTGGGCCCTTTGCGTGGCGGCATCTCTTCGTCTGGAAGCGATAGGTCTGGGTACGGATGTTTTCTGAGTATTCTCACCTAGGTGCCGGGCGCCACCTAACCAAGATGGAGGGCTAGGGGGGGAAAACAAGCGAAGAGGTTTTTCCCTTAATAATATAATTAATATAAAGATAAGCTTCACAGTCAGAAGTGAGATAACCTTAATTTGCATAAACTAGATTAAATTGGGTAATTTCTATTTTTGAACCCCCACCCGCTGCGCTACGCGTGGTTCACACTTTAAGGTTACTTGAATAATATCTGTGGATCTTATTGTAATATTAATAAAATATAGTTAAATAAATTTTCTAATTTTTCTCTTTGACGATCTCTCCCTCGCAGGCTCGGTGATAAGAATTAAGTATCAATTCGCCGTAGGCAGGAAACCTTTTGAGAGTGGCACACTACTTGCCCTGTGGAATTTTCTAATAGAAAGTGGAAAAAAATATTCTGACCTTACGATCTTCGTGAGAGGTTCTCTTGTCGATTAGAGCATCATAGGGTTGCTTACGATCCAAGTTCGGAAGGCCTACTCCACTGATATGACAGTTAGTCCCCAGAATACAATATGTTATATTGTTGTGGCAAAACCAATAATAAAAACAAAAGTCCGACGAATCTCCTGCTTAGAAAGGCCTTTGTGTAAATAATTTAAAATATACAGCACCACAACAATCGTAGAAAATGGCGATAGGAATTTTTCTGTTCCTTCGCTCGTTAACTTAATTAAGAAATCCCCCTTTTCAATATTCAATTTGCGCAGATCGCTTAGGTGGGGCTCGGATAGGAAACATCGGAACCTAAGGACGGCAACCACACATACCAGTAGGTACTTTATTGGTTGACTATAACCACTGTACACGATTTAGCAACATCTCACTTAATTTGAACAGACATACAGAGTGTGTGAGAAAAATCCAAAATTACCGTTACATATCCGTGGGTAAACTGGACAAGACAATCCATGAATATCGATTCAATTACATGCGTAGGATATATATATTTTATGCTGTATATCCACACTGTGGAACACTACCTAAGTGTTGTGTTTGAAATCATAAATAAAATTCACAAATTTGTATGTATTTTAGGAATTAATCATAACAGTTTTACTTTAACGGATCATACAGAAGCAGGAGTATCTGTGGTTTATTTAATTGATTCAAGTTCACTTATTCTCATCGAGTAGGATGCAGAGAATGAAACTTGGTATTGAATACGAACAAAATATTTAAATAAACATAAAATGAAGTTATTTTAGTTTAACAAGGTTATTCTAAATAGTATATAATAAAACATGAACTGATAGAGAATCACAATCTCATTTAAAATGATTTAGAATGAAATTGGAAAACAAAAAAGTAAATTTTATAAAATCTGACATGCATGTCAATACTTAGGGCTGAAAATCATATTTTGTGTAGAAACACTGTAAATCTACACAAAATGAATATTGAATGAAAGACTATCAACAGTAGTTGCAGTGCAGCGTAATTATTTTAGAAATAGTAAGTCCATATATTACAAAACACTGAATGATTAGTTATAGATAGTTATATTTTCTGCTGTTTGCAAAATCCTATAAAGAATGATTCAATACAATTATAAGCAAACAAATAATAATTCATTTTTTAAAACATACATAGAGTATATAGGCTCCAATACTAGTTAGCTAATAGATAGGTGAGGTTGTTTTTATCAGTCAATGTCAAATATAATCATTTCACACTTATTCATAGAAATTGTCTTGGTTTTGCATGAAACATCTTTATGAATGGCTTTATGTCTTTCTGATGAGCTCCAGAATAAGGGCGAAAAACGTTTCAAAGGCTAAGCATTTCCAGGAAACAGAATGATAGATTTCATGAAAATGTAATCCATTGGAATGAACAATTTTTTAAGACAAGGTAGATAAATAAATTCATTTTAGGTCTTTGTTCTCATTTTTAACTGAATCTTCATAATCGTAGGGGGTTATGTGGATACTAGTTTAATCTGCATGGCCGTAGGGGACTGTGTGGATGCTAGTGTTAGAATGAGAATTGTCAAATAAGAAATTAGACAAATTCATTTTAGGATTTTAATTTGCTAGCATAACCAGAATTCAGGTTATCGAAAGAATGCAAAGATTTCATTAATATTTCTACACAAAGTTTTTCTTTTAGTTATAGATAGTTATATTTTCTGCTGTTTGCAAAATCCTATAAAGAATGATTCAATACTGAATGACATTTTAAGTTTTCAGATATTTTCAAATATCATTGCAGAAAGGTGTTTTGTAAATGATATTTCACATCATGCAGAAAGAAAGGACTAATAGTATGATGTTAAATGTTTGTTGGCGTATCAATTTCTTGTTTTAGTTTATAATATAAATATTCTGTCAGTATGGAAACTGCAGTACGTTTTTAACTACTAGCATTTTGTGTTTATCATTGTTATTCATCTAAATGTATGAATTAGTATTTATTTGAGATTGGAATTGTTAATTGTAGTTATAAGTAGATTTTAAGAAAGTGTATGTAATATGTCAATATATTTCGAGTAATTATAATTATTCACTTAATCCTGAAAAGTAGAATAAGAAACTTATCAGGAAAAATAAAGAATTAAAAACAGTATTCACTTAAGGTAAAGAACAAACAAAACTGAATAGTTTAAATTTTAAATTAAAATTAAATTTTGAAATATTAGATCAAAATAGAAAAAAACAATTGAAATATTGGAAATTAACCCATTGAAACGACTAAAAATAACAAATCAGTTGATCACACACCGCTGAACAGCGAGCTGCGAAATATATTCATCCAAGAATAAATATTAAATTGAAAAGAGAAGAAAAGTGGTGAATAAGTTGAAGGTTACAATCCAGATATATTGATATCAAGAAAAATTTGTAAAGTATATTAAATATAAAAGTGAGTAAACTTTAAAAGTATTAAGAAGTAGATTATCCGGAAAGCAGATTTAGAAGTATTTGTTAATCCAGTTAACAAATTTATATGGTGAAGAAATTTCAAACGTCAATCAAGTGATAGAAATATTTCAAGGAAATCTTGAAAATAAATTGGAGGTTATAAACAAACGTCAATCCAGAAAAGAAGAAGAAGAAGCCTTGAGAGGTTTAAAAAGTCAGTCAAGTGACATTATATTTCAAGGATCATAATAACCAGTTAGAGGTTATAATTTAACATTACTCGACTCGAAAGAAAGACAAGGTAAAGCTTTACAATATCAGAAATCCATGGTACATATTTATTTTAAATAAAGGCCATATTTATCATTTTAGTTAAGTTAGATTTTGTTATTTAAATTTGTTAATTACATTCCAAGTTCAAATTTGTTAATAAATTAATACTTTGTTCGTTCAATACTGAGTTTGATTTATTTAGATTGTTATCTTGATCGATGAGCATTTATTGAACCGACTTCGTTGGACCCTGAGTAAGAGTCATTCTATAGATTGTAGATGGTCATGCTAATGGTGTTCTATAGTCTATAATATTAACAGCTTTTAAGAAACTGTTTGGCGCTCAATAAAATCATTTCAATTTACTTTTAAAAAGTAATTTCGAACGTATATAAAAAATAAAATAGATAGCAGAATATAGAACAATATATATGTTGTACTCCTATAGAATACCCACATCCCGTTGGAATATCCGTAGGCAATCAATTCCCAGGTCAACTCTGGGATAACCTATGAATAATGTGTATGGGATGATCCCAAATTTGGGGCAGCGGAACTATAATAGGATATCCTGAGGTTATCGTGTGCTGCCTGGGTTGTTAACATTATTCTATATAAAGTTTAAAATCCACTACGAAACTTTCGTGTCAATTCATGAACTGTAGAATTCTGAGGTTTTCCGTTTTCACGGCTTCATTATCCATGCTGTATCACATATGCAGAAAAAAATATTTATTTGTTTGTAAAACAAAATGTAAAAGGCAACATACTTAAATTAACTCCATACTTCTTAATGGTATCACGCTGAAGAAATGTGTTGCATGAAATTAAATATTTCTGGCACTGATTCTGCCTCAGATATCCCTCTCGTTGCACTCGTTGCTGATGAACAGCAATATTAGTAAAAATTGCGCATTTGTTTTATTCCAGTGAGAGCACCATCAACCGTTGTTTATTTTTAAATCCATTATTTCTTAAATTATAGACACTTACTTATATGTTGCAGACAATTTTATATTAAAAAATATTGTACCTATATGTAAATTACCTGTTTGTTTTAATTGGTTTAAGTATAATTTATACGTTTTGTATGGAAATGGAGTATTCGTTAACTAGTAGTTCGTATTAATTAAATATTGAAAAACCGGACCGGTATTCCATGTCTACATTCTTCCTATAAATACCAGTTAAATTCGTGAATTACATACAACTTTACTTGTTAAACATTGAACACTCCAGCTGATACAAGCTGTCCCTTTCGGTAACTGTATCGAGCGCAGCGCTAGCAAAAGCAATACTAAAACCTAAAGTGAATATAAGGTGAAATACTTAGTACTCAAATTAGGTATACAGGGTGGTTCAAGTATGCCGACATTAACTTCTAAGGGTGATTCTGCATCAAAAAATATGAAAAAAAGTTTATATGTATAAACATGGGCCCGGAAATACCTTCTAAGGGCGCTGCGGGCCTCTAAAGGGGGCACCCAAAATTGACATTTTATTTCATATCTCAGGAACCCGTTGAGCTACAGTGACTAGTTTTTGCACGTGATTCGATATCAATAAAGGTCATTATCTCATGTTATCCACCAAGGATAAATTCAATCAGGAGTGCACAAAATTGGAATGGGAGGACTTACTTCTTCCCCCAGATTTTTTGTTGTAAATTTTCTGTGATTGTCTCATCGGAATATGATTCCTTGGCTATAAATACACAAAAAAGGTTATCTTGTTGTAATGTCGTAGGACCAACCGGTTTCGAGACATTTGAACCTAAAGGAATTTTTCCAGTCGTCTTGCGTAAACAGAGTTTTTTCAATAAATTCATCATTTTCTTCAGATTTTCGCAAGTCCCATGGACAGAAGGCCATCTTTCGAGCTACACTTGCAATAATTCACGACGTATCTTTTTGTTTGACGTGCTTTCTTCCATTTCCATTTTAACATTTTTTATTCTATTTAACTACATACATAGCATGACTAGGTCTACTTAATGTTAACTACATTTTACAAAACTGACATTTTAAATTATTGTTAAAAATAACCACAAAATGCCAGCCGCCAGATGGTATGGCCGAAGACCCAGGAATCCATGCTTTTTAATTATTTTGATCGCCGGGAGAAGACATTTGTATAATATTTATGCCTGTTTATTTAAATTATCTTTTTTAAAAAAAGTTAAAAGTTTGTAAAAAGGTTTGTGGAATTTTGAATACTACTGAAATTACGTAGGGAAAATAGCAAAACCCTACTTTAAATAATTCAATGACTAAAGACCGAGGCATATTACTGCCTGTTTTATGGAAATTAAAAATTAAGGAATTAAATAGCTTGTCAGTGGGCAAAGGTGGTGAAATGAAGGTAGAATGTTTCGTGGTTTTTGTGGTAATGTAATTTGTCCGGAACGTGGTTTGACTGGGTTAGTTATTGTCACCGTCTCTCAATGCTTTCTTCCGGTTGTCTAGCGCATATACAAGCGGAAGCGTCACTTTAGCGCTGATCTTAATTTCGGTTATTCTAGAGCACCACCTTTGCAATATTTACGTGGAGCAAAGGTCCTACATTAGCCTCCTAACGCAGCCTGTTGCAGTGGGGCTGGGATAGCTACAGTGGAGAAACGGTTATGTCCAGGGGTCCTGGACGGCAGATTAGACTTTAACTCACATTCAACAGTAAAAGGCACATATCGATAAATAACAAAGGTTAATAAACATAGCAATATTTATAACAACAAAATAAAATGAATCAGTAAGTACCAAGATACCAAGCTCATTATAAACAAAAAATAGAAATTTAAGATATGTCATTTTAGTTTAATTTGATACAAAGCTCAGAGTACGAGGAACTAGGCGAGGAAAAGCTAGGTAACTACTAGTTACTTAGATTAATTCGGAAGCAAGCGGTGGTAAGCAAGCAAATGGTGTGAGCGATAAGAGCAGTAAGTAATAAAAACAAGCAGTGCCAGGCAAAAGCAGGCGGTTATCTACAGCAATAATCATGCTTAAATGAACGGTCAGAGTGTAGATGTGAATAAAACTGATACCAAATAAATAAAACGGTTTTTGGATTCGGTGCGGTGTGTAACATAAATTACACTCGGATCGGAAAAATAAAACGGTTATCGAGTTCGGTGTCAGCTTGCGCCGAAGTTTATTTTGTCTAGACGGACAGATATAAATAATCAGAACGGCCGTATTTCGGTTCGGTTTAGAAATATTAAAATTACATTAACACTTGTTGGTTGGTGTTTGCCAAGCGCTTCAAGCCCCGCAGCTGAGTTTCTTTATTAAGTAAATTTCGGTTCGGCCACGTGCTATCTTGTCGGAGTTAATGCTGAAAATGTCTATATATCAGAATATAAAGATAGGTAATTTAATTGTGGTAGCCTAGATTTTGTTCTCAATTCCCGGACTATAATAAATTTCTAAGAAAAATATTTCAAAGTAATGAATTTTTTTCAATTCATATCAGTACGAAATATTGGAAACAAAATGAACGGTAAATTACAATTTCTACCCATTCGGTAAAACTATAACGAATTGAACAAACATTATTTTACAACAACACATTTTATTTAAATTCGTATAAGCATAAAATAGTTTAAATTAAATATACGGTAATTACAATTTCTACCCACTTGGTAAAAAAACAGATGTTATTTTAACTCAATGCAATGGACAAGCGGTCCATTTAAAATAATATAAACGGTAAACGGTATTCTGGTTTTCTCTCGATATATCATCTAGGTTCTTTTTCCCTCGGGAAATTCTTTGGAATCACAGCTATTCGGATAAAATCGCGAGAATTTAACAGGTCCTAAATCGGACACATTGCTAATAATTTAACTTTAAATTGAAATTTACATGGCTAAGTCGAAAAATATTAATTAGATTCTGATACATTTTATCGGAAATTATTTTAAAATTATTGCTTTAATACACACATTTTTGTGGAATAGTCTTATCTGTGTTAATACAGAAACGTCGACAAGGACCAGTGACGGTGATAAATCAATGTGTACTTACATGCGGTGAAGATCGGGATATAATAGTCAACTTGACTATTCAACGGACCGGGCCAAAGTGATATTTAATGAAGATCATTTGCGTTGGTTGACTCACCAATGCCAAAGTCAAATTTTGTAATCATCGCGAGTCCTCTCACGGCCAGGTTTTTGACATTTTCTGTTTAAGGTAGAAATCTGTATCGCAGTTTCAACTAATTAAATGAGGGGATATCTATAACAATGATTTTAACGTATGTTCGAACGTAGACGGGGCATTATTATTAATTTAATTTGCATTTTTGGCAATGGAAAATTCACTTCGTTACAAAACTTCTTACCACTGATCAAATTGCCTGGCTTTTTATCATTTAACTAGTTATTATTTAATTGGTAGTTATTGGTTTCCAATATGGAATTGTCACTAATGACATAAAAGTTAAGGTTCTCATGCAGTCTTTGATAAGATAATTTCAATTTTTATTTAATGAGTTACACTTTTGAAAAACAGGCAGATAGAATTTATTATACGACCGAGCCTGGGGTAATGCTGCTGAAGCAAGAAGATTGTACAAAGAAGCTTTCCCAAATAGAAGAGTACCTTGCGAAATATTTTTTATAAGTGTAGATCGTTCGTTATTAGAAAGAGGTAAGTTCTATTCAGACAAGAAACATTCTGGCCCAGATCGTTATGTTAGGACCCCAGAAACAAAAGAAGCAATATTAAATGCCGTAATTGCGAATCCCCAAATTAATGCTAGAGAGCTAGCGTTACGGGAAGGTGTGTTAGCATCGTCTGTTTGAAGGATGTTACATGAACAATTACTGTATCCCTACCACATGCAAAGGGTGCAATCGCTCAAACCAGAAGATATACCAAAAAGGGAGGCCTTCTGCCGATGGCTTATGCGAAAATATGAACTTATTCAAAAAATTTTGTTTACGGACGAACCGGGGTTTACGCAGGATGGTGTCAACTTTCACAACAATCATATGTGGGCAGAAGAAAATCCTCATGCTCTTTTCAAGTCGAGGTACCAATAAAATTTTTCCATCAACGTTTGGGTAGATATACTTGGTAACAGATTATTTGGACCATTTGTTTTCCCTAATAATTTCGATGGATTATTTTATATAGATTTATTTAAGAAAAAATTTAAGAGATCTCTTGGAGGATGTGCCGTATGAGACCAGAAGAACAACGTGGCTCATGCACGATGGTGTACCTCCCTATTTTAGAATAGTTGTTCGAAATTATTTAAATGCAGCTTATTCCAATAGATGGATTGACAAATACGAACCAGTAGCTTGGTCCCTCCGATTCCCCTACCTAAATCCTCTTGACCATTTTTCTAGGGTTATTTGAAAAGCCTTGTCTACTCAATTCCTGTGACAAATTTTGAAGAGTTACGTGAACGTGTAGCAATGGGTTGCGAAATTATCAGGAACATGTCAGGAATTTTTCAACGGGTCTTTGATTCAATGAATCGTCGTCTAGCAGCTTGTGTGAAAATGAGTGGAGATCATATTTAATTTTATTTGGTAATTTTTAAAACTTGTTGAATATTTTAATTTAGTAATAATTTGTTATTTTTCCTTAGTTCATTCAAGAGAATTATACATAGAATTTCACTAATCTGGGACTCCCTCTTCAGAGGCTCGTGGAACCCTTAGGAGGGATTTCCGGACTGGACCCATGTTTATAACTTTTTTTCATATTTTTTTTTATGTAAACTCCCCCTAGAAATTAATGACCGCATACTAGAAACACCCTGTATAAAGAATAGTAAGTAAGACATGACATATATAAGACCGTATCCTGGATTTGCCTTTTCCACATAAATTAATATGTTTTAAAATTTATAAAACATTTAGTAATATATTATGAAAATATCTTGATATTCTTAGAACTAATTTGGATTAGATTATTGAGGTTTGGCGACAATACACAGTGGTCCGAATACGAAAAAAAGTGACCATAATTCAAATTTCTAAAGTATATTGTACAAGATTGTTTTGCTCTTAATACATTAAAGGATAGTCCGGGTAATATTATCTGGAATATAAACCTCTATCTTCCAAGGACCTATTATTAATATTCCTTTAAACTCAGGTAACTGCAAATTGCAGTATGTACCTCATTTTGCTTATTATGATTTCAATTTGCAATTTTAACCAAAATATCTTTAAGGTACTCTATTTTGTTGTAACACTAAACGAAGAATTTTATTCTGCTGCTATTTCTAGTTTTCAAGCTGTTTCTGCGTCATATTTCAACGTTTATGAGGCATTACCAACATTCCCTACAGGCCCACTGGCCATATCACTTTAAAATATAACCTAACTACCCCTGATTATATAATACAAACAATTCCAGTCAGCCAGACTTGTAACTGTCCAGTTTTGTCCTTATGCAAATAAGGAAATTATAGAGGTTTTAGACCGAAGTACTACTCTTGTAAATATTCCTGTCCACTATAAACAGAAATATATTTTCTAGTTAATACTATATAGTTTAGTTTTTGTCAATATTATATGTTATAATATAAATATTTGGACATTTAGAGCACGTATTTTGTGATTGTCCCCGTAACCAGGAATTATTTTTCTTCCCTTTTTTAGAAATTTCGTGTTTAACTGTTTCTTTCCATGGTTCTTAGAATACCTACAAAACGACAGATTTTTTATATTTTACATCGTTCGGTTATTTGAATCGTATTACATAATATCTATTTCGAGGTCAGTGTAAAAATGAACAAATAACAAAGTCGAACGAATTTTTGTCCTACCTCAATTACTTCCACATCCACATAGTGGAGTGGGAGTATAGTAATCGTAAAAAATATTCATTTTTTTTTTTTTTTGAAATAGGTTTAGAATGTCACGAAACGTCAATATTTTAAATTTGGGCGGAAGAAGATTTTCTGTCTGTCGGTCTGTAACTTTTTTTGTGCGCACGATATCTCTGGAAGCGTGTAAGATATTGACTTGAAATTTTATACACATATGTACTATAATATAATCTGGAACTGCACTGTTTTTTGAAGTCATCCGATGAAGGGTTGGGGGTAAATAGGGGTAAATAGGGGAAAATAGGGGAAAATAAGTAAAGCAAGCTGGTAAGAGCACAAAAATTTGTGATTTGGTGTATGTACTAGAAGCCAAGACCTCAGATTTTTTATAATATTTTTCAACTCTCCCACCACTAGATTATATTTTGCAATGATGCCGTTGAAGGGTTGGGGGTAAATAGGGGTGAATATGACAAAATAACTAAAACAAGCTGGTAAAAGTACAGAAACTATTTTAAATTCCTCCCACCACCTCCAGTCCATTGTTAAAAGGGTTGATAAAATAAAATTAATATTTTCACTTAAAATTTGGTACATGTTTCTATCATTACGACATCTATAATTAGATTATATTATGAGATGAGGCCGTTGAAGAGTTGGGGGTTAAATAGGGGTATATGGGGAAAAATAAGTAAAACAAGCTGGTAAGAGTACAGAAACTTGGAATTTGGTCTATATACTAAAAGTCAAGGCCTCTGATTTTTGTGTAATATTTTTCAACTCTGCCACCACCCCACCCCCACTCCATTGATAAAATAAAATTGAGATATTCACTTGAAATTTAGTACATGTAATATACCGACACCTAAAAACAGCTGGAAAGAGTACAGAAATTTGAAAGTTGGTGTATATACTAGAAGTCAAGGTTTTAGACTTTTTTATAACATTTTTCAACCCCTCCACTACCCCCACACCATTATTAAAGGGGTTGATAAATTATTATTGACATATTCAATTAAAATTTGGTACGCGTATGTATGTTAAAGAAACTTCATTTTTGACGTATATGCTAGAAACCAATACTTCTGCCTCAAATATTATTAAAATTCTATGACCAATTATTTTCACATACTAGAATGCAAATATTTTCCTTTAAAAAAACTTGGATGGAAAATCTGGATGTGGAAGTAGTGATTCCTTAGACAGCGGTTTTTTATTTTAAGAAAAAAATTTCATCACTTTCTTACGGTTCTCCTAACTTTTCCAATGAGAATTTGTAACATATAAATTTCTTTATATTTAACTCAAAATTAAACTCACTTAAATGTGAAATATTATTCTATTGAATTAGCCCACTGTAAATAATACAGATTAATTAAAATAAAACTAAAATGCCTCTGGAACTGTCTTACTTGTTGAAAACAATTCAAGTAGTAGTAAAAAGTTCTGAATTAAATCCATGTGGTGAAAAGAATATTCAGAATCTTATTTTTTCGCAGTTTTCCTTAAATATCTCTGGTTGTATAATCCGTATCGCAATAAAGAAAGAGACATAAATTACACTAGTTTACAAATAAATAAAAAGGTCTGACCGATGAGATTCCATTACCGTAACCCAAAGGTTCTTGATGTGCTGAACAGGATGCCGCAGTCCGTTTAGCGTCATCACGTTAGGATTTCGAGAAAACCTAACCTAAGAAATACAACATTTTAGAACTTTGCGATTTTCTCACTCGAGAGAGAAGTTTAGACAAAAATTGCAAGAGGCAAATAGAGTTCGGAATCACCCGGGGAATATTCCCAAATTTCTTCGAAATTGTCCAGTGCCCTTTTTAATGCACTTGAAAACTCCACAATGCTCTTTTCTGCAAAGGACATTGGACAATTCCTAAATAAATTGAGAATATCCCTAAGATGATTCCAAACTCTTTTCGCATCTTGCAATTTTTGTCCAAACTTCTTTTTCGAGTAAGAAAATCGCAGAATTCTAAAATTTTGATTTTTCCTCGCCGGATATCTAAAAAAAAGTGACAATTTCGGAAGAAATGTTTCGAACAAAAGTAGCCTATTTTTAGTCAGACAATCCGAATTTACAGTAAAATTCAGGCCAAAATATTGAATGAATTAATTTGTGCATGAACGAAGGCGAAAGAGGTGCTTTTAGCACTTAGGTTAAGTTTTCTCGAAACCGTGACGTGATGACGCAAAACGGACTGCGGCATCGTGCTCAGTACTTCAAGAACTGTCGGTCTACGGTAATGGAATCGCATTAGTCGGATATTTTTTTTTGTAAACCTGTGTTACTCAAAATGAAATTGCGAAGAAAACTAGATTTGTCCAAAAATTTTTGGTCAATATGCCAAGTCCCAAAAAACTAAGACATTTTGGGGAGGCTATTTTGAAACAATTGATGATAACTTGAACAATAATGCACATATGCCAACGAAACTTTAGAAGAATATATCCCGTGTGGAGTTAAACCATCAAGCAAGTTTCAATTTAAAATATTTAAAATAGCTCCTATGAAACAATTGCAGTCGAAAATCGATTCGTCGATTGGTTAGGGGCATCAAGTCATGCATCAAAAATTTCTATTTCAGCTTAAAGTTGTTTTTATGTTCTTTGTGGTGGTATAAACAAAACTAAATTTTAAATTTAAAACCAATTTTACTCATTTTTTCTATTTTCTTTTTTTTTAACAAGTGAATTTTTCCATCAATATTTTGCCCAAAAATAAAAATTATTAATGTATGTTAAAAGTACACGAACTATTGAAAAAAGGTAGTTTTATCTACACCAATTGGGACCCTGGATATTATTTTATTTGCATTGTGGCCATCCATAAGCGAGACATAACGACTTGAACATTTTTTCGCTATTAAAATTTTTAATATTTAGTTTTGTTTATACCACCACAAGGAACATAAAAACAACTGTACGACTTGATGCCCCTAAACAATCGACAATTCGATTTTGGAGTTTGCAATTGTTTTTAGGGAATTATTATAAATATTTTAACTTGAAACTTGGCTTGATGGTTTGCCTCCAGAAGGGGTATATTCCTCCAACATTTCGTTAGAATATGTGCATAATTGTTCAAGTTATCAGGAATTGTTTCAAAATGGTTTCCTTAAAATGTGTTTATATTTTACGACTTGACATGTTGAACGAAAAGTTTCTGACAAGTCTGATTTTCTTTGCAATTTCATTACGAATAAACAGGATTCTAAACATTCTTTTGTTTAAACAAAAGTTTGCCACCACACGGATTTAATCCAAAACATTTTACTATATTTCTTGAAATTTTTTTTTTCCAGCAAAATAATTTCTGTAGTAATACAATTCCTTTCTAGGCCATTTAAACCCTTAGATTTACCACTATTACTTCTCTAGTTAGTTAATATTTCATAAAAAGAATTAAACAATCCCTAATTGGGAAAACATACCGATGTAATATTTCAAAGCACACTATGTTTGGAGCTAATAAAGAGATATTATTATTGGAAAGTGTAGATAACAGAAGCTTCCAGAAGCGAGGGTTTTATGATTAATGCATAAACCTAGACGAAAATATAATCCTTCATGGATTGAATTTTATATAGATTTATAATTCACATCTATTTTTTAAATGAAATTTATTTATATATTGTCTGCGTCTTATTAACTTGAATTTATAAGTCAACGTAAAATGATTTAAAGCAATATATTTTATCTCGCCTATATTATTGTGCCTATATTAGTTTATTTCCTATTTATTTTATTTTAATCGTACATCATCCAGCAATACAATACCGTTTATAGGATGGTAATTGATTTAATCAAATAATCAATGTTATAACTGGACAAATTTTTTTAAATAATTATCGCAGAAGAAATTTTGTACAGAAATCTGTTCTATAATAGGCTGATCTCAAATTAATATCGAATAAAAAACCTCTGCCTAAGGAATCACTACTTTCACATCCAGATTCCCCATCCAAAAATATTAGAAAGAAATTGTATATACACCAACTCCCAAATTTCTGTACTCTTACCAGCTTACTTTAGTTATTTTCCCTTCTTTAAATACAATCCAGTTTCAGATCTCGTTATAATACAAACGTGTACAGAATTCCAAGTCAATGTCTTAAACCGTTCCAGAGAAAACGTGCGCACAAAGATAGTTACACCGACAGACTGATCGATAGACAGACCGACAAACAGACAGATATTTATATAATGTTTTCGCTCAAATTTAAAATCTCGACGATTTGTAACATTCTAAACTAGTTCACAAAATAAAATATTTGAATTTTTTTTACGATTACTATACTTCCACCCCATTATGTGGATGTGGAAGTAAATGTCTGTATATACGTGTGTAGACAGTTTCTCTTAGAGTTGAAACTTTTAGGCAAAAGCACGTATCTAAAATATCACGATGGAATACTCCTAACTGAAATTAGGCCATATCTATCTATGATCGCCAGAGAAGTGCAAACTAACATATTACATGTAATCCCTGTTATATTATAATCTTAAAACAAAATGTTACTAAGGTTTTTGATTAAGTACAGAAGAATATGCAGATATACAAGATATCAACATTATATCTTGTTCGATGTGTCAATGTTACGAAACGAAAGAAAGTTTCAGCCTAGTGTTGCCAACTTTGAATATTTATTAAAAGTGATAAATGATCTGTTAGACTTAAAGTTTTCACTACAAATTTGAAACATTTTTAGAATAGCATGGTGGAATACTCCCTACTGAAATTCAGTTATAGCTGTTATATCCGGTGATAGTCAAATCATGCAAACAGTCAAGTTTTATACAGTGAGATCCATTCATTACTACGTAATTTACAATTATTTATGAGTAAAATTCTAAAACACGTCAATTTTTTATTCCAAAATGAAATGATTTGAGCATAATTTTATACCTCCCCCTTCAACTCCCTTGAAATGACAGCTACCCCTTTAAAAAATTTTAATGAAACGAGGCGAGGGTGCGTATAATAGCCCATTTGAAAGGGTTTTTAATTATCTATCCAGCAATATAAGATTTTTTAAATTTCCTTAATTTTTTTATTGAAGAATATTACATTTTTAATGTTACTAAGTAAACAAAAGAACATGAAACAGTTTAAATCAACTGTTCAAACTGGGCGCCCGTTGCTTCTTGACAATAATGGAGGTGTTGTTGAAATTTTTCTAACATTTTGTATCGTTTTCGGTAGATTTGATTAATTTCTTGCCTTATTCTTACTTTTGTATCATTGACTTTATTTGGTCTGTTGAAGTAGACTTTCGATTTTAAGTAACCCCATAAAAATAGTCAAATGGGGTCAAATCGGGAGGACGGGCAGGCCACTTAATTTCACCGCGTATACCGATCCATCTATCGGTAAAAATGATTGAGGTAGGCTCTTACTTCCAATGCAAAATGTAGTGTAGCTTCGTCCTGCTGTTACCAAGTATTTCTATCAATTTCATTAGGGTTGTCATCAGCTGGGAAAAGTATTCTTAACTCTGCAACTACAAAATTTTACAAAAAATCTAAGTAACGCGCGCCGGATAATAAAATATCCGATAACTTGAGAATTTATAATTCCAGCCGGAACATTGACCTTCTCCGGATATTGAGTATTGGCCTCCATCATCCAATGTGGATTCTCTGTACTTCAGTATCTACATTCTGCTTGTTGACTGTTCCATTTAAGACGAATGTTACCTCATCAGGAAACAGAATGTTTTTTATAAATAACGGATCATCTTGGCAGCTATTTGCCATGATTTAGCAAAATTCCAATTGATGATCAGAGTCATCGTCCTTGCGTTCTTGAGCCAAATGAATTTTACATGGCAGTATTTTTATTTTTTAGAAGATACAATATGGACGTTATCGGCGGCAACTTGTCTTGTAGGTTTATGTGAATTATCTTGAATATCTAACAATATATCCATTTTCTTTTCACGCATCGTCTAAAATGCGTTTCCTACCAGATTTAAGACTATCTCTGGCATTTCCAATTCACGAAATTTGTTTTCTATTCTACTAACCGTAGACTGAGAAATACGGCCGTCGGGATACTTAGTATCGAAGATTTCGCATACCTGTTTCTTAGTTCTTGTTTTATCATCACATCCTAATAATACCAAAATTTCAATACTTTGAGTAATCGAAAGACTCATGGTTAAAATAGTGTTACTCAATTTGCTGATGATGTGGCAGTTGCATCATCAGCTGACAACGTACATGAGTTGCCAAGTAATGCAAACATCTGCACCTCACTTATGAATAGTTATTGCGATAAATTTGGACTAAAGTTTAATGGGACAAAAATTCAAATGTTGATGTTTGCCAATAACAGTCCTGATTATAGCTTATTATTAAAAATCAGTAATTTATCTATAGAAAACAGCCACTCTGTAAATCTATTAGGCATAACTATTGATAGTAATTTAAACTAGTTTCAACATATTGAAGACTTAACAAAAAAAAATCAGTTAGAAGCTATGTCATATGGCAAATTTCTACTTATGTGACTTTAGAAATACTTGAAACCTATTACTTTGCACAGGTGCCGTCATTATTAAATTATGGCATTCTCTGCTGGGGCAACTTCAGTAGATTTAATAATTTATTCGTCATACAAAAAAAGATAATTAGAACTATGTTGTTCAAAGGTTCTACTCATTCATGTAGAGATTTGTTTGTTTTGCTTGAAATACTAACGCTGCCAGCTTTTGTTTTTGTTTGTTGTCTAATATTAATCAGTTTATCCACTTTTCCTATCGAAATATACACGAATGACATTTTAGTGCCTAAACACAATCTCTCTGCTGCTAGCAATGGTGTGACAGTTATGTCTATTAAGATATACAACCGTCTCCCTAATTATTTGAAAGAAATAGCTGGTTTAAAATTGTTTAAATCAAAACTTTAAAAATTACTTCTAAAAAAAAGCAATTTACAGTCTGCAAGAATTACCCTTTAACACAGGTGTCAAATAGATGAAAGCTGTTTATCGATATATATATATTGACGATTTTCTAAATATGCATTACATTTATTAGACTGGAAAAGTATCGGATTAATAAGGATTTCTAGTGATTGTGATTTTATTATTTCAGGCATGTATTAGGGATTGTATTTGTGCTGCATTCAGCTGCAGTAACTTGCATTCTCAATAGTTATGATCTTTTTTTTCAGCGTTGGCGACTCATTTTACTCGGCGTATTTTATTCGACATGTGAAGAAATGAACCAGTTCCACAGAATAAAAATCGATAGATTTTGGACTATGTGTGTGAAAATAGTGATTATAATGACTTTGATGTACATTATCAGTGCATGATAAAAAAAGCGGTGAGAAATTTTTATGGACAGTTAATGAAAATTATAGGGTTGTTAACCATTTTGCAACAAAAACAGAAAACAGATAATCGAAAAAGTTTCGTCATCCTAGAAATATAACGTTGTCCGCTATACCCCTTCAAAAACCATCCCTTAAGAGCTTACATTTATTTCACCATATTTACTTTACATTTTTTCGCATATTCACAAATCTTGTTCAAAAAGTTAAGTAGTTTTAAAATAATGTTTAATTTTCAACCACCATAAAAACCATCCCCTTCGTCCTCAGAATGCCTGTCTATTTTTGGTATATTCACGGGTACAATATTATCAATGCTACAAAGTTTCAGAATTTTAAAACTAAACAATTTTTTAACCCCCTCAAAAACCACCCCTTTAGTGTCTAAAAATATTTTCAATATTTTTCTTCTTTTCTAAAGGATATTTTCTGTTCATTTGCAAATTTGTAGAATTTTGTTCCCCTTGAACTTAAAAAATGACCACTATGTGTCGGTGCGAGGTCAAAAGCAACCCACCCATGCTATCAACTCACGACGAATCACCGCAACGTTGCCAACATTACACTATCGCCACTTCGAAAATATTTACGAAATGGTTAAATGTCTTTAAAAGATACGGAAACATATATGTTATGTAACACTGACATGATCTGCTTACCTGTTATTGAGAGAGAATAAACTGCTTATTTGAAATTGGACTGTTTATTTACTAACCGAACTCTGGATTAACATCTCCAAATTAGCTACCCAAGCAAAACATGTTACATAATATGGAGCCTGAGCAGGTCCATTTTGAAGAATGTTACAGTATACAAAATTCAAAAAATCTTATATTGCTGGATAGAGAACTAAAAACCCTTTCAAATGAGCTATCACACGCACTCTCGTTCCATTTGAAATTGGGGTAGTTGTCACTTCAAGGGGGTTGAAGGAGGAAGTATAAAATTATGCTCAAAAAATGTCATTTCATAATTAAAAATTGACGTAAACACGTAGGATTTTACTCATAAATTGTAAATTAGGTAGATAATCAATTAATCCTTTACCTATGGACCTCACTGTATATTTATATTTTATTATAATTTTAGGGTGAAATTGAATTAAAATTTTTACCGTACAACTACGTCCTCTAGTGACATGCATAGCTGACTCCCACTTTCCTCACTTCCAAGTTCGGAAAAAAATTAATCCTTGTATACCTACTCGAATACCAGGTGCATGTCTGTTGTCTCTAAATCTGGAACACCATCCAGCATAAGATCATTTTAGGCCTGCCGGAATAAATGGGGTTGTCTTACGTGTAATCCGTCATGTTATCTACTGTTCTAACCTCCCTCTCTTGCCAATACTCCCCGTGATATAATGGTGGAAGAAGCAGAACCCGAATTTTTTTTGTAGTCTCACGTTTTAAACTATACCGGTGCCCTAGCTCTATTTAGACAGGCGTTATCTGAAAAATGGTGAGACGTAGAAAGATATATTAAATGGGAAAGTTATTCAGTTTAAAAATATGCGTCTAGTCATTTTATTTTCAAATGAACAAGACTCTTAAAGAAGGCGACAGGTTATGCAACGTTACTTTCAAATGGAACACCCTGTATATTTTCATATTTTTCGATTCTCTTTTTGTTTCCGAACAAATTTTATAAACCATGTCCAATACCTATCAATAACGGTTTACAATATATCAGCGGTTTAATCTTGATTCCTCAATGTTCCATTTTCCTAAACTAATAAGGCTGGCTACAAAAACAGAAATTATTACCACCAAAAAAACACAAAAGCTATGAGGAATTTTTGTACATGAGAACTTTTAAAGAGGTGTGAGTTGTGTCAAATAGAATAATGGCGACAATCTGAGCATCTTTTATAGTAATCATAATAGTTACTGTTCTGTATATTGTATTATTTCTTATAATTAAGATAATAAAAACATGATTCCAACAATTTATTTGCTAATATCTCAACAATGGTTAATGGTAGGTATAGAACATGGTTTATAAAATTTGTTAGGAAATAAGAGGAGAATCCGAAAATATAACAACATATAGGGTGTTCCATTTGAAAAAGTAACGTTTTATATTATACCACCTTTTTGAGGCGCCTTGTACATTTGAAAATAAAACGATTAAATGCCTTCTTTTTATGAATAACTGGAACACCCTGCATAGGTTACGAAAATTAAAATTATTCAGTTGCATCAATCTATCTGTCTCTTCGTCACTTTGTCACATGTCGGTCTGACATCTGTTTATCATTTGGCGCTGTGTCTACAAAACTATTTGACAAAGCTAAGTTATATTAAGTAGGTACATATTTGGTGCTATTGCCAGAAAAGAAATGGAATAAACTTTTAATACAAACAAGCTAACCATTACAAACTTCGTCGATTTACGACATTTCTTATACAATTGATTCACATTCTACAGGATACTCTTCGCAGTTAAATGGAGTGACGGCCTTGTCTAACTGCGAGATGAGATGAATGGAAGCTTATTGCCGTCTTGATAAACATTAGGAACTATCGCCTAATTAGTAGGTTTGGCAATGTAGCAATATTATATAACATAAATATATAAATTTAATAAATTTAAATAATTCATGACTTTCTTATTTATTGATCGATTTTGTTCGAAAACAATAGGGTTCCTCTTCTAACTGACACTAACTTGCTGTCCAAGTTTCAAAATAATCGGACTTTTCGTTCTTAAGTTATCGTGCTTACAAGGAACTTGATGGACGGACAGACAGACAGGCAGGCTGGCAGACAGACGGACGGACATTTTGAAAATTGTTCAGAATTCGATCACCAACACAGTGCTATGTTTTTTTTTTCTACGAGAAAATATTATCGGTTTTGGAAATGTGCCGATTGAATGCAATATAGTCTTCGTTTTGTACTTGTGAAGAGTATAAAAATAATTATGAAAATTTTACGGAGCACAATAATATTTGACATGTACATAACACAATTGATGAGAAACTTAATATACTTTTAGTGAAAATATATGTAGTGGTAGCCCTAGAAAAGTAGTTCATTAAGAAAGTGAAGCAGGAAAATAATATTTAGAGTCTATTGCCAACAGAGGCGGTTTTAACATGTGCTTTCGGTTCCGGGATTTTCATCAAATTTACGTTTTCGCTTCGACACTCTCTTCATGTCATACTTATATGCTCTTAAATCACAAACTGATCTAGTAATCTTTTCTATGTGACTAAACTTCGCAACGAATTTTGATAAGCTATCAAACGCGCTAGTAACACCGCTTAAAGTCATTGTGGTTCCTTGAAGTTTTTTATTATTTTTGTCGAATCTTTCAAGAATTGGATACTATAAACTCGCCATTCAAAGGCATTGCAACTTTTTTAGAATACCCGTAGCTTCAAATTGTACTTTTTTTCGCCGCTGTGAAACTAGCAGCCAAAGATAGCAGCTTAAATCTACGAAAACACCCGAAGACGCATAGACGTTCGTCATAATCATAACTAGGGACATTACTAAATAAAACATTTAATCGCCGTACTACCAGTTAAGACTTCATAATTAGGTTGTACTAAGCAATGTCTGTAAAATGGCGCCAACTCACTTGGATCCATAGGGTAGAGACTAGCCTTTTAACATGTAAAACTTAATAACTTCACAACCTGTGGGATGTACAAAATTTCCATTTAGGACAGGCTGTATAAAGTCATTTCAAATGCGTCTGTAATGTGGCGTCAATTTGTCCTGAGTCCACGGGGTTGCAACAACCCTTTCAATAAATAAAAATTAATAACTTCGCAACCAGTCCAATGTACACAAATTTCATTTAGGACGCGGTGTATAACGACATATCAAATGCGTCTGTAAAATGGGGTCAATTTGTCTTGGGTCCACGGGGTTCAAACAACCCTTTAAATAAATAAAAATTAATAACTTCGCAACCACTCCGATGTACATAATTTCCGTTTAGAACAGGGGGTATAAAGTCATTTCAAATGCGTCTGTAAAGTGGCGTCAATTTGTCTTTGGTCCACGGGGTTGAAACAACCCTTTAAATAAATAAAAATTAATAACTTTGCAACCAGTCCGATGTACATAATTTCCGTTTGCAACAGGGTGTATAACATAATTTCAAATACGTCTGTATCGTGGCGTCAATTTGTCTTGGGTCCACGGGGTTGAAACAACCCTTTAAATAAATACAAATTAATAAATTCGCAACCAGTCCGTTGTACATAATTTCCGTTTAGGACAGGGTGTATAAAGTCATTTCAAATACGTCCCTAAAGTGGCGTCAATTTGTCTTGGGTCCACGGGGTTGAAACAACCCTATAAATAAATAAAAATTAATAACTTAGCAACCACTCCGATGTACATAATTTCCGTTTAGGACAGGTTGTATAATGTCATTTTAAATACGTCTGTAAAGTGGCGTCAATTTGTCTTTGGTCCACGGGGTTGAAACAACCCTTTAAATAAATAAAAATAAATAACTTTGCAACCAGTCCGATGTACATAATTTCCGTTTTCAACAGGGTGTATAACATCATTTCAAATACGTCTGTATCGTGGCGTCAATTTGTCTTGGGTCCATGGGGTTGAAACAACCCTTTAAATAAATAAAAATTAATAAATTCGCAACCAGTCCGATGTACATAATTTCCGTTTAGGACAGGGTGTATAAAGTCATTTCAAATACGTCCCTAAAGTGGCGTCAATTTGTCTTGGGTCCACGGGGTTGTAACAACCCTATAAATAAATAAAAATTAATAACTTCGCAACCACTCCGATGTACATAACTTCCGTTTAGGACAGGGTGTTTAATGTCATTTCAAATATGTCTGTATAGTGGCGTCAATTTGTCTTGGGTCCACGGGGTTGAAACAACCCTATAAATAAATAAAAATTAATAACTTCGCAACCACTCCGATGTACATAATTTCCGTTTAGGACAGGTTGTACAATGTCATTTTAAATACGTCTGTATCGTGGCGTCAATTTGTCTTTGGTCCACGGGGTTGAAACAACCCTATAAATAAATAAAAATTAATAACTTAGCAACCACTCCGATGTACATAATTTCCGTTTAGGACAGGTTGTATAATGTCATTTTAAATACGTCTGTAAAGTGGCGTCAATTTGTCTTTGGTCCACGGGGTTGAAACAACCCTTTAAATAAATAAAAATTAATAACTTCGCAACCAGTCCGATGTACATAATTTCCGTTTAATACAGGTTGTATAAAGTCATTTCAAATGCGTCTGTAAAGTGGCGTCAATTTGTCTTGGGTCCACGGGGTTAAAACAACCCTTTAAATAAATAAAAATTAATAACTTCGCAACCACTCCGATGTACATAATTTGCGTTTGCAACAGGGTGTATAATGTCATTTCAAATATGTCTGTATAGTGGCGTCAATTTGTCTTGGGTCCACGGGGTTGAAACAACCCTATAAATAAATTTTTTTTAAAAATTAATAACTTCGCAACCACTCCGATGTACATAATTTTCGTTTAGGACAGGTTGTACAATGTCATTTTAAATACGTCTGTATCGTGGCGTCAATTTGTCTTTGGTCCACGGGGTTGAAACAACCCTATAAATAAATAAAAATTAATTACTTAGCAACCACTCCGATGTACATAATTTCCGTTTAGGACAGGTTGTATAATGTCATTTTAAATACGTCTGTAAAGTGGCGTCAATTTGTCTTTGGTCCACGGGGTTGAAACAACCCTTTAAATAAATAAAAATTAATAACTTCGCAACCACTCCGATGTACATAATTTGCGTTTGCAACAGGGTGTATAATGTCATTTCAAATATGTCTGTATAGTGACGTCAATTTGTCTTGGGTCCACGGGGTTGAAACAACCCTATAAATAATTTTTTTTTTAAATTAATAACTTCGCAACCACTCCGATGTACATAATTTCCGTTTAGGACAGGTTGTACAATGTCATTTTAAATACGTCTGTATCGTGGCGTAAATTTGTCTTTGGTCCACGGGGTTGAAACAACCCTATAAATAAATAAAAATTAATTACTTAGCAACCACTCCGATGTACATAATTTCCGTTTAGGACAGGTTGTATAATGTCATTTTAAATACGTCTGTAAAGTGGCGTCAATTTGTCTTTGGTCCACGGGGTTGAAACAACAATATAAATAAATAAAAATTAATAACTTAGCAACCACTCCGATGTACATAGTTTCCGTTTAGGACAGGTTGTATAATGTCATTTTAAATACGGCTGTATAGTGGCGTCAATTTGTCTTTGGTCCACGGGGTTGAAACAACCCTTTTAATAAATAAAAATTAATAACTTCGCAACCACTCCGATGTACATAATTTCCGTTTGCAACAGGGTGTATAATGTCATTTCAAATACGTCTGTAAAGTGGCGTCAATTTTTCTTTGGTCCACGGGGTTGAAACAACCCTTTAAATAAATAAAAATTAATAACTTCGCAACCACTCCGATGTATATAATTTCCGTTTGCAACAGGGTGTATATTGTCATTTCAAATACGTCTGTAAATTGGCGTCAATTTGTCTTTGGTCCACGGGGTTGAAACAACCCTTTAAATAAATAAAAATTAATAACTTCGCAACCACTCCGATGTACATAATTTCCGTTTGCAACAGGGTGTATAATGTCATTTCAAATACGTCTGTAAAGTGGCGTCAATTTGTCTTTGGTCCACGGGGTTGAAACAACCCTTTAAATAAATAAAAATTAATAACTTCGCAACCAGTCCGATGTACATAATTTCCGTTTAAGACAGGTTGTATAAAGTCATTTCAAATGCGTCTGTAAAGTGGCGTCAATTTGTCTTGGGTCCACGGGGTTGAAACAACCCTATAAATAAATAAAAATTAATAACTTCGCAACCACTCCGATGTACATAATTTCCGTTTAGGACAGGATATATAAAGTCATTTCAAATGCGTCTCTAAACTGGCGTCAATTTGTCTTGGGTCCACGGAGTTGAAACAACCCTTTAAATAAATAAAAATTAATAACTTCGCAACCAGTCCGATGTACAAAATTTCCGTTTAAGACAGGTTGTATAAAGTCATTTCAAATGCATCTGTAAAGTGGCGTCAATTTGTCTTGGGTCCACGGGGTTGAAACAACCATTTAAATAAATAAAAATTAATAACGTAGCAACCACTCCGATGTACATAATTTCCGTTTAGGACAGGTTGTATAATGTCATTTTAAATACGTCTGTAAAGTGGCGTCAATTTGTCTTTGGTCCACGGGGTTGAAACAACCCTTTAAATAAATAAAAATTAATAACTTCGCAACCAGTCCGATGTACATAATTTTCGTTTAATACAGGTTGTATAAAGTCATTTCAAATGCGTCTGTAAAGTGGCGTCAATTTGTCTTGGGTCCACGGGGTTGAAACAACCCTATAAATAAATAAAAATTAATTACTTAGCAACCACTCCGATGTACATAATTTCCGTTTAGGACAGGTTGTATAATGTCATTTTAAATACGTCTGTATCGTGGCGTCAAATTGTCTTTGGTCCACGGGGTTGAAACAACCCTATAAATAAATAAAAATTAATTACTTAGCAACCACTCCGATGTACATAATTTCCGTTTAGGGCAGGTTGTATAATGTCATTTTAAATACGTCTGTAAAGTGGCGTCAATTTGTCTTTGGTCCACGGGGTTGAAACAACCCTATAAATAAATAAAAATTAATAACTTAGCAACCACTCCGATGTACATAATTTCCGTTTAGGACAGGTTGTATAATGTCATTTTAAATACGTCTGTATAGTGGCGTCAATTTGTCTTTGGTCCACGGGGTTGAAACAACCCTTTAAATAAATAAAAATTAATAACTTCGCAACCACTCCGATGTACATAATTTCCGTTTGCAACAGGGTGTATAATGTCATTTCAAATACGTCTGTAAAGTGGCGTCAATTTGTCTTTGGTCCACGGGGTTGAAACAACCCTTTAAATAAATAAAAATTAATAACTTCGCAACCACTCCGATGTATATAATTTCCGTTTGCAACAGGGTGTATAATGTCATTTCAAATACGTCTGTAAAGTGGCGCCAATTTGTCTTTGGTCCACGGGGTTGAAACAACCCTTTAAATAAATAAAAATTAATAACTTCGCAACCAGTCCGATGTACATAATTTTCGTTTAAGACAGGTTGTATAAAGTCATTTCAAATGCGTCTGTAAAGTGGCGTCAATTTGTCTTGGGTCCACGGGGTTGAAACAACCCTATAAATAAATAAAAATTAATAACTTCGCAGCCACTCCGATGTACATAATTTCCGTTTAGGACAGGATATATAAAGTCATTTCAAATGCATCTCTAAATTGGCGTCAATTTGTCTTGGGTCCACGGAGTTGAAACAACCCTTTAAATAAATAAAAATTAATAACTTCGCAACCAGTCCGATGTACATAATTTCCGTTTAAGACAGGTTGTATAAAGTCATTTCAAATGCATCTGTAAAGTGGCGTCAATTTGTCTTGGGTCCACGGGGTTGAAACAACCCTTTAAATAAATAAAAATTAATAACTTAGCAACCACTCCGATGTACATAATTTCCGTTTAGGACAGGTTGTATAATGTCATTTTAAATACGTGTGTAAAGTGGCGTCAATTTGTCTTTGGTCCACGGGGTTGAAACAACCCTTTAAATAAATAAAAATTAATAACTTCGCAACCACTCCGATGTACATAATTTCCGTTTGCAACAGGGTGTATAATGTCATTTCAAATATGTCTGTATAGTGGCGTCAATTTGTCTTGGGTCCACGGGGTTGAAACAACCCTATAAATATTTTTTTTTTTAAATTAATAACTTCGCAACCACTCCGATGTACATAATTTCCGTTTAGGACAGGTTGTACAATGTCATTTTAAATACGTCTGTATCGTGGCGTCAATTTGTCTTTGGTCCACGGGGTTGAAACAACCCTATAAATAAATAAAAATTAATTACTTAGCAACCATTCCGATGTACATAATTTCCGTTTAGGACAGGTTGTATAATGTCATTTTAAATACGTCTGTAAAGTGGCGTCAATTTGTCTTTGGTCCACGGGGTTGAAACAACCCTTTAAATAAATAAAAATTAATAACTGCGCAACCACTCCGATGTACATAATTTGCGTTTGCAACAGGGTGTATAATGTCATTTCAAATATGTCTGTATAGTGGCGTCAATTTGTCTTGGGTCCACGGGGTCGAAACAACCCTATAAATAAATTTTTTTTTTAAATTAATAACTTCGCAACCACTCCGATGTACATAATTTCCGTTTAGGACAGGTTGTATAATGTCATTTTAAATACGTCTGTAAAGTGGCGTCAATTTGTCTTTGGTCCACGGGGTTGAAACAACCCTTTAAATAAATAAAAATTAATAACTTCGCAACCACTCCGATGTATATAATTTCCGTCTGCAACAGGGTGTATAATGTCATTTCAAATACGTCTGTAAAGTGGCGTCAATTTGTCTTTGGTCCACGGGGTTGAAACAACCCTTAAAATAAATAAAAATTAATAACTTCGCAACCACACCGATGTACATAATTTCCGTTTGCAACAAGGTGTATAATGTCATTTCAAATACGTCTGTAAAGTGGCGTCAATTTGTCTTTGGTCCACGGGGTTGAAACAACCCTTTAAATAAATAAAAATTAATAACTTCGCAACCAGTCCGATGTACATAATTTCCGTTTAAGGCAGGTTGTATAAAGTCATTTCAAATACGTCTGTAAAGTGGCGTCAATTTGTCTTGGGTCCACGGGGTTGAAACAACCCTATAAATAAATAAAAATTAATAACTTCGCAACCACTCCGATGTACATAATTTCCGTTTAGGACAGGATATATAAAGTCATTTCAAATGCGTCTCTAAAGTGGCGTCAATTTGTCTTGGGTCCACGGAGTTGAAATAACCCTTTAAATAAATAAAAATTAATAACTTCGCAACCAGTCCGATGTACATAATTTCCGTTTAAGACAGGTTGTATAAAGTCATTTCAAATGCATCTGTAAAGTGGCGTCAATTTGTCTTGAGTCCACGGGGTTGAAACAACCCTATAAATAAATAAAAATTAATAACTTCGCAACCAGTCCGATGTACATAATTTCCGTCTATTACCGGGTGTATAATGTCATTTCAAATATATCTGTACAGTGGCGTCTATTTGTCTTTGGTCCACGGGGATGAAACAACCCTTTAAATACATAAAAATTAATAACTTCGCATCCAGTCTGTAAAATCTTCACGTCACTATTGTGCCTAAAGCACAATAAAACTAATTTTGTTTGGCAGTTACCCGGGCTCAAATAGACAAATGTGATAACCTACCACCAAACAGAATTAGGCTCCGGCTAGCCAGTTTTATAGGAGGCAAGGGCCTGGGTAAGCGTCAACGACAACTTAAATAATAAGGCCAAGAGCGATTAAATAATAAAAAGTTTAAGTTAGAAAATTTAATTTAAGTGTTTAAAATCTAAGTTTTATATTCAAAAAAATATATTCAAAAGTACCTTGGGCGCCAAAACCTAAAGGAGGTTTATTAAAAGGGAAGATACGTCACAGACAACACACAGAAAAATGACAGGTAAAATTGAAATTGATTTAATATCAATTAATAAACATAGCTCACGGATAAATAAATAATGATATTACAATACGTGACATCAAAAAAATAATTTGAACAACAGACACGTATAAATTACTAATACAAGAAATATGGGTTAGTCAAATTTAGAAGTAGGGTTAAAATGTTACGATAAAAAATAAGTTACAGATAACGGTACGGTACGGTAACAGTTATCACCAAATTAGATAAGAAAAAGTTCCAGCGATAAACAAACAAGATAATACTTTAAGCAGTTTCGCATTAAGCTACCAAATTTATTCACTAAAATTTTAACTAGGTACTCGTAATTACATAAAGTTAATTCGGGGTAAAGGTACGAGACTATGAATTTCTCTAACTGGCAACCTAGATTAACACATAAGACAAACTATCGAAATAGGGAGCAGTTCTCTTTTGCTAGAGATTTTTGAATGTGTTGCTAAACCTGATGACAATTTAATAATTATCAGATGACATATCCCAACCGCCAAGAAAAATAAGGTACAATTTACCAGGCTATATAAAATGATAGCAAGTGGGAATTATTAAATCAACACTAGAGATGACATCTAATTAAATTTGTACTTAAACACATTCATTAACTGCTCGACAACAATATTAAGAAAAGGTAGCCACGCCTTGCTAGAGTGAGAGAAATTTATATAAGGTTAGTAAAAAAGTGACACACAAGGCTAAAATAATGGCGCTTAGCAACTAAATTATAAAACAATTTTGTTTATCACTAGAAACTTCACTTATAGACACTTCTAGAACTCTAGAAACTTATCGCTATCAATACCCGAAACTAACCTAAAATTTACAAAATCTCATAAAAAAATACATGCCTCTCGGCTACAGATAATATGACCCCATGGCCAAAATATCACGATACGATACGATAAGGTACAAACTAACGATAAAACTGGTAGGTATAAACCAAATAAACCAGAAGACAAGAAAATATTTACGGGGTTAAATAGCGTAAGGCTATAGAACTGACCGGCGATTTTATGGCAGCACTGAAACACAAAATCGTCTCACGGACTAAAAATTAATGAAAACTTCATTAACAGTGCTGTTCTTACGGTCTAAAACCTAATCCGACACAACTACCATGAAGTTAAAAAAATAGCAAAACTACACAAATTTACGTATAGGCTCATTACTGTTATATTTGTGGTTGGCAACATGTAATTTAATTTAATTTAATATCCCGTCTAGCGGCAGTTAATTACATGAAAATTAACGAAATTTTGTTGGAAGGAAGTAATAACAGTGTACTTAGCTTATGAAAAGTTTCCTGTTGGTCTTGGCATGTAGCTGGTGATATTGTAGTAGGTAATGTTGTCTCTCTCATACACATGACATCAGTGAACGGTAACTTCTAGGATTCTCCAAGTGCGATATTCATAAAAACAGCAAAAAAATTCAACAAAAACTTCCTCGTGGTGGTTGATCAAGCCATTCTAAGAATATTCACATCGCTGGATAATGACCTTGGCGGAATATGTTACGATATGTTGTTAAAACTTCTAAGATGTGTCCATCAAGCAGGAAAACTTCAAAGGTATTGAAATACGTAAATCGGTAAATCGATAAACTTTAAGAAACTTGAAACGAATTTAAGTAGGTTTAAATTTTGAAAAACTTCATTTTAATCTTGAAAAAGATAATAAATAGGAATAGTTATAAAATAGCAATATAATAAATCGGAATATATCAGAAAAGGTATATCAGATATATCAGAAAATAGTATATCAAATAAATCAGAATATATCAGAAAATATCGGAAAATGTCAGAAAAGGTACATCAGATAATACCAGAAAATATTGGAAATAGTCATTAAAATTATCAGAGAAAAATTGCAGGAAAAAAATCATAAAAAATATCGGAAAAAGTCATAAAAATATCGGAAAAGGTCCTAAAAAACATCGGAAAAATCAGAAAAAATTCAATCCATAATCTAAAAGAAAATGGGAACGTATTAATATCAATTTAAATTAAAATTTGAGACAAACTACTTACATTCAAATATCCATTTTAAGCGACTGAATAATAAAATTTAAGCCGGTAGGTTAAAAGACGTGTTAACCGCCCAACAACAAAACAGTAAGAGCGCGTATTCGATATCACTCGATACAATATTTTAAATCGTTCGATGGTGCTGACATCTCGTGCCTAGGCCTATAACTTATTTCAACACGGAAACGGTTTCTACAATCCATTAGAGATGGAACAGTAACGGAGTATTGTTACAAGTCCCAAGACAAATTGACGCCACTTTAGAGACGCATTTGAAATGACTATATACCCTGTCCTAAATGGAAATTATGTACATCGCAGTGGTAGCGAAGTTATTAATTTTTATTTATTTATAGGGTCGTTTCAACCCCGTGGACCAAAGACAAATTGACGCCACTTTACAGACGTATTTAAAATGACATTATACACCCTGTTGCAAACGGAAATTATGTACATCGGGGTGGTTGCGAAGTTGTTAATTTTTATTTATTTATAGGGTTGTTTCAACCCCGTGGACCAAAGACAAATTGACGCCACTTTACATACGTATTTGAAATGACATTATACACCCTGTCCTAAACGTAAATTACGTACATCGGAGTGGTTACGAAGTTATTAATTTTTATTTATTTATAGGGTTGTTTCAACCCCGTGGACCCAAGACAAATTGACGCCAGTAGTTATGGGGACGGTTGAGCCTGGGAAAATTTTGAAGACCGTGGGAACTTTTGCCGCCGCCGCCGTCCCTTTGAAGATGCCGCCGCCGCCCCTTTGAAGATGCCGCCAGGACCCGCCCCCTAATTTTCGGCCCACTTCCTAATTTTCGGTAGGACCCGCCCCCCGCGAAAAAAAACCTCTTACCACAGGCAGGATTCGAACCGTCGATCTTTGGGTTGGAAGTACAGCGTTCAACACACTAGGCTATTGAGATACTTGACATCGGGCTGTATAATTCTGCATGTCGTTGAGTGCACCGGTGCAGCTGTGGAAAAACAAAGACCTCTTCTCATTGGCTGCCTGATTTTTTGCTTATAAGAATGATATAAGATGTGTAAAATCTGAAAGCTGTTTTCATTGGGTGTCATATGTGGACTATCACGTGCAAGCCCGTACCTAATGCCCTTCTGACCAAGAAATATTTGGTGTCACGTGACCTCTTGTTTTTTTCTTATAACTTGAGAACGGTATGAGATAGGTAAAATCTGAAAGCTGTTTTGATTGGAAGTCGTATGTGGACTATCATCTGGCACAGGTGGCAAGCCCGTACCTAATGCCCTTCTGGCCAAGAAATATTTGGTGTCACGTGACCTCTTGTTTTTTGCTTATAACTTGAGAACGGTATGAGATAGGTAAAATCTGAAAGCTGTTTTGATTGGAAGTCGTATGTAGACTATCACCTGGCACAGGTGGCAACGAGCCCGCCCTTCTGCCTAAGAAATATTTGTCGGCAGCGTTAAAATAATTCTTTATTTATATCGGTTATAGAACATTCACAAAAGCTGATTAATACAAATGTTACAACCTCTTATCACGCTTCCTGTGTTTCAGCGCTCTACTCTTATCACACTGTGTATGTGAACCAAGGCCGCTTTCACTAGTAATTTTTACTTTTTAAAATATCAGAACGACGTTACACTCGACCAGTCTGTCGAAATTGGCTGATCGATTAAAAAGGGTGTCACTCGGCCAACCTGTAAAAATGGTCGAAACCAGGACTGAGGCCTCTAGATGTTCAGTCTAATGAGCTATTTTCGACAAAGATTTACACCAACATTTTTTCCTAATATATTTTATAGGAAGTAATAGTAAAGTCAAATAAAAAGCAGGCGACCATCACCCGGTAAGTAATTTTTTCTTAGTACGTATATTTACAACAACC